>JAHRHZ010000013.1:52895712-52912015 GCA_024137785.1 Ginglymostoma cirratum
GATGCTGCTTGGCATGCTGTGTTCATCCAGCCCCACGCCTTGTTATCTCGGATTCTCCAGCATCTGCAGTACCTTTTATCTCTAGTTCAGTCCCTCAGTTGGCCTTATACTCATTGACTGACAAACTGCCTAATTAACAATATATAAAGCACACAGAATCAAAGAGCAGTCAACAGCTATATCCCTCATAAATATGCCATCTTAAAAACAGTTCATAAGTTGGGAATTGTCAATGATCTGAGATATATGCCTATTTTTATGATCCAATTGCTGTACTCTGCCATTCCTAGAGTCATACCAAATGTTGAAGGTGTTTTGTTTAAAAGTGCGCACAGCTCCCCAATTTACCTGACCTTCAGACACAAGTTGATAAAAAGCATGGGCCAGGTTTCTGTACCAACGAAGAATTTTTGTTTGTTACAAGTAATTAGAATACAGCTACAGGTAAACAGATATAAACCAGTGGTACATAACAATACTGGCTGAAACTCTAATCCCCTTAATAACACACACACACACACACACACACGCACAAGTAAAGAACGAAAATGGATTATGGTTGGAGACAGAAAAACTATAAAGTCAGTTCAGTAGTCTTTTCCTCCTGGTTCCTATGTTGAGATGATCCTTCCTTGGCACAGCTTACAATATCTGCTGTAAAAAAGTAACTTGGTTTTCTTCAGGGTTAAAATGTATTTTAAATTCAAGGAAGAGGTAGCCTCCGAGCTGGGGGAAAATCTGCACACGTCTTTTACTCTTTTTCTCTCTCTCTCTCTCTTTCTATCTATCTCTCTCTCCATCTCTCTATGTCTCTGTAACTTGTTTCTAGCTCCAAGCTACTCAGCCACCTGAGAACCAATCACAGAGGTGTTGGCAAGCAAAGGTGTCTTGAATTGGTAACTGTAACTGTCACTTATCTCCAGACCAATCAACATCTTGCTACCAGCAAAAGCTGCATTAGTACGTACTCTTGGCTCCCGATAGTCTGCGATCTAAACTTCAATTACTGTTTGTTGAAACAATTCATTACAATGCCTGCCATAGGTATCAGGTCACTTGCTTTCAAACTGCAGCCAAGCTATCAAAAACTATTTTTAAAACGGTATCTCTTTTTCTCTCGTTTCAATCCACAGCTTTTAAAAACGCAAAAATAAAAATACATAGCATTTACACAATCTATACTGAATAATCTGTTATGGCTAGAAAATAATACATTATGACCAACCAACTTCAATAATTCTGTATCCCGTACATATTAGCATATTAAATTTTCTTTTGATCTGAACCATTCTCATGCATTCTAATACATTTTACCCATGAAACTGTTGTGTATTTTCCTGCAGCTTGCAGAAACCAGTATAAATCTCATGTGTATGCCATAACCTGAGACATAATTTGGTAAATAATCCAAAGTCAAAAATGCTTTGCACATCACAATAATTGACAAAAGTCTCATCCATCCATAAAACAAACATAATTTTGAATACATTTTTGAAGAATTGTGGAATTTACTTTATCACACTGTAACATGCCAGTTGACAGATCAGACAATATGGCATACATGGTGAGCAAATGTTTAGAATTAAAATGTTGAGTGCATAATGCAATAGGTCACAACCCTACTTTTTCACTCCAGGTTGGAATCTACTCAAGACTTATGCAATTAGCATCTTAAATGTTGTGACTGCAAAGTGAAATGACATTCAGCATCCCAAAATCAGTTCTCATGGGGCATATCTCAACATAAACATACTCTAATTTAGAAGTAAATACAGTGACCCTGAGCTTCCAGTCATATGCCTATTCTCACTTCGACCTCAGCTTCCTCCACTGTTTCCAAAAAGCTGAATGTAATCTCCAAGAACACCACTTTCTGTTAGGCACTCTACAGCCTTCTGGACCCAACATGGAGTTCATCAAACCAAGATCCCAACCTTTACTTCAATTTTGTAAACTGCAGATGTTCATTACGATTCTTTACTTGTTTCATTAGCATCTCATTTTATCTTACAGCATCATCAATTTTGTCACTTAATCTCCATTGCCTTCCACTGTACCACAGACGTTCCTTTTGTTCTTACTTCCCATCCTACCCCATCCCTTCCTACTTAATACCTATTACATTGCTAAAATTTCTCGGTTCTGAAGAAAGGTTTTTGACCCGAAATGTTGTGCTGGATTATTCATCCGGAGTGGGATCCCCACAGCCTCGCTCACATTTTGTGGGTGACCCTGCTTTCATTTGGCTGGCTCTCCTAACTTTCATTTTTCAGGCAATGTCCTTTTAATTCACAAAAGAGGGGAAAGAACAGTAAAAATGGTGACAGAGACAAACTCATCCAACTAGTCTTGTGGTTATTTTTATTCAACCAATTTGGACATGTTGTAACATGTGGGACTTGCACCCAGATCTTCTGGATCAGCTCTCTCAGTTGCACTGAAATATTAATGCTTACAGGCTTCCTCTAAACATTTTGCACAAATTCAACACTTTAACTTTTAAAACATAATGCAAAATGTTTTAGCTATAGTTTACTTAAGTTTTTTCGTTTCTTTTAATCATTGTAAATGTGCTTTGAGGACTGAAAAATATAATGAAGAGGTTTTCAGTTACAATTATAGTGCTTCTAAGTTTACAATTTTACATGGGACCTCAGGGTCCTCTATGCGGTACCTCTGATCACCATTCCTGCTAATGTGAAGAGACAAAGGTAGTGGAATTGGAGAACTGCTACAGTATTGGTGGATGCCAGACTGCAGATCTAGATCAAGAAAGTTGTAAGATTTAAGATTTGGGGGCCACAGTAACATAAAATAGGCAATTAATTTCAAAATAATTTATTGAGGAGCAGCAGTTTAGATATACACTAACTAAGTGGACAGGAAAGCTGTGCAGCCTGTCACAGTTGACAGTACTGAAGAAAAGTGATATTGTGGGACTGAACCCAGATCTTTTGCAAGAACTGCACTGAAGTTTTAATGCTTGCAGACTTTTTCTAAGCCCTACACATGATTCCAACACTTAGATTCTTTAAGATTCAAAATGTTACCTTTGTTACTCACTGTCTGTGGATACTGCCAGACCTGCTGATTTTCTCCAGCATTTTCTGTTTTTATTTCAGATCTCCAGTGAGAATGAAACAGACTGGAGGTCCATGGCCCATAATTGCTGAAATATATATCCAGGGCACAATCACCTGGAAGGAGGCCTGATAAGGCCCTGCCTTTGTGTTCATTATTGTGTGAAGAGTGGCAAGTGGATTCGCAATGCTGCTGGTCCAGTGGGAATAGGTTGGAATGTCAGAGAAATTCAGCTCTGGGAATCTATTCTAGCACAGTTGATCCTATATCATCCTTCACCAGCCCTGCCACCCTGATTCAGCAGAGTGGGATTGTACTAGCCTGATCCCATTGTTATATTCCAGCTGGTATTAATACTGAACAAGTCAGGTCCCAGTCTGAAATCTGGTTTGATGGATCAAATTTTATTTTTTTTTAAATAAGGTTGTCTTTCATTGAACTAGAAACATACGATGTTGTAGATTTGGTTTTAACAAACAGAAGTCTGTCATGCAATAGAAATGAAGAGAAAATTGAATAAAGCAAATGAGCTTTGTATGTGTTTGAAGATTTTAAAATGCCCACTAAATATATAATTCCATTTTCACTCTATTCAAACCTAGAGAGAATACTCCTCTCTATCCTACTTAGGGTTTGACTTGGTTGTGGTTCCAGTTCCTGATCATAAAAATCTGATAGCCTCTTCCATGGTTTGTTATAGAGATAAGCTTTGACTTTCTCCACCTGAAGCAACACATTCACAGTTTTAACAAGATACTTCTGGTCTGGAACTACTACTAAACTCCTCACACTGAGTGAAACTTTCTCACCATTTCAAATTATCTTCTTTCCCCATAAGCAACTGCATTAAATGTCCAGCTTCAGCTAAGCATGATGTAGAACTACGTAAACTGAAGCTAAATAAACTTTTTTTTGGTCCCCAGGCTATGGTGTTTCCTCTAAACTCAAAAAAAACTAGAATCTTCTGTTTGAAAACATAATGCAGAAAGCTTTTTTTTGTAACTTGCGAAGTCTCTCAAAGTAATTACATTTCCATTAGCCTCTGAAATTACCTCTTTTAGGCTCTATGTTTTCAAAGAAATCCCCACGGTTACAGAAATATAGTTAAGTCAATCACTAAAAACCTTTAAACACACAAAAAACCTTATGTCACCAGTTCAAAATCAAAAGTACAAATTAAAAATGCTACTAAAATATATATAAATCACACACCTTACATTACATTAATTTTAGTTGTCTATTAGCAGCCATAGAACAACCTGTCACGATTTCTGTTTTGCTTTACATAGTTGACTTTGCGGTCAACATACAATCCACCATTGACCACTGTTTTCTCATCTACACTCAAGATCTAAAATACTATTGCATGTGTACTGACTTACAGAAATTCTGTTTATCCATCACTCCTCTACTTGCTGATGAACACCGTCTCCTGCTTAAACAATGGTTGATTTTAAAAATTCTTACTCTTGTTTACAAATTCATCCAAGACCAGTCCCCTTTCTATCTCTGTAATGTCCCAAGCCGCCCAACCCTTACAGATGTCTCCATTCATCCGACCACTTGAATAACACAATTATAATTGCTCCTCCAGTGCTGGCTGCATCTTCAGCTGCCTAGAAGCTCTAAATCTATCCTTTCCAAAGCTGCTCTGTCACTTTACCCTATTTGTTTTATTTAAGACATTCCTTGAAACCTATTTCATTAACCAAACTTTTGTAATCTGCCCTAATATCCGTGCCAAAATACCAAATGCTCGAGAGAAATGCCTTGAGGTGTTGTATTAAGTTAAAGGTACAATATAAGTACAAATTGATGCTGGTGAATGTGCGATATTGATGCATTGCAAGAAAAAGTGGGGTTGGTTACTAACAGTTTTACGCTGAAATTAGAATTGAAACATCAGTGAGATTCTTATATTGAATCTACAACTGAGAATAATTTATCTCAGCTACAATTATAACATACTTATCACATCTTTCTGAAGTAACTTTAAGTACTTCACATAAAATTAGTCACGTTGACTTTACGTTCCCGAATAATTCAAAGTTATCACTCTTCTATTACTCGAACTGCTATTTAAGAACATATAGTAAATAAAAATTTTGAATGAGTGCCTCACAGCATACAGTCAGGTAAATCAAGCACCTTCAAGTGGGGTTTAAGACTGCCTTAATTGTTTCAAAGTGACAAAACCAAGGTTTGTTTTACAATTCTGAGATCCTGATGATTAAAAGGATAAATAGGGCATACCCTTTTCTTTACAACGTATAAAGCAATGATGGTTTTTAAAAGCGTATACAAAGGATCAAAACTTAAACATGGCTCTGCTTATTTGTAGTGAAATAAAAATTGGGGTGTGTAGATAAATAAATGCTAACTTTGATAAAGTTTTGAGGTTGGTGACTTGCTCACTGAGCTGACTTGGTTTTGCTCAGACGTTTCGTCACCATGCTAGGTGACATCATCAGTGGAGCCTCCGATGAAGCGATGTTATTCTACTCCGCTTGGAATTTATACTGTCTGATCTGTTATGGTGAGTAGTGTCATTTCCGTTTTGATCTATATGGGTTTGTATATGGGGTCCAATTCTATATGCTTGTTGATTGAAGTATGGGTGGAGAACCAGGCCTCTAGGAATTCGTGCGTGTCTATGTCTGGCTTGGGCTGGTATGGTTTCTTTGTCCCAGTGAAATTGATGGCCCTCAGTGTCTGAACGAACAGATATTAAGGAGAGTTCATCATGCCGTTTTGCTGCTTGCTGATGTTCATGTATTCTGATGGATAGTTTCCTTCTTTCTTGTCTGTCCGATATAATGTTTGTGGCAGTTGTAGCATGGTATTTTGTAAACCACGTTCGTTCTGCATGTTGTGGGAATGGGGTCTTTAATCCTTGTCAGTGTTTGTCATAGAGTGGCTGTGGGCTTGTGGGCCACCATGATTCCTAGTGGTCTTAGGAGTCTCGTTGTCAGTTCCGATATGTTCTTGATGTCGGGCAGCTTGGCCAGTGTGTTAGGGCGTACAGTGTCCTCCTGTTGTTGTCTGTTTTGTTGACAACTGTGGATGAACTTGCGGGGATATCCATTTAAAGCAAGAATCTTGTAGAAGTGTTCTTCCTCTTTCCTGTGTAGTTCTGGAGTGTTCTGAGTGTTGCAGTGTGTCCTGTGTCTTAATGCAGTTTTGTTTGTGGACATTGGGGTGGTTGCTGTGGGAAGTTGAGGATTTGATCAGTGTGGGTTTGGAACTCCCCGTCTGTCAATCATTCTACTTTAATGTCCAGAAACAGAAGTTGACTGCTGTTTTCTTCTTCCCTTGTGAATTTAATCCCTGTAAATAAGCTGTTGATGAGGTCATGGGTCTCTTCTAATTTGTTGTTTTTAATAATGACAAATGTGTCGTCTACATACCGGATCCACAGTTTAGGTTGAATGCGGGGGAGGGCGGTGTGTTCTAGTCAGTGCTTCCGCAATGAGTCCTGAGATGGGTGACCGCATTGGTGTACCGTTGACCTGTTTGTATATCTGACCATTAAAGACGAAATGTGTGGTGAGGCAGAGGTTGAGTAATTTAAGTATGTTGTCCTTGCTGATGGAGCTGCTGGTCTGCGTTGCTATTTCCTCTAGTAATGCAGCCACTTTTTCCTTGGCTAGTGGGATGTTGATTGATGTGAATAAAGCTGTGATGTCAAAGGATACCATAATTTCGTTGTCACTCATTTTTACGTTCTTGAGGGTATCGAGAAAGTCTTGGGTTGAGTGCATAGAATGGAGTGATCCATAGTCTAGGTGTATCAATCTCTGTTGTAGGTCTTTGGCCAGTTTGTGTGATGGTGTGCCCAGTAGGGAAACAATGGGTCTGGGAGGGATGTCTGGTTTATGTACTTCAGGCAGTCCATAGAAGAAGGGGGTGTTTGTGCCTTCTGGTTTCATTCTCATGAAGTCTGTCTTTGTTATCTGCCCTGCATTCATTAGTCACTTCAATGTCTAGGTGATCCTATTACCCAGCTGTGGTGTTGGGTCAATCGCCAACTATTGGTAAGTGATTGTACTTGCAAGTAATGTCTGTGCTTTCTGAACACACTCTGGTTTGTTCATAATGACAGTCATGCGCCCTTTGTCTGCTGGTAGGATTATGACGTTCTTGTTTTTCTTGAGTTTATCTAGTGCTTTTCTCTCTGCTGTGTTCAGGTTCCTTCTGTGTAGTCTAGGGATTATAGTTTGTCGGATGGCTTGTTGCATTTCGTCTGTGAGTCTGTTGTCTTTTTAATTTATTCAGCCATGAAGTCTGTTCTGTTTGCATCTTTGTGGTTACAGTTCAGTCCGCGTAATAGGACATCTTTCTTAGTTTCTGTGAGTTGTCTGTTGGATAGGTTTCTTATCCATGTGTCCAGTTTGTGGTTGTTCTTGCCTTTGTGGTGGATCAGTTTGGTCAGTTTCTTCTGTAACTCATGCCTCTTCTTAGTTTTGGTTTTTGTGTTGATTGATGGTGATAGCCTGTTCTAGGGCTGTAGTCCATTGCTGGTCCGTGGAGTTTAGATACTGTGAGTTTTGACACACAATTTCTCATTCGTACCTGTGGAGTCAGTTATAGGCATCATTAATCATTGCTCATAGCATTCTGCGTCCGTGCTGTTCAGCTATTTTATATGCCTGTGGGTTGTTGAGTGGAGGTATGTATTTCACACTGTGGGGCAGTACCTGGTTCCTGAGGCATTCGTGGAGGAAGTGAAGTTGTTCGCAGGTAGAGCTCAGTCTGTTGGCGAAAGTTTCCCATTGTCTGGCAATTTTGGCAACCTGAGCTACGGATATTTGCCAAAACTTTGCAAAGTCTTATATGCATTAAGTTTAAGATGATCAAATTTATAGCCTTCAATACTTTTCATCCTTTTTCCTTTTCATAGCACTTCTCTTGCACCACACTGCTGTCCTTAATATTTCACATACATAGGAGTGAAGAAGCATGTTGGTTGCTGAACTCAAAGAAAGCCTTGCTGAGAGATCTAATAATCTTCTTCTCGGCCAGGGGGTTAATTCTTGGCAAATAGAACTATTTGTAGAGTTTAATGGGGATTCACAGCATCAAGATGCTGCGTGACACCTAGCTGTATAAACAACCAATCACTTTAAAGAATTCTCACAGTCATCTAAAAATCAAATCACTTCTAAACAAATGTATTACACAGAATGAAATAAAGAAGGAGATACATGCATGGGCTGAAGGTAGAAGTATCATAAAATTATTTTAAACAATCTTTTTTCTAAAAATATATTAATCATAACAGAGACATTTAGCAACACTCCACGTAGATTTTTTCAAAGCTAGGATGTTCTCATTACATTAATTGATTTGACCAGTTGCTGGCTTGGTGGCGGTTCGGGGTTGTTGAGAGGTGTACACACCATAGCCTTTGGCAAAGCAGTGAGTGACAGAATGCAATTTCAGGAATTTCGCCTTCATCAGTTTACACTAATCCTGAAGCTGGTAGTCAGGTGCAGAGGAGTAATAATTGAAATTGCTGACATCACTCTCTCAAAAACCCCACTAATTCTGGGCTCCTTTCATTTGACAGACAGGTAATGTCACCTCAAGCTGTCATGTGGCATTACTTCACCTTGCCACTTACATGAACATTCCAATCCATCTACAGATTTTAGCATGTGACAGATTACCAACTTGCAATCGTAGGGACACAAATATATTTCCCACATTTAAATTGCGCCCTCTCCCTCCATGAATACAGATTGCTCTATATGGAGACATTGACTGCTGCCTTATCATTTAATTACTTTTCTTAGGATACTTTTGAAATATTGATTCTGAATACCATTTTCACGTAAATACAAATCTGAACATCTTATGCACTGTTTTATCTTAATTAAAATTGTAAATAAAACCATCTGCTTAATTGCAGTGAATTGAATTTGGGGATTTAGAATTATCTTCTTGTACCATTTAATTCCAGGACTGCCACCAGGCACCAAACTATAGTTCCATAGTGATGATGTGGAGGTTGGACTGGGGTGGACAAGGTCAGAAATCACACGACATCAGGATATAGTCCAACAGGTTTATTTGAAGACATAAGCTGGGTAGCTTCATCTTTAGATCATCATTTTGAGCCATTTCATACAGATCTGTGATGGTCGTGACGTTGCATGACGCATCAGAGTCTGACATTTTATGTTGACCTGGTGTTCTCCTTCTGTGGTTCTCATTCCAACAGTCACAGACCATACCTCATCCATTGACTTGATTGAACCAATCTGTTGTATAGTGTTTTGTTCTTTTATTAGCTGTACACTTGTGTGCACATTGATTCAGCTTTCTGCAGTGGGAACACTTTTTTCCCTTGTTGAACATGCCTGCTTCCCTTTTGTGTGGTGTCTTGCACAGTTGTTGCTGCCTGACCTTTGCCTTTAGTCGTTCTGCCCTGTGTGTTTGGAGCATTTATTAGCATAATTCAAGACCTGGTCTATTCTGCCATGAATATGCTCTGTTGATTTACAACCTTGGCATTTCTGCTCTCTTGAGTACACTTTTGTCTTCTCTCAGTGGGTGCGCTTTCACTCTTGGATCCCTTATTGCTAAATACAACCTTGGCTCTAATTAGCTCATCCTTCAATTGTTCAAGTTCACAGGGATGTGTGAGGTGTGCTAATTATGTCAGGAATTGGCCAATGGACTCTTTTTCACTTTTTCCTTGCTATTTGAAAATATATAATCTTCATTTGGGCTGGGAGAATGCCATCAAAACTTTTGAAATTTCTGCCATTCACTTTTTTCTCTGCTCTGTACAGAGACCCAGGGTTTTTGGACCATCAGACACTGGAGCAGAAATTAGACCATTCGGCTCATCGAGTCACCTCACCATTCAGTCATGGCTGATAAGTTCTTCAACCCCATTCTCCTGCTTTCTCCCCGTAACCCTTGATCCCCTTGATAATCAAGAGCCTATCTATCTATCTTTAATACATATTGAAAAGTGTCCTCTCAACAGTGATGAAGGTGCAACTTGTAATTATTCCAGTTTGCTTGACAAATCTATAGCTGCTGCATAATTCTACCATTGCTGATGGGCCAGTTCTTGGCTTGGTCTCATTTCCCCAGTCATTTGAACAGGAGCTGGTGGGGAAAACTTACAGCCATTTTCTTAATGTTTTCACTGCGAATTTTTTCTTTTTCAGTGGCAGTTCACAGCTCTGCAGCTGTGTTTTCTATTTCAGCACAGGGCAGTCACAATTTTGAAAGCATGTTTTGAATGTACAACACAGTAAATGAGAACTTTATTGAATTGAAGCTTCAGAGGTCTGCCTACAAAGTGTGAGCATCACGATAGAGGCCACATGACTACAGAAGACTGGAATGGACATTAGTACATGATTACATTTCAATCCAAACAGGGATGATCATTCCTCCCTGAGTACAGCCTCCTTCCCTGTCCATAATGTCCACTATTTGTCTCTACTACTAGACAGTTGTAGTGCCGTATGACTCATTAGTAAATCACACCCAAGTCTGCTTCCCTTCCTTCTGGCACTTTTGCCCCTTTGGAGTTTTGTTCCATGCCTCTCACCTAAAATCCGCATTCTCAACCATCCATTCAGCTACCACAAAAAAATTCTCTGAGTTATCCTTCTTCAATGTCTACCCACTCACTGCTCCCAACATTTTAATCACAGAAATAGTCACCCCTGCACTACTTCCTTGTATCATTCATCATCTACATCCGCTTCCTTCTCACAACAATACTTTCTTACGTATCCATCCCTACAGAAAACTCTCCCCTAATTAATTGACAACCACACCTTTAAATTCCCAACTGTCTAGCATTTGTCATCCATTCACCATGAAATTTCGGTGACAACTAATTTTCTCAACTACTCCCTCCTATCCACTTTAAACCTCCTGTACCAATTAAAACAATTGATCCTACTCACACTTGTGTCCACTCCCTTAACTTCAAGGAGGCAGACCTGAACACATATAGCAATAAATAGTTTCGCCATTCACCGTCAGATGTGGTTGGACCAAAAGTGTTGATATCAGCTCCTACTCTCGTCGGTTAAAACTGCTCGCTGTTCCAGGATCATACTGGATTGCAAAAATAACCACTGATTTCTTTTCTCTGCTAAAAATCATCCAGATATCCTTTCGCCGCCTCTTCCACACTTAGCTCCAACAAGAAGTGTACGGATCTCATGAATTTCATTGTCATTTTGAATTGAGTATTAAAATGTCCATGAAGGCAAGGTCAAGTGCAGCCACGCTCAGCAAATCCTGCTCCCCGGTGATATTTCAGCTTTTCATACTGCAATTCTCAAAGTGAATGTGGGGAGGTGGGTGGAGGAGAGTTGACAACTTGTTCAACTCCGATTGACTGCTACTTAAACTCATGGAGAGCTTCTTAATAGCCAAGAGAAGATCAGATGGAAATTTTCAAAATGACAAACAGAACGTGATGGTTTCACACAGATTTGTGTGCACCTTTTAGAAGAAGTGGTTAGTGAATGTAATGAGGTCAGCCAGCTGGATTGGGGCTGTTAATCTGGTCCAATCAGGGAGTCCTGGCTAACATAAAGGGATGAATGTCAGGGATATTGAGGCTACTGAATGCCTGGCTCATCGAGAGGCAGTGCTATTGTAAAAGGCAATGCATTTGTAAATAAATGGTGAGTGGTGATGGGATGCCGGCCTCGGAAGAGTTATTTCAACCATTGAGAGATATAATGTAATGTTGCAGCTCAATTCAAGTGTATAAAGAAAAGGGTTCCTGAAATGAGCTGCTCCAAAGTTTGGACAGAGTAAAACAACCACTTTTTGATTTACTGGTAAACCCTTTGTGTACACCTTAACCCTCTGGTCTCCTGCCTGCATCAACCTGGATGGCAACAGCAAGAACAATCTTACAACTGTCTTCCAGCATCAGAACCACTCTTTTACTCTCAGCAGCCACCGCTAACTGGGAGCTGAGCTCTCAACACCTACTCAGTTCAGGACTTTGCACATTAAGCTAGAGGGTCAGTAACACAGAATCCACAATCACCTTTATTTTCATATGCCCCAGAAATGATCCGATATCAGACTGAAAATCTGACCCAAAGATTGAAATGCTTAAATTAACTGCCCTTCCACTATTTTCCCTTCCCCCAGCCCACCAAGCCAAACCTTTATAAAGCTCTTTATAACTCGATAGCTTGGTACTTCTACACACATTTCTTAAATATTTATGACGCCTCCATGAGCTTATGACTCACATACTGTGGATTGATACCCTTGCTACACTGAAAATGTGGGAATAAGTTTGAACCAAGCATGGAATTCAAATAGCCCTGCTGTGTTTTGGGTTTCTCTCGTGTATGAGGCACATCCCTCCCCTTTTCCCTTACCAAAAATATGAGGTCTGTTATAATAGGGTGGAAGGGATATTCCAGATCAATGGCCCATCTGCCCCACTTGTGAAGCTGTAAGGAGTCTGCAGGACTCTGCAGAAATCTTGTCCATTGTTTTCAATTCCCAGTACACATTCAATTTCCATACCACCGATTCTATCCTCTCTGTCCCTGCATCAGTAAATCAGCTGCTGAAATCAGACTGGGAGTTTTCAAGATGGGTTTAAGATTGAAAACTTTAATGTCAAAACCGATAAAATCCCACCTGTTTTTTGGGAGTTAACATTCCTGTCGCTGTATTTCAGAGGACAACTTAAACCAAGGTGCCAATTGTTTCATCAGCTACAATAAAAAAAAGGCTTAGCAACAGTCGGAAAACACCAAGTGTCCCCAGTCACATTTGCCCCTTCAACCAAAATCATTAGAAGCAGTTACATATTCTCGTGCTGTAGTTGGATCTTGATACATGTAAATTAACTTCTCAGTTTCCGTTGATTGCAATATTGAAGACAATTCAAAAATACTTAATTGACTGTGATGTGCTTTGGAAATGTGAGATTGTGAGAGACCCGAAATAAATGCAAGTTGTTTTTCTCCATTTGTTATGACCTTATCATCAAAACAAGACTTAATATGAAAACATAGGTTATAAAATGTAAATGAACAATGTGGCACCCATTTATTTCTATTCATGTTTGCTTCAAGCAGCTCTTGAAGGTTCATAGAACAAACAAAATATTGGAGCTGGTAACTGCATTGTCAATGTGCTTTTATAAGATACACTTTCTAAAAGGTCGCAATTGGACAGAGTTTTGAGTAATCAGTCTTACACATGTACAAAATATTAATACTGAATGACAGATGTAACATTTTATATTTGCCAACTTGCTTTGAAATAACTTCTAGTAATAGCAAGAACTGCCGATGCTGGAGTCAGAGATAACACAGTGTGGAGCTGGAGGAACACAGCAGGCCAGGAAGCATCAGAGCACGAAAGTTGACGTTTCCGGTTGGGACCCTTCTTCAGAAATGGGGAGGGGGAAAATAACTTTTGTTCCCTCATAGCAGTAGTCATATTCCAATTCTTACATCAGTTTTGGAAGATGTCTTGTGTTTTGAGGCTGATGAGGCAGAAAAAGAAAGTACTTATATCTGTTTTACACAGCTCATTTCTCCTGAAGCAGATTGCTAGCCTGAAGCCAAGGTCTATTGCTTGAGGGGTGCCACTCTGTATCAAGCATGACTGACCAGAAGTCTCTTCTGCTGTTGTCACCTGCAACAAGCCTGGTGGGAGAATCTGCAAGTTGACCAGCAACCTGTTGTTCATGCTATGAACACATCTTCTGTGCTCATCAAGTCCTGAAGTGGGATTCAAACCCTGAACTTCTATCTCAATAGCAGGGACACTGCACCACAAGACCTCTTGTTTCCTGTAGGATGTCACCTTACATCACTCATTTCTCCATCTGATCAAGTTCTGAACTCTAAGCTTTTGAACAAAATATTGTGATATTTTGCTATATCAAGCGCATGAAATTTGAAAGTTAAAAGGATGGAAACAAAGAAACAGATAAATAATGTATTGACATAGTTCCCACAACTGTATTTTGTCATTGAATAATAGTGCTGACGTCTTTGTTTGCTCAAATTTGTAATTACATATCTCACGAGTACAGCTCTCTGAGTTACTGTAATTGGTTTTTGACATCTTCAGCTCATTAAAAGGTATTTTACACATATAACATTATAATGCTATTTGTTAGAACAGTGGGAAATATCACTAGATTTCATTTTAATTTTCATTTTAATTAAAAATATTTTCAGGGCTGCTGATAGTATTAACTATGCAGCTTTTGCCCTGTTGACTTTGAGTTATTACATAATGTCAATATTCTTAAAATATGTGTGATGTGACTAAGTCAATTATCATTATGCTATCCTTAATTCAATACAAAGGGATTATAGTACACATGTCATCGTTAGAAGTGACAATGAATTACAAGAATGTTTGCCTTGAAACAGAAAACTATTTTTTTAAAGTTTGCAGCAGATTAACTTCCAGCCGTAACAATAGTATGGTGTGGGAAGATACATTATTGCAGGCAGTTACAAGTTTCTAAGCTCCTGAATTGACTTGACAACATGGACGTGGAAAAGAATTTTCCTGTTGTGGTTGAGCCGATAGCTGAGCAACACTGTTTTAAGACTAGTAACCAGGGGAGTGGGGGAGGTGATGGCCTAGAGGTATTATTGCCGCACTGTTAATCCAGAGACCCAGCTAACATGCTGGAGATCCAGGTTCAAATTCTGCCACGGCAGACGGTGGAATTTGAATTCAATAAAATATCTAGAATTAAGAATCTAGTGATGACCATGAATCCATTGTCAATTGTTGGAATAACCCATCTGGTTCACTTATGTCCTTTAGGAAAGGAAACTGCCATCCTGACCTGGTCTGGCCCACATGTGACTCTAGGCCCATAGCAATGTGGTTGACTCTGAACTGCCCTCTGGGCAATTAGGGATAGGCAATAAATGCTGCCTAGCCAGTGACACCCTCATCCTGTGAATGAATAAAGAATCACCATTTTAGGACTGAGGTGAGGGAAAATATTTTCTAATTGGGTTGTACAACTTTTGAAATGCCCGTCCCAGAAGGTGGTAAAGGCATGATCATTGCTTATTTCCACAGTGGAGGTGGTTCTTGTTAGGTAAGGGAATCAAAGGTTATCTAGGTTGATAGGAATGTAGAATTCATCGCACAAACAGATCAGCCATGATCTTACTGAATGGTGGAGCAGTCTTCAAGGGCCAAATGATTGACTTCTGCTCTTAATTCGTATGTTCTTATGTTATATTATTGTGTGTCAAAGAACTTTAACACCAAATCACAGTTGACACTGCTTTACCATAACAACACCTTATTTCGTAAGCCATGTGGCTTTGTCAAATCTTGTGAAAATAGGTGCAAGTGAAAGAGTGTCTGTGCTATCCACCTTGTACATAACGTCAAGTTATAAATTAAAAAGGCATGTCATGACACTGCAAGTATTTCCTTGTGATAATAATAACCTAATTACAAAATATTTGCATATGCAAACCAGACTTTGTACCAATAAAACCAACTGTCCTGTTTTTTGTAATGCATCTATAATGATATTAGATGCAATATTCATGATTTATGCCAACTACAAACATTTAACAATTACAATTTTAAAAAACGTCCTGAAGAAACTCAGCAGGTCTGGCATGTGTGGAAAGGGAAACCGAATTAATGTTACATATCCAATCGCTTTCTTTTGGAACTGAAATGAGTTGAAATTTTATAGTTTGTATGACAAAGGGGATGGTGAAGTGACTGGAACAGATAGCGAAGATGCCCACAGCAAGACAAAGGGAGTGCTTATAGTAGAAAAGGATACAAAAGAACAAAAAAAATTGACATAAAACTGGCATTAGTAACAGGTGTTAATCGTAGAAAACAGATCAGTTCTGCTGAGTACAAATCCATGCAAACAAAACATGAGGTGAGGAGATAGTGAAAACTACAGATGCTGGAGTCAGAGATAACACGGTGTGGAGCTGGAGGAATACAGAAGGCCAGGCAGCATCAGAGGAGCAGGAAAGTTGGCGTTTTGGGTCAGGAACCTTCTTCAGAAATAGGGAGGGGGAAGGGAGCTCAGAAATAAATAGGGAGAGGAGACGTGGGGCTGGGGAAGGTAGGTGGGATGGTGATAGGTGAGTGCAGGTAGGCACTGGTGGGGATTGGTCAGTGAGGTGCGAGGAGCGGATAGGTGGGAGAGAAGATGGACAGGTTGTGTCAGGTCAAGGAG
>JAHRHZ010000013.1:52917015-52952141 GCA_024137785.1 Ginglymostoma cirratum
TGCTGTATTCATCCAGCTCTACACCTTGTTATCTCAGATTCTCCAGCATCTGCAGTTCCTACTATCTGTGAAAAGCATAAACTGCTGCTGCCTAAAATCCAAAAACTGTCAATCATTCTTCTCCCACCAGAATGGGTGCCTTAAAAGAGGCACAAACAAGTGCAGGATTTTAGAAGGCCAATTCAGCATCCATTGAACATGTTGTTTATGCATCAACAAATGGTGCATTGACTCTATGTTTGTACATTCTATGATTACTAACAATTGAGAAGCATAATTGAGAAGCTATTAATCCTTACTCAATTAACCTATATCATCTTCTCCAGTGCGATGACAAATTATAAATGCCTGTGGTGGGAGTTAGAATTGGTATAGAAACACCCAGAATAAAGAAAAATGTTGTTAGTCAGACATTGGCTATCAGTACTTCATGAGTTTTAGCAGATTGGCCTAACTGAACATAAGCAATGCTTCTGATGTTCTTAAGTTTTGTTTTATATGCCAAACATTTGTCTGCATTCTGTCAGGTGACTGAATACAGGAAACTTCTGTTCAGACAGTACAGAGCACAGCTAAATGTGGGTAATCTACCTGGCTCACACTTGAACAGAATAATGAAAAAAACGTTAGAAATTATAAGCCTGAACATCAAACCAACTAAAATTAGATCATTGTACTCACACTGCGGCTGAATAATTGTATTGGATGGCAAAGTACAGATCAGAAGAATTTGCAGTCCGGTCTGAGTCACCAATGTTCATGAGGGCAACAACGCAGTTTATAACTGCTCCCAGAATTCCAGAGGTAAGACAGGAGGGAAGGAAGACAAATGAACTTTCTCCTGACTGCTATTCTTATTTTACTTGCGTTGCTGGCAAGGCCAGTGTGTACTGCATGTTCCTAATTGCCCTTCAGCAATTAGGGGATGAGTGACTGGATAAGTTTCTTGGTGATTTTGGAATACGTTCAAGAATCAATTGTATTAGTATCGGTCTAGGCACACATGTAAGTCCACATTGGGCAAGGATCACAGATTTCCATTTCTGATGGACAGGACAGAACCAGATCTGGTAATCTTTAATGGCAATCCAATAGTTTCATAATTAGTTTTGTCCATATTTTTGAATTAATTTATATTAAACTCTGCAGCTTTCAAGCTGGAATTTTCTCTCTTGAGCGTGAAAATAAAACAAAGTGTTGTGGATGCTGGAAATCTGAAAGAAAAGCAGAAATTGCTTGCTAAACTCAGCAGGTGTGGCAGCATCTGTGGAGAGGAAGCTAAGTTAATGTTTCAGGTTAAGTGACCCTTCTTCAGAACTATTATCAGCCAGGAAAAGGCCGTATACATGCCAAAGATAGGAAGTGGGTTGGTGAAGGAGTTAGAGTAGGTGGAGATGTAGACCAGAAAGAGAAAGACAGGCAGACAAAATGATTGATAATGGTAAGCACAGAAAAAAAAAATGATAATGGGGACCATAACAAGGTGAAAATGGATTGGAAAACATTTAGAACCTGAACATTTTCCCCCATGTCCTTTACGCACCCCAGCACCCCAGACACTGTCATGACATGGGCTGCTTTCAACAGAACCCTCCAAATAGTAGCCACACTGCAGGAAAGGGTATAAGCCAACAAATAATACATAAACAAAGAATGTAGCAATATTTATGAGTGACTTTAATCTTCATTGGGTTAATTGAATTGGAAAGGGTAGCTATGACAACGGATTCATAGAGTGTACTAGGGATAGTTTTCTGGAGCAATATGTCATACAGCCAACCAGGGAGCAAGCTGTCTCAGAGGAAGGGTCACCGGACCCAAAATATTAACTCTGTTTTCTCCTTCACAAATGCTGCCAGACCTGCTGAGCTTCTCCAGCAAGTTTGTTTTTGTTCCTGATTTACAGCATCTGCAGTTCTTTTGGTTTTTAACTGACATTGACAGCTTCTTTAAACATACAAAAAGGAAGACAAAGATTAAAGTGAACATACGTCCTTTAGAAAATGAATTTAGGGAGATTGTTACGGAGAACAAAGAAATGTCAGAGGAATTTAACAGATATTTTGCATCTGCCTTTACAGCGTAAGATACTTCAAACATCCTTAGAATACAAAAAAATATGGGGGAAGAATTAGGTACCATCACCATCCCTACAGAAGTAATACCAAACAAATCTAATGGAATTATAAGCAGATAAGTCTCCTGCCCCTGATGGCTTGCATCCTAGGATCTTAAAAAAAGTTGCTACAGAGATAGTAGATGCATTGGTTATAATTTTCCAGAAGTCCTTGGATTCTGGAGAAGTACCAGAGAATTGGGAAATGGCTATTGTGACACTCCTTTCAAAAAGGAAGGGAGGCAACATTTGGGCAACTATAGGCCAATTAGCCGAACAGCTATTGTTGGAAAAACCTTGAATTAATTATTTTGGCCCATGGTTTTGGAGGTAATATTTAACATAGACAGACAATTGGCTAATGGGCAGGAAACAGTAAATGGGGATGAGGGGTTCTCTTTCAGGTTGGCAACCCATGACCAGTGGGGTTCCACAGGGATCAGTGCTGGGACTGCAACTATTTGTAGTATATGTTATTGACTTGGAAGAAGGAAGCGAATGCACTGTGGCCAAATCTGCAGACAATACAAAAATAGTTGGAAAGTCAACTTTCAAGGGGATACAAACAGTTTAATGTGAAGTATTTTATTTTGGAAGGGTGAACAAAAGACATATTATTAAAATAAAGAAAAACTACACAAACCTTCAACAAAAAAGGACTTGGAGGTATAATAACCAAAAAAGAATCCCCCTCGTCCTCACATACCACCCCACCAACCTTCGGATCCAACGCATCATCCTCCGGCACTTCCGCCATCTGCAATCAGACCCCACCACCAAAGACATTTTTCCCTCCCCACCCTTATCTGCCTTCCGGAGGGACCACTCCCTCCGCGACTCCCTTGTCCGCTCCACACTCCCCTCCAGCCCCACCACACCCGGCACTTTTCCCTGCAACCGCAGGAAGTGCCACACCTGCCCCCACACCTCCTCCCTCACCCCAATCCCAGGCCCCAAGAAGACTTTCCACATCAGACAGATGTTCACCTGCACATCTGCCAATGCGGTATACTGCATCCGCTGTACCCGTTGTGGCTTCCTCTACATCGGGGATACACCGATCCTCTCCTCTATCCATCTTCTATCCGCCTCCCCCTCTCTCCCTATTTATTTCAGAACCCTCTCCCCCTCCCCCATTTCTGATGAAGGGTTTAGGCCCGAAACGTCGAGTTTTCCTGCTCCTATGATGCTGCTTGACCTGCTGTGTTCATCCAGCCCCATGCTTGTTATAGCAAATCATATTCAGCCTGGGAACCCTGCAGCCCCATGGTATCAATGTGGATTTCACAAGCTTCAAAATTTCCCCTCCCCCAACCGCATCCCAAAACCGGCCCAGCTCATCTCCACCTCCCTAACCTGTTTTTCCTCTCACTTATCCCCTCCTTCCACCTCAAGCCCCACCCCCATCTCCTATCTACTAACATCATCCCGCCCCCTTGACCTGTCCGTCCTCCCTGGACTGACCTATCTCCTCCCTACCCCCCCACCTACACTCACCTTTACTGGCTCCATCCCTGCCTCTTCGACTTGTCTGCCTCCCCTCCACCTATCCTCTCCTCTATCCATCTTCTATCCGCCTCCCCCTCTCCCCCTATTTATTTCAGAACCCTCTTCCCCTCCCCCATTTCTGATGAAGGGTCTAGGCTCGAAACGTCAAGTTTTCCTGCTCCTATGATGCTGCTTGACCTGCTGTATTCATTCAGCCCCACGCTTGTTAGCTAGGACTTGGAGGTACTTGTACACAAAACACAGAAAGCTAGAACACACATGCAGCAGGTGATCAGGATGGCTAATGGAATATTAGGCCTTATTTCAAGGCAGTTGGACTATAGAGTTGGGAAGTCTTAATGACACTGTCCAAGGTGCTGGTGAGACCACATCTGTACTACTGTGAGCAATTTGATTCTTTTACTTAAGGAAGTACATCATTTCATTGTAGGATGATCCCTGGGATTAAACAGATTGGGACATTACTCACTGGAGTTCAGAAGAATGAGAGGTGGTTTCCTGGAGACAAATGATTCTTAAGTGACTTGACAGGATGTTTCCTCACGGGGGAGAGTCTAGGACCAGAGGGCATAGTCTCAGATTATAGGGTCCCAATTTAAAAGGTGAGAAGGAATTTCTTCTCTCAAAGGGTTAAGAGTCTTTGGAACCCCTCTACACAAAGCACTGTGGAGACAGAGCCCTTGTGTATATTTAAGGCTGAGATAGATAGATTCTTGATAAGTAAGGAAATCAAGGGTTACGGGGAAAACACAGGAAAGTGGTTGTGAGGAATTTTGGATCAGCCATGATCCTATTGGATGGCAGGGGCTTGAGAGGTTGAATGGCCTAATCCTGTTCTTATTTTGTGTCTTATGAAATTTAAAGTAAAAAGGTCGACTAAAACTTTAGGGTTCTGATGCATCATTGTAACACTGTCACAAAAGTACAAGCGTTGAGAGAAAAATAAATTTTCAAAAATTCTAGATAGAAATAATGGGTTATAGACAGGCAAAATTCTTACAAGGAAAACAAACGCATCAATCACAATGATATTGGGGGGATCATACTATGTTGCACATGCATTCTTAATAGTGACCAACAGCATCTTCAAATTTACAGTAATGTTTTCAGGAATGACAACTGCATTGCACAATATAAAATCCTGTTTCAAGATCTTCCCACATTCACTGACTTGCATCTCAGCTCTGCGCTTTGTTCTTTTACTGTCAACACTGACTATAGTTGCTGATCATCAGTGACAGATAGGTACCTTCAAAAATTCCTCTGGAGAAACTGCAAACTCATATTTTACCCAGTCTGATCTCTCGCAAACAGACAACAAATTCTGGTTACCTTTAATAGCATTGCTAGGATTTTTTTTATTCTTCAGTAATATTTCCATTTAAGAAGATAAGAATGACATACTAGCGCGGCTAGTACATTCTGTCAATTGCATGTTTTATTATTTATAATATATCATACAAATCGTAAAAATTGATCATAATATTATGGGATAACAAGCATGGGGCTGGATGAACACAGCAGGTCAAGCAGCATCATAGGAGCAGGAAAACTTGCCCCATCCCTCACGCCCCGTCCCCGCAATAATAACCAAAAAAGAATCCCCCTCGTCCTCACATACCACCCCACCAACCTTCGGATCCAACGCATCATCCTCCGACACTTCCGCCATCTGCAATCAGACCCCACCACCAAAGACATTTTTCCCTCCCCACTCTTATCTGCCTTCCGGAGGGACCACTCCCTCCGCGACTCCCTTGTCCGCTCCACACTCCCCTCCAGCCCCACCACACCCGGCACTTTTCCTTGTAACCGCAGGAAGTGCTACACCTGCCCCCACACCTCCTCCCTCACCCCAATCCCAGGCCCCAAGAAGACTTTCCACATCAGGCAGATGTTCCCCTGCACATGTGCCAATGTGGTATACTGCATCCGCTGTACCCGTTGTGGCTTCCTCTACATCGGGGAAACCAAGCGGAGGCTTGGGGACCGCTTTGCAGAACACCTGCGCTCAGTTCGCAACAAACAACTGCACCTCCCAGTCGCAAACCATTTCAACTTCCCCCTCCCATTCCTCAGATGACATGTCCATCCTGGGCCTCTTACAATGCCACAGTGATGCCACCCGAAGGCTGCAGGAACAGCAAATCATATTCAGCCTGGGAACCCTGCAGCCCAATGGCATCAATGTGGATTTCACAAGCTTCAAAATCTCCTCTCCCCCAACTGCATCCCAAAACCAGCCTAGCTCATCTCCACCTCCCTAACCTGTTTTTCCTCTCACCTCAAGCCACACCCCCATCTCCTATCTACTAACATCATCCCGCCCCCTTGACCTGTCCGTCCTCCCTGGACTGACCTATCTCCTCCTCACCTCCCTACCTACACTCACCTTTACTGGCTCCATCCCTGCCTCTTCGACTTGTCTGCCTCCTCTCCACCTATCCTCTCCTCTATCCATCCTCTATCCGCCTCCCCCTCTCTCCCTATTTATTTCAGAACCCTCTCCCCCTCCCCCATTTCTGGTGAAGGGTTTAGGCCCGAAATGTCAAGTTTTCCTGCTCCTATGATGCTGCTTGACCTGCTGTGTTCATCCAGCCCCATGCTTGTTATCTCGGATCCTCCAGCATCTGCAGTACCTTTTATCTCTCATAATATTATGGGCTCTGGCATATATACTACCAGTTGTGGTCTTCTGTTGTTTTGAGTATCTGAGAGCCATAGAAAAGCTGCAGCACAGAACGAGGCCATTCAGCCCATCATGTCTGCATCAACTCAATAAACTTATGACCCACTCTAATTCTACTTACCAGTACCTGTTCCATAGCTTTAGAAGTACACTACTTCCTGTTTTGATCCAGGTACCTTATAGATGAATTTAGGGTTCACAAACTGGGCAGTGAATTCCAAGCACCCAACAAACTCTCAGTGAGAAGGTTTCTCCCCTATGTCCACTCTAATCCATCTACCAATCATCTTAAATCTGTGCCCCTGGTAAATGACCTCTCTACTTGGAGGAACATATCCTTCTTGCCCACTGCATCCAAGTTGCTCATTTTTTTGCATATCTCACTTAAGTTATCTCTCAGCTACCTGTGCTCAAAGAAAAATAATCCTAGCCTATCCAACCTTCCTTCATACCTGCAATTTTCAACCCTGGAAACAAAGCCTCATAAATCTTTTCTATGCTCTCTCTAGACCAATTATGTCCATCCTGCCATATGGTAACCAGACTGTATACAAAACACCAGTTGTGGCCTGACCAATGTCTCAAATAGTTCCAGCATTGCATGTCTGTTTTGTATTCAATATCTTACCGAAAAAAGGGAAAGGATCCCTTACACCTTCTTCACCATCTGTCCTGCCACATTCAACGGCTTGTGTATATCGACTCCAATATTTCTCATGTCCTCTATGCTTTTCATTATTCCCCTATTTATTATGCTTAGCCTTCATTGTTGCTCTCTCCAAATGCACAACTGCACAGTTTTCTAGATTTTTTCCTCCAAACCACTGATGTCTTCCTGAAGTTGAAAGCCGTATTCTTCACTATCAAATATGCAGCTAATTTTAGTATTGTCTCCAAATTTTCCAATCGTACTTCCTTATTTAAGTCCAAGTCATGAGGGATACTACAAACAGCAAGGGGCCCAACACTAAGTTCTGTGGAGAACCACTGAAAAATGTTTTCTATTCACAAAAACATCCTTTGGCCATTACCCTTTGCATCCCATGGCTTCAATTTTTCTGACCAGGCTACCATGTGTCTTGTCAAACTTTTTCTAAAATCCATGTAGGTAACATCCGTTGTGTTACCCTCATCAATCTTTCTTGTTATTTCCTCAAAAAGATACAATCAAGTTAGTGAGACACTATCTTCCCTTAACAAAACCTTGCAACAAGACCTTGCTAACTACCCCTGATCAATACGTGACTTTCTAAGTAACAGTTGATTCTGTCTCTCAAAATCGATCTGACTAATTTGCCCAGGATATAAGTCAGACAGGTGGGATTATAGCTATTTTCCTTAGCCCTCATGCCTTTTTGAATAATAAGATAATGTTGCAAGCCTCCAATCATCTTGCACCTCATCTGTATCTAATGAGGATTGGAAAATGAGAATCTATTGATTCCTCCCTGCCCGCCTTTAACAGGCTAGGACGCAATTCCTCTTGCCCTGGTGATTCATCTACCATTAAAATGGTTACCTCAAGTATTTCTCTTCTAATTATGCATATTCTATCTAACATTTCAGACTCCTTCCCTTTGTTTGCATCATCACTTTCCCTTGTAAAGACAAAGTCCTCATTGAGGCACCTGCCCAAATATTCTACACCTAAGCATAAATTGCCATTTACATCTCTGGTAGAGTCATAGTCATAGATTCAGACAGCACTGAATCAGACTCTTTGGTCCAACTCATCTGCAGGGTGGTGTGTTTCTGGAATGAGCTACCAGAGGAACCAGTGGAGGTGAGAGTAATTACAACATTTAAAAGACATCTGGCTGTGTGCATGAAAGGAAGGGTTTAGAGGGATACGGCCAAATGCTGGCAAATGGGACTAGATAGGCTCTACACTATCCTTAAACATCCTCTTACACTTAAGGTACTGAAAAAAATCTTAAGAATTTTCCTTGAGTTTAACCAGGCAATATTTTTTCATATTGTCTCAGCTTTCCTAAGGTCCTTACTCACTTTACCCCATTCATTTCCTGTACTCCTCCAAGCTTCTTAAAGTATTACTTTTTGAGATTGCCATAAGCTTAGTTTTTCCACTTTATCTTACTTATTGGATAACCAGAGGACAGTACCAATCTTCTTCTTTGTGGACAACACATCCATATTGTGCCTGTACAATCTTATTTTTGAATGCCTCCCTCTGATTTGCCACTGACTGATTTATTTCAAATATTTTATTTTTTTCCTTAGAGATTATTGAATGGAATACAGTGATCTACCCAGGCATTTTAATAATACGAATAGATAACAGTAAGAGTAGATGAATATAAAACAATTGATATGGGAATAAAGAATCAAAACTACGAAACACATTGAATGAAAAGGTGAAACACTAAGCTAATAAGCAAAGTCATATTCATGCTTTAGATTTATTTAAACATTAGCGCAATTCTCAGTTGCAATCTTGAAGAAAGCAAATATTGTGTTGATTACATTAGTATGGGGTAGATTTTGTGCATTTTTTCTGAATGTATTAATCAATTGTGAGAAAAGCTGTTCACAATTCCTCATGGGATATAGGGCACACGAAGTCAATATGTCACGTGGGGTTAGGAGATAAATGCTATGAAAGGAAAGGGTATGGGGAAATTAACATTGCTACACACGCTTCAGTTAAAGCTTCAGCTACCAGTCAGATTAGTGCATGGAGTTTTCATAACCTAATCAAAGGCTGGATCATATTGTTTTTGAGAGGCTACAGAGGCAATATTGAAGATTATTCTGGGTGTCTAAAATCTAGGCTATAAAGAAAGCTGAAGAAAGTTAGACTTTGTGAGCAAAGAGGGACTTAGCAATTGTTTAGCTGAATACTTCATTGGTTTATAAAACTTGCTCTAGCAAGTGAAACATGTTCATCCAAAGGGTGATACAGTTAACAGTGGTGACTTCAGCATGATCATAAATTGGTCCAAGTGAGAATTAGAATGAAGAGGGATTAATAGATTTGTTGAAAATAAGATGATCAAGCTGAACTATAAAAAGGACAGCTGTATTGAGCATGTTCTTGAATTTATAAAACATAATAAATTTATATTAAAGGAAATGTTTGTGAGGTGGCTGACAATGAAAGCAAAGATTGGTGTCAGGCATGCTGGTCAGTGTCTCAATTCGCTGATCTCCCATGTATGAATCTTCAGCTCACATCAAGTGAAGCTCCACATCACTTGCAGAATCTTGCAAATTTTACACTGAAACATAAGCATTCATTATTTATAATTTCTATTTATAGTTATACATGTCTTAGCAGTTTGAAACAATGCTTGTATATATTGTAATACCTGGTAAAAGTAAAATATGTTCAGTCTGCAAAATTCATCACCTCAAGTATTTCGGGTTTCAATCCACATTTTAATTGATTTCCAACAACTTTTTGGAGATATAACGTTTCCAGTCAGGAAACTGCCTGGGAGAAGAGTTCAGCTGACATCAGACACAGGTTTAATCAATTGATGATCTTGTTGAAGCAAGATGGTTTGGCATTCTTCTCATTTCTAATTCCAAACTGGAGCCATCAGCTATCTGAAAATGCCACAACAGTTGATTTGTGAACTTGCCTCTACTGACTTTTGAGATGACTAGCAGCTTTCATCATTGTCTAGGAACAATAGAAACATTGACTCTTACTGATTCTGCAATGTCAGTAACTCAGCAAAGTATGAATTAAAATTGTGGAGTTACCTTTTATGCAAAGACTGAAAAATTCACGTGCAGCATTTGTAAAAGTAGCAGTAAAGAAATGTATGAAGGTATTTTTCTTAGAATAAAACATTGCCAATATTTAACATTATTAAACATTTTCTTCTTTTAGTCACCCCCTTGTATTGTTTCCCTTTCTGTGAACTTGAGCCTGTTGTGTAAGTGCTGTGTTGGACTGACGTGGACAAGGTCAGAAATCACGTGACACTAGGTCATAGTCCAACAGGTTTATTTGAAAATACAAGCTTTCGGAGTCTTAGTCCTTGTTCAGGAGTTAGTGAGAGAGGTTGTATCCTTCAGGTAGTAGCCTTCAGGACAACATCGGCACAACACTATAAAACCCTGTCATGGCAACCTCTGCAAGACATGTCAGATCATCGACATGGACACTACCATCACACGTGGGAACGCCACCCACCACATACACAGCAGATCCTCATGTGATTCATCCAATGTTGTCTGTCTCATACACTGCAGGCAAGGATGCCCCGAGGCATGATACATTGGCGAAACCATGCAGATGCTATGACAACAGATGAATGGACACTGCACAACATTCGCCAGACAGGAATGTTCCCTCCCAGTGGGGGAGCACTTCAGCTGTCAAGGACATTTGGCTTTGGATCTTCGGGTAAAAGTCCTCCAAGATGGACTTCGGGATACATAACAATGCAGAGTCGCTGAGCAAAGGCTGAGAGCCAAGTTCGGTACACGTGAGGACGGGCTCAACCGGGACCTTGGGTTTGTGTCACACTACATGTGGTACACCACACTAACCACTCCCACACACTCACTCACACACATGAATACATACACACACACACGCACACAAACACACACAGTCTGACACATACCCTCTCTCAGACACATACTGTCTCTCTCACACAGATCGTTTCTCATACATACACTTTCTGTTTCCCCCACACACATACTTGTGCGCACACACACGCACACACACACACACACACTCTCCCACACACACAGAGTCTCTTTCCCCCATACACACACCCACACACACACACATTCTCTCTCTCTCCCACACACACACACACATATATACTTTCTCTCCCACACACAAACCCAAACACACACACGCACACACACACTCAATCTATGGGGTGAATTTGTATTTGCAGATACATTCTATTTGGTTCAAAAAGCATGTAATTTATACACAGTTAGTCAATCTGGTGTTTTATAAATTCCTACTTTAGAAATAAAACTGACTCCAATCTAAACCACAAACAGATTCTAAACAAGGCCTCACACATAACAGGCATTGTCTGACCCCTAAAATGTTACCTCCTCTTTACTCTGATAAAACCTTCACTTCTCTCAGGACAGTGACTTGAAAGGAATTCAGGGATTTACATATACATATTAATCAATTAAAACCTACTAACTGATTGAAGACTTAACAGCATCTTAGATTTATTTAGTACATCCTCATCAATGGTGTGACCCTTTAACTTTTTACATCTAAATTCTGTGTCTAATACTACCTCTCGTACTAACACCGGAAGAAGGAACAAGGCTCCGAAAGCTTGAGTTGAGTTTTCAAATAAACCTGTTAGACTATAACCTGGGGTATCATGTAATTTCTTACTTGAGCCTGTACTCCTTTCCTGCTGACAACTCCAAACTCGAAACATTGCTGAATTGCAGACAATGTCTCAATTTGTATGCAGCATCCTTACCACGACTCTTGCTCTCCTGTTAACTTGAGTCCCAGTTCATGAGATTGCAAGGAACCTGATACAAATATAAGTTCCTTCTTACAGAGCGCTGTATCACCCTTTTCTATAATCAATGAATATAATCACCAGACTGATGTGAAAACAGACACTTGCACCATCGTGTGCCACAAGAATATTATTGGGACATTGGCTAGAAGTGAAAACTAGTTCAATTCCTCTACAAATATTGCCCTCTGGAAGGTTTGCGTCCTTTTATTTGTTGTTTTTGAAAGATGAGACAATGAGAAACAACTGTTTTAATTTTAAAAATCTGTTTGGAAGAGTGACTGTAATTTTGAAAACAAGTAACCTGACACCCATGCCAGGCATCATGTAAATAATTGTTTGAGCAAGCCGTGATTGCAGAGTTGCAGACCATTTGGAGCCGAGGAAGTGTTCTGATGCAGCTTTTGCTGGCATCAAGAAGATACCTGATCTATGGACTAGTGACCAGTTATCAATGACTGAGACATTTTTGTCTGCCAACAACGATGCAATTGGTTCTTAGGTAACCGAAAAGCTTGGAGCTGGGAACTAGTTACAGAGACAAGTGTTTAGTATGCCCCCCACTCAGGAGGAATCCCTATTCTCTGCAGTCAAAACTCACTGCAAATCTGAAGAAAACTATTTTATATTTCTTGCAACATTTGTTATAAGTTGTGACTTTTAACTAATAAATTACAGATCTTTGAGAAAGGTGCAAACCACCTTGTACCTCTCTTCAACCTGTGGAAGAAACCGGAGAAAAACAACTGAAGAAAAGTACTGGCCAGCAGAAAAGCCATAAGGATCAGCTTAGTGACAGTATTAGGGAACAAAGACTGCTGAACTGTCTTTCCAGTCTTTTCCCTCTGAGTATGACCTATTTTACCCGGTTTGTCTGTCTGGGTTTATGTAAGGGGTAGCTTACAAGTTTATTGGAGGTTTAATTAATACTATTATATGCTGACAGTTTATAACTGTTTGTGTGTAGCTACAGGCTAATTTCTTTTTATGCAGTAATTCTTGTTCAGTATAGGAACCTGGTCTGTGTTTTCTATCAATCTGGTATAAAAGACAGATAAATTGGGTACTTTCTAGAAACTTTAACTTTTATCATGACTTTGGGTATAGTGGGAACAAAAACAAAGTTGCTGGAAAAGCTCAGCAGGTCTGGCAGCATCTGTGGAGTAGAAAACAGAATTAACGTTTCGGGTCCGGTGACCCTTCCTCAGTTCTGATTTCCAGCAAGCTACCTACCTGTGAGTTGTAAGGTGCCCTCAGGAGGAAATCCATGATTCAAAATTGCAATATTTGCTTCCAATAGCACCACTAGTACCTTGGGTGAAAAAAGAAGAATGTGCCCTCGATAAATGTGCGTGCAGTCACAAGAAAATGTAAGCACAACACAGTTTGGGAAAACGTCAAAGTCATGTTCCAGATCTTCTGTAGTCAGTGAAATGATGTCACCTGCACCAACAGCATCGGGTACACCTGTACCCACTGCCACAGATGTCAGGTTGGCCTTCTTGGGGGTGAACCCATGGAAAGCCACTGGCCCAGATGGAACCCCGGCCATGCACTCAGATCCTGCCTGGACCAGCTGGTCCGAGTATTTGCAAACATCTTGAACCCACTTTACTATGATATGAGGTTCACACCTGCTTCAAACAGGCCACTATCATCCCAGTGCCAAAAATAAAAAGAATCAGGCAATGTGCCTTAATGACTACTGCCCAGTGGCTCTGACACCCATTATTATGAAGTGCTGCGAGAAGTTAGTCACGGTAGTCGTCAACTCCAGCCTCCCACTTTGCCTTGATCCATTACAATTCGCCCACCATCACAATAGGTCCACAGCAGACACTCTCTCCTGAGCACTACACTCATCCCTCAAACTCCTGGTTAACAAGGACACCTACGTCAGACTCCAATTTATTGACGTTAGCTCCACCTTTTACACCTTAATTCAAACAAAACTCATCTCCAAACTCCAAGTCCTAGGAGTCTGCTTCACCCCACTGCAACTGGATCCTTGACTTCCTGACCCACAGACCACAATCAGTAAGGATAGGTGACAACACCTCCTCCACAATAGTCCTGAACACTGGTGCCCCGCAAGGCTGCTTTACTATACTCCTTTACTATACTCCTTTACTATACTCCTCATGCACTCGTAACTGTGTGGCCAAAATCAGCTCTAACCCCATTTACAAATTTTCTGATAACACCACTGTTGTGGGTCAGCTCTCAAACAACAACAAGACAGAATACACAAAGGAGATAGACAGCTTAGTGACATGGTATAAAGACAACAATATTTCCTCCAATGCCAGCAAAACCAAGGAGCTGGTCATCAACTTCAGGAAGCGGAGTGGAGAACACACTGTGTCTACATTAACGTTGCTGAAATGGATAGCTACTTAGGAGTAGCTATCACTAATGATCTATCTTAGTCCATCCACGTTGACCCTACGGTCAAGAAAACACACCAATGCCTCCACTTCCTCAGAAGTCCACCATGTCCACAATGACTTTTACCAATTTTTATAGACGTACCATAGAAAGCATCCTATCTACATGCACCACAATCTGGTGTGGCAACTGCTCTGCTCAGATGACAAGAAATTACAGAGGGCTGTGAAGGCAGCCCAGTCTATCACAAAAAACAACCTCCCTTCCATTGATTCTGTCTATATTTCCTACTGCCTCAGGAAAGCAGCCAACATAATCAAAGACCCCTCCCACCCCTGTTATACTCTCTTCAACCCTCTTCCACTGGACAGAAGATACAAAAGTTTGAAAACACATACCAACAGATTTAAGAAAAGCTTCTTCCCCACTGTCATCAGGAGTACTAACAGGCCTCTCATATATTAGAGTTGATCTTTTTCTGCACATTCTCTGTAGCTATAACATTATATTCTGCATTCTGTTCTATTACCCTGATGTCCTTATGTAAGGTATGATTTGTCTGGTTAGACACAAAACAATGCTTTTCATTGCATCTCAGTTTGTGACAATAAGGTCTTTGCAAAAATTTGTAGCTCGAGTTGTGGATGCACTTGTTTGTTAGCTCACCGAGCCGGTTGTTCTGTGGTGTACGGACGTTTCATTACCCTTCTAGGCAACATCATCAGTGTGGCTTCTCATCGAACCATTGGTATTCTGCTTCTTTCCGAATTTATATGATCCTCTGGTGTGATGGTCTTGTCGCTTTCAGTTCTGTTGTTTTAGCAGCAGTCTGTAGACGGGGTCTACTTCTATGTGTTAGTTAATGGAGTCCCGTGTTGGGAACCAGGCTTCCACAAATTCCCTTGTATGTCTTGTGTTTGCTTGTCCCAGTGTGGTCACTTTGTCCCAGTCGAAGTGATAGCCCTCATTGTCTGTGTGTTTTGAAACAAGTGAATATTGGTCGTGCCTTTTTACTGCCAGCTGGTGTTTATGTATCCTGGTCGTCAGTTTCCTCCCCATTTGTCCAATGTAATGTTTATTGCACTCGCTGCATGGCATCCTATGTATCATGTTGGTCTTGTTTAATGTCAGTATGGGGTCTTTAGTTTTTGATAACATTTGGCACAGTGTTGCTGTAGGTTTGTGTGCAATCAAACCTTATGCGGTCTTAGGAATCTGGTAACCACTTGGCGAGCTAACGAACAACTCCATGTAACAATAATAAATCAAATCAAATCAAATCAAAATCAAGTCAGATCAAGTCAAATCCACTTCTGGTGTCCAGATGGTCAGAATATGGACTTACCTCACAAGTTGCATTATAGGACCCCCTGTATGCTTTACAGGAATTCCCCGGATCCTCCAGAAACATGTCCCAATCTGAGTTAGAAGGGAGGAATTCTGACAGTTCTAACTTACTTCACTGAATACTTGACCTGGATATGTCAGAAAAAAGCCCTGATCTAATCCCTAAGTGACTATTATTAGGACAACTGATCAGAAACCCGAAGAATTTGTAGACAAGTCCTGTAAAACTCATGAAACATTGCATGTAAATTACCAGGGAAAACTTCAAACAAGAGATAACCAGGAGGCTGACTGTCTCTGATATAACAAGGCGTGGGGCTGGATGAACACAGCAGGCCAAGCAGCATCATAGGAGCAGGAAAGCTTGACGTTTCGGGCCTAGACCCTTCATCAGAAATGGGGGAGGGGAAGAGGGTTCTGAAATAAATAGGGAGAGAGGGGGAGGCGGACAGAGGATGGATAGAGGAGAGGATAGGTGGAGAGGAGGCAGACAAGTCGAAGAGGCAGGGATGGAGCCAGTAAAGGTGAGTGTAGGTGGGGGGGTAGGGAGGAGATAGGTCAGTCCAGGGAGGATGGACAGGTCAAGGGGGCGGGATGATGTTAGTAGATAGGAGATGGGGGTGGGGCTTGAGGTGGGAGGAGGGGATAGGTGAGAGGGAGGACAGGTTAGGGAGGTGGAGATGAGCTGGGCTGGTTTTGGGATGCGGTTGGGGGAGGGGAGATTTTGAAGCTTGTGAAATCCACATTGATACCATTGGGCTGCAGGGTTCCCAGGCTGAATATGATTTGCTGTTCCTGCAGCCTTCGGGTGGCATCACTGTGGCTGACTGTCTCTTTTTCCTTGATGAAAGCCAACTTGTGTTGTCATTTCTGTTTTCCTCTCCAGGAATATGGAAAGACAGGGGTTAAAAAGTCAGTTTCAACTCGACTGGAATGGACTAACAGGGCTGTTCCATGGCCTTTGACCACTGGAACTATGAGCAGGGTTCAAAGCAATCCAATGGAAATGCATCAGAACCCTTTAGTGTTGCCATGCTGGGGAGGTGTAAAGTCTTGTGTGTAATATCTTGAATTTAAGCATTAGTTTACTGTGAAATTCACAGCCAAAACACAATTGCTTAGTTATCCTTGTGTTGTAAGGTGTTTTTGTGTTGATTCGCTGTAATGCAATGTTGCAAACCAGTAATAAAATGGAGCAGGTCAAAGGAATTTCAAACAGGTTACAAAACAAGGAATCTTGAAAAGCATTTGTTCACCTAACAATATCAATGTTATCGATAACCTCCAATGCAACAGGTACAACGTTCTTCATAATAATTCAAAGACTGATCATGTATCTGTTGTCTGAAACTTACTTTTTTGCAATTGAAGTCTTGCTTCAGTTGTGTAAGAGCTTGCTAGACTGCACAGAGCATACTGTGTGCAATTTCAGTCTTTTGATTTCAGGAAAGATATGATTGCCATAAAGGTAATGCATCTGATATTAACCAGAATAATTCCAGGATTGTCCTATGAAGAGAAACTGGGCAAATTGCGCTTATATTCTCTAGAGTTTCAAAGAATGAGTGGTGATCGCATGGAAATGTTGTCCACGCTTTGAACATTTCGATCAGTTTATACATTATAAACATTTTACCCAAGCGTCTTGTCAGTGAGGCTGAGAAAGAGACACAGTTGACAGTTCAACTCAGCTTTATTAACAAATAATACCATATTAAATAAACCATGCCAGCATTTCCCAAATTCCCACAATATTTATTCTCTATCTAGTTCTCTCCATCTGAGAAAGGATATTACCTGCAACAATCCACATGTTTGAGCTGGGCCATTGGAATCTCCTTCTTCTCTGACGCTGAACTCGCTCTCTTCCATAAAGCTGGGTCTCTCAGGTCAGGGCAGATCTTCTCCTGGATCTTCTTGGGTTGTCGCATGGTCTTTCACCACAAGTCTTGTTTCAAGTCTTACTGAGGGGGGGGGGGGGTGGCTTCCAGATGTGTGTTTTCATCCTCCCCTTGCCCAGAGTTTCCTGAATGTTCCGTGGCCTTTGGCCAATGGAACTATGAGCAAGGTTCAAAGCAATCCAATGGAAATGTGCCAGAATGCTTTAGTGTTGCCATGCTGGGGCGGTGTAAAGTGCACGCCCTCAGTTGCTGTCTGGAAGTCAAGGTGCCAGAAAGTTTGATCGATATTTCCCCAACATACAATCGTCCGGCTGGAAGCTGCTTCCCCTGAACCTTTGTGACCTCTTTGACCTTGGTTTCCACTGTCCTCTTAGCTGGCAGCTGCTGTTGCTGTTTAATTTAGTTTGGCTAATTTTCTCTTAGGGCCAATTTCTCCGGCTGTGAGTCAACATAGAATGTCAAATTTTGGACCCACAGTTGCTTGACCACAGAACATGCTTCAAAAAGATAGGCAGGGTAGATGTAGGTAAGCTGTTTCTCCTGGTTGGGCAGCCTAAAACCAGGGAGTATAATTTTAAAATATGGGGATCTCACCGAGATTAGGAGAATAATTTGCTCAGAGGGTTGGAAACCTTTGGAATGCTCCATGCTGAGGACAATATAAGCTCAGTATTTAAGAATGTTTAAGGTAGAAGTCAATAGATTTTTTATATCACCAGTGTTTGGGGAATGGGGTCAGTAAAAGGCATTGAAGTGTTTATTCGTCATGATCGTATTGAATGGCAGGGCAGGTTCGAAAGGCTGCATGGATTATTCCTGTTCCTATATTTTATTAAATTTGCCAAACAGATTCCTGGGATGGCAGGGCTGATAGATGAGGAGAGATTGAGTTGGTTAGGATTGTATTCACTGGAATTTAGAATATTAAGGGGTGAAGGGGTGGGATCTCACAGAAAACCATAAAATTCCAACAGGACTAGACAGGTTAACCAGAAGAATGATGTTCCTGATGGTGGGGGAGTCCAGAGCCAGGAGTCATAGTTTAAGGATAAGGGGTAAACCTTTAATGGCTAAGATGAGGAGAACTTTCTTCACTCGGAGAGTGTGGCCAGCCTATGGAATTCACTATCACAGAAAGTGGTTGACGGCAAAGCATTATGTCTTTTCAAGATATAGCTCTTGTGGCTAACGGGAATCAAGAGATATGGTGAGAAGACAGGATTAGAGTAATGAACTTGATGAGCAACCATGTTCATAAGGAAGGTGGAGCTGGCTGGAGGCGTTGAATGGCCTACTCCTGCTCTTATCTTCTTTGCTTCTGTGTTTCTATGGCTCACCTCTCGTTTTGAATCATATGTGTTATGTGCTACTAATTCTTCTGATGTTCAGTAACAAATAAAGTCACCATTAACTCAAGAAAGCCTGGTTAAATTAGCTCCTTTTAAAATAGAAGTTCATTTGGGTCTGGAAGAAAAGTATTCAAAACTGAATGAATCCTTTTTCAATTAACTTTGTTGCAAGCAATCCAGGTGTTGGACAATGAACAAGGGGGAACCAGATGATCATTCCTCATCTGGGAGATTTGGGGTATCCTGTCTGGAACCAGAGTGATTTGGGAACCTCACCCAGTGTCTTGGCATACCTCTGCACAAATAACCTCTGTATCCCCACATCCTCCCTGAAATCACACCCTCTGACAAGCGCCATGACCTCCTGGCTATCCTGAGCAATATCAAACTGATATGACTAGCCTCCGAACCAATCTCTCTCTTGACCCGACTATCCCTGACCCACCACACTCACTGTCACCCTTCCGACCTAACACCCTACCCACTGAACTCCTCTCTATATAGACTTTCAGACTATTTACTTACAGGAATACTGTGGCTTGAGTTACCATGGGGAAGGAGAGGGAATGTAGGTTCTGGATTCTGTCTGCTGCTCCCTTTGAAGATACTTGTGCTGTGTCAGTTCTGAAGGGTCCTCCATTGGGAGATTGTTCGTAAAAATTGGAAAAAGGTAAATATGTTTTTATTTGTCTTATCAGCGTCAGAAATTGAGTTTCTATGCTGATCAGATGATCTGATTTTTTTTTCATATACTACAACAATGAGAGGAGCTTGGAATTATTTTCAATGTTATACATTATGACATGTCACCCATTACTTTGCAAACTGCCATCATTCATAGTCTCAATACCTTTATAAACAATAAAAGAAAACATTCTTACAATAAGTGGTCTGACCTAGAAAACCTGACACTCCATCCATTCTATTGTTTGTAGGTCAACTGAATGAATCATTGATTAAACGTGAAAACAAATAAAGGTCATTTTATGTTCCACACCATCTATTTTCATGTTCTGGGGCAAGTAAATAGAGTACAATAAATAGATACTGTCTTCTCATGTTGATTTTTTAAAACTCATGCAGACCTATTCATGTGAACACTTAAACATAACTGGCTGGTATGTGGAGATTCAAGCAATGAGCTGTACACATGAAAACCATCAATAAAGGACAGGCTCTGTACTGAAAAAGAACAAGGTTTCTGATTTTGTATGCAAGATTGATATGAAAAGCTTTCAGATCAGTTATAACTAAAGACAGATGCAAAGTGCAGTTCAGTTCACAAATTTGAAATGCTGGTGCACCTTAATCTCAGTCTCAACAACACAGCTTGTACTGGGTGTAATTTGCAGCTTGTGCAAGTCACTACTTATCTTCCTGTACCTTTCACAAGTATAACCTGAAGATAAGCATTCAACAAGGACGTTCCTTGCCGAATTTTCTCTCAATAGTCCATACATATTCATGGTAATTGTGACAATTGAGACCAGCTAACTTTGCACAGAACAGAGTGTGGGAACTGCTTAGTTTCCATGCTCCAGCTTTCCAAAGTATAAGATTTCAGGGAATACAGACAATCTTTCTTAATCTTACAATTAGGAATATTGTGATCATTTCTTCCTTATTCTTCTCAAGGTTCTGTTTTAAACTTAAAATATTCTGTTAGTAAACCAAAATGCCTGGAATATACTTCCTGCTTCTCCAATGATTATCACACCTCATAGTTCAGTGAGCTAAGTTATGGCATTTTGTTGTGTGTTGTTTTCTTCCTTCTCTGTGTTTCCATATGTTTCTGTAGGTATTCTACGAGTCAGATACGGGTCCCTAAATTGAGCCACAAGCCATCTATGAAATGTGATTATTATGATAACAATGTGTCAGCATTGACAATATTTATAACATATTTAATTGTTCACGTAATAGCTGGTAAACACATTATTCTGCCTCAGCTTCTAGCTATAGGAGTAAGAGTGGTGAGGGAGAAGCAGACAGATCAGCGACGGACCTGTGTGTGAATCAGGGCTGCAACAGCGAGGAGGTTTAAAGGAGCTGCGAGAGTAGCGAGGTCCCCCAGAAGCAGACAGACTATTGGTGGGTCAGTGTGGGACTCAGGAGAGTAGCAGTAGCAAACTTCACAGGCTGCAGTGAGGGCAGAGAAATCCCAGAAACAGACAGACCAGGGACAGAGCTGCTTCAATAAAATTGAAGTGTGGAGTCACAGGAGAACAGCTTGGTAACTGGTGGGTATTTCTCTTATCTATTGTGACAGGATATTGATTTAAGATAATATCATAAGTATAGCTTTAAAAAACTTTATACAGATAATTAATATTTTAGAACTTCTTAAAAATGTCTTGACTTGATAGAATTAAGGGGTTCTGGTTATTTAAATGAGAGTAAGGTTTTCTAGTTTGTACATAAATAGGAGTAAGTATAAATTAAAAGCAAGGGTCTGTATTCTATGTCGTTAACATGTTACTTGGGAGGTTAGGCCCGGGATTTTGATTTGGCCCAAGTAGATTGGGAGCAACTAGTTGCAGGGAAAACTGTCAGAGCAGTGGGAGACATTCAAGAAGTAAATAGCAAGAGTTTGCTTAAAGATGAAGAATGGGTGCAAGACTGGAAAACCTCAGATGTCAAGGGTATAAAGGTTAGGATTAAGAAAAAGAGAAGCTTATCACAGATACCATGGCCTCGACACAATACAGTCTTTAGAGTGGTACAAAAAATGTAGGGGGGGATATCTTAAAAAGGAAATTAGGAAAGCTAAGAGAGCTTATGAGATAGCATTGGCAAGTTCCAAATGGGTTTTTAAATATACTAATAGATAGAGAATAACTAGAGAGGAGTACGGCCCTTTAGGGGTCATAGAGGTCATCTGTATTTGGATCCAGAATATGTGGTCACAGTCCTCAATGTCTAATTTGCATCAGTCTTCACAATGAAACAGGATTAAAACTGGTGTAGACATCAGCACGGAGGACTGTAAAATAGTCTATGAAATTGACATAGGGTGAGGAAGTACTTGTGGGCTCAGCAGTCTCAAAATTGGATATATCCACAGACCAGTATGAGGTACCTCCCAGGCTCTTGAGGTAGGCCAGGAAGGATATATGAAGGGCTCTGGTACTGCTTTCAAATCCTCTCTAGCAACAGACAAGGTGCCAGAGGACTGAGGACTGCAAATGTTGTTCCATTATTATACAAAGGATAAAAGGATAGACCAGGAAATTACAGACAGTCTAACCTCAGTGGCAAAAACGTTATTAATGAGAATCTGCACTTGCAGAGATGCTAATTAGTCAGCGACAGTCTATCAGTGACTTGTTAAGAGAAGGCTATGTTTGACAAATGTGATGAAATTTGTTGAGGAGATAACCAGGAGTTTTGATGACCGTTTTTCATGTCATCTACATGGGCATTAGCAAGACTTTTGATAGGGCAGACTGGTCAAGAACCTAAGAACCCATGGGATCCAAGGCAAATTGACATTTTGGATTCAAAGTTGGCTGAGAGACAGGAGGCAGGGGGTCATGGTAAAGGGATATTTCTGTGTCTGGAAGTTAGTTTCAAGTAGAGTTCTGCAGGCCTTAGTGCTGTGGCCCTTATTGTTTGTGCTGTACATTAATGATTTGTACTTAAATGTAGGAAGTATGATCGGGAAGTTCGCAGATGACAGAAAAATTGGTAGGACAATAAATAATGAGGAGAATAATCGTAAAATGCAGCAGAATATCAATGGACTGGTCAGGCGGGTAGTGCGATGGCAAATAGAGATCAGCCTGGAAAACTGTGAGGTAATGTTTTCAGAGAGAGTTAACAAGGCAAAAGATTACAATGTGAATGGTAGGACCGTGGAAAGTACAGAAGATCAGAGGCATCATGGTGTGCATAGCCACAGATCCTTGAAGGTAGGAAGGCAGGTGGATAATATGGTTGAAAAGGCAATAGGATCTGAAGAAGAGTCACTGACTCCAAAATGTTAATTCAGTTTTCCCTCCACAGAGGCTGCCAGACCTGCTGAGATTCTACAGCAATTTCAGATTTCTAGCATTCACAGTTCTTTGGTTTTGTGTTAAGGTAATTGCTTTTATATAGCTGAAGCATAGAATACAAGAGAATGGAAGTCTGTCAGAACTGTATAAAATGCTAAATAAAAACTGAAAGAACTGTGAATGCTGTAAATCAGGACCCAAGACAGAAGTTGCTGGAAAAGCTCAGCAGGTCTGGCAGCATCTGTGAAGAAAAATCAGAGTTAACATTTTAGATCCGGTGACCCTTCCTCAGAACAGTTCACCGGGTCACCAGACTTGAAACGTTAACTCTGGTTTTTCTTCACAGTCGCTGCTAGATGTGCTGAGCTTTTCCAGCAACTTCTGTTTTTGGTCCTGTATAAAATGCTAATTGGCCACAACTGGAAAACTGTTGCAGTTCCAGTCATATTATAGGAAGGAAGTGAATACACTAAAGATGGTGCGCAGAAGATGTATTATGATGCTGCCTGGGCTAGAGGTTCTAAGCTATGAGGAAAGATGGACAGACCCATGTTATTTTCCTTGGAGCTGTGAAGGCTGAGTGGGAACCTGGTAGAGGTGTATTAAATTATGGGAGTCACTGATAGGGTGGATAGGCAGGAATGATTTTCCATTAGTAGAGGAATCCATAACCAGGGACAATAGATTTGAGTTAAGACATAGAAGGCTTAGAGAAGAATTAAGACGAAATGTTTTCACCCAGAGAGTTATGGGAGCCTGGAACTCGTTGCCTAAAAGGGTGGTTGAGTCAAAAACACTTATAACATTTAAATAGCATTTAGATATTCACATGTATGGTCATAGTCTCCAGGACTACAAACCATGAGCTCGAAAATGGGATTGTTAGAGTCAGATCTTTGCTACTCAATGTTCACATGAAGGGCTAAATGGCCTGATTCTGTGCTGTAAATGTTATAATTTACTAACAAGCTGCTAATTTGGTGTTCATTAGAAAGACATTCAGTAAATATGAATTTAAGAAGGTCTTCAGTTTGCACATATACTTTAGCTGAAATTTAATTTATTCAAGATCTGAAAATATCAATAAACATTAACCATTTAACTACAATGGGAAACCAATTCAATAGGGTTTCAATGGAGAAAGACAAAGCAACACCATACTAAGAGTTAATTATCTGCCTTTTGTTGAAATTGATCTGAAAGTTGGGCCTGACTTTAACTCGCCCAAAACTCATTCACTTACAGATTCAAAATCATCACAGTTAACTTATTTTTGTTTCTCCAAAGTTGCTTTCTGACATGCTGAGCATTGGCAGTATTTTCAGTTATTACTTCAGTTATTTCCAGTACCTGCTCTGGAAAACAAAAATGTCCTTCTGCACTATTCGGTTTATTTTGCCTTTTTCTTTTGAGTAAGGAAAGCAACAGCTTTGATTTTTATTCCCCTGCAGAACACATCAACATGACCAGCAGCGGTCATGTTCCATGCAGTCCAAAAGGCAAGTAAATAAATAGAAAACTCCTTGCCTTATCAAATATTACAATGCAGTTTGCTGTACATTCGGGAGAACAAATACAGAGTAGGTGATCCCTTTGCAGAACACTTACTCAAGTCACTAATTGCTAACAAGTTGTGAGAACATTTTTCCATCTGCGCTTTGACCAACATACAGCCAGTCTTGATGCACATGTTTTAATGACTCCTTACTGTTTTCCAAGCAGGCATGAAGCACTTAATCAGTATGTGTCAAAAAAAATCCAGTACAGTTGTGAAACATGCAATTTTTGTGGATAACAACTCAGAAACAATTAAGGAAATCTTTATCAGGTTGGCTGTGCTTGTCTTACCAAGCACAGGTCGATTTAAGGTGGATGATGACAACACTCAGTATAACACAGAGTGAACGCACACAACAATTATCTTTCAAAACAGTATGAAGACTTTGAAGTAACTGTTATGATTTTAAACTTATACACAGATTTCCAGTTTAAAAAGAATCAAAATCTTCCCCTGGTATATTCATAGGCCTCTTTGTTGCTGATATCAAATGACCAATACCAGCGATTATTTTAGTTAACGTGTACCACAGAAGGACAGATTACTTAACAGTACCAGCTTCCATCCCAAAAACCTACACAGCAGTTGTCAAATTTCACAGGTTCTGGTTAGAAATGAGATCTCAGTCCATATGATCAAACACAGGCAAAAAAACTTTAACAAAATCAGAATGGCTGCAGCAAAACTAATTCAAGAGAATAAATAAATCAACTTTACTGAAGATTTACTTTCAATGTAAACATTTGCTTTGTGAGATCAATGTTTTGTATAATAAATCAGTGTAAACATTTGATCTTGTACAAAACAGACATTTAGCGTGATTGTCTCTCTTATGTAAATTTGGTTAGTCTGATCAGATAATGGATAGCTTACACAAAGACACATACATTTTTAATGTAGAAACCTCTATGCAGATGTCCTGTGTGAACAGAAATGGACAATGCATACGATTCCCCTCAGAGCTGAAATATATGGAACTAAATATTTCCAAGGTTGAACCTCTGCTGTCATTTGAATTGTTGATAATAACCAAAATACTTTTGGTGTTGCATTTGAGCTAAGAGAGATGAAAAGTCATCCAAGGTACATAATTGAAAGATCCAGTATGTACCAATGAATATGATATATAGAAATCAGGTTAAGAACAAAGCCAGGTTTCACTCTGATATACTTTAAAGTTCAATAGCATGTCTAGTCTGACAGTCACAACCCAGATATGAAGGACAATCATTTGAGTTGAATAGTTACCAAAGCCATGGATATGAGACTTAGATCATGGCCCCCAGCCTGCAAAATCCCACACATGCACATTTGTAAAGGTAGCTACCAGTTTAAAACTTGTTCATATTAAAATAAGCACAGCATCAAGTACTTTCGCAATTGCACTAATCAATTAAATGATTAAGTTTGAATAATTCCCAAAATAAACAGCACGAATAACTAACATGTGTAGTATAAGAACCAGAATATATAAAATAATACAGTCTGGAAATGATTTTGAACAAACAATATTGGTATTAGCCAATGGGGTTGAAAACACATCACATAATGTTGAGGATAAGGCCATAAGAATACGGTACAGATTCAACAGGACCTCCCTTCGTGAGCGCATTTGCCACTCTGGAAATGGACATGGCCAACATAGCCAGTGAGACTTGATCCGGTCACTTATTTGGAACAGCTTATGCCCTAATTGGTCCTTTTATAAAGGCTCCATTTTGAGGTACAACGACATCTCTGGCAAGGCCATAAAAACCCTCAAACTGCATGGCTTGATAGTCTATTCGCAGGTTAGTTAAGAGCCAACAATATTGTTGTGGAACTGCTGTCATATGTAGGCTAGATTGGGTAGGAATAGCAAATTTCCTTCCTTGAAGGATGTTAGTGAACCAAATAGGTTTGCAGTTAAAATACTGAAGGCAATAGTCATTGTCACCATTTCAGAAACTAGATTTATATTTCAAATTAATTCATTCAATTCAAATTCTAACAGCAGTTATGATGGGCTTGAAACAGCTTTGCCATACACAAGTAGCCAGGATCTCAGGATTAACAGAATAGTGACATTACCGGTGCAGCACCAACTCCTCTCTGTTTTGATATTGTTCCTTCTTATGTCATCACCAGATTTGTCAGTGAGCACCTATAAATCAGTGGCTTTTTGCTCAGCTTGGGATGTGACCTTATGAGCAATGCAACATCCCTGAAATGGGCCAGATGCGCTGAAATCAAAGCTGAATGTTGACAAACCTACTGAAGAGTGACTTGTGCAATCCAGCTGGTGCTAGGAATAATAGTATATATGAAAGGTACAAATGAAGAAAACTGAGAATAAGAGGGGAATTACATGTGACTAAAAAGCTACTTCTTTTATACTAAGCATTTTATTTTTTTGCTCATGAGATGAGGACATCACTGGTTGGCCTAACATTTATTGTCCATCCCCAATTGCCCTTGAGAAGGTGGCGGTGAGCTGCCAGTGTAAATGGCTGCAGACCACTTGGTGTATAGTTGGCCTAGCGACACTCTCGAATCACAAGATTTCCAACGTGTCGATGGTGAGTAGCTTGGAGGGAACTTGCAGGGGGTGGTGTCCCCATGTATCTGTTGCACTTGAGTAATAGTCACAGATTTGGAAAACTTTTCCTAAGGAGCCTTGGTGAATTCTTGTGCTGCATGTTTTAGATACCACACACTGCTGCAAATGAGTATCATTGGCGAGGGACATTTGTGGACGCGGCTCCAAACAAGCAGATCTTTGTTCTGAATGGTATCAAGCTTCTTGACTGTAGTTGCAGCTCCACTCCCTCATTAAAATAGGGAGTATTCCATCACACTCATGACTTGTGCTTTGTAGAAGGTGAATAGGCTTTGGGGTGTCAGGAGTGGGTCACTTGCCACACAGCTTTTGACCCGCTCTCATTGCCACAGCACTTACATAGCTCGTGCAGTTTAGTTTCTGGTCAATACAAATACCCAGGATGTTGGTAGTAGGGGAATCAGTTCTGGTGATGCCATTCAATTCAAGGGATGATAGTTAAATAATCTTTTTTCTTTTGTTGGAGATGGTCATTGCCTGGCATTTGTACGCCACAGGTGTTACTTGTGTTAGAACTTTGCTTTTTCTTTGTGTTTTTGTTTCATTAAAAACTGTGAACTGAAAGGAGAAATTGCAATTTCAAAAAGCAGGGATTTCCCAGGATTGCTGCATGAGTTTACAACAAGCAAGTTGTTACCTACTGCAGACTCTGTTTGTGGATCTGGGTCCTTGCAATATGCAAACTATCAGTGGCCAAGGAGCTGTTTACATGTGAAGATGATTTTTTTCTCAGACAACTGAGCAGATTTGAACCAGAAACAAGTCAAAGGGACACAGAGACATGCAGACACAGAGATAAGGTCAAAGGAGGGCGTTCCATTTTTCTGCAGAAGCTGCTTATTCCCTGTAATAAAAAAACTCAAGTTTAAATTTGAAGAAAACCAATTACCTTTCCTGTTGCAGTTGTTGTGAGCTGTGACTTATTGAATCGATAAATCTGAGGCATTTTCAAAACAGGATCAATTGTTTTGTGCTTCTTACAAGCCAGTGAAAACTTCCAGAGGAAGACAATTGAACCCCAAGGGCTTGGTTAGCTGAAGTCAGATCATCTCAACTCAGAACACTGTACTGACTTCCGGTGTGCAAACACTCGGTGGTGTTGGTGGGTAGGGTAGCGGTATGGACATTAAACTTTTAATTACATATTAAGTTTTTTACAGCTGTTTACTTGTAGATACTGTATAATTACTTACAATAAATAATAATTCTTGTCTGGTACAAAAATCTCATTTACGCTCTCTAAAAGTCTTGGTCTAGAGCCTTGGTCTAAAAGTCAACTAAATTGGAATAACTGTATATTAGAGAAAAAAAAATCATCTGTGCAAAGACAGGAATAGAAGGGTTTGATTTACGGCGCACCACCCCAGAGGGTCATAACATTTGCCACTTGTCATCCTAAGCCTGGTTCCTGTCCAGGTCTTGCTGCATTTGGACATAGACTGCTTCAGTTTCCCAAGAGTTGTGAATAGTGCTGAATATTGTGCAAATATCCTCCTGTCTGACCTTATGATGGAGGGATGGTCATTCATGAAGCAGTTTGGACAAGGACACTACCCTAAGAAACTCCTACAGAGATATCCTGGGACTGAGATGACTGTGCTCCAACTACCACAACCACATTCCTTGGTGCCAGGTAGAAATCTAACCAGCACAGAGCTTTCCCTCACATTCCCACTGATTCCAGTTTGGCTAGCGCTCCTTGATGCCACACTCAAATCTAGCCTTGATATCAAAGGGAATCACTTAGCCTTATTCTTTGTAATACCCTAATGCTTAATGCCCAGTGAAATGCTGTGCGACTGATCCAATGTTCCAAATTACATTATTTGACCAACCCACTGTTGATCCAGTTGTGGAAAATATAAAAGTAACCCAGCACCTTAAGTGTATAGTGTAAGTAGAGACTGCTGAATGGGGATAATGAGATACTTGGCTCTAAGGCCACATTGGTAAATCGAGAAGTTTGTCTTCTGAACATGACATCTGAAAGATCGAAACAAGAGTAGACAGGCTTGTATGGGAAGAGACAGAGACAGTTATATGATGATATGATTTAGGGAAGTTGAGACTGGGACATAAGGTGGACAGGTCTAAGTCAAGATAAAGCAACTGGTCAAATGAACATTTTGTGACAATATAAATTTACTGTTCAAATACTAAACTGGTGGGACTCCTACAACCATACATATAAGTAGGGCTGAGAGAGATAAAAGGTACTGCAGATGCTGGAGAATCCGAGATAACAAGCATGGGGCTGGATGAACACAGCAGGTCAAGCAGCATCATAGGAGCAGGAAAACTTGATGTTTCGGGCCTAGACCCTTCATCAGAAATGGGGGAGGGGAAGAGGGTTCTGAAATAAATAGGGAGAGAGGGGGAGGCGGATAGAGGATGGATAGAGGAGAGGATAGGTGGACCGAAAGTTTTCCTGCTCCTATGATGCTGCTTGACCTGCCGTGTTCATCCAGCCCCATGCTTGTTATCTCTTATATAAGTAGGGCTTATGTTTGCATGTTTGCACCTAATAAAGATTGTTCATTTTGAACAAGGCATCTGACTGTCAGGACATGTTTGCTAATCAGGGTAAGCCATTAACCAGTTTCTTTTTAATTCATTCATGGCACATGGGTGACACGAAATGGGTCAGTATTTATTGCCCGTCCCCACGTGCCCTTGAGAAGATGGTGGCCAGTTGCTCTCTTGAACCACTGCAGTCCATTTGGTACAGGTTGACCTACAATTCTGTTAGGGAAAGAATCCCAGGAATGTGACCCAGCGACAGTGAAGGAACGGCGATATGTTGCTAAGTCAGGATGGTGATTGGCTTGAAGGGGAACTTGGTAGTGGTCACAGGTCTGGATGGTTCTTTTGAAGGAGGCTTGGCAAATTCCTGCTGTGTGTCTTGTAGTTGATACATACTTCCACTATTGAGCTTTGGTGGTGGAAGGAGTAAAGGTTTGTGGATGTGATGCGAATCAACCGGGCTACTTTGTCCTGGATAGTGTCAAGCTTCTTCAGTGTTTTAACTGCATTCATCTGGGCATTTGAATGTATTCCATACATTCCTGATGGGTGCCTTTTTAGGTGGTAGACAAGGGAGTCAAGAGCTGCTGCAGATTTCCGAACCGACTGTTCAAGAGGCATTGTATTTATATGACTAGTTCAGTTTCTGGCTGATGGTTATCCCCAGGAAATTCAGTGATAGTAATGCCATTGAATGTAAAGGAGCAATGCTGGAGATGATTATTGCCTGGCATTTGTGTGGTAGAAATGTTATCTGATACTTGTCAACCCAAACGTGAATATTGTCCAGGTCTTGCTGCATTTGGACATGGACTGCTTCAGTATCTGAGGAGTCACAAATGGTTCTGAATATTGTGCAGTCATACCCAGTTATGACATAATGTTGGTGGAAAGGTCATTGATGAAGAAGCTGAAGATCATTGACTAGGACATTTCCATGAGGAACAACTTCAGAGTTGGGCAGCATGGTGGCTTAGTGGTTTGCACTGCTGCCTCATTGTGCAGGGACTTGGGTTCAATTCCACCCTCAGGTGATTGTCTATGTGGAGTTTGTACATTCTCCCTGTGTGGGTTTCCTTCCACAGTCCAAAGATGTTCAGGTTAAGTGGATTGGCCATGATAAATTGCCCAAAGTGTGTAGGGATGTGCAGGCTAGGTGGATTAGCCATGAGAAATGCAGGGATACATGGATAGGTATGGAGGTAAGTCTGGGTGGGATGCTCTTCGGAGGGTCAGATGGACTCAATAGGCTGATTAGCCTGCTTCCATACTGTAAGGATTCTATGATTCAGATACCTTGCAACATACCTCCAAGAACAACAACCACCTCCTTCTGTGCTAGGTATGACTCCAATCAGTGGAGAGTCTTCATATTGATTCTTGTTTTGCTCGGGCTCTTTCATTGCCACACTCAATAAAGTACAGCCTTGATGTAAAGGGCTGTCATTCTGACCTACTGTGTGGAGTTTAGCTCTTTTTGTCAATGCTTGAACTAAGGATGTAATGAGGTGTAGCTGAAATAGCACTTTAACAGTAGCAGTAAATATTTGGAGTTTCTTTAGCCAATGGAATGTTTCACTGGAAACAAAATATTTCTAAAGAAAAACACATGGAGAGTTCTTTTTTTTAAGTGAAAGTTGAAGCCAGTCCCCAGTCATCAACTGGACATAAAGACTACAACCCAAAGTAAATTTATTTGTCCCCCAGCAGTACTGTTCAAAAGCAGCTGCACAAACAAAAATTACTTGCCAATCTACACTTGCCTCACACTGATTTTATTCTTCATCCCCAAACACATCCTCACAATTAAATTATTTCCTTACTTTTTATTCCTGCAGTTGTTTCTCATTAAAGGCAATTAATTCATGAATCTATAGCACCCTGGCTTGGTCATATTAACACACAGTTTATATAACTTGTTGTCGACCTGATGCAGTCAGAGAACTTACAAAATCTTTTAACTCACACAGCATCATGGTCTCACACAATTCCACGGTAAGAGACATTTACCTATTCTTTTTAAAGCTGATCTTGATGAGAAGGGAATACTGGGTCTCTCTTTCTTTCAATTCCTTTCTCCAGTCAACACTGATTCCATGCACTGTGATCCCTGCTGGTTCTCTCTGCACATGACTCAGTTGCAGATAAAGCTGCTTTTACTGAGAACTATCAATTAATACCAAAATTGTGAAAAAGATTGCTGTATGCGTATGAAAAATTAAATGAAGGCATTTTTCAAAAAATAAAACTCAGTGGAATTTTTAACACAAACCTTTATGTAAAACATTTGGCTTTTTTTTTTTGGAATATATACATTTATCCAACTTGTATACTCTTGCTTTCTGTCCAGTTGTATTTTTAGACCTTACATTCAAACTGTCTTAGCATCATTCATATACGTAATTCCAAAACAACTATTTGATATGCTGTATATTATAATAACCCTGTTGAACCCAACTAATATTGCAACTGTAATATTAATTATAATTTTGAATTTGAACATGATAGCTCACTTGCACTATTAAAGAAAACTTTCATAAAATCAAAAAACAAAAGAACTGCAGATGCTGAAAATCAGAAACAAAAACAGAAATTGCTGTAAAAGCTCAGCATGTCTAGCAGCATCTGTGGAGAGAATTAATGTTTTTGGTCCAGTGATCCTTAATTGGTTCTAAAGTTCTGAAGAAGGGTCACTGGATCCAAAATGTTAATCCTGTTTTCTCTCCACAGATGCTGCCAAACCTGCTGACTTTTCCTAGCAATTTCTGTTTTTGTTTCATAAAATCAAGCTGTTCATCCACGTTATAACAGACTTTTAGAGCAGGCAGACCATCGGGCTCTTGTCCCTTAAGTAGGGGCACAACCAATTTACCACAGAGACTACAGGTGGGAATGTGAACCCAGGTGGGGCACTATCACTGTGTCACAAGCACCTTTACAAAAAGCTTCATGGACTGATATGATCACATGCTGTGAAACTTAATTTACAATTTACTTCTCAACTTGGAATCTGTGTGAAAGTCTATATTGACAGATATTATTGTCTGATGCAGTAATGGCACAATTAATGTAGTGAATGGATGTAAGCTGAATGGAGCATAGATTTCAGCTGCAACAGTTGCAGTGATAACAATGGATTTAGGATATAAAGGCTAATTAAGATAACTCAACTTCTTTGCCTCCATTTGTTCACTGTATTTTCAAAGTTTGCCATTTGAAAAGTGGCAAAACTTTAATGTATACCCATCGCATGTGGACCACACAAAACAATTGTGCATGCTCAAAACTGCATGAGACATAATGGCATAAAAAATACTATCCGATTTTATTCCAGGATACTACCTAGGTTATCTGCGATTATCATCCTGTGACAGAACAACATGAACAGATTGACATTACTATACTGTGCCATATACCCATATTCACAAACACAGCATTGCATCATGATCTCCCTGTGATGTTTCAAAGTGAACACTCTATACTAATCTTGCAGAAATATGTACACTAATAATTTTAGTACAAGCTGGTGGACACTATTGTGATTTAAGGCAACCACTCCTGTAAGTGGCTGCAGCTTGAGGAACTTTACAGTGATCCTTAGTTCTAGAGTCTACCAGAAGAAGAAACGTGCTTTCCATATGCACCCTACCAAGGCCTCTTCAATATATGTTTCATCTCACCATAGCCCACAAACGTTCATAATATTCTGTACTCTGTTTCTCTATTTACACATGCTGCCAGACCGGCTGAGTTGCTCCAGCACACTCTGTTTGTATTTAAAAGGCTTTTGTATTTCCACTCTGAAACCGAGAAGCCTAACGAATAGGATGGAAGTCTTCTCTGCATTCTTACATGTAACAGAAATTAATACAGTTTAAGGTATGCCCAGTGCACAGAAAATCCCTAAATTGAAACAAATTGCCCAAGATAATCAATCTCACCCCTTAGCCACAATTATGGTTGATGTGAGAAATGCATGTTCTTGTGTTGAGGCAAAGAATAATACGGCAAAGAACAATACTGCACAGGAATAGTCCCCTTGGCCCTCCAATCCTGTGCTGCCACATTTTGTCCTTCTATACTAAAAATTTCTTCACTTACAGGATCCATATCCCTCTATTCCCTTCATATTCATGTATTCATACAGGCGCATTCCACGCACTCACCATCCTTTGTGTGAAAAACATGCCTCGTACATCTCTTTTAAACCTCCCTTCTCGCACCTTGAACCTGTGTCCCCTAGCAATCGACTCTTCCACCCTGGGAAAAAGCCTCATGCTTTCCACTCTATCCATGTCGTTCACAATCTCACAAACTTCTATTAGATCACCCCACAACCTCCTCTGTTCCAGTGAAAACAAACCCAGTTTAGCCAAACTTTCATCATAGTTAAAATCCCCCATACCAGGCAACATCCCAGTAAACATTTTTTGTATCCTCTCCAAAGGATCCACACTTTCTGGTAGTGTGGTGACCAGAACTGTACGCAATATTCCAAGGTTCATTTTACTGCTAGCTGACAGTTTTCTACATCTGCCTATGTCATGTCAGCATGAGCAATTTTAAATCAAAAAGTGAAGGTAGAAATGAAACGTTTTTGATTGGCTAGCACAAGCTTTCAATTTTAGTTCAGGTATTTACATTTAAAATGGGCCTCATAAAAGTTGAGGGATACTAGTTGACATCGGTGATAATGAAGGAAATAGGATTAATGTTTCTGACTAAAGGTCACTGACCTGAAATGATAACCTCGCCATCCCCATTCAACAAATATTGCCTTTTCAGTTTTATAGATAGGGCTTTAACCTAAATAACGTGAGACTGGGTTCAGTTGCATGGAAAATTAGAAATTCAAAGGTTAAGGAGGAGGTAGGATTGCTGGTTAGTGATGGGGTTGATTGTTATCAGAAAATAAACGGAAGGGACAGAATGTGTGAATATCATATTACACAAGGAACAATAAAAGTGTGGGGAAACTCGATAATAGAACAAACTTAAAGGCTTTGTTTCTTAATGCACAAATCATTGAGAATAAGGTCAATGAACAGTTGGCACAAATCAAGGTAAATGAAAATGATCTCACATCCATTGCAGAAACATAGTTACAAGGAAATCAAAACTGAGAAATAACATTCAGGGATATTTGACCTTTTGGAAGACAGGAGGGATGGAAAAAGTGATGGGTTGGCAATGTTAATAAGAAATGAAATGAAGACAGTTATGACAGATGATCTAGGCTCAGATGATGTACAGTCAATTTGGGTGGAGGTTCAAGACAGCAAGGGAATGAAGACATTGGTTGGAGTAATGTACAGATCTCCAAACAGCAGCTGCTCTGTGGGAAAGGCTATAAATCAACAAATTACAGGAGCATGTAAAAAGAACAGTGCGATAATTATGGGTGACTTTAATCTTCACGTTGATTGAATTAATCAAATTGGGAAGGGTAGCTATGAATCCGATTCATACAGTGTATTAATGATAGTTTCCTAGAGCAATATGTCATAGAGCCAACCAGGGAACAGGCTATCCTGGATGTCGTTAAAATTGTATCAGAGATAATAGGAACTGCAGATGCTGGAGAATCCGAGATAACAAGGTGTGGAGCTGGATGAGCACAGCAGGCCAAGCAGCATCATAGGAGCAGGAAAGCATGACGTTTC
>JAHRHZ010000013.1:52952541-53008580 GCA_024137785.1 Ginglymostoma cirratum
GGGCCTAGAAGGGTCTAGGCCCGAAATGTCAAGCTTTCCTGCTCCTATGATGCTGCTTGGCCTGCTGTGTTCATCCAGCTCCACATCTTGTTATCCTAGATGTGGTAATTGGTAATGAGGCAGGTTTAATAAATTGCCTCCAAGGAAAGAATCCCTCAAAAGTAGTGATCATAACGTGATAGAATTGAACGATCAGATTGAGAGTGAGAAACTTGGATCAGAAACAACTGTGTTTAACTTAAGTGAATTACAATGAAATGAGGATAGAGTTAAGTAAACTGAGTGCACAGATTAGCAGGAAAGATAGCAAGGAGGCAATGGCAAACATTTAAGTCATTCACAAATCTCAGGAAAAATATATCCCAGAAACGATGAAAGATTCAAAGAGAGGGATAAACCAACCAGGGTTAAGCAAGAAAGTTAAGGAGAGTATGAAGCTGAAAGAAAAAGCACATAGGAAGGCCAATATCATGATGACTGGGATTAATTCAGAATCCAGCAAATCCAGGACAGAAAAGACAACAAAGATAAAAAAAACCTATGAAGGCAAACTAGTAAGGAATGCAAAAACTGACATAAGAGCTATGTTAAATATTAAAAGGCAGAGTAAGGTCAAAGTGAACACACGCCCTTAAAAAGTGGATCTGGAGAGATGGTTTTGGGGAACAAGGAAATGGGAAAGGAGTTAAACAAATATTTGCATCAGTCTTTGTAGTGGAAGATTCCACTAATACTCAAGAATATGGGGGAAGAATCAAATACCATCACCATCATTGAAGAAGTAGTATTAGACAAAGTAATGGGACAAAAGGAAAATAAGTCCCCTGGCCTGAACGCTTGCATCTTAGGATCCTAAAAGAGGTAGCTATACAGATACTAATTGATTACAACTTTTTAAAAAATAATTGGATTCTAGCAAAGTACCAGAGGAATGGAAAACTGCTACTGTGACAGCCCCATTCAAAAAGGAAAGGAGGCAAAAAGTGGGTAACTTTGGGATGATCAGCTTAATATCTATGATTGGAAAAGTATTGAGATCAATTATTAAGGAAAGAACAGTGGAAGATTTGGTAAATCATAATCTGATCAAGCAGAGTCAGCATGGGGTCATGAAAGGGAAATCACGTCTGACTAATTTATTAGCGTTTTCCAAAGAAGTCTCAACCAGAATGGACAGAGGGGAACCAGTAGAAGTGTTGTATTTGAACTTCCAGGAGGCATGTGACAAGGTATTTTACAAAAGGCTATGTCGTAAGATAAGAGACCACAGTGTGGAGGTAGTATATCAGCATGGATAGAGAACTGGGCAAGAAACAGCGAGTGGGGATAAGGGGTTCTTTTTCAGGTTAGTGACCCGTGACCTGTGGTGTTCCACAGGGATCAATGCTGGGACCACAACTGTTTACAATACATAATAATAACTTAGCGGATTGAAGAGAACATACAGTAGCCAAATTTGCGGACGACACAAAAATAAGTGGAAAGGAATGTCATGAGAGGGATCTAAATGGTTTACCGTGAGAGATATTGATACATTCAGTAAGTTGGAAAAAAACTGGCAAATGGAATATAATATGGGAAAATGTGAAGTTGTTCATTTTGCAATGGAGAACAAAAGAACAAAATATTATTTAAATGGAGAGAAATTGCAGAAAGGTGCAGCACTAAGGGCGTAGGGGATATTTGTACAAAACACAGAAAGCTGGCACACAGGTGGAGCAGGTAATCAGGAAGGTTTAATGGAATGTTGTCCTTTACTTCAAGAGGTTTGGAGTATAAGAGTACGGAAGTCTTATTGTAACTGTACAAGGTGCTGGTGAGACCACATCTGGAGTTCTGCAAGCAAATTTGGTCCCCTTATCTAAGGAAATACATCATTTCATTGGATGCAGTTTCACAGAAGGTTCACTAGGATGAGCCTAGTATGGAGGGACTGTCGGAAAGAGTAAAAGCTAAACAGGCTGGACCTGTACTCACTGGAGTTTAGAAGAACGAGAGGTGATGTCATTGAAACGTATTGGATTTTTCAGTGGTTTGATAGGATAAATACTGAGAGAACATTTCTCCTCAAAGGAGAGTCTAGGACCAGATAGCATAGTCTCTGAGGTTAGGAGGAACCACTTCTCTCAGGGGCTGGGTGTCTTTGGAACTGCTTGCCACACAGAGCTGTGAAGGCACAGTCCTTGTGGAAATCTGAGATTGATTAATTCTTGATCAGTAGGGGAATCAAGGTTATGGGGAAAGAGCTGGAAAATGGACATAAGGGATGTTGGCTCAACCATGGTTCTATTGAATGGTGGAGCAAACTCGAGGAAATGAATAGTCTACTCCTATTCCTATTTGTATGGTCTTCCCGCAAATTTTCAACATCTGAAATGTTTTGATCTTGAATTGAGGAATGAAGTACGATCTACTACTAAGAGATTCATCAGCACTGCTGATCCAACTAGAACATGCCAAAGTTCCAGAAATAATTCTCAGACACAACCTCAGAAGAGCTACGTGTTGTACACGGAAGCCAACCTTCCGCCCATGGATTCCATTTACACTGCTCTTTGCTGCAGAAAGGCTGCCAACATCATCAAAGATCCATTGCACTTTGGCAATGCTCTCCTACACCTTCTCCATCAGGCAGAAGATACAGAAGCTTGAATACACGCACCAGCAGGTTCAAGAACAGCTTCTTCCCTGCCATCATTTGAGTGATGAATAGGCTCTCTAACTTCAGTTAATGCTGATCTTGTTAATGTTGATTTTGCCTAGTGCACATCCTGTGTGATGTAACTTGTATGTCTCTGGCCAGCTTTTTTTCATTCTGTGATCTGTATGTCCTTGCTTGCTATGATCTGCCTGCACTAGTCGTAAACAAAGCTTTTCTCTGTACTTAGGTGCACATAACAGTAAATCAATCAAATCAAATCAAATCAAACAAGTGTAACATTCAATTGAATTTAATCACCTCAGTGGTGGCCCTATCCAGCAACTGGAAGGCCAAAGCCAGCCATTCCGGAAATCGCTGTCCAATTAAACGTCAATCAGGTATTTGCCTGAATGATGTTGGGGCTTCTGGGTATTTATTGGAGGCATAACTTCCATCACAGCCAACTGCCAGTCAATTGAATGGCAAACAGCTCCTTGATGCCAGCAATACTGTTTGGGTTACAATTGGTTCAAGACCAAGAGCACCACTGGATGTTCAAAGTGTGAATGGCTCCCTGGAGTGAGTTAGGCATACCCTGATACATGAGTGGGTTCCTTAGGATAGTGGGAGGAACTTTCAGCTAGGGCAGACCATGTTGTAAGCAGGGTTCCCAATGGTGCTATATACCCTACTATGCCCCCCACAATCCCCCTGCTGAGCCTGCAGAATATCAGCATCAGTGACATTAAGTCCTCTTTTTTTCCTTAACTTTGGTTACTCAAGGGCTCCAAATGCCCTAAAAAGGGAAGGTAAACCTCAACCTTCCTCACCAACAAACCCCCAACCCTCCCACGCACCTTCCCACCCACCTTGACTTATTAAGTGTGAGGAGCGAGGGCAACAAGCTCCCGGCCTCAGAACTTCCCTTCCCTTTCATGTCAACCACCTCACCACATCACAATTGCACCACACCAACAAACCACCCACCTCCCAACCCCCAACCCCTGGCCCCCACCAGCTCATGAATGATGGAGCATTAATTTCCACTCATGTTTCCCAATTTCTACACTGAAAGTCCAAAGACCTTGGGTGCTACATTAAGGTTAGTTTTGGGCTATAGTCTCAAGCAACTCAAAGGCTGCATGTAATTTTTATAACTGTTGGGTAGAAGTCATTTCATAATGCTAGGTTGGATTTGCACCCAAATCCAAAAGATGAAAGGCAAAATAATAGCCCACTGCATCAGATGTTTCTATAAATAATTCTATTTTCTTCAGCAATAATAAAAACCTTACCTCACTTACTACTTACACATATTTGCTCATCTCTTATGATAACTCTAGCTTCTCCATGAGCCACCAAATTACTTGCAGTTAACTATCCAACTTGGGCTTTAATTTCAAATTAAATTTGTTGAACCAACTGCATTTAATCAAAATGTCAATATCAAATCCAAATTGTAACCCAGTTCTCCTCATGTAGTTGCTGCAGTGAACTTTTGTCGGACAAACAGGAATTTACCACAAATTCCATAAGCTCCCAAATAAGTTCTCAACACCAATGATTCTAAAAATATTTATGCTAATTAAAATACATTTTATGATAAATTGTTACTTGGTTATGGCCTTCCAGTCACAGTTAAAGAACTTCACCCCAAATAATAAGTAGAATTTATGTTCTGTCAGAATTAGTGATGGAGATTTATTTAACACAATTTTATCAGTCCGTGCAGACCCTGCATCCCCATCAAACTGATGGAATGTCTAAGCAAGGCTTAATACTTTGGATGGCAATTAAAAAAAAGTTTCCCTTAGATTCACTGAACACAATTCAAGCGAGGCCTGCTGTCATTATCAACTTTTGAGATGAATTAATCTCTAAAAATCACTGCTGCCATACTTTGTTAATTTTAATGAACACCATTTATGTTGATTAAAATTGCTGTTACAAAGAAAACACTGCAGTTGAAATGCTAACAGCAGCTGCCGTGTCAACAATGCAAAATCAAAGTATTCATGTCAATGTGCATCACTTAATTCAGGAACAAATAATTGAATGATGGCATGGGAAAGAAACCTGAAAGTATAATGCAGATCTCTAATTATCTTGTGAAATGTCAATGCACTAAATGGTTGGACAATATCTGATTGATCACATTACCAGAATATTTCTTCCTATTCCTTACCCTCATTCCTCTCAGACTAAACATTATTCAATGACTAGACCCGATGCATTATAAAACATCAGATTTCTGCTTTATACCATTGAAAGTGTAGTCATGTTTTTCACATCATCATGACTATGTAGACTTAATTTTAATGTCAGTGATGCAGAAAAATGACATTTTTGCTTTAAATTTGTAGAAATACGAGACAACAGGATTTCTTTAATGATACCCAATTCATTTATTTATTTCAGAAGTATCAGAAGATGCAATTTATTTTTGTACTGGGCTGTCAGATGACAGTGATATCACTTAAAGTAGATGCTATGACAGCAACAATTGCAACATTTTGTCATTTACTGACATTCAACACGGTGATATATCAGGAATTAGCTGTCCACATGTCAGATTCTGCAGATGTTTGCCAGGAGTGAATGTTAACAATGGCAAATGGGAATATTCATGACAACCTAAGTATAGCATATGGGATGAAAGGCTATCAGTGAGAGAAAGTGAACAACCTGACAGGCAGGGCTTTAGACATACTTCACCAAAAAGTAATCAACATGGAAGTTACACATAAAAAACAGCAAAAGCTAAGTACCTTGTAGGTAAAACAATGGGCCCCTGGAAAATCTCTGCTAGATAGAAGGAAATGCTCATCCTGGGAAATAAACATTACAGAAACAAAACTTTGTTTAATTTTGTCAATTGGACTCCACTTGTTTTTTAATCTCAAAGGAGCAAAGATTATTTGCAGCCATGGCAGTCCTCAATGTTTTCTATATCATGGCAATCAGAGATGCACACAATGCTCTACAAAAATAATTAGCAGATGCTTTGTCAAAGAGATATTATTGTATCTAGAGACTGCAAATGAAATCAAAAACGTCATTTCTAATTTTGCTGACGACACAGATTGTAAGTGCAGTCAATATTTGGGAAAATGGCAACTTTGTATGGGAGGGCATAAATAAATTTGAAAAATAAAGGGCAAATAATTGCCAGATGTGCTTTAACACAGATGAATGTGAGGATGTACATTTTGGTAGGAAGAAAACAGAGACCGTTTATTACTTAGAAGGTTCAATCCTAGGTGGACCGTAGGAACAAAGGATCTCAGGATATAAATTCATCAATCATTAAAAGTTGCATCATAGGTATCAAGGTTGTAAGAAAAAATAGCAAACCAACCATTAGGCTGTATTCTGACATGGATAGAATTGAAAAGTAGGGAAGCAATGTTAAACTTTTGTATCTTGAGATCCCATTGATGCTGAATTTACAACTGAAGTAGCAGAAATTGGCCATGATATTTAAAGTATGGAGAATGGTTAATTCCAAAAAATATTGTCTGGAACTTCATGCTACCGTTACAACCCTAAAATAACAGAGGTTGACACAGACCACACAGCGTGGAGCTGGAGGAACACAGCAGGCCAGGTAGCATCAAGCTCCAGCCCCACCCATCCACCCTCCTTGACCTGACACAGCCTGTCCATCTTCTCTCCCACTTATCCACCCCACCCATCCCACTGACCAATCCCCACCACTCCCTACCTGCATTCACCTATCACCATCCCACCTACCTTCCCAGCTCCACCCCTCCTCTCTCTATTTATTTGAGCTCCCTTCCCCCTCCCCATTTCTGAAGAAGGGTCCTGACCCGAAACGTCAACTTTCCTGCTCCTCTGATGCTGCGTGGCCTGCTGTGTTCCTCCAGCTCCACACTGTGTTGTCTCTGACTCTAGCGTCAGTAGTTCTTACTATCTCTGAGAGGTTGGCTTAAATGGATTTTACAGGTACATTTTTTTTGATAAACTTTACCTTGGGAAGCACAATGTGAAAAGCAGTTTTGAAAAAGTAATCACTGCTATGCAGATCAAATGGTCATTTAGTTACATTTATTTTTTTCCTCTACTTCTCACAGTTAATAAGAATATAATGTTTAATATGTATTGCAAACAATTACACATGGCAGTTTTCATATTACAGATATTAGTATACAAAAATTATTAAAACATACTGTACACTATATTAAATGAACACACCACAAAATCAAGATTTATTTTATGATTAAAGATTATGGATTTGTAATATGTTCAAAGAATAAAATGCTTAAAGTACAACTTGCTGGAAATGTAGGTTTTAACTCCACTATGATTCTAGAACAAAATCATCGTGAACCTGCATGGACACATTATAACGCAATGTGGTTGACTTTTAACTGCCCTCTGGGCAATTAGGGATGGGGCAATAAACACTGGCTCAACCAGCAACACCTACAACGTGAGAATGAATTAAAAGAAAAACCTCCAGGACAAGTGGGAATTTAACTTGGGAACCTCTGACACATAAGACACAATCTCTATTTCACAAGAGCCCTGAGCTACAAGACACCTATACCCACATTTAAATTTAATTCAGTTTAATGAGAATTAATCTTATTGAACTTTTTAAACTGCTGATATCTTGCCCCTCTGCTGCTTTCCAAGAGCAGAATTTTACCAGTCCACATGAGGCAAGTTCACAACAGGTGTTGAGGTGAAGAGTGAGGGGAGCAATGTCAATGGCCTTGTGGTATTATCAGTGGAATGTTATTCTAGAGACCCAGATAATATTCTGGGGACCCAGGTTCAAATCCCACCATGGCAGGTGATGGACTTTGAATTCAATAAATATCTGCAATTAAGAATCCAATGATGACCGTGAATTCATTGTCAATCTTCGGGGAAAAACCCACCCGGTTCACTAACGTTCTTTAGGGAAGGAAATTGCCATCCTTATCTGGTCTGGCCTACATGTGACTCCAGACCCACAGCAATGTGGGTGGCTCTTAAATGCCCTCTAGGTAATGGGGGATGGGCAATAAATGCTGCCTCGCCAGTGATGCCCTCATCCCGTAACTGAATGAACAGAAGATTCGCTGTCTGACTACATCCAACTATTGGGGAATTTTATCAACAGCATGATCACTTTCTGCCAGGCTTCCCACAGAAAGATATGGGAAGGAAATTTATATCTTGAAATTGTCAATTAAGAGCCAATTTACCAGATTGTCAGCAAAAATGACCTCCCAATTCAGAGCAGCTATCCATATTTCCCGCTGGCTCAGGAAAGCAACCAATACAATCACTGACCCCTGCCACCCTGGTTATACTCTTTTCCACCCTCTGCCCTTGGGCTGAAGATTTAAAAGTTTGAATACACACATGAATAGTTTCAAGAACAATTTTTTCCCTACTGTTATCAGACATTTGAACGGACCTTTCAAATGTTAATTCAGATCTCTCTCTATCTGCACCTTCTCTACTGTACTCTGCACTCTGTTCTACTACCCTGATGCACTTTGTATGGTATGACATGCCTGTATAGCATGCAAAACAATACTTTTCACTGTATCTTGGTACATGTAACAACAATGAATCAATCAAACAGTTAAGGAGACCTCCCAGCGGTAACCCAGGGATGAAGCACTTTCTAATTCGAAGAGAAGCTGTCACGAGGAAAGCTTCCCCTGTAGCCCAAGTGCTTAGCTCAGAACAGTGGCCCCTACAGCAATCTAAATTTTAAGTCCTTCAAAAAATGTTTTTAGCCTACCTGATCTAGGCTGCTGAGGCCCCAGTTTTCCAAAGTGATGGTCTCCATGCCTACTAGCCCTGACCTGCTGGACCTATAAAACTGGTAGGTTTTGGGGTTAGGAAAACGCTCTGAACAAGAATAGCAAACTCAATAGCACCAGCTGACCCATGAGCTGCTGCCCAGAAATTATGACAAGATTGTCCGTCAGCCCTGTGTGCCGTTGAGGTGATTTCTGGACACTTTTGAGACCTTGAGCCTTTAAGGAAAATACTGATCAGGTCATTGTGACAAAGATCATGGACTGAGATTTTTTTCTTTTCTTCCATCCAGAAGTGTTTTCACACAACTGAGGACCTTCCCAACACCAAAACCACTGTGACATTTTTTTTGCATTTTTCCTAACTAGCAGCCACCATCAGTAAAAATAGGTATGTGTCCAATTGAGTATCTACATGCAAAGCCCATTAATGGAAATGCAAGCATCAAATGTGAAGTGGGGGGCGGGGGAGCTAGGGAGAGCAGGAAGGGACTAAATCAAAGTGGAGTTGAGGAGGAAATAAAGCACTGTATTGTCCGTTGTGCCCACCTCTCCCTTAAGGCATCGAGAGCGTGTTCCAGCTGCTCAATTTGAAAACATCCCACCTCTGTAGTTTTGTAGAATGTAATTTTTAATGGGAGGGCGGGAGAGGGGGCTGTGGGGCAGCCACTATGGCACCAGTTAAGGTTGTTAATTGAAATTCTAAATCGGCCAGTTTTGGACTTTCGTGCAGTAAGCACAGGGAACATGCAGCATCTGGAATGGTGAACCTGGAGTACATACAGCAGGGAGCCTTATCGAGTTCTGAGGAAGGGTCTCCGGACCCAAAATGTTAACTCTGATTTTTCTTCACAGAGGTTGCCAGACCTCCTGAGCTTTGCCAGCAACTTCTGTTTTTGAGCCTTGTAGAGGCACTGACTGACTCAGATAAACCATCAACTTCAGCTAGTCAATAACTGACACACAAGTTGTTATTGTTGGTGCTGTAAAGCTTCTATTTCTCCTTATTGAGAGGCTGGGATCCTGAAAGGGGTGTTAAGCTGGTGGCTTTGTCTAAGCAGTGCAGGTTAGCAGAATAAACACCGCTGCATAGACCAGTGGTAGCTCAGTGGCCACGCTGACAGAGGGCAGAGCAGTGAGGAGGAGGCTGAGCACAGGCATCCTCATGGCCAGTTCAAGGCTGGAAATGCAGTGACAGGAGCTGGAAGCAGAAGGTGTTGTTCCCAGCACCCTGAGTGTACTGACTATGAGTCAGCTATCTGCAGATGACAGAGTATTGTACCAGAGGATACTGTATCTATCCAGGCAGATGGTCTTGGGAGTTTACACTATGGTGTAATGTGACTTGCTGTCTCACAGACTTGATGACCTGCAGCCTTCAAGGTCACATGGTGCAGAATTTTTATGCCTTTGGGTCATTCTGGGGTCAGCGGTGAATCTGGACAGAATTTCACAGTCACAGCCCACCATATCATCAGGCAGTTCAAAAATATTCTACTCCACAGAAGCCAGCACAAACTCAGAGGGCATTGGTCTTTGTTACCAAACATGGAGTTCCCAGGTCCTGCAGGTTATTAATTTTACAGTTCACAGTTCGGTTGAAGGCTGATTAAATTGGGCTAAATTGGCTGGAGTAAATCTATTCAGGATTTCCTAAAAGTGTTCAGCCCACTGTGAAAACTTGCATTCATGATTTAAGATAAGTGTACCAAGTTCTCAATCTGTGAATGAATAAAATAATAGGTTTTCTTGCTCATGTTTGATTTAATAACATTGACTTTATAGGGTCCAAAGTCATTCTTGAGAATCCTAGATCCATTCCCACTTTAGTGTGTATCACTATGCCACCATCTCTGATGCTCCTGAGGCAGAACATAGGGATAATGATAGAGCAATCTGAACCACAGGCTGCAAGATATGATTCTGTGAATATGACTATGCCAAGCTGTTAAGTGAACTGTCTGTGCGACAGCTCTCCTAATTTTGGCACAAATCCCCACATGGTAACGAGAAAGTCTTTGCAGGTCTGGGCTGGGAGTGCCATTGTTACATGCGGTACCCAGGTCAATACCACGTGACCCATTCAGTTTTATTCTCATTTGACTTCTTCATTGTGGTTTGATACAGCTGAGCCACTTGCTATCAGAGATAAAAGGTACTGCAGATGCTGGAGAATCTGAGATAACAAGGCGTGGGGCTGGATGAACACAGCAGGTCAAGCAGCATCATAGCCACTTGCTAGACTGTTTCAGCAGACAGTTAGGAGTCAGGCACATGGCTGTGACTCAGGTTACACATAGGTCAGACCAGGTAAGGACAACAGATTTCCTCTCTGATGAAAATTGGTGAACCGAAAGGATTTTTATTCTCATTCAGTAGTTCCATAGTCAGCATTACTGAGACCAGCTTTACATTCCAGACATTTAATTAATTGAACTTAAATTCCCTAGCTGCCACAGTGGAATTGAACTGCTGGTTCTCGATCATTAGTCCAGGCCTCTGGAGTACTAGTCCATTAACACAACTGCTACGGCAATGTCCCCATTAATCAAGACACTGATGATGGCTTGAACATTTTGAGCAAACAGGATCATTCATCCAGCACAGAACAACACTGTCGGCAGCAAAACTCTCTCTGAAACTGGTGGAAATTTGAAGGACAAATAGAAAATACTGGTAAAAAAGCAGTTAAGTTCCAGCATGTTATTTCTTGTACTATATTTGAAACATTGAAATTTTTCTTTGTGCCATTCTCTGTTGGAGAGAACCTTGTCAACAATATATTTTGAAGAAAAACCATTTCATGAACCACATGCGTAAGTTACGCTTTCATGATATGTTGACATTGATTACTTGTAAAGGTCTGGTTGCAGTTTTTGACATTCAGCTGATAATTCAATTCTTCACTGACATTTATTCAAGGCAGCCATCGATTAAACTTTGGAAAAGAAACCTCTTGGTTTTGTGATAATAAAAGTGAAGACTGTTATCATTGGTAAGAACTTTTCAAATTGTTTTTGAAGTATTTTGAAACCAATCATTCATTGCTGGTCTAAGCTGGGTCCTTTTTCATAGTGTAACCAGAGTATTGGCAGCGAGCTATTGATGGGTAACATCTTAAATAACACACTTCTCGTCCTGTAATAGTTTACGGAGGAAACCATAACTTACAGCAAGGCCAACACGTGGTAGGTGGGGCACTTCAAAGAAAGAAAATTAAAACTAGACCTATTTTAACTGACTGAACTCAAGACTATGTCACAGTGCAGCCTACCACCAGAACCTGGCAAAAATGATGAAAAAGTGATTGGGAGAGGAATTTGGCATGCCATCAGGCTTGCTGAACAAGCTGATGATTTTCTCAGTGTTCTTGATGCTCCATTATTGAATGGAATGATACAGACATCCACATATATTTTTCTAAATGGGCGGGCGCTAAACTCAGCTGAGCAAATGATGACAAATCTGAGGGGCCAGGGCGAATTGTTATGATCAAAAACAAAAACAGAAGTTGCTGGAAAAGCTCAGCACGTCTGGCAGCATCTGTGAAGAGAAATCAGAGTTAATGTTTCGGGTGCAGTGACCCTTCCTCAGAACTGGTGCAACCCTGAGCCAATGTGATGCAATGCTGTTGGAGAGATTATTATGATTTCAGCTGATGATAATAGAGGGCAATCAGATTCCAGAGTGAAACATGGCTTGATAGATCATAAGTTTATTTTCTGAACTTGTCTGTTCGGCCGAGTAGTCACTGAATGTATTCAAATAAGGGTGTCAGTGTTCTTTAACCAAATTTACACAAGTTTATCACACAAAAGAAAAAAATAAAAATTATATCTGCAGTGTGTAAAAATCGTAAGATAAACAGCAAAACAAAAATTCAACCTTTTCCCTTGACAGATACTCAATCCTACTGAAACATCTGGTCTATCTTAATTCTCTGATTTCTTACGTTACTAACTCTTTCTGCTTTTGATAACCTATGGTCCTCTTTCCAGCTCTGAGGGCCTGGATTCTTTTTCCGTTTTGACAGCCTTGAGACTTCTCTAAATTCTGACATTCTGAAGACTGTACAAACCAACAAACTGCCTTTCTGCTGGCATAAAACCGATATTCTCATCTAAAACTACTCATGGCCCCAGAACATTAATTATAAACACTTTCTCAATTCACTCCAGAGGTATTTGCTGGGCACTTAAGTCAAGTGCTTTCTTGGAAATTGTGTATTTGGCTCAATTTTCTAAATTACTTTCTGAACTCTTTAAAATAAAGCTACCATCATGGAATTGAAATCAAAAGCCCATTTGCCTCTACTTTTAAAACCTAAATTCCAGACATAAACAACATATTGTACATCTTTATCACAGAATGGTTTCCAACGTGAGATATCTGGTGGTGATGTTGAAGGTAAAAGGAACAAAAGGCATTGGCAGTCCAGGCAAAGAGTGGCCCAAAATACCCTTCTGAGATTAGGATGCAGAAGAAAACTTAAGTATGTGCACAGGTTAACTTTGCAGGGTACGATACCACAACCGCTCAATTCTTGACTGGTAATTAAAGTTCAAAGGTCATATCCTAGGCATGATTCAACAGATGTTCACCACTAATGGAAAGGAAATCCAGGCAGTCAAGTCTTCTGCAAATAGTATCTTAAACCTAATAGGCTTCTACTGAGATTTCAGAACCATTGTCAAGGTCTTATCACTACCTTAAACCTTTGGATAAGATTAATTTCTTTGAACAAGTATTAATACAGGGTATAGGTGCAAGACAACTTGCTAAGTGTTCTTGATGTAACACATTTAAATAAAATAACATAGAATTATAGAACAGTTATAACAGAGAAGGAAGCCATTCAGCCCAAGATGTGTCTGCTGGTTTTCTGTAAGACCAACTCAATTACTTCCACTCCCACCTTTTCTCTGAAACCTGCATACATTTATCTTCAGATAATTATCCAATTTTGTTTTGAAAACAATGATTGAATTTGTCTCAACTACACTCTATTACTTGCTGTAAAATGAAGAGTTTTTCTTATTTTTCCTCTGGTTACTTTGCCAACCATCTTAAATTGCTGCTCTCTGGATCTTGATCTCTGCACGAATAGGAGCCGTTTCTCTCAATTCACTCTGTCCAGGCCATTCACTAGAAAATTAATCTATCCAATAACTTAATGTAAATGAAGCCACACATGCCAGTACAGGACACCTGAAATGTGAACTTCAGGATCGAAAAAGGACTAGAACAATCTCCCTTTGACACAAATCCCTTTTACAAAAATCTCTATTAAATGAGGTTGTTGACTTGCTCGCCAAGCAAGTCAACAACCTCATCCACAACCCAAGCTACAGATCTTTGCCAAAACTTTAAATCTCTTTTAAATCTTTTTGGTATTTGATAATATGTCAAACTATTCTCCTCTAACGAAAGGAGCCCAGCTTCTTTAACTTATTCTCAAAACTGAAGTCCCTCATCCCTGGATCCATTCTCATGAATCTTCTTTGCACTCTCCCCAATGTCTTCCCTTCACATTAAATGTAGTGTACCTTAGCTATAGTACTCCAATTGAGACTAAATTAGAGCTTTATAAAGTTACACTATTCTCCTTGCTTTTGTATTCTACGGGCCAGATTTTCATCTCCTGTTTAGGAAGTAGGCATTCAGGAACTTCCCAATTTCACCAGCCCAAAGCCCTCACCTTCTTCCATTCCTGCTACAGTTTCTATGTTCTCTATCAGACATCATCAAGCACTTTTGAGTTAGCCATCTCCCTAGCACCACTATGCCTCTTTGGAGTAGTGTGTATGCTGGGGTGTGCAAGTTAGAATGTCGGCCTTGGTTCTCAAGGCATCAGTCTAGCACTCATTCAACTGAGTCACTCTCACTCAATCCCTCAACGTCTTTATAGTGAAGCAGATGGCCTGTCAGTCAAAGGCAGGTAGCATTTTCCTCCTTAGTTTTAGGCAGAAAGGCCATTTTTAATTATTCAAAATACCCTGTACATTTAAATTACTGCTCAGATCATGTCAAGATTGTTTTTAGGCAGTGCTTGATTCGGTTTTGTTTGTATGATATCACTATTTCCACTGGAAAAAGTACTCCAATGCATTGTAACATTTGCGTGATGCCAATCACTCATCTTTGAACGATCAATCACTGCAACAAATAACACATTTGTAAGACAGCATCTAACAATGACATCTGAAGTTGTCAAATTTTGGATAGAGAATTCCAATGACTCACCACCCTCTGAATGAAAAAAAATCCTCCTCATCTGAGTATTTAATCACTAACCCTTTTTTGGAGAGTATATCCCCTGGTTCTTGACTCCCCAGACAGGGGAAATATTCTATCTGCAGCCAGCTTGCCACACCCTGCAAGAGTTTCGTATGTTTCAATGAGATCACATCTCATTGTTTGAAAGTCTAGAGAAGACAGGTTCAATTTCCTTAATATCCCCTTATAATCCCACATACCACTAATCTGGTGAGTCTCAGAAGAACTCCATCCATGGAGAGGATATCTTTCCTCCGATAAGGGGACAAAAACTGGATACAGTACTCTACGGCTGATCTCACTCAGGCTCCGTACAATTTCTGCAAGACATCTTTACATTGAATTCAAGTTCCATTGGGATAAAAATGTGCAAGCTATTTGCCTTCATCACTAATGAAGTTAGGTGGATTGGCCATGCTAAATTGCCCACAGTGTCCAGGGATGTGTAGGTTAGATGGATTAACTGTGGGAGATGCAGGGTTACAGGGATACAGTAGGGGCATGGATCTGGGTACATTGCTTTTCAGAATGGACTGCTTCCATACTGGAGGGATTGTATGAGATAATAGTTCCAATTGCATGCTAGCTTTAGATACCAACACATGTTTATATTTTACCAAAGTGAATTATTTCACACTTATTCCATTGCCATTTCACTGTGCCTGTCCAATTCACGCTGAAAGCTCCTTCACCTATCTTTGTATCATAAACTTTGGTTTGCATGGAAGTCCCTCTCAGCTGATACAAGTCTCTCTTGCCACAGGTAAAATGCCAGAAGGTCACCCTCACTCAGTACAAGTGAGAAGTCCATGCTTCAGTGGGAACATATTAGGCATCCTCCCCAACATAGTCCAACACCATTTTGATAGCCATCTTGTCTCCCAGCCCATCTCCAGACAATTGGTAAAATCCAGACAATTGTTTCTACAAGCTTTCCTATCAATTAGGCTAAATGATTAGGGCCATAGCTGTTTCAATTCTCCACCCTTTTTTGAACAAGGGTGTGACATGTTAAATTTTTAAGTCTTTGGCACCACTGCTGTGCGAGGTGAATGAGAAGATTGAGGTCAGTACCACAGCATTCGCACTATTACTTTCCCCAGTATCCCAGTAAATCACAGATCCATGTGATTTGACCCTGGCTCCATGTTTATTTAGAGCCGACTTTTTGATTTTCTGCTTCTGTCCTCATTAGTTCATGGAAATGGAAGTAATCTGCAGGTCACTACCTTTGATGTCTTGCTTGTGAGTTTCTTTCCTAGCTTCCTAAAATCAGCCTGTAGGCCCTCATCCTTCCTTTTTAATCTATGTCACTGGATCCTAGACAGACAATAAGAGGGTTGTTGAAACCCACTAGTCGTCTCTGCATTGCAGATAAAGGACTCTCTCTCACTCTGAGTGCTACAAGCCAGCTAGTCTGAAAACCAGTCAAAAGGAAACGGAACAAAATAATGTCATTCAACCTGCAAGGCCAAGAACCTGAAAGGTGACTGTTCAGCCACCAATGTCAATATTGCCAGTAATGTCAACAGTAACAGACACCATATTCTACCATCTGCTCTTCACAGATGACTCCGAGATTGACTTTCACTTTCTTTTTAGCTTTTATCTATTTTTTAACTCAGTGCTTATTCCTAAACTGTAGGCATCTGTATCTTTTCTTCTCACATTTATTAACCAGCAAGTTTACTCTTTTGTTAACTCAAGAAACCTAATTGAACTGGCACCTTTGGAAATATAACATAATTTTGCCCGCAGACACAAGAGATAAAGGAGGGGATTAAATGAACTTTGTTGTGACCAACCAAAGGGATGGGTATATAAAGATGGGAACCAGGTCATCCCTCCACACCTGAGAAATTGGCAATTTGGAATGTCCCATTTGAAGCTGTAATACATCAGGGAACTTTGCAAGGGGTCTGGTCATAACAATGACCTACAAGAGATAATTGCTTGAAATCTTCAGGCTGGTCCTGTCATAACTTCTGATATATACTGATTTTTGGGGCATTGAAAATAAAAATTAAAAGACTCTTTCACCGGTTAGCATCTGTACCCAACCGGTTGGAGAGCACTGTGGTTGTTAAAGATTTAGTGTGTAATTTTTTAACATGTTTACGTGAATGTCCAGAAATGGGCATGTAGTTTGTATGTCATATCAAAGTAAAAAGACTTCTAACCAGAACAGTGGGAAAGAAAGTGAAAATGGCTGAGACTAGAGACGATTTTGACCACACAAAAGGATAAATGTTGCAATTAATTTTCAAAAATGGCTCGCAGAAGCCATTGCCAAACAACTGCACCTCCCAGTTGCGAACCATTTCAACTCCCCCTCCCACTCCTTGGACGACATGTCCATCCTGGGCCTCCTGCAGTGCCACAACGATGCCACCCGAAGGTTGCAGGAACAGCATCTCACATTTCACTTGGGGTCTCTGCAACCCGACGGTATCAATTTGGACTTCACAAGCTTCAACATCTCCCCTCCTCCAATCGCATCCCGAAACCAGCCCAGCTCGTACCCACCTCCCTAACCTGTCCTCCCACCTCAAGCCCCACCCCCATCTCCTACCTACTAGCCTCATCCTGACCCGTTGACCTGTCCGTCCTCTCTGGACCGACCTATCTCCTCCCTAACTCCCCACCTACACTCACCTTTTACTGGCTCCAACCCCGCCTCCTTGACCTGTCTGTCTCTCCTCCACGTATCTTCTCCTTTATCCATCTTATATCCACTTCTCCCTCTCCTTATTTATTTCAGAATCCCCTTCCCCTCCCCTCCCCCATTTCTGAAGAAGGGTTTAGACCCGAAACGTCAGCTTTCCTGCTCCTCTGATGCTGCTTGGCCTGCTGTGTTCATCCAGCTGTATACCTTGTTGTCTCTGATGCTTGGTTTCCATGTGTTCTGTAGATCTCCAATCATTCCAACACTTTGTTCCTCTCTGCGTAGGCACTACATAGTATTACCTTCCTGTAAAAATTGTGAATGACATCTTACATACCTCAAAATGACCCACTGATATAACTGGTACTTTCAATTCCAACTCTCACTATCTTTCCTAAATGGTGTCATCCTGTGGACTGCATTTTTGCTGGCTTTTATTGCAGATTTTAAACAGTTATAAAATTTTACTTTTATAAATGAGATATGTTGGCACATTTAAGTGTTTGAATACAGATGGTTTTGCAGAACTCACAACTTTTATCCAAATATGCTTAAACCAAATCTCATTATATTAAATGTTGAGGCAACATTTAGGCAGATTAAAAATTTTCTTGCCATTTAATTGCTCTAAAAATTGCTCTTCTTGTTTAGCTATTAGGGCCAAGTGGAATAAGACAAGGGATCCAAGATTGGCAGATGCAGTGAAAAATAGGCAAACACCTGGATATGAAGAGTGACACACAAATAGAACAAATCAATGAACTGTACCTATGACAAAAATGAATAGCTATGGATTAGGATTATGATGATTTATTGTTCGTAAGAACTGATCCTCTATTAACCACAGTTTATGGGGTCTTTTAGGGTAACACTGACTTGATATCGCCTGGCCCTGCCTTGTGATACCCTCTCAGCCATCAATTAATCCACTCTTGATCACTCCTTTTTTTTCCTGAAGAAGGGTCCCAACCCGAAACATCAACTCTCCTGCTCCTCTGATGCTGCCATACACCACACGCTACCTCATACCATCCTAAACACCCAGTCCCCACAGTCTGTGACGACCTATTAGTTATTTTGCAGCTAGCCTCCATATTTGCAATCTTCAGTCCACAGCGCTAAAGACACAACTTGAGTTCTCTCACGGTCAAATGAGTACAGTATTGAATTATCTAAAGATCTTTTAGACACACAAAAAAAAGAAAGTCATAGGTAGTTACAATATGTTCAAAAGCATAGCTCGAGCAAAACATTAACTTACGTGTTTCAAAATAAGCACAGGATGTGCATCACCTCCACAGTAATAATGACACACAACATAAAACTTCAGCAGCCGTAGTGACAGAGTAGCTCATGAATTAAGGGTGCTACATTTCTAAGTTACATTCTATGGGGGACTTCCCTTAATGCAGTGTGAATTTGGGAAATTATTCGCAGTTTCTTTACACTGCCAGTGAGGTATTGATATAACCTGTCTGGGAACACTAAACTTCCTCCTAGTAGAAGAGGTTGTCGAGCAAGAGGATAAACTGAAAACAAAATTAAGCAGACACACAGAGAAGCTGTCTCAGTTGATGCTATATTAACAGAGCTCCATTGTGCATAGAGTGCCCAAAATGTTATTGCTCTGATGATGTCTGTTTTCGGATCAGTAGAATGAACTAGCTGCCTGACTTAATTTTATCTTTCAAACGTTCTGTGAATTTTGAATTCACTATCCCCAAGATTTATCAGCCTGTGAATAATCAGCTTTGGGATGCAAGTCTTATTGAAGTGCAAGCAGCAAATGGATTGGGGTTTTACAGTCTTTGACCTCATACTTTAACTACAACATTGAGATGTTTAAAAATACAAGTGAGCAGCTAATCAAATTGCTGCTCAACTAAACAGCTGGTACCCTTTTTAAATGGATGAATGAACTCCGGGATAGGTATTTTTAAATCAATCCGATCAGGCATGTTATGAAGGGCACAAAAACAGAAGTTGCTGGAAAAGTTCAGCAGGTCTGGCAGCATCTGTGAAGAAAAAAAATCAGAGTTAACGTTTTGATCCAGAGACCCTTCTCTCAGATACCTCCTCCTACCTTCCCCTGGATCAATACCCCATCATAACGCATCAGGCCATTGTATCTATTATGGTAACTGATCTCATTTCATCTGGTGACCTTCCCCCCACACTGCTTCCAAGCTGACAGACCCCAGCCCTGCACAGCTCACTTCTACCCGGAGTTCTGAGAGATGGTCACCAGACCCGAAACATTAACTCTGATTTTTTTCTTCACAGATCTGCTGAGCTTTTCCAGCAATATCTGTTTTTGTTCTTGATTTACACCACCTAGAGTTCTATTTGTGTTATGATGGGCCCTTGTGGTGCAGTAGTAGTGTTCCTACCTCTGGCCCAGGAGGCCTGGGTTCAAGTCCCACCAACTCCAGGGGTGTGTCATAATGTCTCTGAACAGATTGATTAGAAGATATGTCCAGGCATTTCATGACACCTCTGGGCTGAGGATCTGGGTTTTATTCCCACCCGCATCAGAGTTAAGGTGCCACAACAACCCTCTACTATTCTCTCCCTTTAAAACACCCTCTGTAATTACAATGACAAAACACAAGGACAATTTTAGAACCTCTTCACTCCAGCAAGCTACACCTATGTATCTATTTTAATCAACCTGTTCGACCAAATTGAATACACCTCTGAACAGGTGGGACCTGAACCCAGACCTTCTGGCCTAGAGGTGTGATGTTACCATTGTACCACTAAAGCCCCTCATTAACACATCTGGATGTGTTGAAAAAAATACTATCTACATCTGAACTGAGATATATGCTGCATAATTTCTAATAAAAATGGTAGGACCACACAATAAGTCTCAAATATTCACAGGCCTAAACCAAAAACTGGAAGATCTTAGCAGATGACAAAAGGTACAATAAAGATTGATGGAAAAGCAAGGAACCCATAATGAAAGGGAGAAGTGGCTCATAGAAGGGTCACATACTAAGAGGCATGAGGAGAATATCCACAAGGTGATCAGAATGAAAGAAAAGTTCCAGAATGAGAAATATGAAGTGAACTTAAGTGTAGCCTGCCATTTATAAAATGTATGACATTTATGTAGCCAGCTGGGAATCAGCATTTCGCATGTCAGAAAGATTGTTTGAGAATGTTTACATGATTAATCCAATGTCAAAACAACATAAATAAAATTTCAACCTACGCTCAAGCACCAACATGAGTTGATAATAAAATGAAAACATTAAAAATACAACTGATACATATTAAAGATTATCTGTGGCCAAAGATTAAAACATACTCTGTCTCTCTGAAGTATTTCTCGTCAACTCTCCAGATATAAACCATGTAATTACAATGAACTATTCTTTCTAAAATACAGAGGCCATTATTCATTCGTGGAATGAATGTTGATCATCTCTTTATAGAAGAAACCTATCTTCAATGGGAACACAGGGTATAGATGGGTGGAGAGGTAACACTGTCCTCTCCTCTGCATTGAACAAATTATCATGACTAATACGAGGATAGAGCCTCCAACTGCACAAACATTTTGAAGCTCAAGAAGAAGCATTCACACCTCAACAAAGAATCTTTGCCTATCTCCAAACAAGTAGGTAATGAAACGATTGTGTTGGATGTTATGCAGAATAGCATTTTCACTCTCTTGGCTCTTTCCAAGACACAATGTACAATGGGGCAGCACCATGGCTCAGTGGTTAGCACTGCTGCCTCACAGTGCCAGGGACTTGGGTTCGATTCCACCCTCAATGTATTATGATGGCAACTGTCTGTGTGGACATTTGTACATTCTCCCCATGTCTCTGTGGGTTTCCTCCCACAGCCCAAAGAGGTGCAGGTTAGGTGGATTGGCCATGCTAAATTGCCTGTAGTGTTCAGGGATGTGTAGCATAAGTGGGTTATAGGGGGATGGGTCTGGGTGGGATGCTCCAAGGGTTGGTGTGGACTTGTTGGGCCAAAGGACCTGTTTCTACGCTGTAGGGATTCTATATTCTGTGGTCCAAATATTGAAAGCATTGTTTGAAAATAGATAATATGCTCAATGGCAATCCTAGCACAGTATTTTAGTTAGAGTGGTGGATGCAAAGGGAGAAAGGAAAGTGGTGTTAACTATGTTTGGGTTCATCCATATCATATCGAAGTGGAACAAACTATGCAGTGTGCATTTATTTTAACGTTCACTGGTATTTCTAAAGTTGACAGTAAACTTTAAGCTGTTAACCGAAATAATGGAGTGGTGAACTACAAACTGACAGATCTTTGCCAAGTCAGCCATCACGTCTTGAGCCTGATGCAAATTCATTGAACACTAATGGCAGATTTATGGATACTTCACACGCAGATTGAGTATTGTTCCTCAGATGAGGAGCATGTCATATAATCTAATGTGCAATCAAGGTGATGCTGTCACTAATGGGAAAGATGTTGTATGGGGATGATAATAATGATCTTTCTCATATGGAATTGAACTACCCTAACTCCTCCATTGCTGCCCATCCATATCCTCCAACAAACAAGTCCAGAGATATGATAATCCAACATGTGAATCTGAACTGGTAAAACTTCATCTTTTCTCTGAACTATCTTTGACTCTCACTGTTGAGTTAATATTATTCTTAACAGCAAACTTTATTGGTGTAATGTTCCTTGTAACGCAAGCTTGTGCAGGTTTGCATGACTATCTCAAATTTATACCAAGTTTAGACAATAATGTTGGCTATGAACTGTTACCATGTACTACACAGCTTAGGCTATTCTACATTCAGTATCATCAGAAGCACTTGTTATGAGATCTCATTTTCCTTGAGATCCAGGGGTCACTCTGTTTTGCCTGATATCTGGATAAATGATGGTGAGATCCACTTTTTCTGCGTCAATTTTTGCACCAGCTACTGCACTATATTACTTGCAGTTATGTGATTTTCTCCTTTGACATGTGGATTCAATATGAACCACACTATAACAAGTGGTATTATTTCTATATGACAACTGAATGAACAGTAAGCAATAAAATATAGTCGCATGCACTTTTCCTTATTCTTAGTGCATAAAATAATAAAATGCCACTTGTCTTTTCTTGAACTGAGACATCAAACAAAAATTTACCTATCGTATTTTCAATATAGCCTAGCTCCTTTATTATCATAACCCAAAACCTATGCAAGAGGACAAATGCCTTGCTAAAATAGCAAATGTGGTGTGAGAAAACCCTTTCTTACATAATGAGTCATTTGAGTTTGGAATACACTGCCTGGGTGTGCGCAGAAGTAATTGAGACATTCAAGGGGGAATTGGATTATTATTTGAATAAAAAACAATCTGCAAGTGTATGGGGAAAGGGCAGGCGGATGGAACTTGGTCATAAGACTTGCTGGGGAGCTGCTGTATAGGTGATGGATTCAATGGTCTCATTTTGTGCTGTAACAATTTTTGATTCTATGAACTTGAAAATCGCATTGATTTTCAGCTGTTGACAGTAAGACTGAAACAGTGACTGTGAGCTGGCCTTTGGGCTGCATAGGAAACCAATATAATCCCTGGATTGGGGTCTTCTGGCAATCTGTCTGCCCATTAAAGAGGATAAAACCACTTAATGAGCCTGTTATTTTCTTCAAGATCTGAAACATGACTGTCAGTTTGTCTATTTCCTTCATCCATGCCAAGGTGTTTGTGATGCCAACCCTGATGAAGTTACTCTGAGACTAAAAGCTATACCTACATAATTAAAATTTAATGGAACACCAAAATGCCAGTGACAGCAAAAGGCAGCAAGAAGTAGGGAAGGTCAAGAAAGGAAAGTCACTCAACAAAATAGTGAAGCAGATTAGCCCTAGCACCCACATCGCTCTCAAGACCATAACACTATGAACTGCTCAGTAGTATTTTTTTAATAACAAACATCATAGAATTTGTTTATTTATCTCATTACAAGTGTTTAATCATCAGGTCCGGGGAGATTCAGGCACTGTTCACCTGCTGCATGCTGGAGAGCAGGCTAAGCAACTATGTTTGAAGGGGAATAAGTTGTCACCAAGTATACACCAGCTCCAGGTATATTTTCACAATACAGAGAAAAGGAAAAAAAAAAGCTCAGTTGTTTGAACCTTCTTCAGATTGACCTCTGAAAACAAAAATAAACCATTTTGCACTCACCCATATGAATGGGAAAAAATTGTAATTCGAAAGTCATTGCTGTCCAAAGCCTAGTAATTGACCTTTGTCTGATGTAACTGGTAACCTTTTATGTGCTGTTTACAGTAATGACATTTTATCAGCTAACAACTGAACAAACAAAGGTTCAATTTTGTTGCCAACATTAATGCTTTATTACTACTGATGCACCACATTACGACATTGCTGGTAGGTGTTTTAACCGTAAATAACAAAGGCAGTTCATTCCTAATAGGTTTGTAATTCATATTGGCATTCCTGAAGTGAGTTATTAATTTCTTATGTAGGAGATTCAATCTTAATATTGAGTTGTATTGTCTGTGCTGTGGCTCACTAACAACGTTCTTTTGTACAGTCTCTCTTGGAACCTATGCCTGTGTTGGAAGATTTTGAACCAAATGTTGAATTAAGCATAATTTTAAAAAAATCATAACATCACAGAATTATTACAGTGCATAAGGAGGTCATTTGGCCCATCATATCGGCGCAGGTCTCCAAATGAACATCTCATCCAGTGCCATTCTCCTGATTACTCCCCATAACCCTTCACATTGCTTCTTTTTTTCCAAATAACCATCTAACTTTCTTTGAATACCTCCGGTTCAACCTGCTTCCACCACACTCCCTGGCAATGCATTCCAGAACCTAGGCCTCATATCACTTTTGTTTCTTCCACTATTACTTTTAAATCTGTGCTCTCTTGTTCTTGATCCTTTCATGAATGGAAACATTTATTCCTTAGTTATCCAATTGGGAATAGTTCAATCAGAACTCCTCTCAGTCTTCTCCTTTCCAAGTTGAACATTCTCAACTTCTCCAATCCATCCCCATAACGGAAATGTCTCACCACTGTAAAACTTTGCATAAACTCATCTGTACTCTTTCCAACACCATCACATCCTTCATAATGTTAGCTTATCAACCGGAGGTGCTGTGAATGAAAATTGAACTTTGTACATAATAGATAAATTGTACATAAAGTTTACAGCACAAAAACGGGCCATTTGGCCCAACTGGTCTGTTCTGGTAATCATGCATGGTATGAGCCTCCATTCACCACCAATAAGCACCACATACCCCACACACCTTTACTATTCCACATTCTATCAACACATCCTTTGATATCTTTGACAGCCATATACTTATCTAGCTTCCCCTTTATAATAAGAACAGTTTGCATACTCCTAGTACCAAATAAAACTTGGCACCGAGACCCCAAAAGATGTAAATATTTTAATGAAAAGTTCCAAACACCTGAATTTTACCTCATTCACGTTTGGCAGCATCAATATGGTCAAAAACAAAACGATATCAATATGCAGCTAAGCAAACGTCATGATGGTATTTTCTGTCACACCAAAGGTTTCCAGCAGAGATGGAACAGACCACAATTTTAAAAATTTATTTCTGAGTGATTTCTTAAATAGTTGGCTTCTGGTTCTCCTGTTAGTTTTGTAGTGGTATGCACTTAAATCCCTGGCAACCTAGCTGGATACTTCTACATGCTTGGCAGTTGGTCTTAGTAAATTCCAAGTCTGAACCTTAGATTCACAGAATGTAATTCTTATCTGTTGGAATTAAATGTCAAATTTCAACAGTAGGTTCAACGTAAAGTTATATCCCAAGGTGGACTCTCAATCCCAGCTCAAGTTGTTGTTTATTAACAAGTCCAAAAAAATTATTCTGATTTCTCATTCAGTTGTCTTTACTGGTTTGCTTCACTGACAATTGGGAATTTATAAAAGTCTTGCACAGTCAGAGCATCCTAGAAAATATGTTCCACTTCTTTTGATCTGTAGAGAAAATTTGTGTCGACCTGATAAGATCGTGGAACAGTTTCTAAATATTTTATTAATACTATAGTGCAAAGATTAACAACTGGATTATTGACAAAATTTGGCAAACTTTGAAACCGTTTCTAACAGCATATACCTGAACTGAGTGACCATGTATTGTGATATTAGAAAGTAATTATTTTAGGTTAAAAAAAACTTGCATTTGTATAGTGCCTTTCATGACCACAGGTTATTTGAAAATGCTTTACAATCAATTGTTCAATCTCTCTCGTTGGAGTTGGTTACTGCCTGGCACCTATATGGTGAAAATAGTTTTTGGCATTTACTGTATGATCAGCGGACTGTTATCAGGCCTCTAGCCTTTGCAATATCCAGTGGCAACAGCTCTTTCCTGATGTCATGTGATTGAAGGTGGGCAGTGATTGTTGGGGCTCCAGGAGGCGATTGAGATGACTCATTAATAGGTCACATCTGGTTGAATGGTTGCAACTGCTTCAGCCTTGTCTTTTGCAGTGATGAACTGGACTGCTCCATCACCGAGGTTGCAGATATTTATGGAGCTTCTTCCTCTTGTTAGTCGTTTAATTGTCCACTATTGTTTACATTTGGCTATGGCAGGCCTGCAGAGCTTAAAGCTGTGGTGTTTTGTGACGTTCTTGGATAGAAAAATATTGACTGAGCAGATCTGACTTTGGTTTAATGTGACCTTTCTTACTGGTCCTCGTTCCTCATTGAAATAAAGATGAATTTCTTCCTTCTGTCAACTCCTGGACACCTCTGTTGATAGGGAATTTCAATAGGATGGTGAACATGAACATGTTATTAATGTTACAAACTCCTGCTTGGAAGGAACTAATTGCAAAGAACAAATTAAAGAATGAGAGGCACTACTGTGTGATTGAGGGTCACACCCTGTGTCCAATCATTTGAAATACAGTAAACTGTTTACTCACGGTGGATGCTAGGTATGTTGGTATAGAAGGTGCAATGTCAATGGTGTCTTTTCCACTGTCCATTTTCACACCTGGCAGCCCATAAGGTTGCACTCAAACTATTTCTGGAGGTCGTGAGCTTAATTTCTGTTTCATTCTGCCAGCTCTCTTCCGCTCTCAGGAACACAAATGCGAACTTCTAGAGCCCTCTTTCCCAGGTCAGGTTTGCAGAGTTGGGAATTGTCCTATCCCTGGGCTTCCAACCCAGGAGTAAAATGTCAGGCCTCGGTGTGTATCAGTGAATTGAAAATGGACAAGTTGATTACAGGTCAGGAACACAGATTGATTCTTTAATTAGTCTGCCCATCCAACTGCTAAGAGCTCAGTTTACATTTGAAGCATAGTAAGCTTTTTTCAGCTCTTTGAATCGCTTCCAACAGTAAATGTTCAGAATTCCTGCATGCAGTGTGCCCTAGACAATGGTTTGCGGTAATAAGCTCTTTCCATATATTTACTAAATGTGTGGCGTGTTGTGGCAAGGTTTTAGCTACTGAGTTGGTTTTCTGTGCAGCATTGTAAACATCCTATTGCCTTTAAGAAAGCAATTGTGTCATGGCAGCCCACATGGGTGCATTGCAGAAAAAATAGTGCACAAAGTTGAATTGAATTGAATTCCAAAAGCAACATTCATTAGAAGCAAAATAGCACAAAACTTCATCTAATGAAAGGATTATTGAGCAAAATATTAACCCTGAATTTCTCTTCACAAATGTCACCAGAGCTGTTGGTTATTTCCAGATATGATACTTTTCCTTAACAATGGTAAGGCACATGATACTGAGTACAGCAAACAATGAGACTTCTATATTATTGAAGAACTAGGATTATTTAATAAACTTTGGTAACTAAATAACTAATTATGTATTTACTTTCAAAAATCCTACTTGTTTTTCCTAAAATTTCAACATATGTAAATTTATTCATAAACAATATTGACATACTTGTTTCCTTCACTTTTTTCTCATCACTTGGTAAATAGCTTTAACAAAATCATGGAAGTTTTATTCCACAAACGTTAACTTCACAATGAACTGAGGTACCATGGACTACAAGAATCATGCGCATACAACACCACATTACATTGTAATACCTTGATTTTCCAACACGTTGCAAAGTCAACAGAGCACTCGTCTTTTAAAGGAAACAGGATCAGACAATTGTCGAGGAAAGATATAAGGATACAAACTCATAACATTGTCCCACTCTATCTTGGTGATCTCTCCCAGCTGCACAGTTCTGCATATTGTCATTCACACAATACAAGCACTATGTCATCAGTACAAGTTCTATAAGCTTTTTAAGCTCCTTACATAGCTTCTAACTGTAAATATTCAGAATTCCGATATGTAGTGGGGGCCAGTATATGTATTGTGGCATTAACAAATTAGTTACTGGCTTACTTCTTGCTCTCTGCTCCCTCTGCTCCACAATTGCCAAGTAATCCTTTAAACACTATGGGCACCCGTTAGCAGTGTACCTCAATGAAAACAACTGAAGTTGGACAAGAAAAGGACACGGAGGGATAGAAAGGCCTTAAAGATGGAAGTGGAGCCATTTTATCTTGCTTTCAGTCAGTGAAAACTAACATTGACAGGGCACCCAACTATCAACATGAAATGTATATTGAACGCAGCCTTACTATTATGGTCATGTGCAATTATTGAACTAGTATGCAGAAAATTATCATAAAAATACAAGATTCTAATAAAAATCTAAATGTGACTTTAATCTCACACTATGCAATTGACGTTTATTGAAAATGACTGGTTATATTTTGAAGAAATATTGAATTATTTTTCACTGTAATACAAAAGGAAAAGCTGAGAAACCTAATATAAGTTTCAAACTAATGAAAGATGTTGACAGGATAAATGGCAAAATATTGATGGATCAACACTATGATTAACTAGTGATTTATTGAACTTAAGTGTACGTTATGCCAATATTTCAGATCGCAGTTACAATAATGAGACTGCCACTTATTCATGGGGGCAATCATTTCTGCCCACCTAAATTCTCTATTTTTAAATTGTATTAATGACTTTGTATTTGACAGTAACAGTTTAGCAGGGCTCATGTGTCAACTGCATGCAAAATAATAAGTGTCAGGACTGGGACTGTGCTCTTCCTCCATTTGAAAATTTCTGGAGAAGGGAAGAACAATAGTAACTGGTATAAAACCATAATTTCACAATGTTCAAATTTTCCATTTTGAATGCTAGATTTCATACAATGTGTCCACTCTCAATCTCCAGGTTGTGCAGTGATTTGAAAAAAATACATTGTTCCAATGCTACCAGTATGAATAAATGGTCCTGAAATCAGAGACAGGCAGAAATAGCTTTTCTCTAAAAGATGTCTCCAATTTATTAGATCAACTATGGTTAAACTATAATATATAATGAGTCAGATTATTGAGGATGGTCAGACTAATTAAAGAATCAGTCTATGTTCCTGACTTGTAGGAACTTGTCCATTTTCAATTCACCAATACATACCCTATTTCGCTCTGGGTTAGGAGTCCAGGGATGGGACAATTCCCAGTTCGACAAACCTGACCTCGGAAAGAGGCCCCCTGAAGTTCACATTTATGTTCCAGAATGTGGAGGAGAGCTGGCAGAATGAAACAGGAATTAAGCCCACCACCTCCAGAAAGAGTTTAATGCAGCCACAGGAGCTGCCTGGACTGTGGAAAAGACACCATTGACATTGAACCCTCCATACCAACTCAGTTAGAATCCACAAGGGGTAAACTTCAGCACCCATGCTGAGATTAAGTAAAGCTCTTCAGTGGGGAAAAAATGCTCATGATAAGAAGATACTTCCTACATTTCACTTCCTTGGATATCTCTTCCCATCTAATTAACAAGCATTTGTGCTCTCAGTTCATTACATTTAAAAGCACTTTAAGCTGTTAATCAAACTGATAATGAAAGGTTGTGAACTCAGTCACACCACACTAAAATTATAACAACTCTCCAGCTTGTGTCAAGTGAAATAGCAAGTACTGACTATTTTATAGGAGAGGAGTTTTAAAGGCATTGACAGATCTCTTGACAGATTCTTATGACCATTTCCTTGACAGCTGTCTTTGACAGTTCCAATTTATGGCTCACTTTGATGGTTCCAATGAGCTTGACTGTTTCGATGCATTTGTGTACTTTCTCCATACAGTCACGCCTACTTTTAACAATTCCAAAGGGCACATGATCTGTTCCAAAAGTGGCCAGGGATGATAAGCAAAAGGGCACATAACTTCTCTAAAATGGTCCCTTATCTCTCCAAAGAAGGTAAGTTTATACCTGCTCCTACCAGGTCTAAAGTTCACAACTCCTGTTTTGGACATCACTCATTAAAATCCGATCCAGCTGAAGGCAGCTGTGCTTCAACATGTCAAGGTTCTTCGATGACCCATAGAAACGCAAGTTAGAACTTGGGCCCATTTCCTATCTCTGTAAAGATGGTCGGGCCTGGTTTGGGGACAGGCCTTGTGGATTTGTAAATCTGGTGCCACATTTGCTGAAGTGGAGAACCTCTTTTTTTCCACATAGAATTTCAGCTAACACCCAAAATTACATAAAATATTCATTTCATTTGGTTCAAAACAACAGCAAAATTAACAGCTAAGGATCACTGAAAAACACCGTACAATTTGAGATGAACAGAAGTCTGATTGATTGCTAAAAGGTTGTGAGTAAAGCAATCACTACAGCATAATAAGTTCTTCTTGACATCCCCAGGAACAAAAAGTCACTTGAAAATTCTCATTTGGAAGTAACTTAATCCTTACCTACAAATCTCAATTATGTTCAAATGTAATAAAAAAAAGACTTTAACAACTAGTCACAAGGTATTAAACGTAAACGGTTTTCATTTGTAAAGCCGTGTGTTCATTTAATTAAACATGAAAGTAATACACACTTCACGGCTAGATTTTTAAATAACTCAGCTGCAGTTTCCTTCTTGATAATTAAAAGAACCTCTTTAGGGTTGACCCTAACATCATACGTTGCTGCTTCTCCCACCATACAGGTCATTAGATTTTGCCAAGTATCATTGTAGCTTTTCCTCAATGGAATGTTGTTCAACCAAACAGCAAGCAATCCTCTCTTACATTGCAACAACCTTTTGTTGCACTGCCAACCCTTTTCCTCACATTGCCCAGCATTCCTGCTTTCACATTTCAGCTTTCCTAACTATCTCCCCTTCCATTAGTAGTACAAAAGTTTGAAAAGTTTAATGACTGAAACAGTGTTACACCTCCCACTGTAATGGTGTAAGAGTCACATAAGAGAAAGACACAGGGAGGGAAGCATCATGGCTTCAATGGTGCTTGTCATGCTTCTGTAAAGCTGTATATAGTTCCTCAATGTGCAGTAAACTAGTTATTGTTCAAACCTCTCAAAGACTCAACTACCTCTCCTTGCTATACTGACCAAAGTAAAAACTTCATTCTTGCACATTTTTCTAAAAGGTCTCCTCTGCCGTAGGTGTCTTACATTTCCACTGTGTGTGTGCGCACTTGATCAACAACTGTCTCCAATGTTTTTTAATGTGATTTTTGTAGTCTGGCTTCCATGGAAACATGAATTCTATCATACGCACACTCAGCATTATACTTCATCATACTGTCAACAATTAACTGCTCTTGAAAAATTCTTAATTTCCAACCTTTCACTCAGCAATACCTCTTCCTTCCCCTTTTCTTACCACTCCTTTCATTGGCCCTCATTTACAAAGTTATTCACTACTTTTGCCGAATACTGTCTTAACCTGTATTTATATAGATTTTGACAATCTCTGAGCATCCCAAAGTATTTTTCAGGCAATGAATTTCTTTTGTAGCACAATTACTGTTTGCACATATCAAAGTCCACCTGTGGGACAAGATACAGACCACGTGTTATTTTGGGGATATTGATTAAAGGATAAATACTGGTGAGCAGACAAGGGAGAACTTCCTGGTTCTAAATAGAATTAATCCCAGGGGATCCTTTACTTCTAGCTGAAAGGATGGGCGGGGAATTGGTTTAACATCCAGAGCATGGGACATTATCCATAAGTATGCAGCAGCCTGTTAGTATGGCGTGTTGGAATTAGACCCTCAATTTTATGCAAAGTCTGTGGAGCAAGGCTTGAACCTGCAGTCATTTAAGAGGTGAGACTGCCACCACTGAGTCACAGCTTATCACCTTAAGCAACCGTATACAGCATTTGCAATAATAAATTCCAATTCTACTTTATTGGTGTCATGCATGCCACCCAAATGAAGCATTGCAGAAGATGTAAAATGCATTCAAAATTAGCCATTGCCACAATCTGAGAAAACCTCCAACTTCACCTCGTCACCTTCACCCCAGTTGTCAACTCAACAAAGAAACTCCCAGATACTGTATTGATTCTGATCCATTGACCAAAGTTAGATTTCCACTTCACCCCATCAATGTTTGGCAACGGTTCCTTCCTGAGTTTCTCTCCACGACCTCTCGTTTGTCACACATCTCTCTCACTTGCTATATCAGGTCAGTGTCCGATCCTGAAAAGCCCTACTTTCACCCTAATGGCTTTACCATTATCTGCATGAAGTTCACCTTATGGCTTTACTGTTACATACATGAATATTTAACTTTACATTCTCAGATTGCTACTTTATACACTTGTCCACATATGGCAATATATTTAACATTGGAAGCACAGACTAGTAAAAGCTGATCATTTAGGTAAAAGATTTGAGTCATTCATCATATGTTTTTATGCCTGCTGGCATGTTGGAGAACAAAATGCAGTTCGGAGTTGTAGGTGTCCCAATAATAAAGCAATCATGCAACAAAGGAAAGACGTATACACTGGAAGAATCTATGCAATAGATTTGATGGTAAGTTGACTCAATTCTGGTTGCCTACTATGACACAATGAGACAATCTCTATGGCACTGTCTTTCATCTCTTTTGGATGTCACTGCTTAGAAGTATCGCAAGGAGCCTATTCTAACCTATTCTAAATGCAGATAATGAACGAAAGCTCCTTTTGAACTTCTTGGATTGAAGTAAAAAGTGGTTAAATGAATTTATCCATTGGGTATGGGATCAAACACAATGCTACCCCTTCCGATGAACTAACTTATGATGGTCACATATGGATAATGACCACTTGCGTGTATCATCGGAGGCCAAATAGTGACACTGATTTGGACCTCAAGAAAGATCTAACCCTTTTAGAAACAAAGGGGATAAGATTTTTATGAAGGGCAGAAGACGAGAAAGGACAAGAAAGAACTGGGGAGGCTCAATTATTAGCCAAAATTTCCATTCCATAATGCTCACATTATTCCAGTTAGAAATGTGGTTTGCCACTAATCAGGAAAAGAGTCAGGCCAGGCTGTGCTGCATTCCCTTTCTTTGCCAAGGACACCTGGGGCCCTCAGCAAAGGAACTCCCTCCCAAAAACTCTCTGCCTGTCAGCCTCCCTTTCCTCCTGTAAGATGCTCCTTAAACACCGATCTTTGCTCAAAACTGTGCGTCATGTGTCCTATCATCGCCTTATGTAGCTCAATCTCAAATTTTCCTTGATAATGGTCTTTTATGAAGCACTTTTGGATGTTTTGCTGGGTTAAAGGCACTATAAAAATGCAAGCACTTGCACTGTGTAGTTTGTTGTTAGCATACAGTATTCAAGGTCAAAGCACACACTATACATGTTAACGTGAGTAGCATCCACAGGGAAATGTGAGGAGCGACATGAATAATCAATAAAACACATTTCAGACATTTGCACACCACAAGAAATTAGCTCCTTGGTTTTTGCAGACCACATTATCTTCAGTTTCAAAAACTAATTGCCACTTCTAATTCTTAAACACTTATTTTTAGCACATAAAATAAACTACTCATCTGAAAAGGGTTCACTTATTCAAAGATAACAAGGTGTAGAGCTGGATGAACACAGCAGGCCAAGCAGCACCAGAGGAGCAGGAAAGCTGACATTTCGGGCCTAGACCCTTCTTCAGAAACGTGATCTATTTGGCAACGGTTCCTTCCTGAGTTTCTCTCCACGACCTCTCATTTGTCACACATCTCTCTCACTTGCTATATCAGGTCAGTGTCCAATCCTGAAAAGCCCTACTTTCACCCTAATGGCTTTACCATTATCTGCATGAAGTTCACCTTATGGCTTTACTGTTACATACATGAATATTTAACTTTACATTCTCAGATTGCTACTTTATACACCTGTCCACATATGGCAATACATTTAACATTGGAAGCACAGACTAGTAAAAGCTGATCATTTAGGTAAAAGATTTGAGTCATTCATCATATGTTTTTATGCCTGCTGGCGTGTTGGAGAACAAAATGCAGTTCGGAGTTGTAGGTGTCCCAATAATAAAGCAATCATGCAACAAAGGAAAGACGTATACACTGGAAGAATCTATGCAATAGATTTGATGGTAAGTTGACTCAATTCTGGTTGCCTACTATGACACAATGAGACAATCTCTATGGCACTGTCTTTCATCTCTTTTGGATGTCACTGCTTAGAAGTATCGCAAGGAGCCTATTCTAAATGCATATAATGAACGAAAGCTCCTTTTGAACTTCTTGGATTGAAGTAAAAAGTGGTTAAATGAATTTATCCATTGGGTATGGGATCAAACACAATGCTACCCCTTCCGATGAACTAACTTATGATGGTCACATATGGATAATGACCACTTGCGTGTATCATCGGAGGCCAAATAGTGACACTGATTTGGACCTCAAGAAAGATCTAACCCTTTTAGAAACAAAGGGGATAAGATTTTTATGAAGGGCAGAAGACGAGAAAGGACAAGAAAGAACTGGGGAGGGTCAATTATTAGCCAAAATTCTGAAGAAGGGTTTAGGCCCGAAACGTCCGCCTTCCTGCTCCTCTGATGCTGCCTGGCCTGCTGTGTTCATCCAGCTCTACACCTTGTTATCTCAGATTCTCCAGCATCTGCAGTTCCTGCTATCTCTTCACTTATTCAAAACATGGTTTTCAGATTTGTTCTTGAGCTTAATGATTTATCACATGGTGGTAATATAGGGTTCCTGAGCTGGAGCTCATCTGCTCCGTCCTTTTCTTTTTGCACTCTTTTCTTGCTTTTTTTTCCTTTCTAACTACCTTTTGTCTTTGGTGGCATCGGTGGTGATAAGTTGAAGGGCATTGCGGACTCGATGCGAAGCCCAGCGCACACCCAATATGAAGCGCAGTGTGGACTTGAGTTGAAGCCCAGCACGGACCCAATTTGAGGCCAGCGCAGGCATGAGTTGGAGCCCAGTGTGGATCCGAGTTAAAGGCCAGTGCGGACCCGATTTGAAGACCAGGGTAGGCCCGTCTACTAATACTTCTTCTTTCTTTCTCTGCATTTCTTTTGATTTAACGTTACGTACCTTCTGTGGAGAACACCCAGCCGCTACAGCAGCGGCTGCCTTGCCGAGATCGCTCAGCGCCATCTGATAGTGGTGGCACATCAGTTGAGGCAAGATGGTGCCCAAGAATGGCGAAACTGTTCTGTGGTGGCAGCGCAGCAAGGGGATTCATGCTGGTGATGGTCTCAGTGCTGGGCTGGAAAAGCCTGGACCCAGGCCCATGGCTACGCACTTAAGAAGTACTGTAGTGTTAAACTTATAACTTTATTTCCTTACTTTCTGCTTTATACGTAAGATTTTGTGCCTACGTACCTTTGCACCTTTGGCGCCCGAGAATGGTGACTTTGTACACTTTTTGCTGTACTCCTGTGTCCCTGTACTTGAGCACATGTGTTAATAAAACCTAATTCTAATTAATGTCATTAGTCCATTAATTGCTTAAAAACAAATTACATAAAATTACATGGGCTGTACAACACAAAGACAGAAAATTTAGCCCAACTAGTCCATGCACACATGAACCTTAATTTGTCAACTTCCACTGGACTGTCAAACATCAAGTACAGGAAAATAACCGCGAGGAAATTGCAACTTTTGAATGCAGAAGCATTTTTGTCGCAGATTATAGCAGGCAGCTTTGATAAATTTTACAAGGCATATCTGGAGTTAGATTTACAACATAAAGCACTAAACTCTGTAAACTCTCACACTAGAAAATCCACAGCAAAAATATATTGGTCTTGGAGGGGATACAGTGCAAATGCAGCAGAATGATATCATGTTCAAAACACTAATTTATGAGGACAATATAAACGTAGTTTATATACTCTTGAGTTTTGGTGGTTCAGGGTAGATCCAATTGCAATTTTTAAAATGAAAAAGGAATTCAATAGACAAACTATTTCCTCTGGTTTTTAGGGATTCAGCTAAAAGATCATACACTTAAAATTAGAATGTGGATTTTAGAAATGAAATCAAAAAGCAGTTTTTATATGAAAAATTGTGTAAATCTGTGATCCATTCATCTGTGGATTCTCAACCAATTGAAATTCTCAATAGTTGCTTGGTAGTAAGAAGGGTGCAAGATGGGTGTGGAGGGATGTGAGAGGGAAAAGTAGGTTGCAAGAGAGTTTTGCGGGGAGACAATGGCTGCACAGAGGGACAGTCGTTGAGACATACAGACCAGTACAGCACAGAAACAGACCCTTCCGTCCAACTCACCCATGCTGACTAGATATCTAAAATTAATCTAGTCCCGTTTGCCAGAATTTGGCCAAATCCTCCTCAACCGTTACTTTTCATATACCCATCTAGATGCCTCGCAAATGTTAAAATTATACACAGGGAGGTTGAAATGGAGACACAATAATTTTAAACCTGATAACAAGGGAATATTCAGCTAACTGGAATCCAAGAAACCTTTATATGACTGTGGTAATGAATTCCTTGCAAACGAATGTGGAATCTGCAGTTTAATGCTGTACAAATTCAGCAACTACTATATTTTGGAAAAATAAGGTTTTTAAACGATAGCTTTGTGAGTGTAGAGATGTAGTTCAGTTATTTTGGGGGAAAAGAAAGTTGTGCTCACTTATGCCTATTGTCAAATTTAAATACCATGGCATCTATGAAGTTAATGCTTTCTAAGTGTGCTGTGACTTTAAGTTTAATGGAGGGTCGATTGTTATTGAAGTTACTGATGGATTCTTCTGTTCTGTTTCTGACTCTGTACAAATGCACCTAGCAAGAAGACCTTTGTCGTTTCTGCTTATCCAGATACAAATATCCCTAGGGTCACTCGACCAAATCTCCAGGGCCAATAGGCTCCACTGCTGACCATGTTACCTCTAAGCCAGCAGCAGTTACAAGGAGAACACTAAGATGTAGCGAGAGGGAAAGGAAGAAGAAAACACGTTGAGGGCACTTTAGTGGCACAGGTAACAATGCACTGTACATTACACTTTTTAAATAAATGGCACTGCTTTGACTTTCTCTGGATATTTGTCTATTGTGCAGCCCTAATATAACTGTTCCAATGCAAGGTATAATTTTATGGCCTCACAGGGTGTAACACAATTGATGCCTAATCTTGAGAACCCGTTGCACCTCTTTTTTTTTTATTTTTCTAAACTTACCCTTAACTGAATCCTCTCCCCGCCAATCAGTTTAGTTAATCGATTCACTAGCACACTGGTCCCAGCATAGTTGAAATGAAACACGTCCTAATAGAACAACTCTCTCCTTTCCTACTGGTGTCAGTGCCTTACGAATCAGAATCCATTTCTCCCACACCACCAATCTCTGAGCCACGCTCTTACCTCTTGAATCTTGTGTACCTTGTGCCAGGCTCAGTGAGTAATCATGAAATTAATTTGCTCCAAGTTGCTAATAATGCCTCAACGGAGCCTCTTTCCTCATCCTACCAATGTCATTGGTACCCATGTGGATCATGAAAACTGGATCCGTACCCTCTCACTTCAAGTTTCTCTCCAACCCCGAGGGGATGTTGTGAACATGACACTAGCCATGCAACACAGCCTTCAGGATTCTCTGTCTTTGCTGCAGAGAACACAATCTATTACCCTACGTATATTTTCTCCCTGATATTAAGTACATTATTTTTATCATTTCTATTTCCTGCTCCCCCCACCTGAATGATGCTGTGGAACACAGTGCTGTGATGAGTTCGCTCATCCTCCCTGCAGTGTGTGCCTTCGTCCACTAGCAAGAACATCGTACTTAATGGACAAAGGACTGGCTAAGGCTCCTCCATAGCTAAATTCCGGATCTCCATACTCATCTCACTCACAGTAATACCCTCCTGTCCTTGACTTTTTTCTTCAGAATGTTATGGGTTGTTTTATTTGGAAAGTTGCTGATTGTTCTTAAGTATTTTATCTGCTGTGGTCAAATTTATCACAGCTGTCAAACTGTGAGCAGATTTTTCAGAGCGGATTGCTGAATTTGATTTGGTCTAAAACTGCCTCAATCAACTTGTTGTTATAGACCATCAATCTGTGGGAAAAAGTTCAAAGAAGAGCTATAAGGTTGCAATAGCCTTGAGTTAACACAACCTGGCAAAGGTAGGCACTGGACTGACTTGTTCTCTTCAATTATTGATTGCTTTTTATGGTTAGTCTGCAAATCATCCAAAACAGTGCCTTGATTCAGATCAAGACTGAAGTTGGTCAGCAACTGGGGATCAATATGCAAGGTAGTGCTAAGTTTTCCAGCCCTCATCATCTGCCCTGGCATCTCTTTGGCATGACTAAATGCTCACAAGAAATTTCTACTCCAAATATCGTGTTACCTTATCAAAGAGACCGAGAGCAGGAAAAAGCATGAAATAGATGGTGTTTGCATGAATAGACATTAGGGGCAGGAAACTGGAGCAGTGCAGCATTTGGCACTATGATTGACTGTGGAATGACCTAGAGGCAAGGCAGCTGATTAATTCTGACCTAATTCGTAGTTAGAGGTTGACACTGGATGAGTGGTCATAAAAATGGGCATTGGTGAAGGGAGATAGATGAGAATGGAGTGAGTAGGTGAATGGGAACTGCAAAAGAGAAATAAACTCAGGATTGTATGTTCAGGAATTGGACCTTTAATGGGGACAGAAAGAGAGAATTTTAAGAAGGACTTTTAAGTGTTTGCAGACACACTGTATTTCTTGCAAGACCAGGAGCGTATGTATGGAGTGGGAGTGGAAACTGAGACAATTGCAGCTTAAAGGGCATGTAAAACTTAGAAATTTACTGTGGGTAGATAATGAAAAATTAACTCCACTGGTGAGAGAATGGTAACAACATGATCAGAATTGGAAGTTTTCACACATGACACAATAGGGAAAAGGAGAAGGTTGTTTTTTGAACTGAAGGCCAACAGAGTCGAGGATTGTCAACTATATATGAGTTTGAAGCTTCTGCTTAATCTGGTATCTAAAGTCCAATCATCTCTGTTTTCTGTACACATTGCTGCTCACAGAACTAAAAAATAAATATTAAATCTGCTATATTGATTTCATTAGGTTTCCACACCATTTTAAAACAAAAAGCTGAAATTCTATTGACGTGGCCCTGTTTATTGTAAACAACAGAATGACAAAATGATTCCAGCACAAAAAAGAAGCTAATGTTGAGATGAGTTTTAAGAGGTTACAGTGCTAACAAGCCATGCTGCAGAACTGAAGAATCATGCTGGACTTGAAACGTTGGCTCAGCTTCGCTCTCCACAGATATTGCCAGAGCTCCTGGGTTATTCCAGCACTTTCTGTTTTTATTTCAGATTTCGAGCATCTGCAGTATTTTGCTTTTGTTGGAACACTGCAGTAAAAACGTACCAGATCTCTTTTAGTGGAGGGATGATAATCATAATATAAATCCAGAAACCCAGGTAATGTTCTGGGGACCCGGGGTTCAAATCCTGCTCTGGCAGATGGTTGACTTTGAATTCGATAAAAAAGAAAACTTGCATTAAGAGTCTAATAATGACCATGTAACCATTGTAGATTGTTAGAAAAACCCATGTGGTTCACTAAGTTTGTTTAGGAATGGAAATCTACCATCTTTGCCTACATACGATACGAGACCCAGACCAATGTGGTTGACTGTCACCTGCCCACTGGGCAATAAATTCTGGCCTCTTCAGTGACATCCACATCCCATGAATGAATAAAGAAAAACCCCTATCAAATATGTTACAAGAAGCTGATATGGGAAATGCAACAGTTCTTATAAAAGTGTCTGAAATTCAGGTGCGTTATTAGTGTTGGAGTACAAACAAGTTACTCTGCCTGTCTGTGATACTGGATGAAAATGATGGTCATTGATAATCTTGCAACTTAATAAGTACAAAATGATGTAGCTTGTCGCCCTCCCACCCAGCAGGTTATTTTACCTGACACAGCAATCTTTTGTTATCTGGCCTAACGTCTGAAACGAGGATGTGGATAACATGGTATGGAACAATCGTTCGGAGGTCTATCACAGCTGGCTATTATATAGAAACATTACAGTTACAGGCACAATCAGTGTGCATGCTAAGGTTAAGCTATTGATTTACACGGAGCAACCTTCTCCAGGCAGCACATGCTTCAAGTGCTCTTGAGGTACAGTTTGTGATCGTTTGTAACGTGAGGTTGCATGGTATGAGAATGTGATTATATCATGAACATGTCTCTTAAAGTATGCTGACATACTGTTTGTGAAACATAACAACCAAAAAAAAATTCTGGATTTCAAGAAAGAAGCCTTACATACCTTTTATAAAGTTAATTTTAATGTTACACCTTTGTTAACTCTATATTTTGTCATGATTTCAACATTTTATTGCATTGAGCTTTTGAAATTCTTCAACACCCTGCATGAATATTATTTGTGATTCAGTACCAACGCTTTTTGAAGTCAAGCTGCAATGTGATCTTGAACTGATCCAAATCTTCCACAATACCTTAGTACTTCTGTCTTTTAATGATTGACAGCAATGCAGTTTTGCTATTGATGTACTATTTCTATGCATGCTGACAGCAAATAAAGCAAATCTTTTTCAAGGATTTGCAGATAAAACTCCTACTATTTTCCTTCCATCTTCTGGAATATATACCAAGAGAACAGAGAACTGTACCTAGACCTCTACCAACACTATTTTGAACTGGGAGGTTCTATGAAATGAAACTCTAATGTGATTTTGAAGAGACATAAATAATGCATTGCAAGATTATATTCCAGCAAATAATACTGGTTCAACAGCCAGAAGGTTTCCAAAGCAAATGTGCCACTTTTTCCTGGATCCTCTTGGACTTACTTTGCTCCATGTCAAAAGCTGGAATATTTACACAGGCATCTACAATGCAATGACTTCAAAACAATAACTGTATTACAATGAGAAAGAGAAAAGGGAAGTACTGGTTATCTAGTCAAGCCATAAATAGTGATAACAAACAAATATGAAAAAATTAAAATTAGTAGATTGATGGTTTCAGCATTTTATTAGCACAGAGCATTCCACAGAGTGTGAAATCTCTTTTTGACAAACCTTCACCTTAAACAAGTCATTAAGAATGCCCAATTACACTGAGCACTATATAATATTACTGAAATGATTCACAACTTACAACATGTTACACCAGCAGTTATATACGTTATGGCATTCTGACAGTGTAAAAAAGGTTTTGAAAGGAAAAGATAACCCTTATCCAAGGAAGAGGCTTTCACTTTCATTGAGCCGACATGCAACTAAAAAAATTGAATTTGATACTGTGGTTGAGTAGTTAGACATTGCATGATTTACAGGCTCAGGCATGAACAAAGAAATAATGGCTAGAAGCGAGGCTGAACAATTTAGATATTTTTACATGATAAAACTATCATCAGCAGCACAGTAATATGTAATGGCCAGTTTGCAAAGGTGATGTTGTGGAAGTGGAAATATTTGAGTATATTGTTGGAGCTTATGTTTGAAAATTCAACTCAAGAACAAATATGATGTCACAGTGGAAACAGCCTGATTCAGTTTGAGGTAAAGCAATGGAAATAATGACAAAGTTGCTGACAACATTTCATGCAGAAATTGCCATTCAGTCATTTGAACCTGTTCTGGTATTCACTAAAATTATGGCTTATCTTCCACTTTATATGTATCATTCTGCATTATCTCCATATCTTCAATTCCCTTGGTACGCAATCATCTATTGACCTCTGCCCATTCTTATCTAATTGTAGCTTCTCTTCCTGCTGTTGCACCATTTCCTCTGGCGTTCCCTTAGCATCTATCCTTGGCTCCTTTTATTTCTCAGCTACATGCTGCCCCTAGGTGAGATCATCCAAAGAATCCACAGCATTTGTTTTCACATGTACTCCAATGACACCCAGCTCTCTGAACATTTCTTGTTGTTGAATTATCAGACAGCCTTTCTGACCCCTAGTACTGGACGAGTATAAAAGTCCTCCAACTAAATATTGGGAAGCCGTTATTTTGAGTCCCTCCTTCAAATTCTGCTCCCAACTATTAACTCCATTCCTCTCCCTTACACCGGTCTAAGATTAAGTCATTCTTTTCACAACCTTGGTATAACATTTGATTCTGAGATTAATTTCTGACCTCATTTTCATGTCATCACTGGGATTGCTTATTTTCACCTCCATAACATCACCTAACTTCATCCCTATCTCAACTTATTTCCTGCTGAAACCCTAATTTATGCCTATGTTCACAACAATTCAAACATACACCTGGTGAACCTACCACTTTCTACCTTCCATAAACATGTGGTCATCCAAAAGCATGTTTTAAATGACAGTGCAGCATGACTTGCTATCACCCTTATATGCACTTATCTACGCTCATTTCCAGTCAAGCTATGTTTTGATTTTAAAATCCTCAAGCCAGTTTTCAAATCTCCCAATAGCCTTGCCCCTCCTTGTTTCAGTGATTTCCTCCTTCAGCCCCATGATGCTTTGAGATGTCTGTACTCCTCAAATTCCAGCCTTTGTGCATCTACAATTTTAATTGTTTAATATTAACGGCTAGAAAATGGCCCCAACCTTTCACTCACCTTTCAACCTGGCTTACAATCATTATTTAAGGAACTCCTGAAAACCCATCTCTTTGCCTATAGGCTTTCAATATTTAATATTAATGTTCTAATATTTTGTTTGGGTGTGACTGATATTTTGTTTAGTAACACTCCTGTGAAACATACAGTGACATTTCATTCAGCTACTGAACAACTGACAATCCACAGTTCTCCTATGGTAGAGAATTCCAAATGTTCCCAAACCTTTGAATAAAAAATTTTTCCTCATTACAGTCCTAATTAGACATTCCTTAATCTAATTCTAATGCCTAGTTCTAGACTGCTCAACCAGGGGAAATATCCTCCCAACATCAACCTTCTCAAGCCCCTTAAGGGTTCTGTATGTTCCAACGAGATCACCTCCCATTCTTCTAAGTGCTCAGGAAGATAGGCCCTGCCTACGTAATCTTGCTTCATAGGACAATCTTCTCATCCCAGGCTTCAGTCTAATGAAAACCTTATTTGCACTCCCTCGAGGGAAGTACATCCTTCCTTAGATAACACAATATCAGATGCAGCCAACCTGGTCTGAAGTGGCCATCCAGATCAGGGTATTGTTCACAACCTGGAGGAATGTGTTGCACAGACAATGCTCTGCCACTGTCTTCTTTACTATCTCACAATGATGCACTACTGCACCCATTTCCAATCAAAGCTCACAGTCTACCATTCGCATGACTGTATGCAGCATCTTCACTCAATGGTTCTCACTCTTTCCATCCCACCAAAGACTGGGGCCTTTCTATGCTTTGCGCTTCCTGCTCACTCCTCAGCTCACATCACCATGTTTCCTGCTTCTGCCCCAGGACTAATATCGGGGCCAGCCACTTTCAGCTCACTCTATGCCTCCTTCTACCTGACTGCAGGCAAGAACGGCTCACAACAAACTAAGAGGAAGGACAGGGTCACTAACATTCATTGCCTCACCCCATACGAAGAGGAATCCTCATACTCAGAGAGGGCTGTGACCTTCCTGAGTATCCTACTGACTATATGCAGTAATCTGGCAGGGGTGTACAATGTAATGTGCACAAGCTTCACTGTGCAGCTGTGAAATGCAGTATTGAATTATAAATTTGGCTGAGATGTGTCATGTTGAGGTGATGAGGCTGGTGCTTTGCTGATTCCAACTTCCATGGAAGGAGGGCAGAGGTGGTTGCAGAACAGAGAGTGTGCGCTGAGGTATGGCAAATGTTGGCCAACATGGAAACCTGGAGAACATTCTGAAAACTCAGAGAACATACCGGTAAGCTGTAGCCTTCAGGTAGCTACTCTGGCCTTTAAGACATTCTCATCTAATTTTCTCACTGGTACCTGGGTAAACAGCAATCTGCGTACAAATTAGGTTGGGTGCTAATGAGATGTTAATACATGCAAACAGCACCTCGCCACTTACTATCGAGAATCTCAGCTAGCTGTTGAAACCATAAAAGGAATGCCAAGAATGTCATTTTTCCATTCTCAGTGTTTTTCTTCAACTCTGTTGCCATTCCCACTGTCGTTCAGACGCTGGGAACAATCTGCCCAAAGTATTCATTTAATCTTTCTACCAATTTATTTCGACCATTTCCTTACCAGAATTTCTCCTGTCTCTGTTTCAAAGACACCCATGTTTACGTTTGCAATCAATTTCCTTTAAATATCTATAGAAGCTTTTGCATTTTTTTTGTATGTTTCTTGCTGGGTTACTCTCTTTCTGTTTTCTGTTTTTCAATTTCTTGATTGTCTTTTACTGAATTCTAAAATCCTCTCTCTGTAGGTGTGAGGCTGGAAAAGCACGACAGGTCAGACTGCATCCGAGAAGCAGGAAAGTCAATGTTTCAGGCCAAAATCCTTCATCAGGATCCAACATTTGGATCAGTAATACCATAATTTTCAAAATTACTACACACTTGTGTCCATAACCACACGTGAGGAGTCCATTTCTTTTTCACCAAACATTTGTTTCATCCAATTAACCTTCGTTGATCTGAAAGGCTGACAAACCCATATTTGGTCTGCAATTCAAACTGTGCTGGCGTGGTCCCTTTATCTAAGGAAAAATATGATGGTATTGATGGCAATCCAAAGAAGGTTTACTTGATTGACTCGGGGGTCTTATGAGCAGGTGAAAACATAGGGAGAATTTTGACACTAAGTATTTTCAGAAATCATGTCTTTAAATTTTACACATGTTTCTGAGATCCTATAATTTTCATTAACATAGGCATTAATGTTCCCCAACGTGCGGCACTTTGACATTTTATGATACCCTGATCTGACAGGTCTTTAGTTGAAATGGAAGGGATGGAATGCAACAGAGGTTAAATATTCTGAAAAGAAATGGAAGGAAATCATGGCACTAAAACTTCCAAACCTGCTTTCATGTGTGATTTATCAGTTAATTCAAGATTATTTTTTAGCCAAGACTTGGGGAGCAGTGATTTTCTTATTCTAGGGTAGGTGTCCACCCTATTTGAGGGTAGGCGATGGCCTAATGGTATTAGGAATTAGGTATTAGGTATTAGGAATAGTATTAGGATTAAGAATCCAGCAACCTAGTTGATGTTCTGGGGACCTGAGTTCAAATCCCACCGCAGCAGATGGTGGAATTTGAATTCAAAAAAAAGTCTGGAATTAAGAGTCTACTGATCACCATGAAATCATTGCCAATTGCCAATTGTTGGAAAAACCCATCTGGTTCACTTATGTCCTTCAGGGGAGGAAATCTGCCACCCTCACCTGGTCTGGCCTACATGTGACTCCACACTCACAGCAATGTGGTTGACTCTCAATTGCCCTCTGAAATGGCCCAGCAAGCCACTCAGTTGTATCAATCGCTACAAAGTCTCCAAGAAATGAAACTGGATGGATCACCTGGCATCGACCTAGGCACCAGAAAAGACGACAGCAGAAACAACCCTGACGACCCTGCAAAGTCCTCCTCACGAACATGTGGGGGTTAGTGCCAAAATTGGGAGAGCTGTCTCACAGACTAGTTAACTAATAGCCTGACATAGTCACACTCACAGAATCATACCTTTATAGACAATGTCCCAGATACCACCATCACCATCCCTGGATATGTCCTGTCTCACTGGCAGGACAGACCCAGCAGAGGTGGTGGCACAGTGATGTACAGTCAGGAGGGTGTTGCTCTAGGAGTTCTCAACATTGACCCTGGACCCCATGGCTTCAGGTTAAACAGGGACAAGGAAACCGCCTGCTGATTACCACATACTACCCTCCCTCAACTGATGAATCAGTACTCCTCCATGTTGAACAACATTTAGAGGAAGCACTGAGGATGGCAAGGGCACTAAATGTACTCTGGTTGGGAGATTTCAATGTCCATCACCAAGCAGCAGTACTACTGATTGAGCTGGTTGGATCCTAAAGGACATAGCTGCTACACTGGGTCTGTGGCAGGTGATGAGGGAACCAACAAGAGGGAAAAACATGCTTGACCTCATGCTTACTAATCTGCCAGCTGCAGTTGCATTTGTCCATGACCGTATCAGTACGAGTGACCACTGCACAGTCCTTGTGGAAATGAAGTCCCGCCTTCACATTGAGAACAACCTCCATCGTGTCGTGTGGCACTATGACCGTGCTAAATGGGACAGACTTTGCACAGATCTAGCAACTCAAGACTGGGCATCCATGGGGCGCTGTGGGCCATCAACAGCAGCAGAACTGTTCTCCGACACAATCTGTAACCTCATGGCCTGGCATATCCCCTACTCAACCATTACCATCAAGCCAGGGGATCAACCCTGGGTCAATGAAGAGTGCAGGAGGGCATGCCAGGAGCAGCACCAGGCATACCTGATGATGAGGTATCAACCTAGTGAAACCACCAAACAGGTTTACTTGCACGCCAAATAGCGAAAGCAGCAAGTGATAGACAGAGCTAAGCAATCCTACAACCAACGGATCAGATCTAAGCTCTGCAGTCCTGCCACATCCAGTCACGAATGGTGGTGGACAACTAAACAACTCACTGGAGAAGGAGGCTCCAGAAATATCCCCATCCTCAATGATGGAAGAGCCCAGTACATCAGTGCAAAAGATAAGGCTGAGTCATTTGCAGCAATCTTCAGTCAGAACTGCCGAATGAATGATCCATCTCGGCCTCCTCCAGTTGTCCCCCGCATTACAGATACCAGTCATCAGGCAATTCAATCTACTCCACGTAATATCAAGAAATGGTTGGAGGCACTTGATACTGCAAAGGCTACGGGCCCTGACAATATTCCAGCGATAGTTCTGAAGACTTGTGCTCCAGAACTTGTCGCTCCCCTAGCCAAGCTGTTCCAGTACAGTTACAACATTGGTATCTACCCAACAATGTGGAAAATTGCCCAATTATGTTCTGTACAGAAAACGCAGGACAAATCCAACCCAGCCAATTACACACCATCAGTCTACTCTCGATCATCAGTAAAGTGATGGAAGGTGTCATCAACTGTGCTATCAAGCAGCACCTGCTTAGCAATAACCTGCTCAGTGATGCCCAATTTAGGGTCCTGCCAGGGTTCAGCCTTGGTTCAAACATGGACAAAAGTGCTGAATTCCAGAGGTGAGGTGAGAGTGACAGCCCTTGATCTCAAGGCTGCATTTGACCAAGTGTGGCATCAAGGAACCCTAGCAAAACGGGAATCAATGGGTATCAGGGGGCAAGCTCTCCGGTGGTTGGAGTCATACCTGACAGATAGGATGATGGTCCTAGTTGTTGGTGGTCAATCATCTGAGCTCCAGGACATCTCTGCAGGAGTTCCTCAGGGTAGTGTCCTAGGCCCAACCATCTTCAGCTGCTTCATCAATGACGCTCCCTCCATCATAAGGTCAGAAGTGGGGATGTTCGCCGATGATTGCACAATGTTCAGCACTATTCACGACTCCCCAGATACTGAAGCAATCCATGTTCATATGCAACAAGATCTGGACAATATCCAGGCTTGGGCTGACAAGTGGCAAGTGACATTCATGCCACACAAATGCCAGGCTATGACCATCACCAATAAGAGACAATCTAACCACTGCCCCTTGACATTCAGTGGTGTTACCATCACTGAATCACCGACTATCAATATCCTAGGGGTTACCATTGATCAGAAACTCAACTGGACTCACCACATAAACATAGTAGCACAAGAGCAGACCAGAAGCTAGGAATACTGTAGCGAGTAACACACCTCCTGACTCCACAAAGCTTGTCCACCATCTGCAAGGCACAAGTCAGGAACGTGATGGAATACTCCCCACTTGCATGGATGAATGCAGCTGCAACAACAGTCAAGAATCTTGACACCATCCAGGACAAAGCAGTCCACTACACTGGCACTACATCCACAAGCATTCACTGCCTCTACCAGCGACGCTCAGTAGCAGCAGTGTGTACTATCTGCAAGACGTACTGCAGAAATTCACCAAAGATCCTCAAACCCATGACCACTTCCATCTAGAAGCACAAGGGCATCAGACATATGGGAACACCACAAGCTGCAAGTTCCCCTCCTAGTCACTCACCATCCTGACTTGGAAATATTTGACATTCCTTCACTGTCGCTGGGTCAAAATCCTGGAATTCCCTCCCTAGTAGCATCACGGTCAACCCACAGCAGGAGGATTGCAGTGATTCGAGAAGGCAGCTCAGCACCACCTCTCAAGGGCAACTAGGGATGGGTAAGAAATGCTGGCCACCCACAAATGAATTTTTAAAAATTCTGCCTGCTAGATAGTAGAGAATCTGAAGAAAGTGAGCAAGATATCTAAGGGAAATGGAATGCCAGTAAATGCATTCTTGAGGTGTACACCCATGTAGTGTTTTAGTACCATTTTCCCCTTTACCATTTTGCCATTAGAAGCTGGATTCAGTGACATCCTATTGATCAGCAATGACCTCTGACAATAAACCAATTGTAGTACAAATATGCCATGGAAGTAAAGAGACAAATGGAAGAATGGTACAATTGTGTCCGGACAAAGCTGAACTCATCTTATTGATTTGAATCAGAGTATCTTCCACTACCAGAACCTGCAAATATGGCACTAACTGATTACTTTGATCCAATCTGTAATAAAAAGCTTGCAACTAAAGACTGGGCTGTCATTAATTGTGTTAGATACTCAATTCACCCATTACAACAGTGACTACATTGCAAAAACTGTTTAAATAGCTAGGAAGTGTTTTAGGGCACCTTGAGCTTGTGACAGGTGTTGTATCGATGAAAGTCTTTCTTGTATCAATTGTATTATTTCCCATCTAGTTCTTAAAACACCCTAACATTTCTCTTGTCATCACAGCTTGTCGCATCAGTGTTTTCAAGCAAGTGACTGAGGGCCAGTGACGAAAACTGGTGACGATCTGCATCTGCATCTGACCTCCTGCGAACTGTAGATCACTGTCATTTACAGTCATAGAGTCATAGAGATGTATAGCACAGAAACAGACCTTTTGGTGCAACTCATCCATGCCGACCAAATAAAACTAGTCCCATCTGCTAACATTTGGCCTATATCCCTCTAAACCATTCCTATTCACATACCCACCTAGATGCCTTTCATATAGTACCAACTATAGTACCAGCTTCCACCACTTCCTCTGGCAGCTCATTCCATACATGCATCATCCTCTATGTAAAAACGTTGCCCCTTAGAGCCCTTTTAAATCTTTCCCCTCTCACCTTAAACCTATGCCCTCTAGTTTTGGACTCCCCCACCCCAGGGAAAATACCTTGTCTCTTTACCCTATCCAGGCCCTCATGGTTTTTCAACCTCTATAAGATCACCTCTCAGTCTCCGACACTCCAGGGAAAGTAGCCTGAGCCTTATCAGCCTCTCTCCACAGCTCAAACCTTCCAGCCCTGGCAACATCCTTGTAAATCTTTTCTGAACCCTTTCAAGTTTCACAGCATCCTTCCTATCGAAGGGAGACCAGAATTGCATACAGCATTCCAAAAGTAGTTTAACCAATGTCCAGTATAACTGCAACATGACTTCCCAACTTATATACCCAATGCATTGATGAATAAAGGCAAGTGTACCGAATGCCTTCTTCACTATTCTATCTACCTGCAATTCCAATTTCAGGGAAGTATGAACAAGCATTCCAAGGCCTCTTTGTTCAGCAACACTCTCCAGGGCCTAAGCATTAAGTGTTTAAGTCCTATCCTGATTTGCCTTTCCAAAATGCAGCACCTCACATTTATCTATATTAAACTCCATCTGCCAATCCTCAGCCGCTGGGACCCTCTGATCAAGATCCCCGTTGTACTCTGAGGTACGATGATATGAATATCTCAGCAAAGGCCCCAGCAATCACTTCCCTAGCTTCCCACAGAGTCGTAGGGTACACCTGATCAGGTCCTGGGGTTTTACCCATTTTTATGTATCTTTAGCCATCCAGCACCTCCTCCTCTGTAATAATAGCCATTCTTCAAGATGTCACTATTTATTTCGCCACGTTTTATATCTTCCATATTCTTCTCCACAATAAACACTTAGAGAAAACTATGTGGGAGACCTCACAGCAGGGGAGCAGTGACGTGGCTTTTTTTATTGTAACCTTACTGTTCTTTTTTGTAAATCTACAATTGTGAGCAGAGGGGCTTCTTTTTGACTACATATTGTATTGAGATCTGTCTATTGATTAAACTTTAAAAATTTAAAATATAGGTACTAAGTTAGCCTGAAACAGTGTCTTGTTAAAGCAGCAAGACTGTGCTCGTTTATGGGTCTATAGATTGTTAAACCGTAAAATGGCCTTTAGTAGAGTGATGTGCTCTTCCTGTCAGATGTGGGGAATTGGGAAGAGTTTCCATGCCTGGTCTACAGGAAGCAGTCAGCGAACAGAGCAGCAGCACAGAGTGAGTACAAAACTAACCGAGCTCAGGGATCGCAGCCTAGACTGCAGGGAGCAGCCAGAGGGTGGAGCATCAACACAAAGTGAGTATAAAACTAACTGACACGTTGTAGCTGCAAAAAGAAACTGGACTGACATCACAGGGAAGCTGTGACCTGATTGGCTGGTAGGAAGTCCGCACTAAATTTGAAAAAGTACACAGCAAAGAAGTATTGATAAATTAGATATCTCGTTAATAAATTTATATAAATTAATAAAGTAATTAACTAAGTTGAGATGGCTGGGCAAGTCATGTGCTGTAGCTATGTGACGTGGGAGCTGGCTGATCCCATTGCGAACTGCAGTGACCACATCTGCAGCAAGTGTTGGTTGCTCGAGGAACTTCGGCTCAGAGTTGATGAGCTGGGATCTGAGCTTCAAACACTGTGGCACATCCGGAAGGGGGAGAAGTACCTGGACGCTTTGTTTCAAGAAGTGGTCACACCTGGTGGATTAAGTACTTCAAATTCAGTCAGGAATCAGGGACAGCAGTATATGATTGCAAATGAGGCAGGTAGGGGGATTCTGAATTCAGGAACGGAGGAGCCTCAGCTCTTGACCTTGTCCAACTATATGAGGTAATTGTTCCTTGTGAGGATGAGGGAAAGAGCTGCAGGGAGGATAAGCCAGCTGACCATTGCACCATGGCACAGGAGGCCATTCAAGAGGGGAGACCAAAAAGACAAGTGGTAGTTGTAGGGGACTCTATAATTGGAGGTACTGATAGCATCCTTTGTCAGCAGGATCGAGAGTCCCCCATGGCGTGTTGCCTGCCCGTGGTGAGGGATATCTCTGACCGGCTTGAGAGGGCATTGGAGAGAGAGGGGAGGATCCAATAGTTGTGGTCCACACTGGGACAAGCAACACAGCAAGGCTGGGAAGGAGGACCTGTCTGGGGTTTATCCAGCACTAGGAATGAAATTAGGGAACAGGTCCTAAAGGGTTATAATCCCCAGATTACTACCTGAGCCATGTGCAAATTGCCTTAGGGAAAAGAAAGTTAGGGAAGTAAGCATGTGGCTAAAGGAGTGGTGTGGGAAAAAGGAGTTCCATTTCCTGGCGGCATTGGCATCAGTTCTGGAACAGGAGGGATTTGTACCGTTGGGACGGTCTCCACCTGAACTGATCTGGGACCAATGTTCTCGCGAAAGGGATAAATAAGGTGGTCACTAGGACTTTAAACTAGTGAATTGGGGGAAAGGGAAGGGGAAAACAACAGGAAGTATAATGGTAAATAGAAAAGAAAGCAGCAGGTTAACAAGAGTGCAGGAGGATTTAACCACATCGAAAACTATGAAAGAAGTTAAAAGGAAGGAAAACTCACAAGATATTATTAATGGAGATGTTAGAATTCAAAAACAAGGTATAAAAACTTGCATAAAGGCACTTTACCTAAATGCATGTAGGATTCAAAACAAGTTGGATGAGTTAACAGCACAAATCATTGCAAATGAATATGATTTGGCAGCCATTATAGAGTCATGGGTTGCAGGATGGTCATGCCCAGTGGGAAGCGAGAAGATTGGAAAATCTTTAAGGGTCAATAGAAATCCACAAAAAAAGCTATGAAGAAAAAATAAGATAGATTATGAGGGTAAACAAGCTCAGAATATAAAGACAGATAGCAACATTTTCAACAAATACATACAACAAAAAAAAATGGCTATGGTAAACACTGGTCCATTAAAGGATGTGAAGGGGGATTTAATAATGGGAAATGAAATAATGGGAACTGAACAGATATCTTGTGTCAGTCTTCACAGCGAAGGACACAAATAACAGTCCAATAATTGATGACAAGGAGATAAAAGTGGTGAGGACCTAGAAACAATCATTATCATGAAAGAGGTGGTATTGGGCAAGCTAATGGAGCTAAAGGTAGAAAAGTCTCCTGGCCCTGATGGAATGCATCCCAGGATACTAAAAGAGATAGTGGAAAAAAAAACAAATGCGTTTATGGTAATTTTCCAAAATTCACTGGACTCTGGGGTGGACCCAGCAGATTGGGAAACAGCAAATGTGACACCACTATTTAAAAAAGGAGGTAGACATAAGATTGGGTATTATAGGCTGGTTAGCTTAACTTCTGTATTGGGGAAAATGCTTGAATCTATCATCAAGGAAGAAACAGCAAGACATCTAGATAGAAATAGTCCCTTCGGGCAGATGCAGCATGGGTTCATGAAAGGACCACATTTGTTGACAATTTACATTGATGACTTGGAGTTGGGGACCACGTGTAGTGGGTCACAGTTTGCATCAAAGTCAATGTTTGACACTGAGGTGAGTGGTAGAGCAAAGTGTGCGGAGGACTCTGAAAGTTTGCAGAGGGATATAAAAACCGAAAGAACTACGGATGCTGTAAATCAGGAACTAAAACAAAGTTGCTGGAAAAGCTCAGCAGGTCTGGCAGCATCTATGAAGGAAAAAACAGAGTTAACATTTCGGGTCCGGTGACTCTTCCTCAGAACTGCAGGATTTGAGGAAGGGTCACCGGACCCAAAATGTTAACTCTGTTTTTTTCTTCACAGATACTGCCAGACCTGCTGAGCTTTACCAGCAACTTTAGTTTTTGTTGCAGAGCGATATAGATAGTTTGAGTGAGTGGACAAAGGTCTGGCAAATGGAGCACAATGTTGATCAATGTGAAGTTATCCACTTTGGTCAGAATAACAGTAAAAAAAATCCTATTATGTGAACGGTAAAATATTGCTGCATGCTGCTGTGCAGAGGGATCTGGGGGTCCTTGAGCATGAATCACAGAAGGTTGGTTTGCAGGTGCAACAGATAATTAAGAACGCAAACGGAATTTTGTCTTTCATTGCTAGAGGGATTGAGTTTAAAAGGAGGGAGGTTACACTGCAGCTGTATAGGGTGCTGGTGAGGCCACACCTGGAGTACTGTGTGCACTTTTGGTCACCTCACCTGAGGACGAATGTACTGGCACTGGAGAGGGTGCAGAGGAGTATTACTCAGTTGATTCCAGAGTTGAAAGGGTTGCCTTATGAGGACAGATGGAGTAGACTGGGATTATATCCTTCTGAATCCAGAAGAATGGGGCGGGGTCTGATGGAAGCATATAAAATTATGAAGGGAATAGATAGGATAGAAGCAGAGAGGTTGTTTCCACTGGCAGGTGAAACTAGAACAAGAGGGCATAGCCTCAAAATTAGGGGGAGAATATTTAGGACTGAATTGAGGAGGAACTTCTTCACCCAAAGGGTTGTGAATCTGTGGAATTCCCTGCCCAGTGAAGTTGTTGAATCTTACTCATTTAATGTTTTTAAAGCTAAAATAGATAATTTTTTGAATAGTAAAGGAATTAAGGATTATGGTGAGAGGTTGGGTAAGTGGAGCTGAGGCCATGAAAAGATCAGCCATGATCTTATTGAATGGCAGAGCAGGCTCAAAGGACAGATGACCTACTCTAGCTCCTGATTCTTATGTTCCTATGCTCGTACTGATGATTATTTCTGCAGAAAGTGTGTTTTGTTGTTAATCCTTTTGGATCGCATGGATCAGTTGGAGTGGCATGTAGAGGCGCCGAGGAATTTACAAGAGCTGGGGGTATGATGGATGGCAATTACAGGAAGGGAGATAAACCGAAGATACCGTCAGCTAGATGAGTTACCTCCGGGAAATGTTGGAGAGGTCATGCAGGAGTCTCCTGTGGCTATCGCCAACAAGTATGCTGTTTTGAAAAATGTAGGGAGTTATAGACTCTCAGGGGAATGTAGCATTGACAGCTAGGTTTCTGGTACTGATAATGTAACGATGGGTACTTCAGGTTCCAAGTGATTGATTGTGAAAGGGACTGCCTAGTCAGACTTGATATACCCTTGTTATCTCTCAAAAACAAGGGTTGACAAATGTTTGAGATTTTTGAAAAATTATGGTGTTTTTCTGCCAAAAGTCGGTAGTCAATTTTGACACAAGATTGACTACTATAGTGTCTCCCGTACTCTCAAATGGACTGGAGCTCCACACAAATGATATCAGGCAGGCACCACAACTAGCCTGCCCATCTGAGGTTAAAAATCAGCACCTCTGTGTCTCCTTGGAAGGAGGAAAAGGTAAAAACTCAAAAATTATAAACCAAGAGGATAAAGTAAGAGCCACCTCAGGGACTTTCAATAGGATTAGAAAGATTCTGAAGGATTTCATACATCGTAAGCATTAAAAGATTAAGAGCAGGAGACTGTAATGTCAGTGTGGGATCTCCGATAAGATGAACCAACACTCGGTATTCTAGCCCACATTCAAGAAGCTGCCACAATTTAGCTCAAGCGTCTAAATGCCACAGGACTCTCAGCACATTGTCTGATCGTCAAACTGGTTACAGAATGACAACCTGTTTAAGGCTGTGGCATATAACAAAATAAAACAAATCAACATGATGCTGGAGACACTGTTTTACCACACAGAGGGAATATTATGCGTAGGAAAAGTGTGATTTTTGAAATAATGTTTCAAAATTTTCTAGGTCTGCCGAATATCAAGCCACCAAAGTAGATTATCTGATCAGCGATGCCAGTTACAAAATTTCAGATCAGTTGCAGGGGAATTGAAAATTTAGGCAATCAGCTCTGAGGCATATTTTGTTCTGGATTCCTTCAGATGACTTGTTTCAAGTTTTGATAAATGAATGTAAAAAGATTTAAATGACTACCTGAGGCGAACACCCCCCTTTTGGCCATGACTGAACTGTGTTCTTGGACTTTTCAAATAGGCTTAAGGAAAACAAGCTATCAGTGCAAGAGTTCTTACAAAAGAAAAAGCATAGTTTTTCAGTCTGATTTTTACAATAGTTTTGTAAACTGTCATTTAATTGGCGATTCTTCAAATATTTTCATACCTTTTATTATAAATATGCATTACTGGAATTATTCCTTGGCTCAATATTTAACTTACTTAAAACAAAGTTTTTTCATTACATAAAGCAAACTATTTATTGACTGATAAGTTATTGAAAGCAAAATGTGAAGCACTGCAGGAATTAAGCCAACACAAGTAGATGATAAAGGAAGCATGTGAAAGGAGCTGTTTTAATGTCAATTTTGTTGGAGCCGAGGCAAGATTTAGAGTCCCACGGTGATCCGTGAGTGAAAATAAATGCCTGTTGATTTTGATGTTCTACAAATAGAGTATTTCATGCTTGAATGGTGCCAGATGAAAGAAATCACATCAGGAAGATTTGTAGGCACCTGATCAACAACAACCACATGGCACGATCATTATGGCGCTGATCATTTTTTTCAAGCTTTGGTGAACCTATACTTGCCAATGATCTTGTGCACGGTGAGACAAATCTGTAATGGTTACACAGCCATATAGTCTCACTGATCGGATTCACACATCTTACTTAAACAATATGCCAGATGATAATCAACATGGAATCAAACCTCAGCATATGTAACACATCAAGGAGAGGGGACGTGTAATGCAGGATTCATGGGAAAGCATTCATAATGATATGCAGAATAAGGCCATTATAATGTTGATGGTAATTACAAAAATCCAGTGCAATGACCGGATGGTAATCTTGAATAAATTTTTAAAAAAGACAATAGTCCACTGTTGGTTATTTTTAGGATTTCTATAATGCCGGTAGAATAGTGTACCAATTTTTCATTACACCATATAGCATTCAGCGTTAGAATCCAGTCGCAGATATTTTCTGAGATAAAAGGTACTGCAGATGCTGGAGAATCCGAGATAACAAGCATGGGGCTGGATGAACACAGCAGGTCAAGCAGCATCAAAGGAGCAGGAAAACTTGACGTTTCGGGCCTAAACCCTTCATCAGAAATCATTTCTGATGAAGGGTT
>JAHRHZ010000013.1:53013580-53055272 GCA_024137785.1 Ginglymostoma cirratum
GATGTAGAGGAAGCCACAACGGGTACAGCGGATGCAGTATACCACATTGGCAGATGTGCAGGGGAACATCTGCCTGATGTGGAAAGTCTTCTTGGGGCCTGGGATTGGGGTGAGGGAGGAGGTGTGGGGGCAGGTGTAGCACTTCCTGCGGTTACAAGGAAAAGTGCCGGGTGTGGTGGGGCTGGAGGGGAGTGTGGAGCGGACAAGGGAGTCGCGGAGGGAGTGGTTCCTCCGGAAGGCAGATAAGGGTGGGGAGGGAAAAATGTCTTTGGTGGTGGGGTCTGATTGCAGATGGCGGATGTGTCGGAGGATGATGCGTTGGATCCGGAGGTTGGTGGGGTGGTATGTGAGGACGAGGGGGATTCTTTTTTGGTTATTGTTGCGGGGAAGGGGCGTGAGGGATGTGTTCCGGGAAATGCGGGAGACACGGTCGAGGGCGTTCTCGACCACTGTGGGGGGGAAGTTGCGGTCCTTGAAGAATGAGGACATTTGAGATGTGCGGGATTGGATAATGATGGATTCAGCATGGATTTGTCAATGGGAATTCATGTTGATTAACCTTTTGGAGAGTTTTTGAGGATGTTACTAACAATATTGATAAAGAAGAGCTGATGGATGAAGTATTCTTAGATTTTTAGAAAGTTTTTTGATAAAGTCCCCCACAAGAAGCTGTTCAGAAAAACTGAAGCACATGGGGTAGGAGGTAATGTGCTGACAAAGAATAATGACTAGCTAACAGACAGAAAACACAGCAGGAATAAATGGGTCATTCTCATGTTGTCAGACTGACTAGTGGCATATTGCAAGGAGCAGTATTTGGGCCCCAGCTATTCACAATACATAGCAATAATTCCAAATTTGTGAATAATGTACAGCAAAATGGGAATGCATGTTGTTCGGAAGGTGTAAATTGCCTTCAGGAGGATTTGGGCAGGCTTAGTGAATGGGCTAGAATACGGAAGATGGAATATCATATAGAAAAATGTGTGCTTATCCACTTTAGTAGGAGAAATAGGTGAGCAAAGTAATTCTTAAATGGTAAGAACTTAGAAAGAGTAGACACACAAAGGACCCAGGTGTCCTTGTCAATAAATAACTGAAGAGTAACATACAGATTCAGCAAAATATTAGGAAAGCTGATAGAACATTAGCCTTTACTGCAAAAGTAGTGCAGAAATTGTGAAGACTTGCTTCAATTGTATAGGAATTTGGTTAGGTTGTACCTGGAATACTGGATGCAATTTTGGTCTCCTTACTTTCGGAAAAATATTATTGCCAACACGGGAGTGTAACAAATGTTCACCAGACTTACTCCCAGAGGGGAGGACTATCCCATAAAGAGAGATTGGGCAAACTGAGCATGTGTTACCTTGAGCTTAAAATAATTAGAGGTGATCTCATTGAAACATACGAAATGATTAAAGGAATAGATAGGGTTGATACAGATAAGATTTTCCCCTGGCTTGGATGGCTAGAATCCAGGGGTTACAATTTAAAACTAATGATCTAACTTGGGAAGATATTCTTTACTCAGAGGAATGTGAACCTTTGGAATTTTCTAACACTGCGGGCTGTGGAGGCTTATATTTTGAGAATGTTTAAGGTAGAAATTGTTAGGTTTCCGATTACCAATGGCAAGTTATGAGATGGAGTGGGTCAAAAGCACTGATATGTTAATCAACTATGATCATATTGAATGGTGGAACAGGGTCAACAGGCTGAATGGCCGACTGCTCTTGCTATGTTCCTATGAGTGCTCCCATCTCCCACCCTCCCTGTTTACACCAAGTTCCAGTAGCATAGGGATTCAATGACATTCTTTGGGATTGCAATATGAAAGCACAGTCACTTTTGGAAACACAGCCACGCACTCAGTCGGGCAGCAAAATGGTGTAAAGGCGAGGGCTATGGGGGAAAGAGGATTATGGGAGAGATTGCAGAGGGCTTATTATATTTCAGTGAATCATCCCAATTAACTGGGATTTAAATGAGAACTTATTGTTTTTATACCATTGTATTGATTTAACTTTTTGACTCTGGTCCCTCGTGAATGTAACAAGGGCAGAGAAATGGGCTTCATAAAATACGAATTCCCTGATTGGGGCAGTTAACCTGGTCCAATCAGGGAGTCTTGGTTGACAGATGTAAACAGGAGTGTCAGAGGTTTTGTTCACCCTGAGAGCTGGCTCTGATGAAGCTGGATTAGTGTCAAGGACTCTCCATGTATACATAAAGGGTGACTTGCTTTTGGGATTCCCGCCTCTGTGGAGTTATTTCATGATCAGCCTCTCACTCTATCTCTTTGATCTAATGGGGAAAAGCTGCTTTTTAATCAAACTGAGCTGCACCTTATCCATGCTAACTTAAATCACACGTAAAAGCTACAAAAAATAAAGCAATCATTTCTGTATCTGCATATGCTGCAGAATGTCCACTCCATGAACAAAACTGGAAACCGACGTTGTAACAGTCCCTCGGATCTAAGAGCAACACAGTGGTTCACAGTACTAGGGACCTGGGTTCGATTCCAGCCCTGGGTGACTGTCCGTGTAGAGTCTGTACCTTCTCCCTGTGTCTGCAAGAGTTCCTGCTGGGTGTTCTGGTTTCCTCCCATAGTCCAAAAATTAGGTTAGGTGGATTGCCCATGATAAATTGTCCTGTAATGTACAGGGATGTGCAGGCCAGGTGGGTTAGGCATCATAAATGTGGGGTTAAAGGGATAGAATAGGGGTGCTGGATATGGGTGGGGTGCTCTTCAGAGGGTCAGTATAGACTTGATGGGTGAAATGGCTGTTTTCCACACTCTTGGGATTCCATTCTGATTCCAGGGGCTACAATTGCACCCGCTTTCATGAGCACCTATTCCTGTTAGGAAAGTTTTAGGATTGCCTTGGGGAGAGTCTACTAAAATGAGGTAAATACACTGGATTGGTTCTGATCAAATTGGTTTTCATCTTACCCAGTGGCTGAGCCAGTTTCTCTGTGGAAAATTTGCCCATCTGTTAATACCTCTATCACTTACATCTGAAAAGCACCTTGTTTTAGTGCACAACTAGAAAATATGAGTTATTTACTCAGCATATGGGATTATTGTAAAGCCGAGTTATTTTCAAGCTTTTTTATTTTGAACACTATTACACAAGTTTATCTGTTGTCCATCTCACTTCCTTCAGGTCCCAGGATTATGAGAACTGCAAGAATTCCTTTTGGGAATAGTCACCTCATCAAAATTTAGATGTGGTAATATATGTGTTCAATATAACGGCAATAGGTGCACTTAATTATTAATAACGTCTCTGGGATTCATTTTCCTCTAATGAAAATATTTATTACCACATTATATACAGATGTACACCTGATCTTTCGTAATCAAGGTTTATTTGAAATGTAATGAATGAAAGTGAAATAGAAACATATTTTAAAATGAAATATCTATGTACAATAAAAATGCCATAAACCAGTAACAGGTCAGAAACATTTCATGGGCTCTCTCTAGCTACACGCTTGCTAAACTAACATGATCAAAAGCTACCAATATCACCCTCTACTGGTGTCTCATATTTGTCAAAGGAATTTGTTCCTTGCGTGAACAAGCTTGAATATCTTATTTTAAAATAAAGCTTTGTTTAATTTCTGCTTTTTAAAGATCTGATTACTTTAAAGCTACATCAATAAAATTAGACTAAGTTGCTGAGCAAAAACATAAAGTCTACCATATGCAGTAACTCCTTAGACCTGCGTATTCCATCTCAGGCGAGATACAGAAGTCAGGACTTTTTCCAGGTCCAAAACCCCATGTGGGGAAACATTCACTCTTTGGGAATTTCATAAAGGCACCTCCTTAATTGGCACAGACTCAAATTCCCTGTTCAATAAGGATGCCAAGTGGGCTTTTAAAAGGAGCAAGTCAAACAAAGACCTTGCAACCTCAGAAAAGATGCAACCTGCAATTGATGATAAGTAACTGAGAAGATGCATTCACATGCAGGCATCCTCTTTCCAACATTTGTTAAAGCGTTTCGCCAAATGTAAATACAAAACAAATTTGAGATTGGCCTTTAGTTACAGCAGAACTGTCATAGGCATAGTCGGCCTCTGCACCCGCCTGGACCTCTGGACCCAGCCTGCGGGGGGGCCCTGCTCCAGGTAGCTAAATTGCCCCCTGGGCACTTCAGAGAAGTGGGTATGGCTGGACCTTTTTATCAGTTTAGGGGAAGCAGTGGCACAATTGCTTAACTTATAATCCAACGTTCTGGGCCAGAATGCCTGTGTTCTAGTTCCACTGCGCCAGAGGTGACAGAACAGGATAATTTAAAAATCTATTCAGATAAGCAATACCAGCTGAATTAGCAATCTACTACATGAAGTGGTCAACTCTGACAGCACCAGACTCACCTCGGCGAGTAAGACCTATGTTGGGAGTGGGGTTAGAAAATAAGCGACCAACCTGGCAGCGGTATTTTCAGGTCCTATCCCTCAGTGGGACAAGAAAATTCAGCCCTTAAAATAAGTGTCTGTATGGTGGTTAAGACTATTATTAAGAAAAATAACTAGGGTGCATGAAAAGATTATTTCACATGGCTATATGACAAACATTTCAAAGTGAAATCATATATCTTTAAAGGCTTGCATTCATTGAATCCTGTCTTATTTTTGACATGCCTAGCCCATTAATTATTTCATGAAGGCAGATGGTAATTTAATGAGACCAATTTCTGTATGGCCTACATGGGGTCTCTTAGATTCATAGATTCCCTATGGAAGCAGGCCATTCAGATCATTGAGTCCACGACGACCCTCTGCACAGCATCCCACCCAGAACCCAATCCCTGTAACCCTGCATTCCCCATGGTTAATCCACCTAACCTACACATCCCTGGACACTGTGCAATTTAGCATGGCCATGCACATCTTTGGTATATGGGAGGAAACCAGAGCACCCAGAGGAAAGCCACGCAGACACAGGGAGAATGTGCAAACCCCATACAGTCGCCTGAGGCTGAAGTCGGACATAGGTCCCTGGTGCTGTGAGGTAGCTGTACTGACCACTGGTCCACATTGCCATTCATGGGCCATGGTTGCAACAGGCCATGCAGCTTATAAGGATCATTGCTTTCGTTCCACATATTGTGGTAAATGATCTATTTGTAAGGCACAGCCGACCATTTCAAAGTCCACATTTTGAGAAAAAATGTACCATAAATTATAGACAACTCAAATTTCTGAAATGTTGTTATCTTTCCATTATATTTTTAAAAGAGATTTTACGAAGAATGAGTTCACAAAGATGGACAGTAGATTTTACTTTTCCAATCTTGAATAGTATTTGGAAAGCTGACCCTTGGTTGAATCTTGACAGAACTTATGAATCAATGCCACTTACACCCAAGATGGATTGATCTGCAGTTCATTCATTATTGCTCACAAGTGTAAATAACATCTAGGATTGATTAGTAAACACGCATGGACCATATTAATCACCCATTTTTTCTATTATAATTTTAATTATATTCCTTTAATTTAATTCCTTCAACAAATATCAGTTTCCGTAACAGCTAATGTAAAACGCATAACACTGAATTTATTACTGGTTATTTACTGGAGAAATTGCCAAGTGCTTGGGAGGTGTTCCTTTAAATATATACTTAAAATATCTATTTTCTGTGAATTATAGATGTCTTTATTGCTTCTGGTAATACCACAGCGCATGGTCATTATTTTTAAGCTTTAGACAGTCCCTAATCCAAATATCATGGGCTTGACTTATATATGCATAAGATATAGTTGCTCCAGGCAATCAGAGGTCTAAAACGTTCAGCAATGTGCCTGTTTAATAACTGTGTTCTTCATTAATAATAAAAAAAGAAGTACAAGAAAAATACAGCGAGGTAGTTTCTTACCGTGGAAGGTGACTAAATTGATTGACTCGTACCACACATCAAGTGTCTCATAGTAATGCTTAAGTTCTAATGATTAGCTGGAAGGGGTTCTACACAATACATGATTAATTATGTCAAATAATAGACAATTTATTATTCAATAAAAGGTGAAGAGATTGAATAGTTAAGACAAAAGAAAGATCAAGCAGTAGTTTGAAGACTTTGTAGTCAGCACATCAATGGGTCAGTTCTTCAAATTATTTTGTAGGCTGAATAATGAACTATATAATCCTACAGCCCAAAAGGAGCCCATCAGCCTATTATACATGTGCAGTTCTTTGAAACAGTTGGACAATTAGTCCCTTTCCATTGTTTTCTCCCCACATCACTGCAAATGATTGATTTTCAAACATTTATTCAATTCATTTTGAAAGTTACTGTTGAATCTGTTTACACCATCCTTTACAGGGAGTGCGTTCCAGAGCGGAGAGAAATACAATTTTTGCAGGATGTGAGTGGAAGACTTTAATCAGACATTGCTGGTTTATTAAAAATACAGACTGCTTTAGGATAAGAAAAGGACTTGAAGCCATTTACTTTCACTAATTGCACCGAGTCCATACCATTTGTTGAGCAAGTAATTTAATGTATATACCATGCTGAATGAGGTCAAGCACATGAATTACACATTAAATGTTCATGAGAGTTGGCAAAGAAAATTGCTGCCGTTTTTCCAGCTGTCCTGCTTAAACTACTTGAGGGTGAGCAAACTAATTTCCTCATTAGAAACTCTGGACCCTACTTAGAGCATGCAGTCCGTTTACCACTTAATATCAAAACATTATGCCTCAAAACTTGTTACATAATACAAGCAATGCAACTAAATTGCAAGCCTCAATTCAAAATGTGTGCTTCTTCCTTAAATCATCTTACATAGAACAGTCGAGATTGTAATCATTTATATTACATTAAAAATAACCCTGGAAGTTTGGTATAAATGATAAAGAAGCCTGTGTGTTTGCCTTTCTTAGCACAAATAAATTCAGCATTCATGTTTCAGATTCGTGACCTTTTCTCAGAATATTAACTCTGTTATTCTCTCCACAGATTTTTTCAGTCTTATTGGCTATTTCCAGCATTTTCTGTTTTAATTTCAGATTTCCAGGATCCACAGTAATTTGCTACCACCAAAAAAAGTTCTGCATCCTTTATTTTAACGGAAGCGACACTGCAGTTTGAGTTTGGTGCAGAAATTTTACTGCATGCTGAATTTTGATAGTTTCATTACATTTGGCTTCTGTGCCTCAGGGTAAAGAAGGACAATGGATTTTTGAATCCTTAATACTGAGCTGTTTTATTTTGGATTCAAAATGTTAGCTCTCTATCAAGTGAACCCTTGCTCCCTGAATCACAAAGAATGCATTCACTTCTCCAAATAGCTAGATAAATTCACTGTGCGCCGATGGAGAGAACACAGAACCTCTTTACTTTACTTCAATTGGCTGCTTTTGTCACATGCCCTCATGTAATCTTAGCGGGATAAAATAAAAAGGAAAGAACTTGCATTTGTATAGTGCCTTTACATTTTCTGGATGGCCCAATTCACTTTGCAATCAATGGATTACTGTTTACATGGCAGAATAACACTACGCTAGATTTTGTAATTTTCAAACAGTGATTAGCAGTTACTGGCAATGACTCGACACAAACTTTGCAGCAATTATTCAACGTAAACATCTGTAACCAAAAACAAGGTTCATGAATTTTATTAAATAATGATAAGTTCTCACCAGATAATTTCTTTTTCAAAGCATCCAGAGGGGTGAATTGGGATGATCAGCACTCTATCTAAAGACCCATAACATTTTACCAGACAGGAAAAAAAGCGTATTCAAAAAAGTGATGAAGGCCAATGTTTTTATTATTCATTCCTGAGATGTGAGCATCCCTAGGAAGGCCAGCATTCATTGGCCTAATTGCCCTTCAGATAGTGGTGATGAACCATATCTTCCTCAATTTCTGCAGCAGCCCATTGAATTCAAAAGTGGTCCCAATCAGGTATATGTTTGGCAAGATAAATTTCATTTTAACTGAATGCCTAAGTCCAGTGGTTGAGAGAAAATGACTAAAACCTCCCATCATTTGTCTCAAAATATATTTGTCTTTTTACATGTTAGAAGCCAGCTTTCATTTCCTTATCTACAAAGACAGAGTTAGAATGTCTGTAATTTTGCTCACGTTGTCACAATAGGCAAAAGAAAGTCAACTATATTCTCCCACAACAATAGGTGACTCTTGTTATGAAGTGTCTATGTGTTCGATGAGGACCGGTTTGTGTTTGTTTAAATTAACCTGGAACCACAAAGCTGATTTTAACTATCGAGTAGCCAGCAAGTGAAGCATGTGGGCTGGACCCTCAGTATGCAAACCCCGAAGTGTCACTATATACTGAGGTTCTACTTGTCCCCGGTTTTGCAAAGGACGGGATTGGCCTTGTTGTTACGGAATGCTCCAAGCAGTCGGACCATTCCGTCTTACCTGTCCTTCGTGGAGAAATTTGCAAAGATAAACACCTTTGAATACAAGTCCATCTTGGCCAGCACGTAGCATCCTGCAGACACTGCAGGAAAAGGAGAGGGTCGATCCTGTTGTGAGGTTCCCTTTGCAGACTGTCAAAGTCATTTGGCAGAATGTCTTTTCATCGGAACCTTACAAAAAGTACTAAGACATCGCTTGACTGGTGATGAGAAAGACATAACCTGTGCAATTCCAGTTAGTCTACAGCACCACACCACTGCCCTCAAAGAGGCTGTGGGCGGGGTGGGGGGTTGAGACTGTCACACATCTCTTTCTGGAATGTGCCTTTGTGAGGGAAGTTTGGAGAAAGATGCAGTGGTTTTTCTGGAGGTTCATCCTGAGCAGCTCCCTGACGCAGGACTCTGTACTCTATGGTCTGCTCCCCGGGGGGGAGGGACACCGAGGCAAATAGCGACTGCGCCTGGAGGACCATCAACTCGGTGAAAGATGGTCTTTGGTCTGCCTGAAACTTGTTGGTCTTCCAGAACAAGGAGCTGACCACGATCCGGTGCTGCAGACTGGCACATTCCAAGGTCCGGGACTATGTGCTGAGGGACGCATTGAAGCTTGAGGCAGCTGCCGCCAAGACGCAGTGGGGACAGGCCGCGGTCTAAGGTCTTCCTGCTGAAGGTAAATGGAAATTTACCCTCCTGTGTGCCTCAAATGGATGTAAATATAGTCTTGTTCAAGTAAGAGATGTCTTTGACTTGTTTGGTTAGAGCCACACTCCAATGTTTGTTTGTTTCCGTGATATGCTATTGTGCAGAACCCAACTGTGTTTGTGACAATGTATATATAAATTTGTTTTTCATGAATAAATTGTATTTTTGGAATTAAGAAACAATGTGGGCCGGTCACCTTGTCCCCTATTGAGGGAAACTTAACTGACTTCTAAATGGAGCCTAATTGACAAGCTGCAGTATATGATACAGCATGGGTAGGATCTTCTGCTACTACACACCATCTCTGGACTGACAATGTTAAGCAGCCTGGATGCCAATTACATTAACAGGATGGTAGGTTCAGACGTTGAAGATGGATTGTGATCTTACAGGCGGAGGGCATGTGGTGACATAGGTCAGATTTATACCTGTGCCGCTTGGAGAAGGAGCCCTGATGTCATGAGCATTCCCTCAGCAACTCTGAGGCTCCTGCCCAGCACTGGAAAGTAGAAAAGAAATTCGAAACTTGCTATGGTTGAAATAAACATTAGTCCACGAACATAATCAAACAAGTTTCAAAACAGGTTTCAAGTTGTAAACTAAACTATTCCCAACAACAGTCAATGTTTGCACGTTACTTATTTACTTATGCAGGTAGCACTGACCTGACCTGAATGCACAGGAGAGAAACTGAATTTTGAATGATGGTGGAACATTTTGCGTAACATATTTCAAAGTTTTCTAGCGTAAAATTCCATAAACTTTGTTCGTGTGTTTTCATCCCACAGTGTTATGCCAATTACCTGAACACTCATTTTTACTATAGGTACGATAAATAATGACTGCCCTAACAGTCCTCAGATGTAATATTGTTCCAATTCAACTGACAACAACAACCTTCCATTTTCTAGAAACTAAAGCATTTCTTTGTGCAGAAAGTCCAGTAGGGGAAGGGGTGTTGTTTTATGTTGTCTTTAACATTCAGGAACATAGGTTGCCATTGAATGTCAATTTTTGCCTACAGCTATTGGTATCCTATATTCAATAGCTATGCCTCATTTGGGTTAGAAGTTAGTGCGACATACTGAGATGCATTTTTAGTTACACAATATGCAATGTGGACAGATCACACAGAATATAAAAACAGGTCATTCAGCCCATTTGTGCTGCCGTTTATATTCCCAGTGAATCACATCATTTCTCTCCCTTCTTTTTCCATTTATTTTTCTTTCAGAGATTAAATTACTTTCCTTTTAAAAGCATCTGAGTTGCTTGGCTCAACATCTCCTGTGGCAACAACTTCCACATTCTTGCCATTATTGCCATGCACTATCTGTAATTAAGATTTCAATCACACAACCACAATGAATGTTTTCACCAAAGCTCATTAAGTGCTTCAGATATTAGTCTCCTTAAGCACTTTGATTGGAATTCACAGTACTGAAAATGGATTCCATCTCTACATTTAAAGGATTAATAGCAGTCTGCAGCAAGCAGTGAAGCAGCACAAATCATATTTTATTCATAAAATTAAAAAAAATCAGAATAATGGTCTGTACCCCCACCCACAAGCCAGGTAGCATCAAGCTAATTGGATATGATAGCAAAGTGATTACTGTACTGCACTAGCAACTGAAAGATCGTGTGTTCAGCTTCCAACATGCCAAATTGCAAAACTGAATTCAATAAATCTAATTTATTGGCTGTCATAATTAAAAGATGTTCTGAAAACTGCCAGCTTACAGTAAAAATCCAACTGGTTCACTGGTGCCCCTTAGGGAAGCAAGCCTGTCACCCTTACCTGACCTACTTGTAACTTCAATCCCCCACTATTGTGAAGAATTATATTGTGTGACTGATTTTAATTCCCTTGGGATAAAATGTGACAGGCAATAAGTGACATTTATATCTGAAGATCAATTTTTTTAAGGTTATGGAAGCAGCAGCGCCTGCAATTTTTGAGAACAAAACATAAAGAAATCTGAAATAGAAACAAAAAATTGTTGAAGAAACTTGGCAGCATCTGTTTTAGGAAGGATATTATTAAGCTGGAGAATGCTCAGAACAGATTTACTGGGATGTTGCCTTCAATGGTGGATTGAGTTATGGGGAGAGGCTGGATAGGCTGGGATTTTTTTCACTGGCATGTAGGAGGTTGAGGGGTGACTTTATAAAGGTTTATAAAATCATGAGGGGCACAGATAAGGTGCACAGATAAGACACAGGTAAGTGTCTTTTTCCTAGGGTGGGGGATTTCAAGACGGGGGGCATATTTTTAAGGTAAGAGGTTAAAGATTTAAAAAAGACATGAGGGGCAATTTATTTACACAGAGAGTGATTCGTTGTGAAATGAACTTCCAAAGGAAGTGGTGGATGCAAGTACAATTACAATATTTAGAAGATATTTAGATAAGTGCATGAATAAGAAATGCTTGGAGGGATATGGGCCAAGTGCAGGCAAGTAGGACTAGCTTAGTTTGGGATTACGGTCGGCATAGATTGGTTAGAGCGAAGGGTGTTTCCATGCTGCATGACTCTATGACTCTACAAAAAAGCAGAGTTAACATTTTGGGCCAAGTGACCTTTCTTCTGAAGAACAACAGATAAACATTAATTCTTCATTTGCAAATGTTTGTTCTTCAGATACTATTTGACATGAAAATTATGAGAATTGACCATAATGTGTGTTTTTTTTCAGTCTTTTGCAGGACATGGGTATCGCTGCCCTCTAACAAATGCCTACTTGCTTTCATTGCCTATCCCCAATAACCTTAAGAAGATGGTGGTGAGACACCTTCTTGATCAATGGCTGTTCATATGGTGCAGGTACATCAGCAAAGTTGTGAAGAAGGGATAGCTTACTTTATGTTTATCTCAGTTTATAAACAATAATTTGTCCCTGGAACACTTCCAATGATGATTCATGAAGCCAACATCTGAGATCACAGAATTGAGCAAAATGAGACACTGAGTTAGAATGGGTGTATTATATTCCTTGGTTATCGTAAGATTACGGGATGAACTGATCGATGTGTTTAAAATACTAAAGGCTCTCATAGAAAAGACAAAAAATTACATTTTACTAGTGTAGGGAAGTACTATACAAAGGGATGAAATCTTAGGCTTTGAGCAAAGCTGTTTAAAAATAAAAATGAAATTTGCAGCAGGTAGAACTCTGATAGTTACAAGGGCAATAGATAGCTCTTTGGGAGTAAAAATAAGGAGATGGAGATATCATTTCAAGGGGACAATGGGTGGGCAGAGTGCTGTCAACTTAGCAAAAGGAACATCAGCTGAAAGTGTGAGATAACAAGGCATGGGGCTGGATGAACACAGCAGGCCAAGCAGCATCACAGGAGCAGGAAAACTTGACGTTTCAGGCCTAGACCCTTCATCAGAAATGGGGGAGGGGAAGAGGGTTCTGAAATAAATAGGGAGAGAGGGGAGGCGGATAGAGGATGGACAGAGGAGAGGATAGGTGGAGAGGAGGCAGACAAGTCGAAGAGGCGGGGACGGAGCCAGTAAAGGTGAGTGTAGGTGGGGAGGTAGGGAGGAGATAGGTCAGTCCAGGGAGAATGGACAGGTCAAGGGGGCGGGATGATGTTAGTAGATAGGAGATGGGGGTGGGGTTTGAGGTGGGAGGAGGGGATAGGTGAGAGGAAAAACAGTTTAGGGTTAGGGGGTGGAGATGAGCTGGGATGCGGTTGGGGGAGGGGAGATTTTGAAGCTTGTGAAATCCACATTGATACCATTGGGCTGCAGGGTTCCCAGGCTGAATATGATTTGCTGTTCCTGCAGCCTTCGGGTGGCATCACTGTGGCATTGCAGGAGGCCCAGGATGGACATGTCGTTGAGGAATGGGAGGGGGAGTTGAAATGGTTCCCGACTGGGAGGTGCAGTTGTTTGTTGCGAACTGAGCGCAGGTGTTCTGCAAAGCGGTTCCCAAGCCTCCGCTTGGTTTCCCCGATGTAGAGGAAGCCACAACGGGTACAGCGGATGCAGTATACCACATTGGCAGTTGTGCAGGTGAACATCTGTCTGATGGGGAAAGTCTTCTTGGGGCCTGGGATTGGGGTGAGGGAGGAGGCGTGGGGGCAGGTGTAGCAATTCCTGCTGTTGCAGGGAAAAGTGCCGGGTGTGGTGGGGCTGGAGGGGAGTGTGGAGCGGACAAGGGAGTCGCGGAGCGAGTGGTCCCTCTGGAAGGCAGATAAGGGTGGGGAGGGAAAAATGTCTTTGGTGGTGGGGTCTGATTGCAGATGGCGGAAGTGTCGGAGGATGATGCGTTGGATCCGGAGGTTGGTGGGGTGATACGTGAGGACGAGGGGGATTCTTTTTTGGTTATTATTGCGGGGACGGGGCGTGAGGGATGTGTTCCGGGAAATGCGGGAGACACGGTCGAGGGCGCTCTCGACCACTGTGGGGGGAAAGTTGCAGTCCTTGAAGAATGAGGACATCTGAGATGTGCGGGAGTGGAATGTCTCATCCTGGGAGCAGATGCGGCGGAGGCGAAGGAATTGGGAATAGGGGATGGCATTTTTGCAGGAAGGTTGGTGGGAGGAGGTGTATTCCAGGTAGCTGTGGGAGTCAGTGGGCTTGAAATGGACATCGGTTTCTAGGTGGTTACCCGAGATGGAGACAGAGAGGTCCGGGAAGGAGAGAGAAGTGTTGGAGATGGTCCAGGTGAACTTCAGGTTGGGGTGGAAGGTGTTGGTGAAGTGGATGAACTGTTCGAGCTCCTCGTGGGAGCACGAGGCGGCGCCGATGCAGTCATCAATGGAACGGAGGAAGAGGTGGGGTTTAGGGCCAGTGTAGGTACGGAAGAGGGATTATTCCACGTAACCTACAAAGAGGCAGGCATAGCTTGGGCCCATGCGGGTACCCATGGCCACCCCCTTTGTCTGCAGGAAGTGGGAGGAATTGTAAGAGAAGTTGTTGAGGGTGAGGACGAGTTCGGCTAAGCGGATGAGGGTGTCGGTGGAGGGGGATTGGTCAGTTCTGCGGGACAGGAAGAAGTGGAGGGCCTTTAGGCCATCTACATGGGGAATACAGGTGCATAGGGACTGGACGTCCATAGTAAAAATGAGGTGTTGGGGACCAGGGAATTGGAAGTTCTGGAGGAGGTGGAGGGCGTGGGTGGTGTCACTGACGTAGATAGGGAGTTCCTGGACCAAGGGGGTGAAAATGGAGTCTAGGTAGGTGGAGATGAGTTCGGTGGGGCAGGAGCAGGCGAAGAAAATGGGTCGACCAGGGCATTCAGGTTTGTGGATTTTGGGAAGGAGATAGAAGCGGGCGGTGCGGGGTTGGGGAACGATGAGGTTGGAGGCGGTGGGTGGGAGGTCACCTGAGGTGATGAGGTTGTGGACGGTTTGGGAGATGATGGTTTGGTGCTCGGGGGTGGGGTCATGATCCAGGGGGCGGTAGGAGGAGGTGTCAGAGAGTTAGCGCCTGGCCTCAGCAATGTAGAGGTCAGTGCGCCATGTTCACCTGCACATCTGCCAATGTGGTATACTGCATCCGCTGTACCCGTGTGGCTTCCTCTACATCGGGGAAACCAAGCGGACGCTTGAGGACCGCTTTGCAGAACACCTGCGCTCAGTTCGCAACAAACAACTGCACCACCCAGTCGCGAACCATTTCAACTCCCCCTCCCATTCCTCAGACGACATGTCCATCCTGGGCCTCCTGCAATGCCACAGTGATGCCACCCGAAGGCTGCAGGAACAGCAAATCGTATTCAGCCTGGGAACCCTGCAGCCCAATGGTATCAATGTGGATTTCACAAGCTTCAAAATCTCCCCTCCCCCAACCGCATCCCAAAACCAGCCCAGCTCATCTCCACCTCCATAACCTGTTTTTCCTCTCACCTATCCCCTCCTCCCACCTCAAACCCCACCCCCATCTCCTATCTACTAACATCATCCCACCCCCTTGACCTGTCCATCCTCCCTGGACTGACCTATCTCCTCCCTACCTCCCCACCTACACTCACCTTTACTGGCTCCGTCCCCGCCTCTTCGACTTGTCTGCCTCCTCTCCACCTGTCCTCTCCTCTATCCATCTTCTCGCCGCCTCCCCTCTCTCCCTATTTATTTCAGAACCCTCTTCCCCTCCCCCATTTCTGATGAAGGGTCTCGGCCCGAAACGTCAAGTTTTCCTGCTCCTGTGATGCTGCTTGGGCTGCTGTTTTCATCCAGCCCCACGCCTTGTTATCTCGGATTCTCCAGCATCTGCAGTACCTTTTATCTCTATCAGCTTAAAGTTTGCTTAGATTTAAAACTATCTCTATGTTTGCCATTGAAGGATGCACAGTATTATTCACCGCCAGGTGTGCCAGGAAATCAAAAGTATAGAAAGGTTTTTTTTCTAGTAATACCTATCTTAGTTGCAATGGGGCTTTGCAAACAATTATGTCAAATTGTGCTGTTCCTTCTGTTTTTCCAATTTTAACAGTTGTGCAGTGGTGAGTCATGAAACAGGAAGTCCAAATCCTAACACAGAGAAATCAATCAACAATGAGAATGTGGAAGACTGATATCACAGCAATGAAGTGACATGGTGAAATCAATTTTTTAGCATATAAGGAAAAGTGTTAAATGTGGCATAACATGGTGGATGGGCTCAAGATTGTCATTGTTTTCTATGCATGCAATCACAAAGGCCATCAATGACTTGCAAGGAGGGTGGTCAATCTATGAAAATAATCATCATCACGCTAACTTATTTCATGTTCCTGTACAATGCATATAATGCTCATGTTGTAACAAAGTGAAAGCAATGATCAGAGACTTGATAATCATGTAAACTTCACCTGGTCCGGCTCAATTCATCCTAAACTAATAAGGGACATGCAGGTTGAAATTGCAGCAGCATTGGTCACAAGTTTCCAGTTCACCTTAGATCTACCAAAGAACTGGAGGACTGAAAGCTTCACATAAATTTTTAAAACAGCGAATGAGATAAACCAGGCTACTGCAGGCCAATCAGACTAATGTCAGTGGTGGGGATAACTTTAGGGCAATAATCTGGGACAAAATTAACTGTTATTTAGGAAAGCATGGGTTAATAAATTGGTCTGCAGGGACCTGTGCAAGGCAAATTGTGTTTCACTAGCTTGAACGCAGTTTTTCTTAAATAATAGAGATGGCTCATAAAGAAAGCGCAGTTGATATTGTGCACATGGGCATTCAAAAGATGTGAAAAAGAAGTACATAATAGATTTGCTGGCAAAGGATTGAAGGGATATTGGCAATTTGCATATAAAATTGGTTAATTTTGTTTAACTTTTGTTCGATAAAATAACAAGGAGTCAGCTGATTCAGATGGCTGTTTCAAATAACCTACAGAAGCATGATTGATGATACAGTACACCTCCCTGTGTACTGTATCATCCTATGATTAAAAAGTGAAAGATGAAAAGCAAATATCAAACAAGATGAAAGAAAATTATGAAATGCAACAGAAAAGGAAAGGCAGCAGCTTGACAGTAAACATTAACCCAATAATCTTCATGGGAGATTTGCATTGCAAATATCACTTTTTTTCATATTCATTATGCTTTTAGTCCAACATATGCAATGATATCAAACATTTTGAGCGCTGCATTGTTCAAGTGCACAGATTCAACAAATGATAGGTGTCAAGATCGTGAAGATTCTCACGGTAAAGCTACCATTACATTTTTGCTTCTATTGGTTGGCTGTATAGGGCATATGACTGCACCCTGATACAGGCACCGGTGCAAGGTTCAGCAGGAGTTTTTACAATGACCAAATGTACAAATCAGCACAGGATAGTAGGTGTGTCTTTCAAAAAAAAAGGTTTTACACAGGGAGAAGTGCAGATACAGAAAGAATATAGCTACTGTTTCATTGATTGGGATTTTTTAAGCACATGCATTCATCTACATATTGGAAAAGTAAAGGTTACTAAATCTCTGCAAAAGAATTACTGCTTTGATGATGTCAAGAGCACATTACTCTTTGTATCAACAAAGGAAACAGATAAAGTTCAAAACAAAAACAAGCCAAACTGCAAAAAATAAAACTGCTTCTCTGATGCTGCCTGGCCTGCTGTGTTCCTCCAGCTCCACACTGTGTCATCTCCAAATTTAAATCCAACTGTTTTGACAACATAGGACCAATCCTATTGTAAGAAATTCATATGTCATCAAAGGTATAAAAGAAGGGGCAGTAAGACAAAGGCAGGTGAGCTAATTGCCATCCGCCAAAATTAACAGCCCTCAGCTCTTAAGAGAAAATCACCGGCTCACACAGACTCCTCTAAGTCTTAGAGAAAGCACCATCAAAAGAACAAAGGTACCCGTGGCACAACTAGCGAATATTACTAACAGAAGAATCAATGGAGAAGGCACAGAGCATTCTAGAAGACATATGACCTGGCTGTAATATTGAGAGATTTTATTCTATTTGATTTTCTTTTATATAAGCGGAACTTATATTTATTGGTACAGCATACTACGATAATCTTGTTTTATTCAGCAATAGTTAGTAGTTAGAAAGCATTTATTTAGTTTGTTAATAATTTAGTTAATTTGTTCACTGTTAGAGTTAAATAAATAAATTGTTACTTGTTGATTGTAAAGTCAGTGCCAGGGGTTTATTTTATTTAACCACTAGAAGTTGCTGAAAGGCAGGTGACCCCACTTTTCACATTTCTTTTACAGATTATAGGGCAAGGTGTTCCTCTTTGGGTGTTTTGGTTTTAGTTCTCAGAGATGGATCAACCTTCACTTTATAACAACATGTTTTAAGTTAGATGTGGTTTTGATTAATTTGCGTCATACATACAATTCATCAGTATATGAATGTAGTAATTTCCTTTTGAAAATATCTAATTTTATAAACCACTGACAGATTAAAATGTTGCACTTAAAATCTGTGACATTGTTCATCATCATTGACAATGGAGCTCAAGGCTAGAACCAATTATCAACCACTTTGGCATTTCTCTGTGCTACTCCTGTCACTTACATTGTACAAGCGTGGACTTGTATTCTTCCTGTCACTCAGGCTACAGTAATGTTATAAAATCTCAATGAACAGTAAACAGAAATAAGCACTGAATTGAGATAATTGACTTTATCCCTTTATAATAATGGATAGGTCATCACAGAACAGCTAAGAAACAACAAAGGATAAAAATTATCAGCCTTTAATGATAACTCCATCATGCTAAAGTGACTGACATACTTCTGTGAGCTTTTCTGCTACTCAGCCAATCCAGCACCTGAATATAACTTCAAATACCAACAATGTCATTATTTCATCCCTCCTCGTTTTAAACAGTTTGTAAGAATAGCACAGCAGGATGGCAAATGATCAGGATCAGATAACGTCTGGCATTTCTCTTTACTCCAAGAAGTAGGACTTATGGAATATAGAGACAAGTTATCACTGTCAATTACAATCATCAAATCACAGAATGATAAGATATGGAATAAGACCATTGGGTCCATCATGTTTGTGCCAGTCCATTGGGAGAGCTATCCAATTAATCCCCGGTCTTCCTCCAGAGCCCTGTAACTATTGTCATTTCATGTATTCATCCAATTTGCTTTTGAATGTTCCAATTGATCCTGTTTCCATCAGCCTTTCAGGCAGGGCAGTCCAGGTCACAACAAGTTGCACAGAAACTGTTACTTCATGCCACCTCAAGTTCTTTTATTAATTGTGATAAGGATGTGTTTTCTGTTTATTAACCCTTCTGCCATAGGAACAGTTTCTCTTCATATATTTTATCAAAACCACCCTGATACTGAACAGCTCTATCAAATTTCCCTTTAATCCAACTTATTAAAGGAAAACAATCCCAAGTTTTCCAGTCTCTGTACATAAATGAAATTCTTAATTCCTGATAATTAATTTTTGATAATCCTTTTTTCCTGCTTTCCTCAAGTTTGATGTCAGCACAGTGTTCCACCAGTTGTAATCAGAGTTTAATAACATTCTGATGTAACTTCCTTGCTTTTGTACTGCTCTAATAAGAAACTAAATGTTTTTTTTTCAAAATGGCCTTCTCAACTTTTTGTTCCAACCTCAAAGATTTGCATACATACATCCACTGGTCCCTCTGTTCTTGCATTCCCTTTAATATTCAATTTAGATTATACTATCTCTCCTCATTCTTGGTTCAAAAATGTGTCCTTCAGACTCCTCCACGTTAAATTTCATTCACTATGTCTCTGCTTATTTCATGAGTCTGCTCATGGTCTTCTGATGTCCGTTACCACCCTCTTCATTGATTATTGAATTTCTTGGGTCCTCATCATAAGAAAACATTGAAAATACCAAATTCCAGTCATTAATATATACCACAGCAGTTCTATTATTGATCCTTCCAGTCAAATAAATAATTGTTCACCAATTTCTCTGTTTTCTGACCCATGCACAATGTTGCCACAGTCTCAGTAGTCCTAAAGAGATTAATTTTCCTAATATCTACTGTCTGGTACTTTCCCAAATGCATTTTGAAGGTCTGTTATAGAAAACATCAACCGTCATTCCTGCATCAGTCCTTTCCATCACTTTATTAGTTTGACCAATAACCGTTTCTGTTAAAAAAAAGTCATTCTCTGTCAGTGAATTGTGCAGGAAACGCATGTACTGTAACTCCTTTAAGAAGGAAATGGGCTTTTGCACTTCTTGAGGTAACAGGCAACTTTAGGTCAATACAACTTTGACACATTATTATATATCAAACAGATGTGGTTTAATGCCATCTCCATGGGATGTCACCACATACTTCCCTCCAGATCCACGATGCCCTTGTCTCTTCAACTCGAAAAACTTCAGTTTTTGCGAACAAGCCTATTGTGTGGTTCTGACAATTATTAGGTCTATTTTTTTGAGACTATAGCTTAAAGTTTAGGGTAAATGAATAGTGTTATTTGAACAGTTCTGAAGTCTGCCTGACAGTTATTCTGGGTGATTTGGTTTGTTTGAGATGAAAGGAAGACCTGCTGACTTCCTCCAGCAATTTCTGTTTTTGTTTAGATTGATTTTTTGAGAAGATGGCGCAAGGTATTCAGGCTCGAAAATACTACCAGCAGTCTCTGAATTTACAGTGAGTAGACGTTTCAGTCTCGAAAAGTTTCAGAAAGATATTTTATGAATCTGGTTCTGAATAGTTGTTGAGTAAACTGTTCACTTACTTGGCAGATGAAAGGGAGTTGGAGTAAGGAACAGCTAATCAGCAATTTTATCTCATGTACCCATTGGGAAGAGAACAGATGAAGCCACTTTTGATATAAGTTTACAGGCTTCTCTCCAAGTCAATGAATATGACGGAAGCAGAGATTGTACCCTCTGAGATGTACCCTGCATCCATCAAAGGATAAATGAGATTGTCAAGGAAAAGAAGAATCTAAAGAAGACTGTAGTGCTGATGCTGTATTTGTGAAACTCTCCAAAACCAAGGAAAGCACTGTGACTAATCACATGAGGTTACTATTGGTGAAGCAGGGCGACAAGAAGCAATTAGAAATGGGAGCAATTGTGGACAGTTAAAAGAACTAATTCTGTAAAAACTATGATAGATACTAAGTATAGCAAAATAATATTAATTTCAGTGGTTTAAGGTATAAGTTGCTGACAACAAGGAAATAATGGTTCATCAATTTCGTCATTTGCAACAATGAAAGTGGCAAAATGTGGGATCGTCTGACATTATTCTTGCGTCTGCTAACTGGAAGTTCCAATCTCTTTTTAAAAGTTATCAATCTCTAACAAAATTGTAACAACTTCATCAAATGTTTTTTGAAAATCTGTGCGTGCAACATCAACTACAACGTGTTCATTAATTCTTTCTATTAATTCATCAAAGCATTAAACGAAGTTGGTGAAATATAATCAACACCATGCCAGCTATAATTTATTCATCTATACTTTTCAATGCAGCTTTTCTAAAATCATGGTTTAATATCTGCAATCCTCCAATCTTCTGACACCTCTTGCATACCTAAAGGGGATTGAAATGTTTTTGGCAAAGTTTTCACCTAAGATGCATTTTATCCAACCTGGTAAATCTTCCACTGAAGAGGAACAAATGTGGTTTTTACATGTATTTGAATTCGATGAATTTAAGTATTTTATATTAAGGAAGATAAAGTTCAGCCTTTCTTTTCACATGCTAAAGTCAATGTTTAGATTAGTAGAATTTCGGTAATCCAGCATTGCACTCACTGACTTTTAGCACTTGAACTTAGATGGTGCCTGCTGGTTTGATTGAGAAATTGCATCATGAATTTTTTGCAAATCAAACATAAGTGAAAGGCATAAATTGGAGTTCAAATTTAATTAAAAACACTCCACATACATCAGAAAATTCACTACTAACCTTTCCATTACTGTTATTCACTTAGAAATTATCTGTTTCAATTCAACTGAAAACATTTACTGTTTAACAGCTCCAGTTATCACAACCACATATAGGTATGATTCTCTAAACATATTTTGAGGAAAAATCAATAATGCTACTGCAAAAAACAAGTGTTTATGCATAACAACAGGATTTGGTTAAAACAGCTCATCCTAAGACCAAAAGAAACTGGTCCATCATACAAACCAGCCTTGCATCCATTGATTTCATCACATTTCCCACTGCATGAGGAAAGTAACCAACATAATCAACGACTCCTCCCACGGGTTTTACTCGCTTCCCCCCTCTTGTGTCAGGCAGAAGATATGAAAGTCCGAATACACGTACAAACAGATTCAAGACCAGCTTCTTCCCCAGTTATCATACTTTTGAATGGACCTCTTAAATGTTAACTTTGATCTCTCTGTGTACCTTCTTGGTAGGTGTAACACTGTATCTTGCACTCTGTTCTGTTGCCCTGATGAACTTGTACAGTGCGATCTGCCTGTAGAGCACATAACACAACACTTTTCACTCTACCTCCGTACACATAACAGTAATAGATCAAATGGAACAAACCAGCAATTTCTAGAAGTCATGGTATTTTCAGTACTTTCATGACAGAAGGAAGCTTCCAAAATTCTTCAAATTATTGGTATCAGGTAGCCTTGTAAGCATACACTACAAGCATTTAGGCTGAAACTAGATAGCTGCCGATTTGAGTCCCCAAGCTGCTTACTACACACACTGGTTTGTCACAAGTGGGTGAATATTCATCTTGAATATCTTGAATAGTCAGGCTATTTTTTTTTGATGTAGAATACCTGCATTTATCACAGCAGGCACCCAAAGACAAAGGTAGAAATGGGATAGTTCACACATCATATTACAAGTGTACCTCCTATTGTGCCTAGCATTTCTCAAATATAAGCATGTCTCTACACCGTTGCCATCTATTCTCTTTTGATGATGTTGTCACGCCAACAATAGAATAAAACTTGTAAAGGCCTTTAAAATTCTGCTTGAGAGAAGGGGAACCCTGAAAGGAAACTTTTTCTTTAATTTTTGCTGTCACCTGGTAGCTTCTGATTTCAAAATCTAGTTACAAACATACATGAAAGGGAACCCATTTGTTTCACTGAACTCAATGGTCCCTTTGCTTTGCATTCCAACCAAAGTAAAATGCAGGAGAATAAGGCTGGAAGTTTGTTGCCAATCTGAAGAGCCTATGTAACAACACGGATTGCAAAAAAAACGTAAGACAGAGATAGCAAGAACTGAAAATGCTGGAGTCAGAACAATACAGTGTGGAGCTGGAGGAACGCAGCAGGCCAGCGAGCATCAGAGGAGCAGGAAAGTTGAGGTTTCGAGTTGGGACCCTTCTTCAGAAAAAAAACTTAAACAGTTTACCGAGGTCCCTGCTCTGGGGTCAGTATCTCTGAACATTATTCTACGTAATTGGCTCCAAAACTGTGACTAACCACTCTTATTGCTATTCCAACCTGAATAATCTAGCTATTCTCGCTGAATCCAGCTAAATGTAAGTAAACTGAAGAAATGCTCTGTGATACTCTTCAGCTGCCCACACTAATATTTTGGCTGAACTCTATTAACCTTCCTGCGGGACTGTAATGCTTTTGCAGTGTGGAGCTGGAGGAACACAGCAGGCCAGGCAGCATCCAAGAAACAGGAAAGTTGACGTTTCGGGTCGGGACCCCGTTCTTCAGAAATGGGGAGGGGGACAGTAGCTCAGAAATAAATAGCGACAGGAGGGGTGGGGCTGGGGAATGTGGGTGGGATGGTGACGGGTGAGTGCAGGTAGGGAGTGGTGGGGATTGGTCAGTGAGGTGGGAGGAGCGGACAGGTGGGACAGATTGTGTCAGGTCAAGAGGTGGGGATGAGAGGGAGGGTTGGTCATGGATGAGGCTGGGGGTGGGGAGACTTTGAAACTGGTAAAATCCACATTTAGGCCATTGGGCTGTCGGCTCCCGGGGCAGAATGTGAGGTGCTGCTCCTCCAGTTTCTGGGTGGCATCATTGTGACACTGGAGGAGGCCCAGGATGGACATGTCACTCAGGGAATGGGAGGGGGAGTTGAAGTGGTTCGCAACCGGAAGGAGTTGTCGTTTGTCACAAACAGAGCACAGGTGCTCTACAAAGCAGTCTCCGAGGTTCCACTTGGCCTCACCAATGTAGAGGAGGCCACATCAGGAGCAGCGTGTGCAATAGACCACATTGACAGATGCGCAGGTGAGCCTCTGTCTGATGTGGAGGGTTTGTTTGGTGCCTTGAATGGAGGTGAGGGGCAGGGTGGTGTAGGGACAGGTGTAGCAGGTGCCAGGGGTGATGGGGCTAGAGGAGATTGTGGAGCAGATGAGGGAGTCAAGGAGACAGCAATCCCTACAAAAGGCAGATAGGGGTGGAGAGGGAAATATATCCTTGGTTGTGGGGTCGGATTGTAGGTGGCGGAAGTGGCGGAGAATGATACGTTGGACACAGATGTCAGTGGATGATATGTGAGGACAAAAGGGATTTTTTTTTGTTCTTGTTGGGGGGTGGGGATGTGAGGGCAGAGGTGTCTTGAGAGCATTTTCAACCACCGAAGAGGGGAAGTTGCGGTCCTTGAAATAAGAAGATATCTGGGGTGTTCAGGAGTGGAACGCCTCATCTTGGGATCAGATGCGGCAGAGGCAGAGGAATTGGGAGTAAGGGATCACATTCTTGCAGGAAGGTGGGTGAGAGGAGGTGTCGTCTAGGTAGCTGTGGGAGTAGGTGGGCTCGAAATAGATGAGGTTATGAGGTGGTCACCAGAGATGGAAACAGAGAGGTCCAGGAAGGAGACAGAGGTATCAGAGATGATCCAGGTGAACTTGAGTTGGGTGAAAGGTATTAGTAAAGTTGATGAACTGTTCGAGCTCCTCGTGGGAGCTCAAGGCACTGCCGATACAGTTATCGATGTAGTGGAGGAAGAGGTGGGGGGTAGTGTCAGTGTAGCTGCAGAAGAGGGACTGTTCCACATATTCTACGAAGAAGCTGGCATAGCTTGGGCCTATGTGGGTTACCGTGGTCTGTCAGAAGTGAGAGGAGTTAAAGGAAAAGTTGTTAAGGGTAAGGATGAGTACCTCTGATGCTGCCTGGCCGGCTGTGTCCCTCCAGCTCCACACTGTGTTATCTCTGACTCCAGCACTGGCAGTTCTTACTAACTCTGAATGCTTTTTCAGTAATTTTTTCCCTGCTATTCACCCTGGCTCAGTGTCATGTAAAAGGACGTCATGCTCCAAACAATTGAGTGCATCTTTTCCCGCTAAAGTCTAGTTAACTGAGAGCATGACCCATTGATTATAACAGAAAACTGTAGAGTTGCTGCTGAGAAATACAACATGCAATTTGTTGTATGGAAGATGGGACAAAATAAATTACATTAATGTTTCATACCTTTGACTTATTACACAGTTCATGTGAATAAACAGTTCACAGTTTCCACAGGAAGAAAATGGATTTTTCAACGGTACTCAGTGTGAGAAAAAAACAGCCATCGCACTAAATCCTCAAACATTACCTCTGTAGCTTAACTGGGTTTCAAAGGAAGCATAGGTGAATTTGGTTGGAGACAGGAAGGTAACTCCCCTGGAAACTAATGGTCAGGATCCTGACATCTCCCGGCCACTTCTCGGTTTCACTTGGACAGGACAGAAGGCAAGAAGGAAACCCTCTTCTGTTGGGTATGTAAACAAGGTAATTACAAACCAATTATAAATTATTTGAACCCATTAGGAACCAGTTAACCAATGATTTAACTTATAATGCACTTGTTTCTTGACCGGTCAGTAACTTGGCAAGATCACCAAAGAGAAAGCAAAGCTGGAAGAGCTTTTGCTGTTAACCATCTGGGAAGCAATGCAGGTAAGGGGCTGGTGTTCAAAGCACTTCTTCACGAAGACAGTAGTGTTATCACTACCTGACATATGTTTGCCAACTTCTGGGACAGACTCACCTATCTAGCACTTCAGATATGACTGTTGGAAGTCAAGTCTGATTCTTTCCTGGAAGAGATATTCATTGATTGTGTGGTATGAACTGTGTGGTATGAATGTTACCTGCCACTTCGCAGCCCAAGCCTGAATGATAAAATATTGACATCAATTTATGATACAAAATCAGACATGGTAAGCTGAACAAGGGTCACTAGACCTGAAAAGTTAACTCTGCTTTTTATCGGCAGATGAGGGTGGCACAGTGGCCCAGTGGTTAGCATTGCTACCTCACAGCACTGGCGACCTGGATTCAATCCCACCCATGGGTGACTGTGTGGAGTTTACACAATCTCCCTGTGTCTGTGTGGGTTTCCTCCCACAGTCCAAACATGTGCAGGTTAGGTGGATTGGCCATGCTAAATTGCCCATAGTGCCCTGGGATGTGTAGGTTGGGTGGATCAACCATGGGTAAAGCAGGGTTACAGGGTCTTGGTATAAACTAAATGGTCTGCTTCTGCACTGCAGGGATTCCATGATTCTTACATATTGCCAGACCTGCTGAGATTTTCAAGCAATTTCTGTGATTTTAATGGTAAATTGAATGTTGGCAGAAAATGCTTGTCATTGCAAGAATTTAAATATATTAAACGGATAGACATGTTTTCATTTTGTCTTCTCCTGATGGTTTGAGATGTGATAACATTATTGCTACAATATAGTCACGAACCATTGCAATTGCTTATTGCCATTTTTACAATACAATTTTCTAAAATTAAGCTATATTGCAGTCCAATCCTTCGCTACTTCGTTAATACAGTGCCAAGACCTAAACAATGGGAATTACTGCATCCCATAAGATCATTTTAAAACTGTTTATGAACATTAAAATTAAAATAACACGATGTGAAATTCAGGCAATTATGTCCTTTCAAAGGAAGGCGCAAAGAATGATTGCTTGCAGTCTTGAGAGATAATGGTGCGAGTAGGATAGAAAAGAGATTGCTGGAGATGCTCTGACTCAGATTGGACAAAATCAGAATCAAATATGTCTTGTCTCATGGAGCAGGAGAGTGTTGTAGAGGCGCTAAAGGATAGTATTGTGGACTTTCTTGCAAAGGCATGGAAAAGAATGATGTGGATCCAGCAAACTGGAGGAGGGATAATAAATCACGGTGACAATCACAGAAGTTGTTCGTTATTAGCTTACAGCCATTTAACTATCATGGATGAGGCAGAAACCTGAGAGACAGGCAACTCTGAGCTTGTTTGAAATAATTTTCAAGTTGCAGTACTTACTTCATAGAACATATTTATTTCTAGTATTTATACAATGGGAAGAGTTTATCACAAAAGCACCATCTAAGGCAATTGCCAAAAAGAAATTAGTTAATGCCCCAGGTCAAGACAGAAAAGTTAACATACAGTACTTTCAGGCAGTTCTTTGTGCACATTTCAGTGGGTTGAACTGGCTTTCTCAATGGAAAATGTTGGGATAGCAGTAGGGGATTGCATCTTAGAGATCAGAGAATGAACAAAAACACAGTGGTTGGTGCAAAGCAGAAAACGTAGGGGTATTTTCTTTGTGACTGGATTTGAAATGAAAACCACTGTGTTTCCAAACAAAATGCACATGTACAATTTCATTTAGAATGTTGCAAAAATTTGAATTGTTCTCTGGCAGAACTTTTACTGAGTTTGAAACATTCTGATAAACCTTTATCTCTTTTAGATCTCATAAAACTGCTTTGTATTGTGAACATCTTATATTAAAATCAAACTTAAAACACAGAGCAAACTATGAAGTAATAGTAAATGAAGACTCGAAATATTTACATTGCTTTCCTCTATCTGTCTCTTATCAAAGAGCTGCTGACCTATTTAAAATAACTAGGTTACCACTTCCACTCAAATAGCAAAAGAATGCCTTAGGAATGTTTTGGAGCTTTTAACCACTATTATCACTAATATCTGACATCCTCTCAACTTGTCAATAAGATTTATTTGCTTGTACTGGAAAAGGAAATGATTAAACATTGTTTCAAAGAAAAACCTCAAGTGGGTGAAAATGTACTTTGCATGGAACATGTACAAGGAGTTTATGTTCATAAGGTGCATGATGATTTGTCTTCAGTCTAGGATAGTACTCAAACATGCTCTAACATCACTCCTCATATGTTACAGAAAAGTTTATATCTATAAAATAAATTTTTAATTGCTGTAATACTAACAATGTGGATTCCCTCCCTGTTATCACACAGTGAAAAAAATGATCTCCAATATCTGAATATCAACATTGTGAAAGCAGCTTCCAGAGTTGCAAAGCTTCATCAAGATGCTGCAACTTTACTAAAGCAATCGTCACACTTCAAGCTAACACTCTCTGCATGAGAACAATACAAATCAGATCCGAAGTGTGGTATTAACCATTACAGTTTTTATTTAATTGACTAGAACTCATTAACACCACCTCCTTTCTTTGTTACCAAATATCAGGTTCCAGAAGTGCAGAATAAGAAAAAAAGCAAAACTAACGGAATTTGTACAAACTATATCCTCCTTACCTCAAAATAGCAGCTAGTACTAGCTTTGAAGAAATTAAATCTTCTGATAGGATGAGTGCCAACAGATTCTCCAATACTATTTTGTTTGGACACAAATATTAAACAACAGCTGCAAAATAATTTTCAAAAACCATCAGTTCACCTCAATTCCTTTCAAGCTCAAGACCAAAAGGAGAACCAAAAGGAGTCAGAGAAAGTGATAGCTGATTGATTTGTTCTGACAACCTTCAATGGCACCTTCCAGTTGATTTGATTGGTTGATACTGACAAGTTCAATTTAAGTGAAGGGTCCTGAATGTTGTCATGAAACACTGACATGCGGGCACATCAGCTGAAGTCCTGACCGTCAGCTTTGGAAGCAAATGACTCCTATATATAAAAATTATCCAACTTGACCTTTGTGAAAAAAACCCCACTTCCTTTTGCTGAAGCCCAACTTCCATTAATTCAATTCTGCCGTTCATTCATATTGATGTCATATTTTTCTTCACCTATTGATTGAGGTTACATACAGTAATTCTGCTACTAAATCCATTTCTCTTTGGTTAATAAGATCGAAACCTCGAACAGAAATGTGCTCAGGAAGCTTTGTGAAGAAGTACCAAAACAGAGATCTTGCTCAGAGTAAGCATTTCTGGTTGAATTTGTTAACTCCGATGAAAGACCAATGGTAAAAGCATGTGTTTGATGCAGATTTAAGTGAAGCAACAATAAATATTCCAAAATAAACAAAGGCCTCAAAGTCCATAGCCGTTCCAGTGTGCTCCCAAAGTAGCTCCAGTGTGGGTACTTCAATACAATGGGAAATAAAGACAAGGCATTAACAACCTAACAAAATTGAAATCAATGGAAATCATTCACTGTTGTGGTTGTTTAAGGTGTATCATCTTAGCCCCACAATATCATTGTCGGAGTTTCTCAATTCAGCTGGACCATCAACCCACTTCCCTGCATCGCCAGGTCAGAATTATGAATGTTTGCTGATGATTTCACAAAGTTCAATACCATTTCCAACTCCTCAGATACTGAAGCAGCTTGTACACATGCAGGAGAATCCAGACCAGACAAGGGTTGGACTGATATATGGCAAATAATATTTTTGAATTCCAAACAATGACCAGCTCCAACAATTAATACCCGAACCATCTATCATTGACATTCAATTGCACTACTATTGCTAAATTTCACAATAATGAAAAAAACTGTAAGTTACTATTAATCCAGTTTCTGATTAGCCATACAAGTACTGTGGCTAAAGAGGCTGGGAATTTTGAAGTGAGTAACTCAGCTCCTGTCTCTTTAAAGCCTCTCTGCTGCCTTAAATCTTAACTGTTAAACAGTAAATGTTAAATATAGACAAAGTAGACTTTTAGAAATAGGCTAAGATTCCCTCAACTCACTCAGCACTCTGTTCAAGCCACATTCAGTTTCCTCATTTCCCTATTATTCACTTTTATTTCCAGTACATTTGCGAGCAAAAGATGTTAACATTTAAACATGTGTGAACAAGTGTACTTAATGAGGCATGCAGCAAGAAGTCCAACTTTAGTGAACTCTTACCTGTAGGATTGACATTACTTTCAGCTGAGGGGAAATCCAACACAATAGACACAGCTTCACAAGAATGGCAGATTAAAATGGGCCTGTTCATTATTGACTTACATAAATGGAAGGCTGCTGAGATTTGAGAATTCAAGGTTCCTTCTATACTCCAAAGAACTAGTCTTTGCATATGAATCTATGTTACATTAAACAAAAATCGGGGAATCATGATTGAGCAATACTTGCTGAACAATCCTGAGCATGTTAACCAGCAACATGAATAATTATATTAATGTAATCCATCAATATCATTATTTATGCTTGCTGGAAGCAACATATGCAGAAATTGTTCTCAGCAAATAAGAAGAATACGCTCAAGCTTTGGACCTTTTCAGAATTTCCCAAATTTCTCCATTACAATATCTTGGCTAATCAACTATACATTATGAAGTAATATCCTATGGAGTATCTTGCTAGATGTCAAACAACTAGAACATTCTTGCATTTGTCTGCTGAGTGCAAGATGAAAAGCTTCAGCAACATGTCTCTCAACAATGTTTAAGTTATAACATGACTAAACACTAACACAAAATGTTCTCCATGTTACTGTTTGGCATCCAACCAGTACATTAACTACCTGCTATTTTATAGAAGCAAAAACCTGTGGATGGTGGAAATCTTAAATTAAAATAAAACATGCTGGAAAAGGTCAATACATCTGGTAGCATCTGTGGAGAAAAAGCAAAGTTATCATTTGAGGTCAATATGTCCTTTCATCCTTAATAAAGAAAGATAGAAATATTAGAATCCCGATTCAGGGTATAATGTCACCTGATTTTTATTTTGATGCACCTCTCATAGAATGTTAAATAAACTATTACAAGTTCAAGACAACACAATCTTATATGGCCTGTTGTTACAAATAAATTTGTCAGTGTTTTCTTCTGTCTTGTCATGTTCCTGTGTAATTGAGAAGAGATGCATTGGTATAAGTTTACCACACCATGAAATTCATTTGTGAAGAAAAATGAGAAATCATAAGGTGGTATATTCAGCCTTGCATCATCACTTATCTGCCAACTCTTCACCATTTCAATGTTCCATCACTTTATGTACATTCAGTCTTGTCAAATTGTTCAAGCTACTTCCATTTTTCAAAAGCACGTCTGTCTATAGTCAGAGTTCTATATCTGGTCCAAGTAGAAAAAAACGCAAACAAATGTCAACATTCAGGTTTTCTATAGTCCAAGATCCTTTGGAATAATTTTAGTCTCCTTGCTGGTTTAATGATAAATTGGATTTTCTATTTCTCCTCTATCAGCCGCAACCGAAAGCTCCTTCAAATGAACATTGGAAATATCAACATTATAGTATCATAAAGATGTATTTTTCTAAATGCATTTTTCCAAATTGGAAAATTCTAGACTATTCTAATGTATAATCATTCCTTCCTAACCTGCTCATAAGAGAGCCATTTCAGAACTCAATCGTGGTATGTGATCCTCACTGCATACTGGACAAAGGATCCAGATTTCTAATAAACTATTTTTATCGGTCTCACAGAAGGTTTCTTTCTGAGGTGCATGGTTTGAAATACTCCGGCAAAGTACTGAATTCATGAAACAGAACATCATTAGTTACAACAATCAAAATGTTTGTGTTGCATACTTTTTTGAGGTACAACTCTTTGAATTTTAAAAGGAAGAACTTGCAACTTTCATGACATTAGGATATCCAAAAGCATTTATAGTCAATTAAGTTCCTTTGAAGTGCAGTTACTATTGAGATGTGACAACAAAGCAGCCAATTTGCATGTACAAAGTTCTTATAATCAGCAACGTGATAATAATCAATCTGCTTAAGTGATATTGAATGAAAGATAGCTAACAGGTATTCAACTATCCATTCTTAATTATGCTACAAAATTAATCACAACTTTAGACCAATCATAAGTTCACATTCATTAAACTGCATTGTCTCACAATAATTAAAACCATTAAAATTTTCAAGGATCAGCAATTTTTGGCAACATTCCCAAAAGTAGCTGACTAGCTATGCCAACAACCTGATAATTCTGTAGTATGTAAATAATTAAGATTTTTTAATGCTTCATATTCCAAAATTAGTTTTACACTCTATCACCCTTTGTGAAATCATGAATATTAAAGCTTGATGTTAATGAGCAAAATCTTGGAGCAACAGCTGCATTCAATTTTAAGGACGTAACCTCATTTAAACAAAGCATGAAAAAGTTGCTCCTCAGTTCAAAATAAAAAAGAATCAAGCGGTGCAGGATATCTTATATCCAATCTGAATTGTTGTTCCTTAAATCTTCATAGGCATAGAGTAAAATTAGTATTCTATCATAAGTAGACAATTATTAATAATTCCAAGTTATTTGAAAAGTGGAGACTCCTTGGATAGATGGAGAATGTTGGGAAATTGCAATAATAAACAGTCAGCTGATTAATCATTGAAAATATTCAAGGTTGAGATAGATATATTCTTGAACTTTAGGGCAATCAAAGCTTATAGGAGTACAAAAGTGGAGTTGAGGCAGGATCATATCATTTTGTGTCAGTCTTCACGAGAAAGGATACAAGTAACATCCCAGATGCATCCAGATAAATCAGGACATATAGAACAGGAAGATCTCAGGAAAATGACAATCACCAGAAAAGTAGTACCGAGTAAAATGTTGGAGCTAAGGACTGACAAGTGCCTGGTCCTAAAGGATCTCATTCAAAGGTGTGAAAAAAAGTGATTAGTGAGAGAGTTAATACACTGGTTTTAATTTTCTCGAACTCCCTTGGTTTGGAGATGGTATCACTAGTGTGGAAGACAGTGAATGCAACTCCTTTATTCAAAAGGAGTGAGACAGAAATAAGAAAGCTATAAGCCAGTTAGCCTATTATCCGTCAACATGCTTTTTTGAAATAGACATTGTGTTTGACTAATTTACTGGAGGTTTTGAGGAGGTAACACACACTGCAGTTTAAGGAGACGTGTGAATGTACTATACCTAGATTTACAAAAGACATTTGATAAAATGGCATATCAAAGTTCATTACAGAAATTAAAAGCTTATGGTATAGGAACTTTTTTTATATTCTTGCATGGGATGTGTGTGTCACTGGTAAGGCAAGCGTTTGTTGACGATTCCTGACTGCCCTTGAACTGTGTGGCTCGCTAAGTAGTAAGCATCTGACGTATTACTGCGGGTCTGGAGTTACATGTAGGCCAGACCAGGTAAGGACAGCAGATTTCCTTTCCTAAAGGACAAAACACTTTTTCTTTCCTGACAATTGATAATGGGGTTTACTAGAGTTTATTGAATTCAAATTTCACCATTTGCCATCATGGGATTTGAACCCATGTCCCTGAACATTCATATGGAGCTTTAGACTATCAATCCAGTGACATTACTACATTGGCATAGATAAAAGATCGGCTAGCTACGGGAACCAGTGAGTGTGTGTGCGTATATATTACATATAATATATCTGTACACGCACATGTATATAAGATATATGGTCCTTTTCAGACTGGCAAGATGTAATGGTGACAATGCTGGGATATCAACAGTTTATAATTTATATAAATCATTTAAATGAAGGGATGGAAGATATGGTTGCCACATCTATTGATGATACTATTATGGGTAGGAAAATAAGTTGTGAGGAGAACATAAAGACGTTGCAAGGAGATATAAATAATGTAAGTAAGCGAGCAAAGATCTGGCAAAAGGAATATAATATGGGAAAGTGAGAAGTTGTCCAGCTTGGCAGGTGAATAACAAAGAAGCATATGATCTAAATGATGAGAGATTGCAGAGATCGGAGATGCCAAGGAATCTAGGTGTACTAATGCATGAATCACAAAAGGTTAGTGTAAAGGCACAGCAAGTAATTAGAACAGACAATAGAATGTTATCACTTATCAGGAGCAGAATTGAATACAAAAGTAAGGAGGTTACAATTCAGTGGTCAGATCACATTTGGGATAGGTGCTCACTGTTGCTTACCTTTTCTAATGAAGGGTGTAAGTATATTAGAAGCAATTCATGGAAGATTTACTGGACTAACACCTGGAATGGGCAAGTTGACTCATGGGCAAAGGTTGGACAGACTCGGTGTTTATTCACTGGAGTTTAGAAGAGTAAGGTGGTGACTTGAAAGAAACAAGTAACATCCTGAGAGGTCTTGTCAGGGTAAATTGCAAGAGTGTGTTTCCTCTTATGGGAGAATAAAAAGTAGGGATGTCTATTTTAAAATCAGGGGTATCCAAGTAAAACAGAAATGAGGTTGAAGGTCCCTCAGAGAGTCATGAGTCTTTGGAACACTCTTCCTGAAAACATGGTGGAAGCAGAGTCCCTGGAAATGTTTGATTCTTGTTAAGCAAAAGGATGAAAGGTTTGGAGGAACTGTGCATTTGAGGCTGCAATCAGTTTATTCCTGATCTTATTAAATGGTAGAGCAGGTTCGAAGGACCAAAAAGCTTACTCGTGCTCCTTGTTCACATGTTGGTATTGAAAAGCGGAACAGGCTCAGGTGGCCTTCTCCTGCTTCTATTTCTTATGCTTTTATGATTGCACGCATGGTAATTTGTGACTGGATGTTCCACCTTAATCATCTCATTCAGAATTTTGAAATGCATCAATTTCAGACTTGCATGATACCATTTCAATCCCATTATAACCACTTTTCCATTCTTTCTTCTCCAAGATTGCTGGAAGGAATGTATACATCATGATGATGCATCCCTTTCAATATGTTCAAGTAATTTAGTTAATAGGCTGAGTTTGCATGATTCCATTCACCTTTGTCGATTTTATAAAAATGACTTTTCTTCTTCCTTCATTTTAGGTGAGCTTAGTTTTGACAGACATTTGCTTCTTTTATTCTATTCAATGACTGAAATGCAACATTCCAGCTAAAAATATTACAGGTAATCTGAAACCTGCATTTTAAGCTGTACTTAAAACAATATTTTGCATAAATCCAGCCTCAATTGTTATAGAAATAGTAATAACGTGTGAAAGAGGAAAAATTACATTAATGGCAAAAAATACATCTGAGAATGTTATGTTAATTCCGATTTTTTAAAAAGTTTTAATATAACAATTTGTAAGGCATTATATATGAAAAGCTTCAATACAATCCACTGAGTTACTGTGCTTATTAAATGGAGGTTTTAAACTCAGTTTATCGCTTAAAGATGAATCATACATAAAAAGCAGAATATTAAAAATATAAGAATTATGACGAAGAAAAAACCATTTATTCCATCTAGCTTATCCTATTATTCAACGCTGTTTTCTGAAACAGATACATCAAACATATGGCATTTTCTTTCTGAAACAAGAATTCATTCAATTGATTTTCATCTGTTGAGCAGTTTGCTTTCCTACACATTTAGTAACACGAATATGTATGCTGTTTTACATTATTCTGTGAATAAGGCACCAAGTTTAATAGCAAATCAAAGCAAAGACAGGAGTCAACAAGCACAAAATAGAAGAAAAACATTGACTGTGACTTATAGGTAGAAATGGCTGGGGACAGTCCACAAGAGACAGAGAGAACAAAGATGAGGAATAAGCAGCAGGTACAAATGTTGGTGCGAGTCAACAGAATTAAGAGTGACTGAATTTGAAGGAAAACAATACTTGAGGATAACAGAAAAAGATGATGGCAGGGAGCTGTTGGAAGTTGAAGAGAGAAAATTAGCAACAAAAATATTAAGCAACGATGTCACAGGGCAGCATGTAAATTTATCTTTACACTTTAAAATATTTGCATGACAGTAATTCAATGTTTAGTGATGTAATTTTGTTTGCAAGTTATTTCTGCTTGGAGTGCATATTGCCACACAAGTGCATGGTAGAATTTACACGTGTTCAATGGTCTGTACGGGCAAGAAAATGTGTACAGTTCAATCAAATCACTTCTGAAGCATCAGAATTTGAGGGATTACAATTCTCATGTAATCTCTCCTTTTAAATTGAACTAAATTCAGGCATAATTCGAGCAATATACACTGCACTCTCCAAAGCCATGATCGCAGAAGTAGAGAATTGCTATGACGCAGAAGGAGGCTATTCAGTCCATAGTGCCTCTTTGGTTCTTCAAATGGGCATCGTTATCTAGTATCTCCAACTTGTTCCCCATTCCCTTGTACACCGTTTCAATCCAAATAATCCCATCTAGTGCCCTCTTGAAAGCCTCAAATGAGGTCTCCAACACATTCCCAGGCACTGCGTTCCATATCCTGACTACTTGCTGTGCGTAAACTTTTGTTTTCTCATAATACCTGTGCTTCTTTTTCACATCACTTTAGATCTATACCCTGTCGTTCTTGTTTCATTTGTGAGCAGAAACAGCTTCTCCCAATCTACTTGATGCAGCCAAATGTGATTTTGGAAAGCTCTATTAGATCTCTTCTTAACCGTCTCTCTCAAAGGAGAACAGTGCGAACATCTTCAATCTGTCCTCATTACTGAATTTTATGATTCCTGGAACCATTCTTGTAAATTGCTTCTGCAGTCTCTCCAGCACATTCACATCTTTCCTATAATGTGGTGCTCACAACTGTACACAATACTTCAGCTAAGGTATAACAAGTGTCTCATAACATCACCTCCTCAGTCTTATACTCCATGTCCCTATTAATACTGCTGAGGACACTGTATGCTTTTTCCACCTGTCTTGTCATCTTTAATGATCTGAGCACATTTACATTCAGGTCCCTCTGCTCTAGCACTCCCTTTAGAACTGTATCCCTTATTTTATATCGTCTTTCAATGTTCTTCCCACTAAAGCGCATCATCTTACACTTCTCTGCATTGAACTGCCACCTTTCTGCCCACTCCATCAATTTGTCAATGTCCTTTTGGAGCTCCACACTGTTTTCCTCACAATTTACGATTCTTCCAAGTTTCACTTTATCTGCATTACACTCTCCTGAAGATGTTATGCTCAGAAAAAACTCACAGTTGTCGAGGCTAGATGCAATCCAGCGAAAGCTATGTGTAGTTGAAACACGAATTCTATCCTCTTGTATTCTCGTCTACTTAGTATAAAGGTCAGTAATCCATTAGTGAATTTGAATATTTTGTTTAACTGTTCATAACAGTTGAAACATCTGTGCTTGGACTCCTAAGTCTCTTTGGATTTCCACTGTTTCCAGCTTTTTATCATTAAGGGCTGAATTTGCCCACTTTCAGGTAAAGTGGTTTTTTGAGAGATTTTCATAGCATCTGGTCTCTCCCGCAATATTCTACTCTTCAGCTCATTAATTATGCTCACCACTGATGGGACCTGCTGGCTGACACTAAATTTAAAGTCCTGCCCCATACTAGTTCGGACATTACAAACCAAGAACTGCCCCGCACACTGCGGCACTTGAATGCTAATATTCAAGCATGGTTCAGAAAGGAAAGACAGCTTCTCAGTTCCCTGACTGGAAGTATAGGTGCTAGTGAATGGGATGGTGGACAGGAAGGCAGTGTTATAGCCTACTGACAGCAAGGAAGTCCACAAAACCAGACTCAACAAATCCGGACCACGATAGTGCACTGGGTCTGTGCTATGTCCTAAGTGAAACACAAAGTAATACACTGCAGCAGAAGATTAATGATCTTCTGTGCTCCACAGGAATATGTGCTACTATTTTCTCTCTGCTACCTCACACTAACAGAGCCACCGTTCTCTCAAACTCTATTCATGGACCACAGTATTGCATGCATCGGGGCCACTCAATGGCTTTCACCCACCTTATCCATCCAAACTAAGAACTATTCCTGATTTCTGTGTTTCGGACTGACTCACTGGGTCACGTTATTACATCTCCTGCTCATGAATCACCACTGATTGCTCTTCCATCTACTTTCATCATATTCAACTCTCCTTTTGTCTCATTGCAGGGAAACTGGCTCAGAGCAGGGTTGAGAGGATGAAAACCAGCAAGGGGGAGGGGGTGTTGGTGGACATAAGGAAAACAATTCTGGATTTGGCTAAGGATGAGACCCTAGGACTCTGGCAGTCAGAGAACTGCTAGAGACCAGGCACCTGCTCAGACCCAGGTAGAAGATAATTCCTTAGTCTTGAGTATTAATAACTTCATGAAAATGCATAGACAGGCACAGAAACAGCACGCATGTTGATCAGGGACAATCAGTAAAGTGCATTAAAGGCTGGAGGAGTTCACTAATGTTATAAATACGGTGCTACCTCCAGCATGTATACATCTGGCTGCCTTAACAGTGATGCAGGCTACTGGCATAGACACCCGGGTCCAGCAAACTCAGTTTCTGCTGGATATGCACATAGTTTTTTATGTTAACTAGTGTGTTACCTGGTTCTGCCAGGTAATCACTCTGACTTTCATGACAAGAATTGGTGTTGTTAACTTCTCAGGAAAGGACAGGATAATTTCAAGTCAAATATAAATGAGGTGAGTTGGGCTGATAATGAGATGCAAATTCATGTAAATGGTCACCGTCGAATAGTGAGATTCTGAAATTGCCATTTGTACCTCAAGAGGAAAATCAGGAAGTTTTTTTCTTGACGTTCCGATTTTGACTCTCATTCTCACCGTATTTTCCCAGTTTTCTTGCCACTGCCCAAAGGATTGAAGGCAGTTGTGAATCTTTGGAATTCTGTACTTCAGAGGGTGCACCATTGGTGAATATATTAAAGGCTGGGAAAGACAGATTTTTGGTCTCTCAGAGAATAGGGAATGCACAGGAAAGTGGGGCTGAAGTCCAACATCAGCCTAATGAATGGTGTAGGCGGCGTGATGACACATAAAGGACAGAAGCTTCTGAACCATTGCACAAGGTGGGAACTGATCAGAAAGTTGGGAAAATCAAGTGAGCTGGTCTGTGAGAAGAACAAAAAGCCCCATTCTTCTTCCAAATTTTGAATGGCAAACACTGAGAGGCCTATCTGCATATATTAGCATGTATTAACATCTCATTATCACCTAATTCTCACCTCATTAACAAGCAGTTTGCTTAACTTCCATCATGTTCACTTCCTCCACCACCGACACTGAGTCACAGCAGTGTGTACCCACTACAAGATGCAATACAGAAATTCTACAAAAATCCTTAGACCTTCCAACCCCGTGACTACTTCCATCTGGAAGGAGAAGGCAGCAGACACATGGGAACACCACAGTATGCCAGCAACATACACAGCAAACTCACTGCATGTGCTCCAACCAACAGACCTTGTCTTAAAGTCCATGGGGAGTGGTCCAGAGTCCAGACAAGGATGCTGTCATCGGTCAGAGATCCCAGAACAGAAAGGCAAAGGTGCTGTCCGATATCAGGCCAGGCATTTGGATATGGTCAGTCAACCACTTGGGGTGATCAGAGTCAGTTGGACAGTACCATGACAGTCTGGGGAATGAGCCAGTTCTGCAGGTCATAGTGTCATAGAAACGTACAGCATAGAAACAGACCCTTTGGTCCATCTCATTCATGGCTACCAGGCATCTTAAATTAATCTAGTCCTATTTGCCAGCATTTGGTCCATATCCCTCTAAACCCATCCTATCATTACAGCTATCCAAATGCCTTTTAAATATTGTAATTGTGTCAGCCTCCTGCATTTCCTCTGGCAGCTCATTCCATTCACGCACGAATCTCTGCATGAAAAAGTGGCCCCTCAGGTCACTTTTATATCTTTCCTCTCTCACCTTAAATTTATGCCCTCTAGTTTTGGACTCCTCTACACTGGGGAAAAGACCTTGGCTATTCACTCTGTCCATGCCCCTCGTGGTTTTATAAACCTCTATATGGTCACCCCTCAGCCTCTGAGGTTCCAGGGAAAATAGCCCCAGTCTATTCAGCCTCTACCTGTAGCCCAGTCCCTCAAACCCTGGCAACATCCTTGTAAATCTTTGATGAACCCTTTCAAGTTTCACAACATCTTTCCTAAAGCAGGGAGACCAGAATTGCACACAATATTCCAAAAGTGGCCTAATCAATGCCCTGTACATCCACAACATGACCTCCCAACTCCTATACTCAATGCAATGATCAATAAAGGCAAGCGTACCAAACAATCCTGTCTACCTGCGACTCTACTTTCAAGGAACTATGAATCTGCACTCCAAGGCCTCTTTGTTCAGCAACACCCCCCAGGACCTCACCGTTAAGTGTATTATCCTGCCCTGATTTGCCTTTCCAAAATGCAGCACCTCACATTTATCTAAAGTAAACTCCATCTGCCACATCTCGGCCCATGAGACCATCTGATCGAAGCCCCATTGTACTCTGAAATAACCTTCTCGGCTATCCACTATGCCACCAATTTTGGTGTCGTTTGCAAACTTACCAAACATACCTCCTATATTCACACCCACAACATTCATATCCAGAGCAAACAGTCAGGGAATTTGTAGTAAGGCAGTCAGAAAGCTGCACACAGATCAGTCACTCATCAGTCAAGGCTGTCCATCGAAGTCTGTCAGGGCGATGGGTGATGGTCAGACCTGGGATTCATTTCAATGAAAATCAAGGAAGGTTACCAGGAACCACTGCTGTCGTGGGTATGTTGGAGAACTCAATTGTGTGGGTGGAGGCAACGTGCTGAGATGGAGAGGGAGCAATAATTGTGAAGGAGGATAATTCAGTATATCCTGGGGGGGAAGCTATACTGCTCTGGAGTTCATGCATTAATGTGGGAGGGGAGTTATCAAATGTCACCACAACCAGAGTCTCTACAATGGTCCAGTGCAGCATGATGGTGGTCATTACCAAACTGTAGAACTGAGGCTCGGTGATTATGTTGAGAGCAGAAGACTTCAATCCATGTCGGAATCTGTGTAGGCTCAGTGCTGATGGGCTGGCCAGGAAGTGCCAGAAAGAAAATGACATGGAAGTTTGAAGGGGCCCCCTGATTACCAGACTGAGGCTGTGACACACTGAACCAAGTGTGAGTAGCATTGCCTTCCATACTCATAATTCATAAATGCTATTACAAATGTAAAATGGCTATAACCACACTCAGAGTGGGGACGGAGTAAGAATTATTTTTCTGCCTGAGTGCAGGGGCTTTACTTGTGAATGATGTGAGGCCCTTCAAGGGTCAACTGCATTCATCAGACATTTTCACAGTACAAGTTGAGGTCATCTGTAATTATAGCACTGTGTACACAAATGAATGCGTTGTCCAACACTGTGGGGTACAAACACCTTAATTTCCATATAAACGATGAGGACATTCTCCTATCAACTACAATAGTCACTCCTACAATGACTTCACTCATGCTTGCCAGGCTTAATATGACCTTTACAAATCCATGCTGGATCTCATAGATCAATCGAGAGTTTTCAAAGTGCTCAGTCACTCTATCTTCATTGAATTCAAGAACATTTTTAGAAAAGATGTTAACTGATCTGTCATTTTCTGGATTCCTTATATGATCAAGAATCCAAGATTTATGGATCAGTGCAACAGCCACAGCCCCAGCACACAGGTGGGAGCTCCAATCACTGAATACTGGGATAACAGCTAAATACATCCAATGAGAGTGGACTTGTGACCTCAGAAAAACATCAGACTAGTTCCCCTGGGTGGAACTTGGCAATTTGGCTAAAGACCTGGCCATTGGCCTGAATTTGTTTTGAGAACAACCCACAGTACTACATGCTTTAGATAAAACAATGAGAGAATTGGTATACCTCACGTCCCATTCAGCAAGGAAGAATAGAGGTCATAGAATCCCTACAGGGTGGAAACAGACCACTCAACCCAACAAGTCCACACCACTCCTCTGAAGAGCATTCCACCCAGCATGGCCAATCTACCTAACCTGCACATCTTTGAATTGTGGGAGGAAACTGGAGCACCTGGAGGAAACCCACGCAGACACAGGGAGAACATGCAAATTCCACACAGACAGTCACCCAAGGGTGGAATTGAATCTAGGTCCCTGGTGCTGTGAGGCAGCAGTACTAACCACTGAGCCACCATTTTCAGAGACCCTTTCAGAGAAGCAAACTGAGAACAGAGAGCTTCACAAAAATTTGCAAATGTATTGTATATTAAAGCAGTACCTGTATCAAAGAGATAAAAGGTACTGCAGATGCTGGAGAATCCGAGATAACAA
>JAHRHZ010000013.1:53055672-53088132 GCA_024137785.1 Ginglymostoma cirratum
ATTCAAAGGAACCGATCTGGGCTGTGGGTTGAGTTTTGTTTTGGAAAATTGTTGTTCACAAGTCCTGGGGCTTTTACATGTGCCTCAGAGAAACTCATTCCAGCTTTCAACGACATTGAGTTGCACCAAAAGAGGACTATAATAATGCACTGGGCAGAATCCCCAGGCTAGCAGAGAAACTACTTTGAGCATGGCCTGTTAATGCACAGAAAATGGCAAAATAGGGAGAGATATTACACATGAAATTTTAACAGTAGTGGAAATTAGCTCAGCCTCAAAGCCTTGCCTCCAATTAGGTGATCTGATTGCTCTCATTTGGAATTGTTAGCCATAATTTAAGTATGCTCTATATTTATGTCTTACAGTATCCAGTTGAACATGAAATTATTAAGTTAATGCTAAAAATAATGAAGAAAACATAACCACTGTGACTAGAATCTGCAAGCTATTTAAATATAGTGTAAAAATGTGCTTTTTACCAATTTGACATCTTGGACAATTGACAAATCACAAAATTCTTGAGGAAAAAATATTTCTGATGGCAATTTTATTTAAAGTGATTAACTTAAGGACATAGCAAGAAATTGCATTTTGTGTTTACATGATGTTTATAGTATAATTATCATTTAGAACATTTACCCTCGCGCAGCTTTGAATGGAAAGGGCTCCATTTCTAAACTGATAACTACATTTTCTATGGGAAATCTTATAAATAGAAATCCATTTTTAGTTCGTAAATTAAATATTACTTTCAACGCAGGATTAAATGTGGATTGATTTTCAGTTTTAAAAAGGCACTGTTTCATATAATGAAGTCCTTTAACACATATTCCCAGATTTCTAGTGCTTCAAGCATTTCATCATAAGGAGGTAGAAAGTTTGACAGGAAGTTTTAGGAATCACAGTCACACTTCAAAAGAGGCATCAAACATTGTTTTTTTATTAAACTGTGAAAGGACCTTTATCAAAGCCTCAATTCCACACTAAGTAGTTGGCAGAATTCAATTACAATGTGTTCAGTGATGGCAGTAATGTATTGAACCTTAACTCCTCACCCAATTATACATTATTTTCATGAACTATTCTAATGCTATAATAGAAAAAATCGCAGAAGCTTGCTGCAAGGACAGCTCTTTACAAAACTGACTGATATTTTCTAAGGGTACAAAAATAAATGTAGAATTTCCTCAGACAAAGCCCAGAGCTTTTTCATAGCCTTCATAGGCATTAACAAACACATCACTCACACTGGCTTGGATAGTGGCGGTTAAATGTGATTCTGTATTCACCATTACTGACAAGTCAAGAGAATTCAATAGAGGGCAGGCAATCTTACTGCTCAGGTTGTAAAGGTAGAATTTTCTTCCACACCAATGCTTCCTGCATCTAATCACAATTCATTGAACCCCTGCTGAAAGTCTGAATGTACATACAGGAGATGAGCAGAGAGTTGACTTTGCGAATACTCATAATCCAGGCTTTCACATCAAGATTAATCATTTGGATAAAGATTTGAACAAAAGATATAATTTGATTGTGTTTGACCAAGAAAGGAAAATTAGCAGGAAAACTAGTTGGTTCGGGGCATAGTGAACAGAGATAGATGTCTCCATAGTCCTACCCGACTATAAGGCTGCCCCCTCATTAAAGAGAGATGACTGGTGTTGTGTTACCCTGTCCCAGGCACGGGTAGAGGTTGAGAAGGAGAGATACAGGATCAGAATAACACAGAATTTATCTTCTTAAAAAGAGCAAAGATTTCAGGTTAAGGAGAGGAATGAAAAACGCATTCAGGATAATAACACGGAAACGTATCTTAATGGATGGTAAGCCTCTGAATGTATGGAACTGTCTTCTTTGCTTTGCTACATATCATGATGCAATAAAACCCCGCATCACATCCTTCTGCATTTGCTAAATAAACTTAGCAAATTGAATTTAAGTTTTATTTTCCTGTAAATTTGATTCACATTCTTTAGTAAATTAACATAATCCAATAGACTTCAAATTATATACAGTTTTGTTGAAAAGCATATGCTGAACCTGTTCAATGCCCTGATTTGTGTACATGTGCATTCTTCAGCTGAACATTATGACAGAAATAGATTCTGTTTGCAATAGGCACAGTCACCTATTTCCAAGGTCAGATTCATACCAACTTTGAAAATCTTCTCAACTCCATTGCAACTTGAGAACTTCGAACCTTATATAAAATAATAAGAACAGTTTGCATTTTCATAGTAGCTTTAACATAGTAAAACACATAGAATCTCTACAGAGTGGGAGCAGGCCTTTCTGCCCATTGAGTCCATACCAATCCTCCAGAGAATATCCCACCATCTCTACCCTACTTCCGCAACCTTGCATTTCCCATGGCTAATCCACCTAGCTTGCACATCCCTGGACAATATGGGCAACTTAGCCCGGCCAGCCACCTAACCTGCACATCTTTGGGCTATGGGAGGAAACCGGTGCACCAGGAGGAAACCCACACAGACACAAGCACGTTTAGTTCAAAATGGACACTGAGCCTCATAAAATGTATTAGGATAGCAAACCAAAAGCTTAGTCTTCTTCAGAAAATGAAGAAGGATCCAGACCCGAAAAGTCACCTTTTCTGCTCCTCTGATGCTACCTGGCCTGCTGTGTTCATCCAGCTCTGCACCTTGTTATCTCAGACTCCAGCATCTGCAGTTCCTACTATCTCTAAAAGCTTAATGAAGCAGGTGGGCTTTAAGGATTGTTTCAAAGAATGGCAGAGAGGTGGACATGCAAGATTTTCTGAGGGAATTCCAGGTCTTTGGAACTTTGACATAGCCACCAATGGTAGGATGATGGAACCTGGGCTATGCAATTGGCCAGAATTAGGGGAAAGTCAGAATCTTGGAGGGTTTCATGGTTGAAGGAGAATGAGAGATAAGTAGGACATGCAGAAATGACAGATTATTGATCTCCGATTACTGATTAAGGGTGAGACTTTTTCATTTGTGGCACGGCCAGACCTGAACACAGTTAGGTTGCTGAGTTGTTGAGGTGATGGTTTTACAGATCTTAATGAGCATAATTTTTAATAATCTCAAGTTTAAGATGATGTAATGTGGCAGGAGAGCTTTGAATAATCACATCTATATGGAACAAAAAGTATGGATGGGGAGTTTCAGCAACATATAAAGTTAAGGGGGGACAGTGACCGGAAATGCTATTGATATGATATATGATATCAAGGTTGGCACCAGATTGGCTCAACCTTGGACAGAGCTTGGAGAGAGATGGGGTGTCTAGGAAACAGAGTTTGTTCCTGGGACCAAACACAATCATTTTGGTCTCCTTTCCATTTAGATAGAGATAACTGTTGTCTAAATGGTCATTGTCACACCTTTGCTGTTAATACTCTGCTTCTTTTCACAAAGCCTCAGAGTTTGTGCATTTCATGAATTACTTCGATAACCTGTTCTGCCACTTCCAAGTAGATATTTATTCACAGGTAAACACCCTCAGGACTTCCTGCTCATCCTATCTTTTGAACTGTAGATTTGCTTGAATTGTTTCTCACTCCCTCTCTCGCTATACATATTTTTCCTCCCAAGAAGATGATTTAGCAATCCTAATTCAACCCTGTCTGTAATTTTGTCAATTGTGCCCCATTTAGAATCACAGAATTATTGCAATTTAGGAGGTCATTCAGCCCATTGTGCCTGACTGGTTCTATTCTTTAGTGCCAATCTCCTGCTTTTGCCCCTGTATCCCTGCATACCATTTGCATCCAAATAACAATCCCTCTTAAATGCTTCAATTAAACCTGCCTCCACCATATTTCCAGGCAGTGCATTCCATAGCCTAAAGACTCAAAGAAACATTTTTCACATCACTCTTGCTTTGTTTGCACATCATTTTAAATCTATACCATCTCGTTCTTTTATTCTTTGATGAACAGGAACGGCTTCTCCATTTCTAGACTTACTATGATGTTGCCAGGGGTGGAGAGCTTTAGTTACGTATACAGATTAGACAGAGATAAAAGGTACTGCAGATGCTGGAGAATCCAAGATAACAAGGCGTGGGGCTGGATGAACACAGCAGGCCAAGCAGCATCATAGGAGCAGGAAAACTTGACGTTTCGGGCCTAGACCCTTCATCAGAAATGGGGGAGGGGAAGAGGGTTCTGAAATAAATAGGAAGAGAGGGGGAGGCGGATAGAGGGGGAGGCGGATAGAGGATGGATAGAGGAGAGGATAGGTGGAGAGGAGGCAGACAAGTCGAAGAGGCGGGGATGGAGCCAGTAAAGGTGAGTGTAGGTGGAGGGGGAGGGAGGAGATAGGTCAGTCCAGGGAGGACGGACAGGTCAAGGGGGCGGGATGATGTTAGTAGATAGGAGATGGGGGTGGGGCTTGAGGTGGGAGGAGGGGATAGGTGAGAGGAAAAACAGGTTAGGGAGGTGGAGACTCGGGTTGTTTTCCTTGGAGAAGAGGACATGGAAGACGGACATGACTGAGATGTTTAAGACTATGAGGGACATGGATGGGGTGAACTGGAAAGAACTATTCCTTTTCATGGAGGGATCAACGACCAAGGGACATACATATAATGCTGGCGGTGGGAGGTTTAGTGGGGATATGAAGAAGGTGTTCACCGAGAGGGTGGAGAGAATCTGGAACTCACAGCCTGTAAAGGTGGATGAGGCAGAAACCTTGTAACATTGAAGAAGTGTTTAGAAATGCACTTACAGTGCCAAGGCATACAAGGTTATGAGCAAAGTGAGAGGAAATGGGGTTAGAATGGTTAGGTAACAAGATGTAGAGCTGGATGAACACAGCAGGCCAAGCAGCATCAGAGGAGCAGGAAGGCTAGTTGTTTGTTTTTGACTGGCACATACATGGATGAAAGAATGTTTTTCTGTGCTGTAGACCTCTATGATTCTACAGCTGTAAGTGTTCTGTTCTGCTAATACTGAACATTCAGTGTGAAAAATAAGAGGCAGTGGAGGTTTGTGAGTTGTTTCACTCTAATCAAAGGAAATAGCTGGTAAGACTTATTCAAAATACCTGATAGTCTATGGGTTCTGGCAACCTCAATAAAGTGCACACAAGCAGTACATTGAATCTATTATTGGGTGACAAGCCCGATACATGTGCTGCTCTTCTGTAAACACATCTTGATCCAATTTGTACGGCTCCAGCCTGACTCACTAGTAAGGCTCTACTTACAACTTTGCCTTTCAATGTCAGTTCCTTAGAAATAAAAGTCATTTTTCAGAAAACTCTGATTACAACCAATTGAAATTAAGTGCTGAAAAAGATCCAAAATAGAAATGTACTGCTAATCTTCTGAATCATTAGATCATTTGAACTAAGTAATTTGTACTTACAAAAACAAAGAATTACATTCACATTCTGTCCTCCGTGACTTCAGGCTATTCCAAAGTGCTTTATAACTAAAGGATCTAAAAGTTAAAGTTCTAAATTGAAGGAAGGTCAATGTGGACCGTATTAGGCAAGAACTTTAAAAAGTTGATTGGGGGCAGATGTTCACAGGTAAAAGGACAGCTGGAAAATGGGAAGCCTTCAAAAATGAGATAACAACAGTCCAGAGACAGTATATTCCTGTTCGGGTGAAGGGCAAGGCTGGTAGGTGTAGGGAATGTTGGATTACTAAAGAAATTGAGGTTCTGGTCAAGAATAAGAAGAAAGCATGTGTGAGGTCTCAACAGCAGCAATCGAGTGAATTCTGAGAAGAGTAGAAACGCAGTAGGATTATACTTAAGAAGGAAATCAGGAGGGCAAAAAGAGGACATGAAATAGCTTTGGCAGGGATTCTACAAATACATTAAGGACAAAAAGATAACTAGGGAGAGAACAGGACCCCTTAAAGATCAGATTGGCCAGCTATGTGCGAAACACAGGAGATGAGGGAGATACTAAGCAAGTATTTTGCATCATTGTTTACCGTGGAAAAGGATATGGAAGATAGAAAACGTGGGAAAATAAATGGTGACCTCTTGAAAAATGTCCATAATACAGAGGAGGTGGTGCTGGACATCTTAAAATGCATAAACATGGTTAAATACCTGGGACGTGATCAGGTATGCCTTCAAACTATATGGGAAGACAGGGAAGTGATTGCTGGGCCCCTTGCTGAGATATTTGTATCGATAGCCAGAGGCAAGGTGCCAGAAGACTGGAGGTTGGCGAAACTGCAGCCATTATTTAAGAAAGGTGGTAAGGAAAAGCCAGCGAATGATGGACCGGTGAGCCTGATGTCAGTGGTGAACAAGTTGTTGGAGGGAATCCTGAGGTACAGGATTTATATGTATTTGGAAAGGTAATGATTTTTGATTAGGGACAGTAAACATGGTTTTGTGCATGGGAAACTGTGTCTTGTGAACGTGATTGAGTTTTTTGAACAAGTAACAAAGAGAATTGATGAGGACAGATCGGTGGATGTGATCTGTATGGGCTTCAGTAAGGCGTTCAACAAGGTTCCTCATGGTAGACTGGTTAGCAAGGTAAGATCATACAGAATACAGGGAGAATGAGCTATCTGGATACAGGACTGGCTCAAAGATAGAAGATAGAGGGTAGTGGTAGGGGGTTGCTTTTCAGACTGGAAGCTCGTGACCAGTGATGTGCCACATGGATTGGTGCTGAGTCCACTGCTTTTTGTCATATATACCAATTATTTGGATGGGAATTTAGGAGATATGTTTAGTAAGTTTACAGTTGATGCCCAAATTGTAGGTGCAGTGGACAAGAAGAAGGTTACCTCACAGTACAACAGGATCTTGATCAGAGTGGCCAATGGGCCGAGGAGTGGCAGATGGAATTTAATTTAGATAAATGTGAGGTGTTGCATTTTGGAATGGCAAAACAGGGCAGAGCTTATACACTTAACGGTAAAGCCCTGGGGTGTGTTGCTGAACAAAGAGACCTCGGAGTGTAGGTTCATTGTTTAATTTAAGATGTCTGGTTGACATTGACGGGTTGGACCCAAAGGTCTGTTTCCATGCAGTATATCTCCGCGACTCTCAGCATTCTCTTGGAATTGTAGGTTTTCTTGCCATGTAGGAAATGCAGGAATTTCTTCACAAAAATCAATGTTCTCTGGATCTGGATTTTTCCACCAACAAAAACAGTTTTCCCCTATGAATGCGTCTCATCAAGTCATGTTTTATTATCAACCTTTAAATGTAGCTATCATATCAAATGCATCATCTTTATCAATTTAAATCCATTCAGTGCTCCCCCTTTACCTTGATCAGCATCTTCTTCTGTGGAAAAGACAAATGCAACATACTTATCGAATATGTCAATTATTCCCTGCGAAAGTGTGTAAGTCAACTTCCTTTTCCAGAATAAGCCCCAGTCCACTGTTTAACACTATTTTATTAATCATGTGGCAATAGAAGATTATGGATTACCTTTCTTCCCCCAAAACAATGTGCAGGATTACAGGGAGATGTCAGGAGAATCATATTAAGCGAAATGCCTAATTGCGAGCTAAAGAAGGGTTAGGGTTATAAAGGTCTAGGCCTGAAACGTCAGCCTTCCTGCTCCTATGATGCTGCTTGGCCTGCTGTGTTCATCCAGCTCGACACCTTGTTCTCTCAGATTCTCCAGCAACTGCAGTTCCTACTATATCTAAAGAAGGCACTGTTGGCTGAATGGCCTCCTGCACTGTAACTATTCTATGATTTTATGCTAGTTGAAAGTCTCTATCCATACTCTCTCTTTACATCTCATTTCTTTTTGCACTTCTCGCAACTTTCGACATTCTTAATTATATTATCTGTCTGACATCTATCATAGACATGTTTTTCTGGTTCATTTTACTCTCTATCACTGTCAACAACAAGGGAGCAGTGGATTTGTCCTGGTTTTTTCTCTCGTGGGAGCTGAATTAAACTGCACCCAAACTATTTCAGAGATAGTAGGAACTGCAAATGCTGGAGAATCTGCGATAACAAGGTGTAGAGCTGGATGAACACAGCAGGCCAAGCAGCATCAGAGGAGCAGGAAGACTGATGTTTCGGGCCTAGACCCTTCTTCAAAAATGGGGGAGGGGAAGGGGGTTCTGAAATAAATAGGGAGAGAGGGGGAGGCGGATAGAAGATAGAAAGAGGAGAAGATAGGTGGAGCGGAGACAGACAGGTCAAAAAGGTGGGGATGGAGCCAGTAAAGGTGAGTGTAGGTGGGGAGGTAGGGAGGAGATAGGTCAGTCCAGGGAGGATGGACAGGTCAAGGCGTCCGGATGAGGTTAGTAGGTAGGAGATGGGATTGGGGCTTGATGTGGGAGAAGGCGATAGGTGGGAGGAAGGACAGGTTAGGGAGGCGGGGACGAGCTGGGCTGGTTTTGGGATGCGGTAGCGGGAGGGGAGATTTTGAAGCTTGTGAAGTCCACATTGATACCACTGGGCTGCAGGGTTCCCAAGTGGAATATAGCTGCTGTTCCTGCAACCTTCAGGTAGCATCGTTGTGGCACTGCAAGAGGCCCAGTATGGACATGTCGTCTGAGGAATGGGAGGGGGAGTTGAAATGGGTCGCGACTGGGAGGTGCAGTTGTTTAGTGCGAACCGAGCGTAGGTGTTCTGCAAAGCGGTCCCCAAGCCTCCGCTTGGTTTCCCCGATGTAGAGGAGGCCACAACAGGAACAGCGGATGCAGTATACCGCATTGGCAGATGTGCAGGTGAACATCTGCTTGATGTGGAAAATCTTCTTGGGGCCTGGGATGGGGGTGAGGGGGGAGGGGTAGGGGCAGATGTAGCACTTCCTGCAGTTGCAGGGAAAAGTGCTGGGTGTGGTGGGGCTGGAGGGGAGTGTGGAGCGGACAAGGAAGTCACGGAGAGAGTGGTCCCTCCTGAACGCAGATGAGGGTAGGGAGGGAAAAATGTCTTTGGTGGTGGGGTCGGATTGCAGATGGCAGAAGTGTCGGAGGATGAGGCGCTGGATCCGGAGGTTGATGGGGTGTTACGTAAGGATGAGGGGGATTCTGTTTTGGTTGTTATTGCGGGGAGGAGGTGTGAGGGATCAGTTGCAGGAAATTCGGGAGACATGGTCGAGGGTGTTCTCGACCACTGTGGAGGGGAAATTGCGGTCCTTGAAGAATGAGGACATCTGGGATCTCCGGGAGTGGAATGCCTCATCCTGGGAGCAGATGCGGCGGAGCCGAAGGAATTGGGAATAGGGGATGGCATTTTTGCAGGAAGGTGGGTGGGAGGAGGTGTATTCTAGGTAGCTGTGGGATTCGGTGGGCTTGAAATGGATATTGGTTTCTAGGTGGTTGCTAAAGATGGAGACAGAGAGGTCCAGGAAGGAGAGAGAAGTATTAGAGAAGGTCCAGGTGAACTTAAGGTTGGGGTGGAAGGTGTTGGTGAAGTGGATGAACTGTTTGAACTCCTCGTGGGAGCACAAGACTTCACAAGCTTCAACATCTCCTCTCCACCTACCGCATCCCAAAACCAGCCCAGCTCATCCCCGCCTTCCTAACCTGTCCTTCCTCCCACCTATCGCCTTCTCCCACCTCAAGCCCCAACCCCATCTCCTACCTACTAACCTCATCCCAACCCCTTGACCTGTCCATCCTCCCTGGACTGACCTATCTCCTCCCTACCTCCCCACCTACACTCACCTTTACTGGCTCCATCCCCGCCTCTTTGACCTGTCTGTCTCCTCTCCACCTATCTTCTCCTCTATCAATCTTCAATCGCCTCCCCCTCTCTCCCTATTTATTTCAGAACACCCTTCCCCTTCCCCATTTCTGAAGAAGGGTCTAGGCCTGAACCATCAGCCTTCCTGCTCCTCTGATGCTGCTTGGCCTGCTGTGTTCATCCAGCTCTACACCTTGTTATCTCTGTACCCGAACTATCTTCTCTTTAAAACCAGCCCACTGATCCTTTACAGTTTTGCTGACCAGTCTCTGATTGCAATTTACCTGAGTGTTATCAGCATGTTGTCTGCAATTGTAGGTTTTTAAGAATGTTAAAAGGACTTCTTGTTTTAAAATGTCATATATTGGAAAGTAAAGGCATCCTTTCAAAGTAAATATCAAAGCAGGTCATGCCAGTCGCAGTGAAAAGTTTCAAAGCCTATTAAAGTCTGTCTTAGTCTCAAATCAGAAAAGGGAGATGTCTAGCACGTACTTATTACCGGGCAACATAACAGGTCCTTCTAAGGTGCTAAACAGTGCTTCCTTTTTCAACAGACATCACAAAAGAAGGCTGTAAGGCGGGCGAGGGAGAAGGGAGGAGGGCTATAAGGAGAAGGCAAAAGGAGAGAAAGGATGTTGCAAGGCAGGGGAAGGAGATGTCTGCAAGGATGAGGGAAGAAAGAACATGTTTGTGCAGAGAGAAAAGGAAGGAAGCTGAATGGCAAGGAGAAGAATGATGCAGAGGAGGGAGAACAGTTTCAAATCTGTCAATAAAGGAACATGATTAACTGGTAATGTATTGCTTGTAAATGAATGTGGAACCACTAACTTAAGGTGACATTACTTCAGGAGATACTGTGTGGGGAAGAATATAGCGGTAGTATTGTAATTGATGCAGCATCAATTGTTCAATTTACACCCGAGGTTGTGATTTATGATTAGGATAAACAGGGTAGCAACTACCTGGTTAAAGTATTGCAGCTTTGTGCACATATGATGGAAACTCATTACCTTAGCCCTCACCAGTGTCCTGAAGATGGGTTCAGGTCATTTTTTTATGCACAGGTGTGTCATTTATTTTGAAAAAATGAGTTTTTTTGCTTCTTCTGTTGCCTAGGAAATTGATGCTTCCTTCATGGAATCCCTACAGTATTGAAGCAGGCCATTCAGCCCATTGATTTCACACCAACCCTCCAAACAGCATCTCACCTAGACCCAATCCCCTACTCTATACCTCTACATTTCCCATTGCGAATTTACCTCGCCTGCATAATCCTGGACACTATGGGGGCAATTTAGCATGGTGAATGCAGCTAACCTGCACATCTTTGGACTGTGGGAGGAAACTCAGCAGACATGGGGAGAATGTGCAAATTCCATACAGACAGTCGCCCGAGGTTGGAATCGAACCCAGGTCCATGGCGCTGTGAGGCAGCACCATTGAGCCACCATGCCACCGTTTGTTATGCCTTTTAAGTTTAATAGTCGATGAATCCTTCGAAATCTATCTCATGTGCTAACTCAAATATGAGCATGAATCCCATAATAAATGATTGATTGGGAATGAAAACATAGCACCTCTAAACAAATAGACAAACCTAATATCAAAAATGTCACCCTTGGGAAGAGCCATACAAAAGAAATAGCTGTAGCAGAGATGGTTGTCTAATATGAACAACAAAGTTGTGCTCAATTGATTAGAAAAGCTGTGGTTGTAAAGTTTATCATATGGAAAGCTTTCTTTTGGTGATCTTTATAAAGAGGAGCGTATGCAACAAATTGTAGTTTTGCTGAACCTCCACAAAACAGTTTGACCTTCCTGTGACAATACTTTCCGGGCACCAGAAAGATGAGAAGGCTTTATACAGTAGTGAAAGGAGATTTACTACAATGGCTTCAGGGATGAGAGATTACAGAGAAGCTAGAATTGTTGTCCTTCGTTCCAAAAAGCCTGAGGGAATTTGATGGAGATATATAAAATCAGCAAGGATTAGATGGAATGAATATAAAAGATGTTTCCAATGGCTGAAATATCAATATTCATTTGCCCAGATTTAATTTTATTTGAGTTGATTGTCAAAGACCAAAGGTGACATGAAGAAAAGCTTTCACATAAAAAGTGGTTAGGATTTGGAATGTGCTCCCTTTCTAATATTGATACAGATTCAAATTGGTATTCAAAACAAGTTTGGTTAAATTCTTGGCAAAAGGAAAAGGAACACAAAGTTAGCAGCACATTCCCTCTAATTTTATTTTCAGCTGCTAAGGGCTCTAAGGACCAAGCTCAGCAGCAACTGCTGAAAGTAGAAGTCAAAGCTGCAATTGCCATGCTGACATCAATCACCATGCATAGGATCTTGCAGCTCAGACAGAACATTTATTCAGAGGCCTGTGGTGGTAGGAATGACGAGATTTCTGTTCAAAAGAAGTGACTTAATGGCCTGAACGTCATCCTTCTTTGCTGCACTATTTATTCTGTAGGGACCGATGACGTACCTCAATTGTATCTTAGAATCATTAAGTCATAGAGTCATACAGCATGGCAATAGACTCGTCAGTCCAATTTGTCCATGCCGACTAAGTTTCCCAAACTAAACTAGTCCCACTTGTCTGAATTTGGCCCATATCCTTCCAAATCTTTCCTGTTCGTGTACCTGTCCAATGTCTTTTAAATGTTGTAACTATACCTGCACCCACCACTTCCTCTAGCAGTTCATTGCACATATGAACAACTCTGTATGAAAACGTTGTCCCTGTGGCCCCTTTTCAGTCTTCCTTCTCTCACCTTCAAAATATGCTCCCTAGTTTTGAACTCCGCTACGCTAGGGAAAAGACCTTTGCTGCACACCTTATCTAGGCCCCTCTTGATTTTATAAAGCTCCGTAAGGTCATCCTTCAACCTCTTGCATCCCAGCCCAACCAGCCTCTTGCTATAACTCAAACCCTCCAGTTGTGGCAACATCCTGGTAAATCTTTTTTGAATCTTCTCCAATTTAATAATAGCCTTCCTATAGCATGGCAACCAGAACTGTACACAGCACTCCAGAACTGGCTTCACTAAAGTCCTGTACAACACCAACATGATGTCCCATCTCCTATACTCAATGGTCTGAGCAATGAAGGCAAGCATGCTAAACACCTTCTTAACCACCCTGTTTACATGTGACACAACTTTCAAAGAACTAGGTACCTGAACCCCTAAGGCTCTCTGTTCTGCAACACAACTCGGGCCTTACCTTTAACTATACAAGTCCTGCTCTTGTTCGTTTTACCAAACTGCAATACCTCATATATCCAAATTAAACTTCATTTGCCACTCCTCAACCCACTGGCCCAACTTATCATGATTCCTTTGTAATCTTAGGAAACCTTCTTCACTGTTGACTATATCACCAATTTTGGTGTCACCCATAAACTTACAAACCATACTTCCTAAATTCTCATCCAAATTATTTGTATAAATGTCAAACAACAGTGGACCCAGCACTGATCCCTGCAGAGCACCACTGGTCACAGGCCTCCTGTCTGAGAAACAACCCTCCACAACCACCCTCTGTCTCCCACCATCAAGGCAATTTTGTATCCAATTGATTAGCTCTCCCTGAAACCCATGTGATTTTACTTTATTATTCAGTCTATCACATGGAACCATGTAAAAGGGTTTACTGAAGTCCATGTAAACAAAATCTACTGCTCTGCCCTCATCAATCTTTTTAGTTACGTCCTCAAAAAACTCAATTAAGTTTGAGAGATTTGATTTCTCACACACAAAGCCATGCAGACTATCCCCAGATAAATTGTCCTTGACTCCTCTTGAACATTGTCTCTCTCCACGACTGTAATATTTCAGGGGACTCCTGTACTACTGACTGGTCTTCTATGACCACCTGGCAGGAATATGCCATAGGAATGCCAGCTATTTATCAAACTCTGAAACTCAAGCTACTTTGCCGATGGCACTTCCTGGACATAGGATAATCCAGGACACATTTTGCCAGGAAGAATGGCTATTGTTGGGGCTAAAGTTTGGTCCATATTACCGAGGACTGAGTAAAGCCAGGATCAGAGTTTCACAGAAGAGGGTAATGGGATGTGGAGAGCCAGGCTCAAGAGGCTGAGGAGAAGACCTTAATAATATAAAATGTCAGAACAGAAGTAGGTCATTCAGCCCTTTACATCTGCTGCACTATTCAATTCCTCCCTTTTACCCATAACCCTTGATTCCAATACTGTTTAAAAGCTTGATTATAATGACCCAGCCTCTATAGCCCTCTGCAATAAAGAATTCTATAGATTCATTGCCCTCTGAGAAAAGGAATTCCTCCTCATCTCTGTCTTAAATGGGTGACTCCTTATTCTGATATTGTACCCTCTGGTCCTAGACTGTCCATCAAGGGAGCACAACCTCTCCACATCTACTTTGTCAAGTCCTGTAAGAGTAAGGTCACCTTTCACTCTTCTGAATTCCAATGAGTACAGGTCCAACCTACTCACCTCTCCTCACAAGACAGTCCCTACATACCCAGGATGTCAACAGCAGCCAGTACAGCTTAAGTAGGAGGCAGAATGAAGATCTTAATCAGTCCATTAATTAGCCACTTGAGAGCAATAACAGGGCCAATCGTGAGCAGGATACTGGCCCTTTTAAAATTTCATCCAGGTTGGAGGTGGGCAAGCAGGTAGGGTGTAAGTCACCCACTGGATTTAACATGACCCCTCCATCAGAAAGGGCTGTAAAGTCCAGTCCTGTTTATTCAGTCCCTCAGCGCAGTACTGGATTTCCATCTAGAATTTGTGCTCATGTCTCTGGGAGTAGGAGCTGAACTCAGAGCCCAGTTAGTATACCAACACAGGTTTCCCACATCACAAGTGCAAATCAAAAAAATCATTCTGTTGAAATATGTAAATATTAAATACCTGTTTTAGATTCAAATCAACTGACATTGTGACAAGTAAAATTCATCTTGATTTTTAAACTAGTAATGTGTACTCAACTGGAATACAAAATCGATGAATGCCAAATGAAGGTAAAACTTCTGAGCACTTCAGCCTCACAGACAGAAGTTGTAAATTGGGCAATGAAGGATAGGTACATTCCACAACTCAGCATTAGATTACAGTGTTTCAATTAACTGTACCGATCAATGCAAAATAATCAATCGATATTTGCATTACATCTGCTGACTGTAGCTACCAATGACAATGCTTCAAAATAAGTTAAATGCCTTTTGAAGCAGAAACATAATCAATATGAAAACATGCTTCTATTTAACATTGAAAGCAAATCTTGCCTGCTTCTCACGATTATAAGTAGTTCTGCTGTGAGCAGATGTTACAATCTGAAAGAAAATTGTGGAAGAGCTGAAACTTCGATGCAACACTGAGGGAGTGTGACACTGTTGGATATGCTGTCTTTCAGATGAGACATCAACCCAAAGCTAGTAACCCTCCCGGTGGGCATAAAGGATTCCATGGCATTATTTCAAAGAAGATCACAGTCATTACCACCAGTACCATGATAAATGATTATCCCTCAATCATCATGATCTGCTCATTATCACATTTGCTGTTGCTGAAAGCCTGGTGTACAAATTACCTTTGACATTTCTCAGATCAAAACAGCGAGTATACTTCAAAAAGTTATTCAATGACTGTAAAGCACTTTGGGATGTCCTGTTATCATGAAAGACACAGAAGTAAAAACAGTTATTTCTTCCGTAACTCCAGCAGCTGAAGTAAAACCTCACTGCGATGGACATGAACATGATGCAGTTTGCTTATGAACCATTCATTACACTAAATGAGATGCTTCAGTTGGACATCTTTATTAAATGACTGCAAAATTAATAATAAGCATCCATCAGACACAAATCACTCAGATATAGCAAGAACTGCAGATGCTGGAGTCAGAGTCAACACAGTGTGGAGCTGGAGGAATACAGCAGGACAGGCAGCATCAGAGGAGCATGAAAGCTGACGTTGCGGGTCTGGACCCTTCTTCAGTTCCACACAGTGTTGTCCATGAGATACGACTTATTTTTCACTAATTACATTCTACATGTAATCTAACCTTTTGATGTACTGTCAATGATACAATGAACTGCAATGTCACAATCCATGGATCTTGATCTTTTTATAAGTCAAAACAAGAAAGCACTGTATTTAAAATTGTTCCATGTGAAAGAATACCCAGTAACACATAACACACCAATTGCAAAATAACTCAATGAAACTGAAGGGAGAAGGATGGAAAAATGGCACTATACGTATTGCTGTGAATTGAAGATCTTCATACTTTGCACACTGTTAACATTTTCAAAAAGTTTGAAGAAAAAAATCAATGAAGCAGAGTATGAGTATAGTATGAATATAGAAAAAAAATTCTAATGTTTATTACTGCTGTGGAAAACTGTTTTTGGGGCTTGGTGCCTGATTGAGGGAGGAACAGCATTCAATTACAAAGTTGGAGGACAGTGGAGACAGGGAGGCAAGGATGGGGTGGGGGGAGGGGGAGGAGGTGGTAGGAATACAGCATAAATACACTCACAATGCAGTCTCCTGAGAAGCCTCAACTATTTATTCAAGGTTTCCCCTGAAAAGTACTTGAGATTTGGAAGGGATTTTCCTAGGGTATAGCTTTTGGTATTCCTAAGAAATATGCCTTAGAATTCCAGTTTACATAACATGTATCACTTCAGAGCAGGGAATAGTAGGACCATGGAGATGAGAAGACAGCAGTGGGGAAGGATAGTAAGATCTGATTGGTGGTCTGATTGTAGGATCATCAAGCTGAATGGGATCATGCATTGATGCACTTCATGGTTGTCAACATGTTAATCCATTTATGGTACACCACAGAGTCAAGTTCTTATTGAGCAATATATCTTTCAATTTACAATACTAGTTACACAGCCAACACATCAGAGGCTTACACACATAATCTGCCTTCTATACTTACCAACGTTACTGCACATGACACATTATATAGCTGACTGACTGAAGACACTACACTCACTGGATGACAGCGACTGAAGGCAATGTACATCCATTTATTTTGGAATGTCACGAGCTCCATCATTAGTTGTGATGTCTTGTAACTATCTTAATGGTACAGACTATCTGGCCTGAAATCAATGCCATAATACAATGACGCCCTTTTACCTTTAAGTAATGGGAACTCTTTTCCAATAAGCAAGTACTATCACTTGCGAGTATATGGTTGAAGTCTGGCATGATGTCTTCAGTGTTATGAACGCCAATCCTGTATGATAGATAGTTAAGACTATAAGACCATAAGATATAGGAACAGGAAGAGGCTGTTTGGCCACTTGAGCTATGTCTAGAAGAGTAACACATAGATTTAACATAGCTATCTGAAAGTCTTTGCAAGTCACTTTGCATTTTGGACTCACAGCATTTATAGTATAGTAAGCGCACACTGTAAGACCATTTGTGAGGCTAGTGAGGAGAATAGGTAATATGTTGAACATCCCATTTCCTCAGTGTGTCTTGGAAGGCTGCACTATTGTACTTCAGACTGTTGTCAGACACAATTTGTTGAGGTACACTGAACATACTGAATATAGTAGTCAATGTGTCAACAAATGTTGTAGTAGCGGTGTGTTTAATTTGTCACACCAATGGAAATTTGATAAAGTCGTCAGTCAGCAGAATGTAATCATGGTCTTGAATATAGAAAATATCAGTCACAATCTTCAAACACAGCCCGAAATGAATCTCGTGTGGCAGAAGAGATTCTCTTGACTTCTGACATTGATAGAATTGACATCTTTCACATAACTTGATTAGTTGATCAATGTCCTTACTAATGCTGGGCCAATATATGGATTTACATGCCAATCTCATGATTTTTTTTCTACAGCCATATGACAAGTATATGGTCTGCAATGTTGTGATGTAACGCTTGGAGAATTATGACTTGTTTACTTTGAAGATTACAGTCTGGGGGAGTTCTACTTCATCGCTGAATACTCAGAAAGAACATATTAGATTATGATCCTGTTGCAAGTTTTCAGGCCTCCAGCTGATCTTGAGCTATTATTGCTGGTCATCATCTGATGTAACTAGCTGGATGCACTCTGGCTGTGACCAAAATGCATTAGATCAATGTTGCAGTCTGGAATCTTCGGTGTTGCATCTAATGGACTTGTTACCATCGGGATCATGACAATATACCTATCCACGCGTACAGGTAAACTAATGATAGGAGCTCCATCTCTTTCGACAATGTAAAAGGTTTCAGGTGGGCATTCCAAGGAAGTATAACGAAACTTCAGACTGTTAATGCCAATACATAGCATGAAGGACCTGTTGTAGCTGTTAAGTTACCCTGTGTGGACTGTGCCACACTGTCACAGCTTTCTAACTGCATTTTATGTAAGATGTGTAAAGAGATAATATTTGCAGTGGCACCTGTGTCAAATTTAGCAAATTTTACATGTTGAGCATTCCTTTTGGGATATATCAGTTGGATAAAGTGAAGCATTTAGCTTTTACAACAGCATCATGTGCTGTGTCAGGTTGCCACTCTGTACTGTCAGACCAGTCTCTACAAACAGTAACATTGCAGTTACCTCTTGAACTTTGTGAACACACTTACTTACCACAGACAGACCTTTGGAAATGTCTTTGAGGTTGTTCCTTGTTCGGCCCTCCTTCATATGCTGCTGTGGAGCACTGTGATGTTCTTTAGGTTTCTCTGGTGATTGGACTTCCGATACATTTTGGCTCAACATCCCCATGTGGAACGTAGCTTACATATGTCATGAAATCCTGCACTCTGTCTTGCTGGATGAGACAAGCCATGCTTCACATAAGATTTGGATATTCCACTGAAACTGATGATGGCTACAATGTTTATTCCAGAGTCAAGCAATTGCAGATGCTGCTAGATGGCTGCAATTATTTTGAAGTTCCATCTTTCATTTAGTACAGCATCAAAAGTCCACGTCTTAGATTTGTCCAGAAGTGATTGTCTGGAAAACTTGATCGAAAGAGGAAATGACCAGTTCCATCAACCTTTCAGCTCAGATCATCTCAGTAAAATTATGTTCTGTACCTTTGTGTCAACACCTGACTACAAATTGGTCAATTATTTACCTTGGCTGTTGTCAGAATGACATGAACAGAAGCCTGAATACTATGCAGTTGACTTGAACTTTTAAGTTGATCTTCTAAACTCTGTACAAAAAGATTATCAACATCATTGAGGTGATCCTCAGAAATACTGGAGGATCTTATTATTTTTAATTCTTCAGTGCCCAAAGCAAGGAGAAATTTTACTGCCTATCATTCTTTGTCAGTTACTTGCTGATTCACGAAGTTTGAATATTTCTTTAAATAACTGAAGTTCTGACAGAATGTTAATGGATTGAATGTTAATCCATAGTGAGATGTCTGCCTTAGAGCCATAGAGCCATAGAGATGTATGGCACTGAAACGGACCCTTCAGTCCAACTTATCCATGCTGACCAGATATCCTAAATTTGTGTAATTTAATAGTCTTTAAAACTTACATGTAAAAACAAACGTTGCAGATTGATTTTCATGTTATCTCTGTTGTTTTCTCTCTTTGTTTTCTGTTTTTACAGTTTTAAGAGTTGCTGCCCCTTTAAATGTTTCAGGTTTGTGTGTATCAGTGGTGTTGAGCCAAAAAAGAAGCCCCTGAAACTCAGGTAATGCAACTAGGCCAATAAGAAAGTATTACAAAAGGAAGCATTACTTCACATGAAATGTGAAAATATGAAGTTTTTTTTACACGCTGAAATATTTGTGTATTAGACAAATTTGCAATTTGAAACTTAGGAAGACACAGTCTATTTCTATAGATCATTTAAATGCTATGTTATGAATTTGCAGGCAGGTAGATTACCTGCATCTGGGCTAAAAAAAAATCCTTCAGGTGACCCAGGTACAATCGATGAGTTGCCAGAGGAGATGGACTGCTGGACTGTTAATCCAGAGACCCAGATAATGTTCTGGGGACCTGGGTTTAAATCCCGCCACGGCAGATGATACAATTTGAATTCAATAAAAATATCTGGAATTAAGAATCTAATGGTGATCATGAATCCATTGTCGATTGTCAGGAAAAATCCATGTGATTCAGTAATGTCCTTTAGGGAAGGAAACTGCCGTCCTTACCTGGTCTGGCCTACATGTGACTCCAGACCCACATCAATGTGGTTGACTCTTAACTGCCCTCTGGGCAATTAGGGTTGGGCAGTAAATGCTGCCTTGCCAGCGACACCCTCATCCCATGAATGAACAAAGAAAAAAAAGTTAAAATATAATATGCTGATGGCACCATCAATTAGTTAAGCATAGGGTTTCCACCCCAAAAGGGCAGCAAGTCCTGTCCTTGGAAACAGTTGGTCAACATGATTAGCCAGCAGATCCATAGTCCCAGCAATATGATGACTGAGTAGTGGCCATTGCTGGAACTAGGGACAGTCCCTAAAGAGCAAGTGCCATGCATCCTGGTGATCAGATTGAGTCTAAGGGTTTTGATTGGGATTGTTTGTCTGACCCCAGTGAGACATTCAAAAGTTTAGAGGTTGAATTTAAAGGCTGAGGTGTTGGGGGGCTGAGGGGAGAGAGGATGGGATACATTCTTGAGGGATGACAGTACCTCAATGGACATTTGGGATCCCCTCAAAGGTACCCTACCTTCTAGTTTGCTAGCAGCCTGTGCAGTGAAAGTTTCTACGCTGTACAGCACTGACCTGCCTTACCCCACAAACTGAATAATTGCAGCAAAGTTGGACTGAGAACCCTAAGTAGCATTTAATCAGCTCCTCAAGGACTCTCTAGGCCTGCGGGCAAGCAGGCTATGTATATGCTTTATTTTACATGACCTCTTGGTTTTCAAAGACTTGAATAAAAATCAACCCAATACAAATATTCAAAGCCCTGACGCATAGTACTTAGAACAAAAAACAGCTTTTACTCAGGAAAGGGAAAATACAAATAATTTTCTGGCAGTCAATAAAAAGTAGTGCTATCAACACTGACAGCAAGTAATCCATTCATGTAAATTAGTTCAGTCACTCGTTTTTAAAATATGAAAGATTTGACCAACATGGGATTCTCTCATATTTTCACACAAAGGCATGACAACTAACGCAATAGTTGAATCATCAATATCAAAATACAGCGAGCATGTGATCTGGCCCAAAATATGAAAGGAAATGTCTGTCAAAATTTACTTCTCCAAATACTCTTCATTCATGCTGAATGCAAGTCACTTCTTGTGACTAGAAACGTGAGCATCTCTACACAGAAACCTGAATCACAAATGTACATGCAAATGGAAGTGGAAGGGAGAGAGAAACTTGGCATAATTACAACCACTGAAGAAGTGGAGCTGAACAAATTAATGGAGCTATGGACTGACAATTTGCTGGGTGCTGATGGATTTCATCATAAGGTCTAAAAAGACTTGGCTGATGATGTACTACATGCATTGGTGATTCGTTTCCCAAAATTCACAAGATTTTGGGAAGGTTAAATCAGACTGAAAAGTAGCAAATAAATTATTCTCTTCAAGGAGGAAGGGAGGTAAAACTGTAGGCCAGTTGGCTTGATGCCTGTCATTGAAAAAGTATTCAAAACAATCATTAAGGAATTATACCAAGGCAGTTAGAAAAACTCAAAATAACTAAGAAGATTCAGCATTGTTTAGTGAAAGGGAAATCATGTTTAACTAATTTAATGGAGCTCTTTAAAGGAGTAACATAGGGGCCTCTTGCGGTAGAGTAGTAATGCCCTTACCCGTGGACTAGGAGGCTCAGGTTCAAGTTCCACCTGCTCCAGAGGTGTGTAATAATATCTCTGAATAGGTGGATTAGGAAAATATGTTAAATTTTAAAAAGGAGTAACATATGCTGTGAATGAAGGGAAACCTGTAGGCATACTATATTTGACTTCCAGAATGCATTTAACAAGGTTCCACATAAAAGGTTACTGCATAAAGTCGGTGTTCGTGGTGTGGGGAGTAATGTATTAGTATAGATAGAAGATTATCTGGCTGGCAGGAAACAGACAGTTTTTTTCTGATTAGCAGGATGTGACAAGTGGAGTTCTACATGGGTTTCTGCAATAATAGAAGCTATTTACAGTTAAATCAATGAATTTGATGAGGAAAAAAAGCATTATTGTTAAATTTGCAGATGACACAAAGACAGGTATGAAAATATATTGTGACAGGACATAACGAAGTTGCAGATGGGTATAAAGAGGTTGAGTAAGTTGGCAAAAAATGTGCCAAAAGGAGTATCATGTGAGAAAATGTGAAGCTGTTCACTTTGGCAGAATAAATTTAAAAAGTAGAGCATTACTGAAATGGCAAATAACTTCAGAATTCCAAGGTGCAATAGGCTTTAGGTGTTCTAGTGCATGAGGCACAAGAAGTTAGAATCCAAATGCAGCACATAATTCAGACGCTAATGGGATGGCCTTTAATACAGAGGATTTTAACATAAAAATAACGATATGCTATGTTTCATTTACAGAGGGCATTCGTGAAACCCACAACTCTAAAACTGCACAATTTAGCTTCCTTATGAAGGAAGGATGTAGGTACAGTGCAGATGGTTCAGTGGAGGTTCACTAGATTGATTTTGTTGGAATAAAACCTTGCATTAATATAGCATCTTTACATACTATGGGAACCAAGTTGCTTCTCAGGATTGTAATCAAGTACAAATTTCATCAACCTACATAGATATAAGTTTTAAGGAGTTTTAATCTGATCAGCAATGTTCTCATTGAATGGCAAAATGAACTCAATAGGCTAAATGGCCTACTTTTGGTCCTAAGGTTTAGGGTCTTAATGCTGTCTAAAATACAGAAGTAGAGATGCGTAGCTTTTAGGGAGTAAATCTCAGCGTTTGGAGCCTATGCAACTAAAAGCATGGCTGCCAATAGCTAAGCGTAGGAAATCAGAGAGGCATAAAACTTATAGCTCTGTAGAGATCTCAGAGTGTTATGTGACTGAGAAAGGCTATAGACATTAGAATAGATGGAGTTATAAATTAAGTTGAAAACAAGGATGATCATTTTAAAAGAAAGGAATTGATCATCTGAGAACGATTGCAGGTCAGAAAGAACAGTGGTGACAGTGAATTGGGTTGGGGGAAGCTCAGGTTTGTTGAGAATGAAAGGGGAAGAACACTGAAATAGTCCAATGCATGGGTGAAGGTTTCAGTGGGTGAGTGAACTGAGATCATTGCGAAGATGGGTGATGTTACAGAGATGGATATAGATTCATTTTCTGATGAAGGGTCTAGGCCTGAAACGTCAAGTTTTCCTGCTCCCATGATGCTGCTTGGCCTGCTGTGTTCATCCAGCTCCACACCTTGTTATCTTGGATTCTCCAGCATCTGCAGTACCTTTTATCTCTGGATGTAGATGATCTTGGTTATGTACTATAAGAGGTCAAAAACAGGCTTTGGAGAAATTGGATGGAAAAGTTGTGAATAGTGTGCTTCATTGTGAAATGGAGGCTGGGGATGCGGCCTAGTCATTGGTTAGTGGAATGGATTTTGGAGTTGGGACAAAGACAATAGTTTCAGCCTTCCATTTTTGAGCAAATTTCTGCCCATCCAATGGTAAATGTTGGACAAACAGTGCATGTCAAATCAAAGGAAAAGGAAGGGTCAAGTAAGTTTAGCCTCAGGATGTATTGGTGGAATTAATCAAGAAGAGAGCAAGGGATAAACTAGTCAGTCTAACCTTGGTGGTAGACAAAACTACTGGAAGCAATTCTGAGGGGATAGATTTCACCTGCATTTGAAGAGCAGGAATTAATCGAGAACAGTCAGTGTGGCTTTGTTAAGGGGAGGTCATGTCTGATCAACATGACTGAAATTTTTGAAGAGGTGACCAGGTGTGTAGATGTGGGCAATGCTTTTTAGGTGGGCTACTTGGATTTACTTGGTCTACTAAGGAACAGTGGAGGGCTTTCAAAATGATTTTTCACAGTGCTCAGCAGAAGCATATTCCATTGATAAGGAAGAACTGTAGGAAAAGAGATAGTCAGCCATGGATGTGTAAGAAAATAAAGGAAAGTATCAGACCTGAAAAAAAACACACACACAAAAAAGCGAAGAGTAGTGGGAAACTAGTAGCTTGGGAAATCATTAAAGGCCAACAGAAAGCCGCAAAAAAAGTTATAAAGAAAAGTAAGATACATTATGAGATTAAACTAGCTCGGAACATAAAAACCGGCAGCAAAAGTTTCTATGAATATGTAAATTGTAAAAGAGTGGCGAAGGTAAACATTGGTCCTTTAGAGGATGAGAAGATCAATTTAATGACTGAGAATGAGGAAATAGCCGAGGCATTAAACAGTTATTTTGTGTCGGTCTTCACAATGGAAGACACAAATAACATGCCGAAAACTGATGGCAAGAAGGTTATAGCAGGTGAGGATCTAGAAACTATCATTATCACTAAGGAGGCAGTGCTGGGGAAGCTAATGGGGATAAAGGTAGACCAGTCTCCTGGCCCTGATGAAATGCATCCCAGGGTACTAAAAGAGGTGATGGGGGAAATAGCAAATGCACTAGTAATTATTTACCAAAATTCACTGCACTCTGGGGTGGTTCCCGCAGATTGGAAAACAGCCAATGTGATGCCACTGTCTAAAAAAGGAATTAGCCAAAAAGCAGGTAACTATAGGCCAGTTAGCTTAACTTCGGTAGTGGGCAAAATGCTTGAATCTATCATTAAGGAAGAAATAGCAAGACAGCTGGATATAAATTGTCCCATTGGGAACACCCCGCATGGGTTCATGAAGGGTAGGTCATGTTTAACTGATTTGGTGGAATTCTTTGAGGACATTACTTGCATGGTGGACAATGGGGAACCTGTGAATGTGGTGTACCTGAATTTTCAGAAGGCACTTGACAAGGTGCCACACCAAAGGCTGCTACATAAGATAAAGTTGCACGGTATTACAGGTAGTGTATTGGCATATACAGAGGATTGATTGACTCGTAGAAAACAAAGAGTAGGGGTAAATGGGTGTTTTTCTGGTTGGCGGTCAGTGGCTAGTGGTGTGCCTCAGGAATCGGTGTTGGGGCCTCAATTGTTTACAATTTACATAGATGATTTGCAGTTGGGGGCTAAGTGTGGTGTGTCAAAATTTGCAGATGACACTAAGATGAGTGGTAGAGCAAAGTGTGCAGGAGACACTAAAAGTCTGCAGAGGGATATAGATAGTCTAAGTGAGTGGGCAAAGGTCTGACAGATGGAGTACAATGTTGATAAGTGTGAGGTCATCTATTTTGGTAGGAATAACAGCAAAATGGTAAAAAAATTGCAGCATGCTGCTGTGCAGAGGGACTTGGGTGTCCTTGTGCATGAATCGCTAAAAGTAGGATTGCAGGTGCAGCAGGTAATTAAAAAGGCAAATGGAATTTTGTCTGTCATTGCTAGAGGGATAGAGTTTAAAAACAGGGAGGCTATGCTGCAGCTGTATAGGGTCCTGGTGAGGCCACACCTGGAGTACTGTGTGCAGTTTTGGTCTCCTTACTTGAGAAGGGATATACTAGCACTGGAGGAGGTGCAGAGAAGATTCACTCGGTTGATTCCAGAGTTGAGAGGATTGGATAAGGAGGAGAGACTGAGTAGGTTGGGATTATACTCATTGGAATTCATAAGAATGAGGGGAGATCTTATAGAAACCTATAAGATTATGAAGCGAATAGATAAGGTGGAGGAGGGAGGTTGTTTTCACTAGCAGGTGAAACTAGGACTAGAGGGCATAGCCTCAAAATAAAGGGAAGCAGATGTAGGACTGAGGTCAGGAGGAACTTCTTCACCCAAAGGGTTGTGATTCTGTGGAATTCCCTGCCCAGTGAAGCGGTTGAAGCTACCTTGCTGAATGTGTTTAAGGCAAGGCTAGATAAATTTTTGAACATTAAAGGAATTAAGGGTTATGGTGTGCGGGCAGGTAAATGGAGCAGAGTCTCAAAAAGATCAGCCATGATCTTATTGAATGGCGGGGCAGGCTCGAGGGGCCGGATGGACTACTCCTGCTCCTAGTTCTTATGTTCTTATGTTCTTACAATTTCAGTAATGGTTTTCAAAAGGTGCCACATGTGAGTCTGAATACAAAAGTAAGAGCACATGAGATCCAAAGAAATTTGGCAAATTGGATCCAGAACTGACTGAGTGTCGAGAAGCAGAGGATGACAGTTGAGGGGTGTTTTTCCAACAGGAAGTCTGTGCCCAGTAGAATCCCACAGGAGACAGTGTTGGGACCCTGGGTGTTATCATTTATTCAATGATTTACACTTGAATTTATGAGGTTTACAATAATTGGTGGGGTACGAATTATTGAGGAGGATAGCCTTAGATTACAGGGGGATATAGAAAGACTGGCTGTTTGGGCTGATCAGTGGCAAATGGAATTCAATCCGGATAAATGTGAGCACTTTGGCAGGACAAATAAGTCAAGAGAATACATGATGAACAGGAGGACCCTGGTAAGTAGCGAGAATCGGAGGGACTTTTGTCTGCATGTGCACTGGTCCCTTCAGGTATTGGGACAAGTGGATAAAAAAACATATGGTATACTTGCCTTATTAGCCAAAGCATAGAGTTTCAGAGCTGGGAAGTCATGCTAGAACTGTATAAAATTACAGTTAGGCCACAGCTACAATATTGTTTGCAGTTCTGGAATCCACATGATAGGAGGGATGTGACAGCACTGGAGACAGCGCAGTGGAGATTTACCAGGATGTTGCTTGGGCTGGAGAGTTTCAGTTACGAAGACAGATTGGACAGTTTGGGGTTGTTTTCCTTGGAGCAGAGGAGATTGAGATGTACAAAATTATGAGGGGTATAGATAGGATAGACAGGAAGAAACTTCCCCTTCATGGAATGATCAAAGACCAGGGGGTAAAGATTTCAGGTTCAAGGTTTACAGGAGACGTGAGGAAAAACATTTTCACCCAGATTGTGGTGGGAATTTAGAACTCACTGCATGTAAGGATGATAGAGGCAGAAACACTCATAACATTTACTAAATATTTAAATGTACACTTGCAATGCCAAAGCATACACAGCTGTGGACCAGGTGATGGAAAATAGGATTAAAATAATTAGGTGACTGTTCTGACTGATGCATACGCAATGGGCCAAAGGGCCTATCTCTGTGCTGTAGATCTTTCTGACTCAGTGTAACGTTGCTTTAGTTGAGATGTGGAGTAGGCCAACAACAGATCCTTGGGAAACACACGAGGTAACATTGCAAGAGTGAAAAGACAAGTTATGGCAGGGGATTTTCTGGCTATGACTGGAATGACAAAAACGGAACTAGTGGAGGGCCATGATGCCCTGGTGCACGACAAAGGAGGTGTTTGAGAAGGATGGTGTGGTGAACAATGTTAACATTTTCAGACACGTCGAGCAAAGCAAGAACAGATACATTGCTACTGTCATTTTACCTGCTAGGTAACACTGTCAGTGTGCCTCCAGCGAAGCATTGGTGATGAAAGCATGGTGACGAAGCGTCTGCAATCAAGCACACTGGCTCGGTGAGCAAGTCTACAACCTCATGTGACTATTTAAAATGATCCTTTTAGATATGAACATGCATAAAACAAAAGCCGATATAATGAAGAGACAAAAATTCTTGGCAGATTTAGATTCTAAGAAAGGATTGCACAGATCAATCAGCAACAACCTGCTATTCATTTACCTTGGCTAAGACATAAGGAAAACAGAAATGTTTGGTGAGGCAATGTAATGGGAAATTAGAAGCACCCAAAAGGACATGTGAAATACATTAATAGATAGCATAACTATTAATATTAAGTGTTTTTATAGGCATAGAATAAGAAGAAAATATTTAATGTTGTGGTGGAACATTTAAGAATAAAGAGGGAATCTCAACATATAGTTTGTCTCGCTTTTTTATAAATGATGGTGAAGACGATGAAGTTTCAGGGTAGAAATAAATGTAGTAAGATGATCCAGGAAAGATAAATTGGAATAAGAAATTTCTTAATTCACTGGTACGAATAGCATCTACTTTCAGTGTACAACATCAATGTCTATACCTTGGTAAGATGTGGTGCCGTTCACTAAGAACATTGAGATGTTGGTAACATTTTGTCCTTTGTCTCTTGAACTGCACAATGGATGTTGGATGCATACTTGCATTTATGATTGGTTGACTTGTATCTCCCATAGCTCAGAATAAGTTAGATGGATGGTTAACCAAAATGGGGACAAGACAATAAGGGAACAAGACAAAAATGTAGAATGAAGACAACAGCTTGTATGTAGGATAGACACCAAGACCAATTTGCTGGGGCACCTGACATATTCCAGGTTGTATTTTTCAGGTAGTGAAGTTAAATATTCACAGATTATTCACGACTAACTGAAGAGGTTTTGTTACATATGATGATGATATCTGTAGTTTTGACCAAATAAAAGCAAGTTTTCATTGATTTTTGGCATTACAATTGAGGTGGAAATAATGATGATGAAACTACAAGTTTTCAAGGAGCAATGAGATCAGAATCACTAAACACAAGTAAACATATACAAAATGAAATGAAAATGGTAAATGGATTGTTGGCCTTTCTTTCAAGGTGGCTAGAATACAATGTGGATGCATTTTGCTTGAACTGTACGAAGCCTTGCTCAGTAACTATTTGAACATAGCATTCATTTTTTAGCACTGCATCTCAGGAAAGATGCATTGGCTCTCAGAATCTTATAGTAAAACTGTAATCCTGTGAAGAGAAAGTTGAGTGAAACAAAATATATGGGTAGATGGATGTTGCTCGATTTGAGAAAGGGTTGAACTTCGGTATTCCAAGCTTTGTTAATCAGTTGGGTGATCTGGATTTGGGTATGGGGAATACAGCCTCAAAATTTGCAGATGACAGAAAACTTGGGGTTTGGCAAACAGATTCTGGGACAAAAAAAATCAAAGAATGAGAGTATATTCATGACAAATCTGGATAAGTTCAGAAAGACAGTGACATAGAAGGTCAATAGCAAATTTCAGTTATTTAACATTTGACAAAGGTATTCATAAGTAGGGACATAATGTACAAATATAAAGAAGTCATCATTAGTAATGTAAAACAATGAGATTTCAGAATAATTTTTTTTTCCAAACCAAAAAGATTGCTCATCAGTAATTGCCATGTATGCACAATTAAAAAGAATAGTTACTCCTAATTGTACAATTCCTCATATTTCCATCCATCGGGATGAAATTTAAATATGAATGTATATTCATGTCATTACAATGATCTCTGTGCCGATTCAGCAAAAACTGTGCAATGGAACCTCCAGCAGCAGGTGGCGATGGTGAGAGAGGCATTGAGATCCTGAGCAGTTTTGCAAAGATCCCAAGCAGGAGATGCAGGAGGGGCATCTGGAGCAGTTCAAAGGACTCGCTCCAGAAAAAAAGAATGTCTTTGAGGGAAGAACCAAAAGGAGCAGACAGACAAAAGATTTTTCAAAGCACACAAAGCACGGGCTTCATTACAAGTAAATAATGCCAATGGAATAATGAAACTTTGCTTCGTGATTTTCCGGCCATCTGTGTGCTCAAATGTCATGTTACAACTGCGACAGTACAGCCTTTGGGAAAGCAGGGCATCACAGATAATAAATTCTAGATTTCCATATTCAACTACCCATGTGCTGACCTGCAAATTGCTGTCAGTTTTAAACTCAATAATGGCAGGTGCTCAAATTATCTACGGTAACACAGCAGCATAATGCATTAATAGCTGTAAAGCATTGAGTGCCATCCGGATTTGGAATTATATCCTTATTCCTTCACTGTTACTGGGTCAAAATCCAAGAAACCCCTCCCCAACATCACATGAGTGTATGCTACATGAAGTGCTGGACTATCTTGACAGAACATCATGACTTTGAAAGGTCTTGCTGATTCTTCATTTCCGCTGCGTTAAAATCCTATCAGTTTCACCATAGCAGTGCTGAGAGCATTCATATACCACACAGACTCCAACGGTTCAAGCTGATGGCTCGCAATCTCATTCTTAAGTGTAACAGTGGACTGCTAATACACGTGCTCTGGCGAGATGACGGCCAAATACCATGAAAAAAAACATTAGAAACAGACTCTTAAATGGCAGACGTAGGGGCACATGGGCAGTTCCTGTAAAGAGATGAAATTGGGGCATCTCTGACAGTGCTGGTGTTTTAGAACACAGAACATAGAACAGTACAGCACAGTACAGGCCCTTCAGCCCACGAGGTTGTGCCGAACTTTTACCCTAATCCTCAGGTCTATCTAACCTCCACCCCTACCTTATACTTTCATCCATATGCCTATCTAATAGCCGCTTAAATGCTCCTAATGAGGCCGACTCCACTACCCTCTCCGACAATGCATTCCACGCCCTGACCACTCTCTGAGTAAAGAACTTACCTCTGACGTCTCCCCTATATCTATGACCCATCGAAATAGCTACCTCTACCCGAGGAAAAAGTCTCTGGCTGTCTCCTCTATCGATACCTCTGATCATTTTGTACACCTCTATCAAGTCACCTCTCATCCTTCATCGTTCTAAAGAGAAAAGCCCTAGCTCTCTCAACGTTTCTTCATAAGACCTTCCCTCCATTCCAGGCAACATCCTGGTAAATCTCCTCTGCACCTTTTCCAATGCTTCCACATCTTTCCTATAATGAGGCGACCAGAATTGGACACAATCCTCCAGACGTGGCCGAACCAGGCTTTTGTATAGCTGGAGCATAACTTCACAGCTCTTGAACTCAATCCCTCTATTAATGAAAGCTAACACACCATACACCTTCTTAACAACTCTATCCACCCGGGTGGCAGCTTTCAAGGAACTGTGGACATGAACCCCAGGATCCTTCTGATCCTCCACACTGCCAAGAATCGTTCCATTAACCCTATATTCTGCTTTCAAGTTATTCCTTCCAAAATGAATCACCTCACACTTTTCAGGGTTAAACTCCATCTGCCACTTCTCAGCCCAGCTCTATATCTTATCAATGTCTCTTTGTAACCTAGAACAGCCCTCCGCACTGTCTACAACGTGACCCACCTTTGTATTGTCCGCGAACTTACTAATCCACCCTTCCACTCCTTCATCCAAATCACTTACAAAAATCACAAATAGTAGAGGACCCAGAACAGATCCTTGTGGTACACCACTCGTAACTGAGCACCATGTTGAATATTTTCCATCCACTACCACCATTTGTCTTCTAAGGGTCAGCCAATTCTGAATCCAATCTTCCACATTTCTCCCTATCCCCTGCCTCCTTACCTTCTGCATGGTCCTACCATGGGGAACCTTATCAAACGCCTTCCTTAAATCCACGTATACCACATCCACTGCTCTACCTTCATCCACGTGTTTGGTCAACTCTTCAAAGAATTCAATAAGGTTTGTGAGGCATGATCTACCCCTCACAAACCCATGCTGACTATTACGAATCAAACTGTGCCTTTCCAAGTGATCATAAACCCTATCTCTCAGAGCCCTTTCCAATAATTTGCCCACCACTAATGTAAGACTAACTGGCCTGTAATTCTTGGGGTTATCCTTATTCCCTTTTTTGAACAAGGGAATGACGTTTGCCTCTCTCCAATTTTCCAGCACTATACCCATGGACAGTGAGGACGAAAAGATCATCACCAAAGGCCCTGCAATCTCTTCCCTAGCTTCCCATAGAATCCTTGGATAAATCCATCAGGCCCAGGGGCCTTATCTATCTTCAACTTCCTCAAAATTTCTAGCACATCTTCCTTACTAACATCCACCTCCTCTCGCCTACCAGCCTGTTTCACACGGTCATCCTCTTCAACTAGGTCCCTCTCAGTTGTGACTACTGAACAAAAGTATTCATTAAGGACATCTCCTATCTCTTTAGGTTCCATGCACAAATTCCCTTTACAATCCCTGATCAGCCTTACCCTTTCTCTGGTCATTCTCTTATTCCTCACGTACGTGTTAAAAAGCCTTGGAGTTTTCCCTGATCCTATCTGCCAAGGTTTCTTCATGCCCCTTTATAGCTCTCCTGAGCCCTTTCTTCAGCTCCTTCCTGGATAACTTGTATCCCTCGAGAGCCTTTTCCATTCCTTGTTTCCTAAACCTTACATAAGCATCCTTCTTCCTCATAGCCAGTCATTTGACCTCTCTTGAGAACCAAGGCTCCCTCACCTGACTGCATCTTCCCTGCCTGCTAGGGACAAACATATCAAGCACATGCAGTATGGATTCCGTAAACAATCTCCACATTTCAGTAGTGCTCTTCCCTGCCAGCATCTGTTCCCATTTTATGTTATCCAGTTCTTGCCTAACAGAATTGTAATTACTCTTCCCCCAATTATAAACCTTACCCTGCTGTATGTACCTATCCTTTTCCATGACTATTGTAAAAGCAACAGAGTTATGATCGCTACCGCCAAAATGCTCTCCGACCAACAGGTCTAACACTTGGCCCGGTTCATTGCCAAGCACCAAATCCAAAGTGGCCTCTCCTCGTGTTGGTCTATCTACATACTGTGTCAGGAAGCCTTTCTGAACGCACTGAACAAAATCCTCTCCGTATAAACTATTGCAACTAAAATGTTTCCAATCAATATTTAGAAAGTTGAAGTCACCCATGACTACAACCCTGTGGCTTCTGCACCTTTCCAGTATCTGCCTCCCAATCCGCTCCTCTACTTCTCTGCAACTATTAGGGGTCTGTAAAAAACCCCAACAAAGTGACTGAGATAACAGGTACTGCAGATGCTGGAGAATCCGAGATAACAAG
>JAHRHZ010000013.1:53093132-53197717 GCA_024137785.1 Ginglymostoma cirratum
AAACGTCAAGTTTTCCTGCTCCTATGATGCTGCTTGACCTGCTGTGTTCATCCAGCCCCATGCTTGTTAGCCCGATCATATCAGTTCCTTCCTGGCTCGCGTTCCCTCCACGCACCCAGCGTTTTAGAGCATGATATATACTATTGGAGTTGCACAGTCCAAGCTAACATATCTTCTGATTCTACTCCATGCAAAATGCACTCCGGCACATTTTAAAAATATGTATGCAATCTGAAAATATACTCACATGCCAAAAGAGGCCTTTAATAAAGTGTACTGTGACTATAAAATCGGCTTAAGCAATTTTACTGGTTGCTGTGTGGAATTCTTTCAGCATTGCTGTGCTCACCTGTACTTCGAGCATCGCTTTGTCCCTACACTACAGATGGTCAGAGGCAGAGTTCCACAATCCAGCTGCAAAAGCAATTATTGGATACCATTCGTCTATTCAGCAACACTCAAAATAATTAATAGTACATAATAGGACAGAGTAAAGACAGATTTAGCAACTGAAAATTCTGCAGCCAGGAGGTACTGTGACAGAACGACTCCGTGTCACAATCTGTGAAGGCACACACCATAACTTGGTGAGGCTATATTGCCCTTGGAAAGACTGCATTGTAGATTCAACAAAACTTTATATCAAAATACAAGGATAGTTCACATAAATCTGGCTTATGATCCCTTGAGTTTAGAAGGCTTCAAGTGTTCTAATTGAGGCGCTTAAAAAAATAAAAGATTTGTTTCACTAGATACAGAGAGATCATTTTCTCTGGTGAGGGAATATGTAACAAGAGCTCACAAAATTACGAAACACTCATTCAGCCAAGATCAGTGGAATTCTCAAACTGTCTGCCTCAGTAGGCAATGGATGATCAGCCAATTAAACTTTTTTAAATCTGACCAAGAGATTTATATCAGTCTAAGTATTAGATTAGATTTGTATTAGGTAAATTAATTTGATGTACAGATCAGTCATTATCCAACTGAATGCCAAACTGGCTTAAGGTGTGAAAATGGCTATTCTTGTGCCCAAGTAACCTGTTGGCCCCAAATACTCCGTACTGCTTCATTACTATGAAGCTGGAAGGACTGACCATTCTAACTTGTTCAGGTACTTTGAGAAGCACCTCTGAACTCATTCACTGAAAAAAATTACCAACATCACAGAGTCATAGTATTGTAAAACATAGAAAGAGACCAACTCGTCCATGCCAACCAGACAGCCTAAATTAATCAAGTGCCATTTGCCAATATTTGGCCCATATCCCTCTAAACCCTTCCTGTTCATGTACCCATTCAGATGCCTTTCAAATGTTGTAATTGTACCACTCTCCACCACTTCCCATAGCAGCTCATTCCATACTCGCATCACCTTCTGCGTGAAAAAACTGCCCCTTAAGTCCCTTTTATGTCTTTCTCCTCTCACCTTAAACCTTTGCCCTCTAGTTTTGGACTCACCTACCCTGGAAAGAAGACCTTAGCTAATCACCCTATCCATGCCCCTCATGATTTTATCAAGTTCATGACAGCATCCAGCTCCAAGTTCATCCCCAAGAGACACACAATTTAACCACGTACTAAAACACTGTTCCTTTGTTTTCTAACAGCAATATGGGAGTATCTTTCGCACTAGGTTTAAAAAGGCCACCAACACTTTCTTTTTCTACTTGACACAAACAATAGATTTTGTTTTAAATAGCTCTATTCAGAAAACTGCTAAGAAAAGTTCTAGGCTAGAAATTCTACAATATCAGCTAAAAAAAAATTAAATTAAAAAAAAACTTCTGCATATTAATTTTGAGAATTATAGATTAATTTATACTTTCTTTGTTCCTGGGACGTGCGCAACAACATGAGCAGCATTTACTGTCCATTTCAAATTGTCAGATGTTAATAAGCGTTCACTCCATCGAATGCTCGAGGCACGTACGGAGCCCAATGTTATAGGGGCAGCACATTCTTTCCCTAACAGACATTAGTAAATCAGCTGAATGTATATCAATCCAGCGTCTATCATTTTTAAAATAAAATGTCTGTCCTGATCCAGCAATGTTCAAATATATTAAAATTTATGTCACATGATTTAAACTCTCAATCTTTGGGTCAGCATAACACCAGTTGGTGCATGCACAATATTTTTGGATAACTAATTGATACTATTTTTAAACAGAAATTACATTGTAAGTTATCTTATTTGGAATTCCTACAGGAATTTTTACTTCTATTTTGTTTTCTTAATGTCACTGTCAATATTGAAACCATTGCGATATGTTTCGTGAAAAGTATACATGAATAAGAAGGGAGATATTAAGCAAGGATGTACGCATTGTTATCCATTTAGCATTGATCTGAAAATACATGATTCACCAAAAATGGATCAATGAACATTTTCAGTGAAAAATGATCAGAGTCCATTATTTTGCTTAAAGATTTTTAAAAATAAATTAGAATATTGGGCAATATTCCACAGCTATATATTAAAATATCAAATGTCAGGCCTGAAGGTGCTGGTCTGATTTTTGTCTACCAATGTACGTCAATGCAAATATTTAACAACCTTGTAAATCCAGCCTCAAATGTGAAGTTGGAGTACTCAATGCTTTAGTGTAAGTTCATTTACATAATTATTTGCAGCACTAGGTCCAGAAAGATATTAAGGTGGCAAAAAGTCAATTTCAGTCTCAGGCAGTGACCAAAAAAAGGGGTGGAAACAATATCTTGGGAATGCTAGGGATGAAGATAAGCGGCTGAAATTCCCCAGGGGCTTCGGGACCACAACATTTAGGGCTCCCTTAGACACTGACATCTGGACCAAATCAGCAATTTTATCAGAGATTGCCATCCAATAAAGTCCTGGGGGCAGGTTCCCAGTGCTCCTGGTCCAAACAGAGAGATGGCTGCTCCAAAACATCAGTAGTATTACCAGAAGAGGTGGATGTTGTTGATGCAGGCAGATGATCCTCAAGGAGCCCTTAGGTAAATAAATCAAGAAGTAAAAAGAAGCTAAGAATCCTTTTCATTGTGGGGCAAGGAGAAAGCCTGACTGAAGAATTCAAATCTAGACTCCAGGGAAAGATAAATACCAAGTTGGGAAGCAATAGGCATGTTTAAGATGGTTTTTGGAGGAAAAAGACAGCATATGTGGATGCTAATTTATATGGATAAGAGAGCAAGTGTTTGTTTCAAGGAGAAGGTAATGACAGCAGATTTGAAGGATATGCATTCTCTCAAGGGCTGATTAGGTATAATCTGCCAACCAATTAACATCCCCTTTCTCCTGAGTTAGAAACTAATTTGATTGTTTGAAACTTGGCATTCTTATGTTTGTCTTGATGAGTACAAAATGAAATTCTTCAGCATTTAAAGAAAGATGATGGCGGAGTTTTATTGTCACTGGACAAGTAATCCAGAGTATCAGGTCATACTCTAGGGATCCAGATGTGAATCCAACCACAGCAAATGATGCAGATTAATCTGCAATTAAATGTCTGTTAATGGCCAATAAAAAAACGTTGTAAAAACCTTTTTGTTACACTGACGTTGCTTCCATCAGGGCATCTTGGCCTTCATGTAACTCCAGAACCACATCAATGTAGTTTACTCTTAAAAGGTCTTGTGAGTCACTCAATTACCTCAAACCACAGCAATGTCTCAAAAAAATTGAAAGGAACCCAACTGACCAGCTGATCTTGACCTATGCACCAGGAAGGATGATGAAAAACTCAGCCCTGTCGACACTGCAAAATCCTTCTTACCAACATTTAGTGGCTGTAAGCCATTAAATTAGGATAGCTGTTTCACAGACTATTCAAGCAACAAGCTGACACAGTCATATAATTGGAACTATACTTTACTTAAAATGTCCCAGACACCACCATCGCCATCCTTGTCAGTACCCTGTCCCACCAGTGGGACAAACTGAGCAGAAGTGGCAGCACAGTGGTATATATTTGGGAGGGAGTTACCCTAGGAGTCTGCATATTGAGTCTGGACCCCATAAAGTCTGACAATATTAAATCAAACATAAGCTAGGAATCCTCCTGTTTATTAACATGTACATTCACACACATTCCCAATCAGTTGATGAACTAATACTCCTCCATGTTGAAAAACACTTGAATAACCACTGAAAGTTGCAAGGGCACAGAATGTACTCTGGCTGAGTGAGTTCAAAGTCCATAAACAAGAGTGGCTCGACAGCACTATTACTGAAGAAGTGGGTTATGTCCTAAACACAGACAATGCCAGACCGGGTGTGTGGCAGATGGCGGAAGAGCCAGCATGAGGGAAGAATGTACTTGACCTCATCCCAACCAATCTGCCTGTCAAAGATACATCTGTCCGTAAAAGCATCAGTCACACAGTCCTTATGGGGATAAAGATCCATCTTCACATTGAGGATACCCGCACTATGTTGTGTGGCACTATCACCTTGCTAACGGGATACATTTTGAAGAGATTTAGCAATCAAGACCAGGCACTCATGAGGCACTGTGGGTCATTAGCAGCTGCTGAATCGTACGTCAACACAATCTGCAACCTCATGTCACAGTAAATCCTGGACTCAAGCACGACCATCGAGCCAGTGGACCAACCTGGTTCAATGAATTGGCAGAAGACATGGTAGGAACAGCACCAGGCATTCCTAATATTGAAGCATTAACCTGGTGAAGCTGCAACACAGGACCATTTGCACACCAAACAATAATAAACAGCAAGTGATAGACAAAGCTAAGCAATTCCACAGCCAACAGAGCAAATCTAAGCTCTGCAGTCCTACCATAACCAGTTGTGAACTGTGGTGAACAACTAAACAACTCACTGGAGGAGGAGGCTTCACAAATATTCACATCCCTAATACTGATGTGCCTGGCAAGTAAGTGCAAAAAATAAGGCTGATGCATTTGCAACAATCTTCAGCCAGAAGTGCCGAGTGGATGATCCAACACAGCCTCATTCAGAGATGTCCAGCATCACAAATATAAGCTTTTAGTCAAAGGTTCTCAAGAAAATTTGTAGCTTGGGTTGTGGATGAGGTTGCAGACATGCTCACCGTGCCAGTGGGTTTCGTTACCCTGCATGGTAACATCGTCAGTGCACCTCCAGTGAAGCGTCGGTGTTCTGTCCTGCTTTTTAGTTATACGCCTCACTTTGCTGGGGTGATTGGTAATACTTCTTATATTGTTTCTCAGTGGCTTGTACACAGGGTATAATTCAATTTGTTTGTTGATGGAGTTCCAGTTAGAATATCAGGCCTGCAGGAATTCCCTGTTGTGTCTCTGTTTGGCTTGTGTGATTATCGATGCGTTGTCCCAGTCGAATTTGTGTCCATTGTTGTCCGTGTGTAGTGAGACGAGTGAGAATTAGTCATGTCTCTTGGCAGCTAGTTGGTGTTTGTGTGTCCGTATAGTCAATTTTCTTCCAGTTTGGCCTATGCAGTGTTTCTCACAGTCCTTGCATGGTATTTTGATTATTACACCAGTTTTGCAGCTTTTGGATATAACATGCAAGGACTGTGAAAAGCATTACATAGGCCAAACTGTAAGAAAACTGACAATAAGGATACATGAACACCAACTAGCTACCAAGAGACATGACCAATTCTCACTTGACTCACACGGACAACAAGGGACATGAATTCGACTGGGACAACACATCGATAATTGCACAAGCCAAACAGAGACACGCCAGGGAATTCCTGGAAGCCTGGTATTCCATCCGGAATTCCATCAACAAACACATTGAATTATACCCTGTGTACAAACCACTGAGAAACAAAACCGGAAGTAATGCCAAACGAGGTGTATAAATAACAAGTGGGACAGAACACCAACGCTTAACCAGAGATATATTGACGATGTTACCTAGCAGGGGAGACAAAACATCTTCAACCAAACACACTGGCTCGGTGAGAAAGTCTGCAACCCCAAGTTCTTAGTCAATTCGATTCATTCCACATGATATCAAGAAATAGTTGGAGGCACTGAATGCTGCAAAGGCTATGGCCCCTGGCAATATTCCATCAATAGTACAGAATAGTTGTGCTCCAGAACCTGCCACAACCCTAGCCAAGCTCTTCCAATACACATACAACACTGGTATCTAACCAACAATATGGAAAGTTGCCCAGGTATGCTGTGTACACAAAATGCAGAACAAATCGATCACGGCTAATTACCAGCCATCAATCTACTCTTAATCATCAGCTGATGGAAGGTGTCATAAATAGTGTTACCAAGAAGCATTTGATCATTTACAGCAACAGTAGAAGCAGAATCACACTCCAACATAACCTGCAACCTCTTGGTGCAGCATAGCCCTCACTCCACCATTACTCTTTCAGGCCAGGGGTCCAATCTTGCTAAGGATATAAACTTTAGTTTAATGAAAAGTGCAGGAGGGCATGCCAGGAGCACTATCAGCACTATCAATAAGGAGTGGCAAAATATTTAGGGCAGGAGATTCTTCTAAAGTCATTTACCATCCTGACTTGTAATATGTTGCTGCTCTTTCAATGTCACTGGATCAAAAATCTGGAACTCCCTCCCTGACAGCATTGTGGGTGCAGGTATACTAAGTGGATAATAGCAGGTAAAGAAGGCAGCTCACTACCACCTTCTCAAGGGTAACTCAGGCGGTCAGTGAAGCCCATCCTCCCTGAATGAGTAATGAAAAGCCTCGCTTTTCATTTTAAAAATCCGTTCTTCTCTGATCTCGACTGGCGCAAGCAATGTCGTTCTCATTGCACTGCAAAATCTGTGTCTTCATTCTATGACGCAATAAGATCCTTGGTAAAGTATAACCTCCTCATGCACTGGTTGAGTTCTGGGAATGTAGGTGCAATGCTCCTTGAGGAATTGGATGGACTGGCCTCCTGCCAAAAGCCCAAAACCTCTCACCTCTTCCTCTCTCTGAAGAACTGATGCTATCTGTCTGCTATATTCCCTCTTCTCCAATTTTTTATTACAAAAAAGGGAACCCCCGAATGAGATGCCCATGACCAAGCAGTCTCTGGAGTAGCACTTAACCTTAAGAGCAACATTCTCAGAAGTTATTAGAGAAATAGTTCATAGAGTGTTTGAAGCCTTTACAAAGTTTATTAAAAAGTCCCTCATTGTGTCTCAAAAGTCTGATGGTGTCAAGCAGCAAATGAACGCTGAAACCTACGTGTAGCCTTAAGTAGCACTGGAAAACTGCAGTAATAACTTGTTTACTCCTGTTCAGCTGCTTGCTGTTAGGAGAGGTCATTAAATAAAATGTTACCCAGTGAAGTAACAGACAGCCTCTTCAAATATCAATGAGCCCCTTTAACAATACCCTGAGTGGCTCTTCCTAGTGTGCACTTCAAATACCTGACAAATACAGCATCGTGCACTTAACACTGCAGTTTTTAAAAAAAACCATCTTGGATTTTTTGGAGGTTCTTCAATTCCAAAGCATTTGACCTAAATTGTGCCCAAAATTAAAAACAGCTTTTTAGAGTTTCACAGAATATCCAACCTATTATCAGCTTCTACCCAGACTGGAAGAGCAAGGATGAATAAATTCCAATAGGAGAAACTCTCAATGTGGACATAAAACGACAGAAAATTCCAGATGGGCCCATTACCCAAAACTTTAGTTGATGGTGCTTACACAGGGTTGTCACTTTTTGTGTTATTTCTGAGTGCTATATCCATAGGCCTGCACTGCAGCACATCTGCAATGGGGTGTAGTCAGGTTTCAAGCCAAGCTGACCATTAGCCAGCCATCTGCTGTGTGCTGGGAGTCCTTTAACAGATGGTAAATTTCCGCATTTGCTTCTCTTCTGACTGATTAAGAAAGCAAATGTTGCTGCTCTTGTCAGTTACGAATGCCAGTGCCTTGCATGTAACATTGGCTGTGGGTCATTCCAGCACACTTTCTTGTTTGTGGGACCTTGCGATTGTGGTGATTCTAAAGATAATGTACAGCATATTATATGTTAGTATATCGTAGAGGCTCCCTGGAGGCTGCAAACGCAGCTCTCATTGGGAAAATTTATGACCCATTGGTACAGCTGCAAAAATAAGTTAATTTTATCTTCATTCAATCACAGGCGTGCGAGCGATCTGGGAAGACATGTTGGGCCAAACAACCTCCTTCTGTGCTGTAGCTATTTTGTCATTCTGTGATATTTGCAGATCAGGCACTTCTGAGACATCCCTGCCCGGACCTCATCACAAACGAATGACACATTATGCAGTTAGACAGATCATGTACAGGATGTAAATGTAATATTTTGGGATCCACAATCAGTTCAAGTTTAAAATTTGACATGCTGCATTTCATGAACTACTAGATTTAAATAAATTCAAGAATTGTGGGTTTACTTCATACTTCCCAAGACCATAGGATGCCATATTCTTGGAAACACAGTGTTGACTTTAAACATTTTACGTGCATAATATATTTCGGGATTATGGTGTGTTCTATGTCAGTGATAAAGTGACTTAAGATGGTATGGAGTATCATCTTCAGTATATTCCAAACAGAAGCTGATAACAGCATACACCATTCAGCAGAGCTCAGGCAGCTACTATGTTTGAAGCCTTGAATCAATTTTATTGACTTTTCTCATGTTTGTTGCTGGGTCAAAGTCCTGGAACTCACTTCCTAATAGCATTATGGATCTATGAGCATTACATGGGCTGCAGTAGTTCAAAAAAACGTCAATTATAGATAGATAATAAATGCTAATCTTGACAGGGATGCTCACATTCCAAGAATGTCTTTAAAAAGGCACAAATGCGGCTAGGTTATAATTAATGGGCAGCAAGTGCCAGCAACTTACACAGCAAATGCACTGAAAGTATTTCAACCAAATGGTCACATCTCAAAGTCTAGGGGAAGGAGTCCTCAGTTGGGATGTCCCATTCAGTGAAGGGTCTTGGGCACAGTCAGTCAGCTGTTTGAGGTGACCAGGATCAGAGGTTCTGTGTCACTGCAGTCTGAACAGTGGGCCACACTCAGTCCTGCAGCCAGTCAGAGGATTAGTGACAATGCTCCTGTTACCTTTTTTCCCCAGATAGACCTGGGAGGTCCATGCATGGCAGTGATTTCTGGACTCGGAAATCAATGCTGCTGACAGCATCGGCATGCAATCAAGTGCACGGATCATTGGAGTTGCTTCGCATATCCTAGAGTGAACGTTAATTCACTGTAAGTCAATCATGGAGTTGCACAGAGATCAGTCAGGGGTTTGGCCGCTTGTCACTTGTCTTTCTGAGTCCCTTGGGGTTTACGTCATGGTCAATCCTGTGGGTCTGTTCACTGCAAATCCAGCAGGTTATAGGAGCCACCACTGTGGAAGGGAAGTTGGGGAAGTCAATTAGAGGCAGCACAGAGTGACATAGAATCCCTACAGTGTGGAAACAAGCCCTTTGGCCCAACAAGTCCACACTGACCCTTGGAGCATCCCACCCAGACCCATCCACTTATAACCCACCTAAGCTACACATCTCTGAACACTACGGGCAATTTAGCATGGCAAATCCACCTAACCTGCACATCTTTGGACTATGGGAGGAAACCGGAGGACCTGGTGGAAACCCACACAGACATGGGGAGAATGTGCAAACTCCACACAGACAGTTGCCCGAGGGTGGAATTGAACCCAGATCCCTGATGCTGTGAGGCAGCAGTGCTAACCAGTGTGCCACCGTGCCACCCGTATGCTAAAGTGCAGAAGAAACATTGTAACAGGGACACCTGAGTATATTAACGGTGGCAGTCCATGGTGCATCAGAGCACATGGAGTATCGTGTGGGAGAGGGTCATCGATGGGTGGCACCATTCTGGATTCAGCAGGGTAACAATGCATCATGATGGTTACCATGGCCAAGACCTGGGGATACAGGTAAAGTTGGGAGATTATGACTTAATTCGAATAGTTGGGTGGGAATGTGTGGAAACTTAGAACTGTGGGAATTAACAAAGATTGTCAGGAAGAGAGGTACATAAATGTTTAAGGGTGCCACAGACTGAGACTGCAACCCACTCTGCGAAATGTGCTCTGTGCTGCCTGCCATCGTCACGTGAATGACAAATGCACAATGCAAATGAAAAATGGGTGTCAACCTCACCCAGACTGGGCAAAGTAAACTTCTTTCTTCTGAGGACACAGGTTCCATTCTGACTGATATGAAACCTTCAAGGGATATGTCCATGAATCAGGCACTCACTCTGTGATCTTAATCTTGGGATTCTGCATGATCAATTATATCGGATTCATATCCTGGCCACAAGCAATCTTAACCAAGTCCCAAGTTAATCATAGTCATCTTAGCAGACTAGAAATAATCAGAGGAGACCATAAACATGTCACCTGTGGGCAAATTGCACACAGACATCCAAGGTCACATAGGCTGCACAAGGACATGGAGCTGATTTATCTGTAAGTATTTTCCAACATGTTCATGTATGAAATGTTGTCTTTCTTGGGTCACGTATGGATGAGGGAGGTAGTGATGCTCTGTGACATGGCTTGTGCTGCATACATCAGAATAAAGACCACGAGATCAAAATTCCACATAGAAGCGTTCCATGGACCTCCGTATCCGAGATGCTCCACTCTATCAAGGACAATGTTAAACTGTCACTTGCGAGTGATGTGAATATTGATTGTTCACTTTACCAGGGACCTATTCTGTTCCTGATTTCCACTCAAGAGTTAATCGGTACCATGACCAATGGATCCCAAAATAGCAAAGATTACCATCCACAAGGATCTGTTCTGGAACTTCTGCTCTTTGTGGTCTTTATAAATGACTTGGATGAGGAAGTAGAAGGGTGGGTTAGTATGTTTGCCAATGACACGAAGGTTGGTAGAGTTGTGGATAGTGTGGAGGGCTGTTGTGGGTTGCAATGGGACATTGACAGGATGCAGAACTGGGCAAAGAAGTGGCAAATGGAATTCAACCCAGAAAAGTGTGAAGTGATTGATTTTGGAAGGTCGAATTTGAATGCAAAATACAGGGTTAATAGCAAGATTCACGGCAGTGCGGAGGAACAGAGGGGTCTTGGAATCCACGTCCTCAAAGTTGCTACCCAAGTTGATAGGGTTGTAAAGAAGGCACATGGTCTGTTGGCTTTCATTGGCAGGGGAATTGAGTTTAAGAGCCGTGAGGTTATGCTGCAGCTCCATAAAACCCTGGTTAGACCACACTTGGAATATTGTGTTCAGTTCTGGGTGCCTCATTATAGGAAAGATGTGGAAGCTTTAGAGATGGTGCAGAGGAGATTTACCAGGATGCTGCCTGGACTAGAGGGCAGGTCTTATGAGGAAAGGTTGAGGGTGCTAGGGCTTTTTTCATCGGAGCAAAGAAAGATGAGAGGTGACTTGATAGAGGTATACAAGATGATGAGAAACATAGATAGAGTGAGTAGCCAGAGACGTTTTCCCAGGGTGGAAATGACTATTACAAGGTGGCATAATTTTAAGGTGATTGGAGGAAGGTAAAGCGGAGAGGTCAGAGGTAGGGTCTTCACACAGACAGTGATGGCCATGTGGAATGCGCTGCCGGTAGTGGTAGTGGAGTCAGATACTTTAGAGATGTTTAAGCGACTCTTCAATAGGCACATGGAGAATAGTAAAATGTAGGGTATGCAGGGTAGTTGATCTCAGTAGGATAATAGGTCGTTACAACATTGTGGGCCAAAGTCCTGTACTGTGCTGTGCTGTTCTATGTTCTATCGTAATTTTGGCCATAGTGCAAAGAAGATATAGAGAAATTGAGGAGGCACCAATACGCTATGACCAGATGCAACCTCCAGCAGTTGTGAACAGCTTTCACATGAAGACCCCGACAGTTGAAGGTGTCCTCAGGACGTGGGGGACATATATAAAGTCAAGAGTCTATGATTTCCACCGTTATGTCCTACAGATGAGTGACATGCAGTGTTGCCACAATCTGAAGAACCATACCAATCACTCAAGTGTAACCAGTTACTTGAAGGAGTGGATGGCTATCCCATCGGGTTGCTGACAATCTAACAGCTGCACTAAATTTTTATGCACCCAACTGCTTCCAAGGATCCACTGGAAATCTGTATGGGATTTGTCAATCATCATCCAATAAATGTAATAAGGGATATTACAATGCAATTTATGACAGATCGCATAACTTCACCTTGTTTCCCGTGATGAGTTCAGTGCTGTAGCCTAAGTGGTTGGTTTTGCCAACACAGCTGGCTTCCCCCAGATGCAAGAAGCTATAAATTGTATACACATTGCATTGAAAGCACCATGTCATAATGTGGCCAACTTCATCATTTAAAAAGGATTCCATTCCATCCACGTATAAGTGATCTGTGATCATCCGTACTAGATCTTAGAATTGTGGGAGTTGCCATGATGTCTATACCCTTGGAAACTCTCATGTTCCTGCTTCATTTCAAGAGCTGGACACCTTACAAGGATGGTTACTCAGACACAAGGCCTATCCTTTGCAACTCTGGCTGATGACTCCTTACACAGCCTCCTGACTAGGCCGAGCGTGGATACAATGCAACTCATTCATAAAGCAGGGTGATAGTGGAGAACTGAGATAACAAGGTGTGGAGCTGGATGAACACAGCAGGCCAAGCAGCATCAAAGGAACTATTTGTCCTGCTGAGGATGTGATTCCAATGCTTGGATTAGTCTGGGTTTAGGAGGGTGCCTTCCAGAGCACTCAGACAGAGTGCGCTGTACAATTCTTGCCTGCAGCATTCCGCACAACTAGAGCAGGCAAAAACTGGATGGAAATTTGCTGGGAGAGTGGAAGCAGTCTTCAGAAAATGAAAAGAAGGAACATCACCTTCACCATGATACAATATTGAAGTGTCAGGCAAAACAAGCCAGGCAGAACTTAATTAATACCCAGTTCCATCGGGTGTGAATTCAATGAAGTGATCTTGTTTTCTGCTCAAAAGGCAAGCAGTCCCTGCAGTTGTTTTTTGTTTGGCTTCTGTTCCTTTGTCTTGTTGATCAAAAGAAGCTAACATTTTCAACTGTTTGAAGGATTTCCAACATGCGATGCTACCACATTTAATAATGACAAGATGTTATGTGATGCTGTACATCTAACTGTCGCATTGGACTGAGGATGGCTAACCTGTGTAGTGTTATTCTTGTAGCTGTAGTTACACTGACAGTCAGACAGAAGGTGATGATGCAAAGTAGCAACATAGTTTTGAATGCGAGCTTCTATACCCAATGAAGTGTTACTCATGCTAATTGTGCACCCTCAGAAGACATTCACAGACATGTGGTATATGCATAAGGAGGAAGCAGCAGAAAATTGTGTCAGATAACTAGCTTAAGTTTAAAAGAGAAATTTTCCTTTCAACCCACTAAAACTGACACTTAACAGACTTTTGGTAAAATTCACTAAATTTTTAATGCACACGTATTATCATTTAACTGTCTTAATCTTAAAAGCTAACTGGATAGAATTAATCACATGAGAGCTTGCATCTTCAGAAAGTGACAATTTGATTTGAAAAACTCCTCCAATGGTCAATTGTGCAGAATATAACTGCTTTATTTTAACAAAAATAATCTGCTATAACACACCTCTGAAGTAACTGCAACTTGAACCCAGCTTTTCTAGGCCAGAGACAGGGACACTGCCACTATGCCACAAGAGCCCTACCTGGCTGTTGCTAAAATAAGTTTCATTTGCATGTTGAATTAGCCGCTGAATGAGCCCCAAATCATACTGTGTCGTTATTGATTTTAATGGAGACCTTGAAAGTAAAATTATTCCTTTTCATTTTATAATTTACCATATTGAATTATCGGTAAGACTGAAATTCCTTGCACAGTATCTAGAGAAATTTAAATTTCATTAATAATTTCATTTTTCTTTTCTATTTTAAAATATCCCGGTTGAAAGCTAGTATCAGTAACAGCAACCATGGAACGAATTGAAACTAATCATCAGTTGTCATAAAAAGCCATTTGTTCACTAATGTTCTGTTGGGAAGGAGGTATGCCATCCTTACCCAGTCTGGTTTATACATGACACCAGACTGATAGCCATATGGTTTACTCTTACCTTCCCTCTGAATGGCCTAAAAAGCTACCCAGTTATAGCAATTAGAAAAGTGCAACAAATACTATACTTTTGAAATGGCAACTTGCACCTGAGATTTACTGGATTTAATTGAGTTGTCTCTGCAAAAAATAGTCAATACTCCAATTTTGACCACATGGCTAAAAGACATTAATGTTTCCAAATCACCCATTTCTATCTCATGAATTCAATACCAATTGCAAAGAAGCAGTTCATTTTTGTTTTGAATGCAAGAAATGTATGTTATCTGACCGGATTTTTCTGTATAGCCTTGTTCAAGGTTACCCTGAATAAGCAAATGACACACACTTCAGATTTTCATTGATATGATGTGATAGACGTGATACACTTCTTATCTTGCAGTTATTATTTTGCCAAAAATATTACTATATATAGTCAATGCCATGTCACCTGAGAAACTGAACTACTAGCAAGGAGGGCTATGGTATTTTGTTGGCTGTCTCCAGATTCTTAATTACTGTGTAAATGCCCAATAACAATTTGATGCATTGTATAAAAGTTATCAACAAGTACTTCTGTGACCATTGAAATAGATACTTGCATACAATATATTTCGCAATAGAAAATAACAACTGCTTGCTAATTGAATTAGAAAACATGTCAGTTAGGTAAAATTGTCAATTTGATGGTGTTATTATAAACATTCGTGAAGATGCCAAGTTGGAAGCTATTCCATTACTATGGAGCCAGTATTTCAAGTTCAAGTACTCTCTCAAGAAATACTGTTAAATATTTAATACTTTCCTGCCTGAGACAAAATGCTGCTTTATTCACCAATCAAAAAGGCCCTGTAGGAAAATCATTTTTGCTGAATACAAAGTTCATCTTCCATGATATATTCCGTCAAACTGCCATTAGGTGGGAGGTGATTAGCGTTTTTCCCCATTTTGGATCTGCTGTTGGAACACAGAGAAAGGAAGACTCTTGATGAGTGTTCAGCTGTTCAGTTCTATGATGGCATTGAAATCTGCATCTTCAATGGAAAAAGATGTCAATTCACTGCAGCTGGCTGGAAGCAAATGCAAATTTTGTACCTCAGACAACTGACAGATGTACTGTCATCATGAAATTCTTCAGCTTGGAGCAACAATTTAGGAAAAGCTTGCATTTTGCATGACCACCATATATCTCAAAGCCCTCCACAACCAAAGAAATACTGAAGTATAGTCACTGTTGTAACATAGCAATTACGATAGCCTGAGTTAAATAGTGTAAGGTCATCGCTGTACAAGTGAGTCTGGTGAAGTTGCAAAACTTGGTTAAAGATGTAGAGAAGTGTGAGACCAGGAAGAAAATTAAACAAAAGGGCGATAATTTTATGTTTGCGAAGTCAGAAGACCAGAAATCAAGGTGAGAGCAAGCTTCGTTAGAATAAGATATGAGCAGTTTAGTTTCGGTTGAACACAAGTTTTATTAGGCCGCAGCTAGGTAGGAGAACATTGCGTCTGGAGCTGACAAAGACATGGATTAGTAAAGATCTCAGCAGAAAGACTGAGTAAGAACAAATTGGAGGTGCAAAGGCCTGCAATGCACTGGGCTGGAACTAAGTTATGGAGAAACTATGCAGGTGAAAGCTCGGCTGAGGTATGACAGGATTCTGAGTATGAGACAAGTCTCATTGGAATGGAATTGGAGTAGAATGAGACACCGTCCAGGTTTAAGGTCTGCATTAAATATATAATATTTTCCTAATTGCTAGATAAAGCAAATTGCAGTTTGTTCCAGTCTGGACGACAAACATGCAGTGTGACTGTGCAAGTACCGTTGAGACAGCCTAGGGAAGAGGAAAAGTCTAGTATGAACGAATGGGTTAATCTTTTCAAGGTGATGGTGTTTTGGCAGGAAAGAAGGCATTTCAGGACATAAGCTAGTTGCCAGTAAATGAAAACATCTCCTTTTGAAAAGCTATTCTTTTTTTTATATAGATTGTGGCAAAAGATGACAGTAACTATCTTCCTTCAGAAGGGTGTTCCCATTAATAAGCACAGAAAATCTGAGTCAATTTCTTCGAAATGAACAAATAAACTCCTCAGAAAAATTCTAATTGGTTCAGTGACTTTTTTACACTAATGTTAAGCCTATCTGTAAATTCAATAAATGCAATCAAATTTGCCTGAAGCATTGCCTTGAATTAGCACCACTTTGTAGCAAGGTTGAAACAGGTCAACTGTGTCTCCCTTTACTGTGTGTTCTCTATATTTGTGGTTGTATTCACCTCTTTAGCTGCAGACAATTTTAATGGAGACCTTGAAAGTAAAATTATTCCTTTTCATTTTATAATTTACCATATTGAATTAGTCTCTGCACACTTGACTTAGTATAAAGTATTTGTTGGCTTCTGAACTTTTAACATCACTTGTAGACATTTAATATTTTAGTAATACTAATATAATAATGCCAAATTTTGTTCAACGACACAAATATTGGCCCATTTACAGTCTGAAGTCCTGCTGGCCGGACCAGTTTTATTTTTATATCGATAATACTTGTTTTTAAATGTTGATGACTGATCTTCAAGCAGTATCGTCTTTCTTCTGCCTTTCACACATTGACACCATTAGAGTATAACTCTCAATCATTTGTTAGCCAAGACCTTTCTTTTTGAAAATAAAAAGTCTTTATCATTGACCTATCTTCAAGGTCTATCATATTTCAAAATTTGTCTGACCTTTCAATTATGCGCAGTAAAGATTCTACAGCTCTTTTTTTTCAGACTCACTTCTGGTAACTCTGCTCTTTTTTCTAGCCTCTCGTGTACCTCATTCCAAGTACAGTGGCTAAACTAATTATTTTTCTGCAAACAAAATTAGCTAGATCTTTTCAAATCGCCTTGACTCAGTAGTAGCACTCTTTTCTCCAAGTCAAAAACTTGCATACAAATTCTAGGCCAAAATGACAGCACAGTGCTGACCGAGTGCTGTATTATGCTAGATATTAAAGTGAGTTTCACTTCAGCCTTCATAAGCAGAACTAATAGGTTGTATGGCATTATTTTGAGGAAAGGCAATGGAGTTCTCGTAATGTCCTGGCCAATATTTTTCCTTCAACTGACATCGCTGAAAGAGGTTATCTGTTCATTATCACACTGCTGTTTGTGGGACTTTATTGGGCACAATATGTGACCATATTGTGACGACAGGCCAGATTCCAGTCCTGCAACAGTGGATGGATTTTAATTGATTGAAATCTCAGTCTACTTTTCAGAAGTGTGTCATTGACTGTAAAGCACTGTGAAACATCATGAGATCACGAACGATGCTATAGAAATGCAAGTTCTTCCTCCACAGTCATTGATGAGATTGACAGGATTTTTAGTCTCCCCACCTCTGCATGTGAGAGCTGGGACTAGTGAGTGATGGGCACTAAAACCAGCACCATTAGCCAGTGTGCTGGCACTGGTACCCTGGTATTACCCAATCCTAGGGGCATTTTACCACAGGAAAGATGGAGGAGAAGGGGTGCTTAGAGGTGACAGGGCTATCCATCCTCAAGCAGTGGGTAACAATTGAATTAGTCATTGTTTACTTAAGGGCAATTGTTGGAGGTCGGATGGGATTCTGCAAAGGTGCCAGGCCCTTGCAGGTGCTGATGGAGACATTAGCTATCTAGGTAGGCCATGGTGCCAATACTCCAGGTAGGCTTAAAGGCCCTCACTGCCTTCCACAGCTGCAGGCTGCTATGTGAAGGGATTCCCCATAGTTGTGGCCCAAATCAAAATATAATATTTTCTCTTAAATTTGAACCAAAACTGGACAGAGTGTACCTCTGTTGTGGGGTGCCCACCTTTTCACTTACCTGGCCTTGCATTTTACTGCTGCCAATGCATTCGGGCTGTGGCACCTCTTATTTGCCCCTCAATTTCAGAAAGCTGACTGCTTTTCTTTAAATGGGTGTCAGGTACAGCCTCTGGCCTTTCATTCAGGATAATCTACTGTGTCCCACACAGCATGAGTACTGGCCCACCTAGGACCCTGGTTGGAGGGTTCAAAAGGGAAAACTCTGTCCCTTCAAAAGAGGCACCTGGCTTTTGCAGGCTTTTTGTCATCGACCAGGATACTATTTGGCTCTGCATCAAATTATTTTCTGTCACATTTTACATACAACAGAGAAAGCCTGGAGCAGAGGAGGCTGAGGGGTGATCTTATAGAAGTTTATAAAATCATGAGGGGCATAGATAAGGTGAATAGCCAAGATCTTTTTCCCAGTGTAGGGGAGTCTAAAACCAGAGGGCATAGGTTTTAGTTGAGAGGGGAAAGATTTAAAAGGACTTGGGGGACAACTTTTTCAACACAGGGTGGTGCATGTATAGAATGAGCTGCCAGAGGAGATGATGGAAGTGGGTACAATTACAAAATTTAAAAGATATTTGGACAGGCAGTGGTTGGGAAAGGTTAAGAGGGATATGGACCAAATGGAAGCAAGTGGGACTAGTTCGGTTTAGGAAACCTGGTCAACATGGAAGAGTTGGGCCTAAGGGTTTGTTTTCATGCTGTATGATTCTATGACTCTGTGACTAGGGTAACAGCAGACTATTTGACTATACAGTAAGTAAACTGGGGTTTGCATCCACAATGTATGAGTTACACATTTCAAAAAGGTATCGTTGAAAACAAAGCAAACTGTAGTGCTGACCCAATCTAAACCACTTTTGGTGTCAGTCAGCATTGATAGATCTTAAGCAGCATGTCCCCTGTCTTATTAGCAAGAAAGTCATTTGTGTCGCATGGGCAAGAACTAAAAATCAAGATCAGGATGAATAAAGAATACTTCACCACAGATGACTTTCTTCTCAATTTATCTTTTCTTTTAATGAATGTTCATTGCGAAATGTTCCTAAGGTGGCATTAAATACTCATGAGCATCCAACAGAAAGCTGCCAACAATACTGCTCCAGGAACAGTATTAATTGAATCCTCCCTATCAGTGTGACATAGGTAACCTAAATTTCCCAGAGGAGTTTATTTGTTTGTCTCTTGAAATTCCAACAATGCCTTCCATCATCATTGCAGCAAACACATTCAAATTCCATTTAGTCACTTCTATGGTTACTTCAGCTGCTGATAATCATAAAGTTCTTTATCAATCAGTTCAAGAAACTGTAAGTTCGATATCAAAAGATGGGTTTGAAAGAAAATACCATCTAGCAATAAGTAATAAATATAAGGATTGAAAGAACATACAGTATAAACAAGGGAGCAAATGATAAATGCTGCAGTGATTGGGGATTATTTGTAGACTCAGTGCCTCAATTTACTCCTGTTATATATTGCAGAGATTCATAGGGCCTTTTCCCATTATTCTCAAGGTTTTCAGAGTATGCTTATCTGGATTATTTTTAGAAAGTTTCTTAGCTGTGCTTGCGAATTCATTGCTATGAGTACTTTAAGGAAGATGGGGTGTTGGGGAGCAAAATAGGTGCTGCTGCTACAGGACTGTGATGTCTTCAACTGCATAAAAGGGGTGAGTAGTCTTTATTTAGGATAGAGAAATCATTTATTATGGATAAGTAAACCAAGACAGGATGTGGCCAATGCTGGTAAAACTACACAGGTTGCTAGTCTCTAGACGTCCTGAGAAATGGGCTTAGACCTTGAACAGCTACAGTTCCTATAATAACAGTACTCCCTCTCGTTGGTACTGGGTAGGATTTCAAGAATATTGATCTACCATGAATAAAGAAATGTCAATACACCTCAAAATCAAGATGGTATGTATGTTGGAAAGGAGGCTGGAGGGAATGAATTCTCACAGTGCTGCACTTCTGTCTCCATTTTAAATTTTCTGCACATTTCTTTCTATTAGTGACAATGGATCCTTACTGAATGGCAGAGTTCATTGTGTTCAGTGTTTTGAAGACAATGCTGACAAAGAAAATGATGTACATACATATGAATTAGGAGCAGGAGTAGATATTTCAGCACAGTAATATATAATAACAGATGCACAATGTTAGTCTGTCATTTTCACTCCGCTTTAATACACAGAACAAATATCATCCATTTTCCCTTTGCAACCGCTCCAGTCTTCCCAGTAAAATCAGGTGATTACAGAGGTAACTCCTGTCTAGTGACAGAATATTAAGGAGAATACTTAAATAAAATAAGATGAGGGGTAACAAACAGAAAAATTCAAAATTCTGAAAGAGAAACGATCAACATAATTCAACAATATAACACTGTAACACTGATTCTCTGCCCAAAGTCCTCTATGAGTGAGGCTTCTTGTGGGAGTTCAGCATTTGGACAGTTGTCTATCTTACTCTTTTTAAGCTTGGTGATTTCCTAAAATTTTAGCTTTTCTCAACTAAAAAAATGTCAGATGTTAGACTAAAGACAGCAGATATTACATGATCAGTATCTCATTTCAGCTTTATGAACTATTTCACACCCAACATTATACTTTAATGGTGAAATAAATCCAAAATGTTTCATAAAACAAAAATAACGCAAAAGAAAAACAATCATTATTTTCTCATTTCCCAGAACCTATATCATCTCACCTCTAATCCACCATATATCCTGCTGTGAGTTTAGATTAGTTTTCTGCTGCCTTTCATCACCTATACCCCCTAACCCCTCCCTGCCCTCTCTTGAAGCTGGTGGCCACTTGTTTGGATACAATTTGAAAAGCAGCAGACATACATATGTAACTGGGCTATGTTGTCATTGTTCGTATATAAGCTCTTACAGTAAGTCAGTGAGTATCAGAAAACTCTTTGATTGAGGAGGGAATGGAAATGCTCATGTGTAACTAGACATTATTCCAACAGGGACTTCCCAGCAACCTCCAGGTGCAGACGCTTATTGGAGTCTGAGCGATGTGAGCTGAACCAAAAAGCTGGAGCCATAGTGTGCCTACAAATTGCTGCCCTGTTTTGATGAGGATATGTAGCTTGAGTAAAGATTTTGTAGTTACTGGGCCAGACTATTTACTGTTGCCTTATTGATTAAAGTTTCAAATGAACAATTAAATATTGGGATTTGAGTTAAAAGAGTAAGCCAGAACTGATACGTCAGAGACAAAGAAAGTACCAGGAACAAAAATGGTGACCAGCAGGGAGCAAGCCGCTGTGGAGAATGTCAATAAACAATGACCCAAACCAAGGCATACAGTGAAACAACCGGAGTAATGAAAAACCAGGCTTGGCCAGGAAGTGAGAAAAACACAGCCAGTCAGATTGAGGTTTTTGTTTGAAATTGTATAACATCATATGTGACTTATCACTTAGCCACTCCTTTGCTCCAAATGGTTGAACATCCCTGCAATAAACCATCAAAATAATGACGTGCTTCATTATTGGCAGGAAAAACCTGACTTTCAAATTATAGTCTTAGATAGCACTTAGGGTTTTGGAAAGCTTTGCGCCCCATTTTGGCAGCTTTCAGTTTGCTTCGAAAAAAAAATTTGCAGCTGCTTTGAATTAAAATTCAACGTGTAAACAAAGCAAATTTGTTTACTTCACCATTACAGTGAAGTAGAAACACCTACCTCAAAAGTTGGCATGTCAACCGCGGGTGAATAATGCTGAAGCAAGAAATTACAGGCTTATATAAATGCATATTCTGAAATCTAAATGTGAAAATTACACAGTAATTATGTTTTTTTAAAAATACAATAAGTTACACTGTAACTGTAAATAAATAAATAAAATAATGATCTGAATGTTTTCAGGTTCAGTAAAAAAATGTGATTGACAGATATTAGTCTAACTCGTCTTGAACATCTCAAAATGGAGCTCCAGCATGGCCAATTCATTCATTTCCAAGTTTTACTGATTTCCTTATACCTGTCTTAGTATAAAATAGATAGCAGCAAGACAGCACTTGTTTTATATCTCACTCAATTTTTATGTCCATTAAAGCAACCTGGCTTTTACAAGATTTATACTGCACTAAGTCATTACACCCCACACTGAAACACATGATGAACAAACACAAGCAGCTTCATCAAACATGATTTTATTGCAGTCCACTTCTGACTCCACAATTCAATGTTGACATCTTTAATTTCAGTCTTAAAATCCAAATTCTGGAAACAGAGCAGCTTGATTTTTCATCCACTAGATTTTATCTTCATTAAGAGATAAATAAGTCAATCATCAATTTCAATTTTAATTAACCTATATGTGCTTGCGGTTGTCTTGTGATCCATCATCAAAAGATCTCAAAATTGTGGTAGAAATATGATGATCAAAATATCTGAATGCATGCTTTTCCTTTACCATGCTTTAGAGGAGGAAGAAACTGTATTTTATCTTCTGTGGTATGTGAGCATCACTAGCTGGCCAGCATTTATTGCCCATCCCTAGTTGCCCTTGAGAAAGTAGTGGTGAGTTGCCTTCTTGAACCGCTGCAGTCCACCTGCTGTAGATTGACCCACAATGCCATTAGGGAGGGAATTCCAGGATTGTGATCAAGTGACGCTGAAGGAACAGTGATATATTTCCAAGTCAGGATGGTGAGTAGCTTGGCGAGGAACTTGCAGTGGTGTATCTGCTGCCTAATGGGTTTGGAAGGTGCTTTCAAAGGACCTTTGGAGAATGTCTGCAGTGCATCTTACAGATAGTACATACTGCTGCTACTAAGCATCACTGGTGGAGGGCGTGGATTAACGTGGATGCTGTGCCAATCAAGTGGGCTGCTTTGTCCTGAGGTGGTGTCAAGCTTCTTAAGTGTTTTTGGAGCTGCATCCATTCAGGCAAGTAGGGCGCATTCCATCACACTCCTGACTTGCACCTTGTAGATGGTGGATAGAATTTATGAATTCAGGAGGTGAGTTACTCACTGTGGTATTCCCAGCCTCTGACCTACTCTTGTATCCCGTTGAGTTTCTGGTCAATGTTAATGATAGTTGGGAATTCAGTGATGGAAACATCCTTCAGAGATGCCCTGGGGCTGAAATGACTGACCTCCAATAGCCACGGCCATCCTACTATGTGCCAGGTATGACTCTAACCAGTGGAGAATTTTGCCCCAATTGCCATTGGCTCCACTTTTGCTAGGGCTCCTCAATGCCACACTCAGTCAATATGGCTTTGATGTCAAGGACTGTCACTCTTACCTCATCTCTGAAATTCAGCTCGTTTATCCATGTTTGAACTAAGACTGTAATGAGATCAGGAACTGAGTGACTAGGCTGGATTTGCTCTGCTTTTTATTGCCCAGGAATGTCCTGGGCAATTTTCTACATTATCAGGTGGAGGCCAGTGCTATAACTGTACTGGAACAGCTTGGCTAAGGGAGCAGCAGGTTCTGGAGCACAAGTCCTCAGTACAGTTGCTAGAATGTTGTCAGGGCACCTAGTCTGTGCAGTGTCCAGTACCTCCAACCATTTCTTGATATCATGTGGAGTGAACTGAATTGGAGGAAGACTGGCATCTGTGATGCTGGTGACCCCTGGGGGAGGCCAAGATAAATATCCACTCAGCATTTCTGCCTGAAAATTACTGTAAATGCTTCAGCCTTTTTTTTTGCACTAATGCGCTGGGCTCTTCCAAATTTGAGTACGGGATATCTGTGGAGCCTCTTCCTCACTGAGTTTTTTAATTGTCCACCACCATTCATAACTGAATTTGGCAGGACTGCAGAACCTAGTTCAAATCCATTAATAGTGGGATCACTGAGCTCTATCTATTACTTGCTGCTTATGCTGTTTGACAGACAGGTAGTTCTGTTTGCTAGTTTCACCAGTCTTACACCTCATTTTCGGGTATGCCTGGTGCTGCTCCTGGTATGCCCTCCTGCACTCTCCACTGAACCAGACCTGCTGGTAATGGTTGAATGGGGGACATGCCACACCATGAGGTTACAGATTGTGCTGGAATATAATTCTGCTGCTGTTGATGGCCTGCAGCACCTCATGAATGCCAAGTCTTGAGTGGCTAGATCTGTGCTAGGTATGTCCCATTTAGTACGGTGATAGTGCCACACAACATGATGGACGGTATTCTCAATGTGATGGCAGGACTCTATCTCCACAGGAACCGTGCGGTGATCACTCTTACCGATACTTTCATTGTCAGATGCATCTGCAACCGGCAGATTGATAACAAAGAGGTCTGGTACGTTTTTCTCCCGAATTGGTTCCCTCACCACCTGCTGGAAACCCAGACTATGTCCTTTAGGACCCAACCAGCTCGACCAGTTGTGTTGCTGCTGAGCGACTCTTGGTGATCCACATTAAAGCTTCCCACCCAGAATACATTTTGCACTCACGCTACCCTCGGTGCTTCCTCCAAGTGTTGTTCATGGAGGAGAGCTTATTCACCAGCCAAGGGAGGACAATACATCATAATCAGCAGTACCTTTCCTTGCCCACGTTTAGCCTAAAGCTGTGAGACTTCATGGGACCTGGAGTCAATATTGACGACTCCCAGGACAACTCCCACTCTACTGTACACAAATATGCCACCACCGCTGCTGGGTCTGTCCTGTTGATGATTGATACAACTAAGTACCTTGCTGGGCCATTTCAAAGGGCAGTTAAGAGTCAACCACATTGCTGTGGCTCTGGAGTCATATGTAGGCCAGACCAGGTGAGGATGGCAGACTTCATTCCTGAAGGACATTCATGAACCAGACGTTTTTTTCCCAACAATCGACAGTGGTTTTGCAGCATATTCTCAATTCCTGATTTTTTAAATCAAATTCAAATTCTATCATCCACCATGGTGGGATTCAAACCCAGGTCCCCAGAACGTTAGTTAGAGTTTCTGGATTAATAGTCTACCGATGCCATCATCTCCCCTAAAATACAGTAAAGAAAATCTTTGACAGAACTGTTAAGCAAAGTAACCAAAGCTAATTCCATTAATATTTTATGGATACTGGCAGAAATACAAAGGTTAAGGAATGTAGCAAAATAATTCCAAACATAGAACCAGGATGGTGAAATGATTAAGGCGAATGGTGGAATGAAGGGATAGCAGAAATCACAAACTTCCAGAGCGATAAGAGAAACAATAAAACAACAAATTTGAAAGAAAGGATAGACCAAGACCTTGGAGGGATTTGCAGTTAACTGCAAGGATTTTGGGTTCAGTGCACTGGAGTTCCAGGGTTGGAAATAAAGTTAAGGACTGGATGAAGTTTGACGCCTGTGAAAATTTGAGCACAACCAGCAAATAGAGAAGAGAAAATATGAGTGTTGTGGAGACAAGAATGCACAAAGTCTTCAGCAGCAGCAAACCTGATGTTGAGAAGTATGTTGGAGGTAATAACCTGGAGCCTTATGGGTAAAATGTGGAGACTGATTTACCGGTTCAGTTAAAACAGGATGCTCAAATTGCGCACAGACTGGTTTATCATTATCAGGTGGCAAGGGAGGGGCTGATGTCACTAGTGAAGGAGAACAGTTTCTTGAGACTTCTGCTTGACAAATGTTCAGTTAAAGGAAATCCATATAGTTCAATGTGAAAGGAAGCATCAAACAACAGGAACATAAGAACACAGAAAATGGGTGCAGGAGTAGGTCATGCAGCCCTTCGAGCCTGCACTGCCATTCGGCCCTTCGAGCCTGCACCACCATTCAATTTGATCATGACTAATCATGCAATTTCAGTATTCCATTCCCACTTTCTCTCCATACCCCTTGATCCCTTTAGTCACGAGGGCCATGTCCAACGCCGTCTTGAATATTTCTAATGAACTGGCCCCAACAGCTTTTTATGGGAGAGAATTCCACACATTCACAACTCTCTAAGTGAAGAAATTCTTCCCCATCTCAGTCCTGAACGGCTTACCTATTATTCTTAGTGTGTGACCTCTAGTTCGGCACTTCCCCAACATCAGAACATTTTCCCACATCTACCCTTTCCAGTCCCATGAGGATTTTATATGTTTCAATGAGATTCCCCCTCATTCTTCTAAGTTCCTGTGAGTACAAGCCCAGTCGATCCAGTCAAAGGTGGTCATAGAGTGAAGGCCGGCATCACCAAATGCACAGTTGGATGTTATCAACATAAATTTGAGGTTGTTGCCTTATTTGCTGATGAATCACTAAGGTCAGCAATATGAGTCAGAAAGGAGCAGAAAGAATGCTCCTTTCAAGGATAGATGCTTAACAGAATCCTCCTGGAGGTGGTTGTGCAGGCAGAAAGAGAAGCCATTGTTGGATATCTGCTGGCTGTGGTCAGAAGGTAAGAATAGGAAGAAACTGCACAAGGGAAATATTTTCATGAAAAGTAGATTGCTGGCAATGGATGAGCACTGTATATTTGCACCACCAGTTGCTACAACAATTATCTTGATACTGTAAACATGGGGATGGTGTCAGAGGACTGGAAAGTGACACATGCTACAGCTAAATGCTAGTATGTAAAAGACAGCACAGGCTGGATAACTGTTACTCATGAAAGACCAACTTGGACAATGTGTATGGTGAAGTCACGGAGAAGGTGGATAACAATAATTCAGTTTATGTCACAACGTTGAACTTCCAAAAGGCAGTTGACAAAATAGTGCGCAATAGAGTTGTTATCAAAATTAAAATTCATGGGGTTAAAGGGGCATTTTCAACACGATGGCAAAATTGGCTTTGGGACTTGTTAGCAACAAATGAAATTGAATGTATTTCAGACTGTTGCTCTCCTGGGCTTAGTATTTGGACACACTATGCCTCTTGGTATATATTAAAGATTCTGTATTTGGTATGCAAGATATCTGACATGTGTAGATGATACAAAATTAGTTATACAGTCGACAGTGAGGAGGATAGTAACAAACCTCAAGAGTACATAGAAAAACTGGTGAAATGGGCAGGTGCGCTGCAAATGAAATTCAATACAGAGAAGTATGGCTGGAAGAAGGAGGCGAGGTTACAGGAATTAAACAGTATCATTTTACAGGAACAGGATGACCTGCAGCTGTACGTAGACAAATCAATGGAGGTGGGAGATGAAGCTGACAAGACTGTTAGAAATGAATATGGGATCCCTGTCCTTTATTGTGAGGAACTGTGTACAAAAAAAGGAGGCTAAGCTAAACTGACACAAAATACTAGTTAGGCCTCAGCTGGATTATTGTGTCATATTCTTGATTTTTCTCATTAAAATGGAATTCAAGGCCTTGGAAAAGGCGTAAAGAGATTCACAAGGACGGCATCAGAAATGAGGGATTTCAGAAATGTGGAAAGGCTGGAGATGCCAAACTTCTCCTTAGAGCAAAGAAGATTAAGAAGGGATTTGATCATAATTATTTGATAGAGTAAATAAGGAGAAACTATTTCCAGTCACAGTAGAATTGGTAAACAGCAGACACTATTTTAAAGTGATGGGTAAAATAACCAGAGGCAACATTATATTTAACAGTGAATTGTTGTAATCTTCAATATACTCAAAAGCTTGAATACTTGAGGGGAAATATTTACGGAGATGTGGTGAAACAACAGTGGAGTGTAATTAATTAGAAAACTCTATCAAAGAGTGTGTATAGGAATGATGGAGCAAATGGCGTCATATTGTGCTGTATAACCAATGTGCTTCAACATTAAATGAAATTACTTTACTTATGAGCCAGAGATGGTACTAATCTATATACGATGTTCCTGTACAATAACTCAGTATACTATAAAGATCAACCCAGTTACCTTACAGAACAGATTTATAACGTCAGAATTTAATACCTGATCTTACTTCCTCAATCACGTCACAAATCATGCTTTTGAAAAATCTAGGCCAATATATATATGACTGATAATTATTTTGTGGTACTGTTAAAGTTATGATCATTCCAGTATTTGAAATGCTCTATTACTGGCACTTCTTCCTCTGAGTCAGAGGATTGTAGGTTCAAGTTCTTCTCCAGCATCAAGTGTACTCAAATGAAGACTGACAGACCGGCAGAGCGCTCAGGAAATTTTGCACTTTTAAAGTTGCCACCTTTTGGATGAGATATTAAACTGATACCACAGAAACCCTCCCATGTGGAAGTAAAAGATCCCTTGAAACAATTTCGAAGTAGAGTTGAAGAATTAACTCCGGTATCCTGACCAACTTTTAACCTCAGTCAAGATCACAAACCAGACATTCTACTTACTATCGACACATTGCTGTCGGATTGTTTGCGGGAGCTTGCTGTGGAATTTCCTGAAAATAATCCAGCATTTCTTGGAGATAATAGGTACTGCAGATGCTGGAGAATCCGAGATAACAAGGCGTGGGGCTGGATGAACACAGCAGGCCAAGCAGCATCATAGGAGCAGGAAAGCTTGACGTTTCGGGCCCAGACCCTTCATCAGAAATGGGGGAGGGGAAGAGGGTTCTGAAATAAATAGGGAGAGAGGGGGAGGCGGATAGAGGATGGATAGAGGAGAGGATAGGTGGAGAGGAGACAGACAAGTCAAACAGGCGGGGATGGAGCCAGTGAAGGTGAGTGTAGGTGGGGAGGTAGGGAGGAGATAGGTCAGTCTAGGGAGGACGGACAGGTCAAGGGGGCAGGATGATGTTAGTAGATAGGAGATGGGGGTGCGGCTTGAGGTGGGAGGAGGGGATAGGTGAGACGAATAACAGGTTAGGGAGGCGGGGACGAGCTGGACTGGTTTTGGGTTGCGGTTGGGGGAGGGGAGATTTTGAAGCTTGTGAAATCCACATTGATACCATTGGGCTACAGGGTTCCCAGGCTGAATATGATTTGCTGTTCCTGCAGCCTTCGGGTGGCATCACTGTGGCATTGCAGGAGGCCCAGGATGGACATGTTGTCTGAGGAATGGGAGAGGGAGTTGAAATGGTTCGCAACTGGGAGGTGCAATTGTTTGTTGTGAACTGAGCGCAGGTGTTCTGCAAAGCGGTCCCCAAGCCTCTGCTTGGTTTCCCCGATGTAGAGGAGGCCACAATGGGTACAGCGAATGCAGTATACCACACTGGCATATGTGCAGGTGAACATCTGCTTGATGTGGAAAGTCTTCGTGGGGCCTGGAATTGGGGTGAGGGAGGAGGTGTGGGGGCAGGTGCAGCACTTCCTGCGGTTGCAGGGAGAAGTGCCGAGTGTGGTGGGGCTGGAGGGGAGTGTGGAGCGGACAAGGGAGTCACGGAGGGAGTGGTCCCTCCGGAAAGCAGATAAGGGTGGGGAGGGAAAAATGTCTTTGGTGGTGGGATCAGATTGCAGGCCTTGAAACTGCTCAACCATGGCCTGAAGCAAACCAGGTACTACAGCCACATCACCTTTCTTAGTACCTGCCTACGGAACCAGATCATCCCCAATGGACTACAGTCCACCTTCAAGCCTTCCCAATTTGGCCTCAAACATGACAATATCTACATTCAGAACATTGAGACCCTTCAGAAGCGTTTCTCTCTGCGACTCCTGAAATACACACTTGCAGCAATGCGCCGGCATCTCCAGGCTCTTTTCAAGCCTACCCCAGCTCAGACCCTCCCTCTCCCAGACCTGCAAATGACCTCTCCTGTTTTTTATTCTTCGTAGGATCCACAACCTGAACTCACAATTCTACTCAGCTTTATTGGACACTAAAAACCGTAAGTACAGTAAACTTACTGGTGCCCACCACCCAAAACGGGCTTCCCCCACCTCCCAAATCCCCAGCCGTACCTAGGACCTTCCCCATAATGTACCCGCTGCCATTGGCCATGAGGCCACTGTCGGAGAACCCACAGATGAAAACCTCTCTACCCCTCTCACCCACTCCAACCTCTCCCCGCAGAACGTGCAGCCCTCCGCTCCAATCCCAATCTCACCATAAAACACGCGGACAAGGGAGACGCAGTTGTCGTATGGCGCACTGACCTCTACATCGCTGAGGCCAGGCGCCAACTCTCCGACACCTCCTCCTACCGCCCCTTGGATCATGACCCCACCCCTGAGCACCAAACCATCATCTCCCAAACCATCCACAACCTCATCACCTCAGGTGACCTCCCACCCACTGCCTCCAACCTCATCGTTCCCCAACCCCGCACCGCCCGCTTCTATCTCCTTCCCAAAATCCACAAACCTAAATGCCCTGGTCGATCCATTGTCTCCGCCTGCTCCTGCCCCACCAAACCCGACTCCATTTTCACCCCCTTGGTCCAGGAACTCCCTATCTACGTCTGTGACACCACCCACGCTCTCTACTTCCTCCAGAACTTCCAATTCCCCAGTCCCCAACACGTCATTTTTACTATGGACGTCCAGTCCCTATACACCGGTATTCCCCATGCAGATGGCTGAAAGGCCCTCCGCTTCTTCCTGTCCCGCAGACCTGACCAATCCCCCTCCACCGACACCCTCATCCGCTTAGCCGAACTCGTCCTCACCCTCAACAACTTCTCTTTCAATTCCTCTCACTTCCTACAGACAAAGGGGGTGGCCATGGGTACCCGCATGGGCCCAAGCTATGCCTACCTTTATGTGGGTTACATGGAACAATCCCTCTTCCGTACCTACACTGGCCCTAAACCCCACCTCTTCCTCCGTTCCATTGATGACTGCATCGGCGCCGCCTCGTGCTCCCACGAGGAGCTCGAACAGTTCATCCACTTCACCAAAACCTTCCAACCCAACCTTAAGATCACCTGGACCATCTCTAACACCTCTCTCTCCTTCCTTGGTCTCTCTGTCTCCATCTCGGGTAACCACCTAGAAACCGATATCCATTTCAAGCCCACCGACTCCCACAGCTACCTAGAATACACCTCCTCCCACCCACCTTCCGGCAAAAATACCATCCCCTATTCCCAATTCCTTCCTCTCCGCCGCATCTGCTCCCAGGATGAGACATTCCACTCCCGTACATCTCAGATGTCCTCATTCTTCAAGGAACGCATCTTCCCACCCCCGCAGTGGTCGAGAACGCCCTCGACTGTGTCTCCCGCATTTCCCGCAACTCATCTGTCACACCCTGTCCCTGCAATAACAACCACAAAAGAATCCCCCTCGTCCTCACGTACCACCCCACCAACCTCTGGATCCAACGCATCATCCTCCGACACTTCCGCCATTTGCAATCTGACCCCACCACCAAAGACATTTTTCCCTCCCCACCCTTATCTGCTTTCCGGAGGGACCACTCTCTCCGTGACTCCCTTGTCTGCTCCACACTCCCCCTCCAGCCCCACCACACCCGGCACTTTTCCCTGCAATCGCAGGAAGTGCTACACCTGCCCCCACACCTCCTCCCTCACCCCAATCCCAGGCCCCAAGAAGACTTTCCACATCAAGCAGATGTTCACCTGCACATCTGCCAATGTGGTATACTGCAACCGCTGTACTCGTTGTGGCCTCCTCTGCATCGGGGAAACCGAGCGGAGGCTTAGGGACCGCTTTGCAGAACACCTGCGCTCAGTTCGCAACAAACAATTGCACCTCCCAGTTGCGAACCATTTCAACTCCCCCTCTCATTCCTCAGATGACATGTCCATCCTGGGCCTCCTGCAATGCCACAATGATGCCACCCGAAGGCTGCAGGAACAGCAAATCATATTCAGCCTGGGAACTCTGCAGCCCAATGATATCAATGTGGATTTCACAAGCTTCAAAATCTCCCCTCCCCCAACCGCATCCCAAAACCAGTCCAGCTCGTCCCCGCCTCCCTCACCTGTTATTCGTCTCACCTATCCCCTCCTCCCACCTCAAGCCGCACCCCCATCTCCTATCTACTAACATCATCCCGCCCCCTTGACCTGTCCGTCCTCCCTGGACTGACCTATCTCCTCCCTACCTCCCCACCTACACTCACCTTTACTGGCTCCATCCCCGCCTCTTTGACTTGTCTGTCTCCTCTCCACCTATCCTCTCCTCTATCCATCTTCTATCCGCCTCCCCTCTCTCCCTATTTATTTCAGAACCCCCTTCCCCTCCCCCATTTCTGATGAAGGGTCTTGGCCCGAAATGTCAAGCTTTCCTGCTCCTATGATGCTGCTTGGCCTGCTGTGTTCATCCAGCTCCACACCTTGTTATCTCGCAGTTCTTGGAATTGTGGAAGTTGATATAAAAATGCACGACTTTCTTTCTTTATATGTTTCTGACATATCCCCAAAAAACCATTGCCTGACAAAACCTAATTAAGTCTGAATTTTCTTTCTATTTACCCAAAAAAAGGCTTACCTCAGGTGCAATATTGTTCAAGTAAGCACGACTTATGACAACCATTTCTCATTTGAAGAAAGGTCACAGGTGTAATTTAATGTTGATCTGCAAATAATGGCTGTGATTGAAGATCCAACAGATGAAATGTGTACAAACCGGAAAAATTGTTTGCCATGCTGATTTCGATAGATATCAAATGCACTAAATTGTCAGCGTGGTAGTCAGTGGCAGTGAAGAAGAAAAACTATATGCGAGTTTGTACTGACAGATGGGCCCTATTTCCACCTATAGTTGATTTGGTATTGTTGGTCTCAATAAAAGAAACTTTGGAAATCCTCTGGCTGGCTCATTCTCAATTTTCAAAGTGGGGCTCTCAATCCAAGCCATCCTCACATCTGCTGCTCTTACATTGATGATCTTGTTTAGAGCCAGAGACTCCATCACCTAGCTCACTCCTTCAGCTGTCCATTCCCAAATAACTAGCATAAGACCCAACATATAAGGGTAGTAGTTTAGTCTTCATTCCTCCCAACACATGTCTGCTCATGTTGTGGTGAGTCATTGCAAAGGATGTTCTTCTCTGTTATCTTTTGATGTAACTTACAAGGGCAGAAGCTTCAACACATAAAGTTTCATTTCTAAGCATAAGTAATGAGGACTTGAGACATAGCAGAAGGAAGTGCGAAAAGGGAATGAGAAATCAGAAGCTCAGAAATCACACGACACCAGGTTATAGTCCATAAGGACCGCAATCTGGTGTCGTTTGATTTCTGACCTCGTTCACCCTAGTCCAACACTGGCTCCTCCACATCAAGACATAAGGCATTAACAAATCAAATCTGTGTTTGGAAAAAAAATGCAAGGAGGAAACTAGGAACTGATGGCTGTAATAGAAAATTAATAAAAGGCAAAAAAGAAGAACGAGCTCTTGAAAAATAATTTATACGTCTAGATTAAGTGAAATGTTATTTCTATATACTACCACACGGTGGATTTCCTCAAGTAGATCTTCCACACCAGTTCTGCTTTACTAATCTGTTTTGAATGAGAAGCCTACACTGGGGACTGGAGAACTAGACTCATGGTCTGCATTTTTATTCCCTGCAGATAAGTACCAATCTCCTGGGTTAACCTTGCCACATTCCAAACATGGAATACTTGTAGCTGAACATACATTAGATAGTCGATGTATGTGGTAAGATTTCTGCAATACAATTCCTTTGTGATTTTTTTTCTCTTCAGTCAAGGGATAATATCTGGCATCTGGGTCAGTAATTCCCCTAAGATGGTTCCAGGATGTACAAGGCTTGCATGGATATTTGAGTGGGGGAATATATGATCTTGAATTTATGTACATATGTCTATGTTTCGTATGCCTCTACATTGTAATTCTGATGTTATCCATATTCAATTTTGCACGGATTGGTATCTTTCATTGTTGTCTTCTCTTTTAAGCTGTAATTATCACTGTAATTTTTTTTCTTTTATGTGGTATGAACTCAAATAAAAGGTGACAGAAAAAATAATTGACACAGATAATGTAAATTGATATAGAATGAAAGAAGATAATGTTTGGAAAGAAATAATAAAAAAAAGGGCTGTAGTGAAAAAGCAAGTTAATACGAGAAAAAACCTAATTTTTTCTTTCCCTCAGTTCATGAATATGTAATTTAATTTTACTGCACTTCACCAGGAAAATCATTAAAACCCAATTTTGAAGCATAGAATTTACAGATATTGTACTCTATTAAAAAATTCAGATAAAATGACCTTTCTCGAAAGTACTCACACAAAAATTACTGACATTTTTAAAATTTTTATCCCCAATACTGTAACGCTTATGAACTTTGCCTTAAAATTCAGTTCTTTGAATATTAATGTATCGATGTTTAATACTTTGACACAATACTATTTTCATCGCTATTTTAATAGAAATATTAAGCCTAACATAGCTTTGCAAGACGGCAAACAAAAATCAAAATTCACAAGGCTATACATACATGCTACCTTTCTGTTACATTGTTAAATTAATGATCATGTTCTGATTTGTGCTGAGGATTTTCAAATACAAACACAACTTTCATAAATTTCATTTACATAAACAAATTGAAGCGCTTTGCTGGAAAGAAGTGTTGGCCACAGAATAGATAGCGACGGAACTTAACATGAGAAGGATACAGAAGTCATGACGTTGCGCAAGGTGATTTGCAAGAAGACAAATTGGTATTATTGCAGAAGCATTTGTCTCCAAATTTGAAGTAGAGGCATTGAAGAACAAGTCAGTGTCAGAAAAATTAAGAACACAGTTTGCGATATATGACTGCAGAATATTTCTATACAGTGTGGACATAAAAGAATTTGAAATAAAAAGACCTCGTAATCAATCCACTGGGACAGAGGGAACCAGTGGAGCTGTTACAATAAAATTTGTGTGTAGATTGGATTTTGTGTAGAAAGGAACTTGCAGCAGAGATTTGTGAGTTACCTGAAGATTTTGTAAGCTGGCTGCTGCTGACAAAGAAAATATGTCAGAAATCAATTCAATGAAATGACAAAAATGCATGAAGCCATTTCACTAACAAGGAGCAGGCACTGTTGCATACTGCAATGTTCTGGATATGGAAGAAGACCGTTTTGGTGACAAATCCCACGTCGGGTAAAAGATTCAGTTCAACATAAAATAAGGCCGATGGTGAGGCTCAATCTGAATGAAGAGACTGGAAATTTAATGTGTGATCATTAGCAAAAGGCAAATCAGAACATTCCAGCTTTGCTGATGTGAAGTTGTAGGAAATTTTAAAACATTTAGCATACAGCATTAATTACGTAGCCAGATTATACATGTAGTGCCTTTAATGGAGTCAAATGTCCTAAAGCACTTCACAAGAGTGTCATAAAACAAAATTTCACACTGAGCTACATCAGAGAAGACTAGGGACATATGATCAAAAGTTTGGTTAAAAAGACAAGATATAAGGAATGCCTTAGGGAGGAAAGAGGGATAAACAAGCCAAAGTGTTTAGAAAGGAAACTCCAGAGCTTGTGAGCAGAAGGCATGGCCAGAGGATGATTGTATTATTGGGGAAGGTTACAGAGATAGGCAGGGTGAAGCTGTGGAGGGATTTGAAAACAAGGACAAAAATTTTACAACTGAAGCATTTCCAAACAGGGAACCTGTATACATCCATGGAAAGAGGGGTAATGGCTGAAAGGGGCCTTTGCATGTTAGGACACAGGTAACACAGTTTTAGATGATCCAAAGCTTACAGAGGGTAGTGGGTGGATATGAACTTTGCTAGCTATGTGTGGAACTAGTTATGCCATCCATATCACTAAGGAAGGATAACTGAATGTGGAATCAGATGCTTTGGCGCTTACAGAAAGTAATGAATGTACTATCCAATAAAATAAATATCAGAGAGGATTTTTGAATGGAACAATTGGTCAAAAATGATCCCTGCAACAATACAAATTATCTGGCCAGTATCTCTCCGGTGTTTGTGTGAAGTTGCCAAGTGTAGATTAGTTGTCATATTTTCTGGATTAAAACAGAGACTCTAATCGATCTATTGGTTGTAAAGCACTTTGGGTTGTTCTGATGTCATGAAAGGCACAATACAAGCGCAAGTGGTTTTTTTTTGACTGGTCACTCCATCATTCAAGTGCAATGCAACTCAGACAAGGTTTTATGTATCTAAATTATTCTTGTTGTGAGATCTGTAATATTATAATGACAAGTGTGGCAACCATGAACTGGGAAAAGCCTATATTTTGTGTTGTGTCGTTTTTTTACCTTTATTCATTCACGGGACAAGGGCGTCCCTGGCTAGGCAGCATTTATTGCCCATCCCTAATTGCCCAGAGGGCAGTTTAGAGTCAACGACATTGCTGTGGGTCTGGAGTCACATGTAGGCCAGACCAGGTAAGGATGGCAGTTTCCTTCCCTGAAGGGAATTAGTGAACCAGATGGGTTTTTCCCAACAATCAGCAACGGGTTCACAGTCATCATTAGATTCTTAATTCCAGATATTTATTGACTTCAAATTCTACCATCTGCCATGGCAGGATTCGAACCCAGGTCCCCAGAACAATATCTAGGTCTCTGGATTAACAGTCCAGCGATAATACCACTAGGTCATCGCCTCCTCGGCAATGTGTGATATCCCTTTAAGAACAAAATATGCTGGACAGCATTTTGAAAGAGACATAATTAGTTCTCAATTATGACATAGGGTCAGCTTTAAAAAAACAGTAAATAGAAAGCTTAATGTAGTTGGCTGGGATCGACCTGCTTTTACTGTTTGGCAGCTCAGTGCACCAGGATAATGTGCAACAAGAAAACTTGTGAGTCTCTCTCCTCATAGAAGTCAGCATTTGTCAGTCTTCAAAAACACCCTGGTGTTGAAGCAGGTCTCTAAGAACACTCAGAAATGACACTACTGTACTTTTTATAGAGTTGGAAAAGACAAAACACTAAAGACAGGATGCATGAGTGACTACTGCTTTGTGGAATTGGTGCCAGCGTTGACCAGACCATTTAAAGGGGATTTTGTACCATCAGAACTGTTATCTAAGTGAGACAGAGTTCATAGCCGTGCTCTTTCCAATTGTGTCCATATCTGGAGACTGTGGACGGATAATGATCACTGGCGACTGCAACTTAAGATCTAAGATTTTTAGATGGGAAGTGAAAGAGTCTACAAAGCAATTTCAAAGTTGGAAAGACTAAATATAGTCCCAAATTTGTGAATAAAGTAATGGGAGTGCTTGTCACTATAGTCACATCTTTGTTGCATCAACTATTTAAAGCAAAATTCACCTTTTTATTTGAAACATCCTTCACCTGTTCATTCACATTTGAATTACGTTTTTGAATATTGAATTTTGAAATATTATGAATTTATTTGTTTTTCAACTGTACAAATTTTAAAAAGTGATATCTTATTTGACCTTTTTTTTCCAATTGACGGGGTAGAGGATCAGTGTCTTCAGAGATCAGAACAAAGTTATGTTAACAACTGTATAACTTGAACTGTAAACCACAGGTGTAGGAACACAATGCTGTAGGACCAGCAGGAGACCATTCAGGCCATTGTGCCTGCTGCTCCAATCAATACAATCATGACTTATCATTCACTTCAAAGCCTTTTCTCACTCTGTCCCGTTATTCCTTTAAGTCATTGGTATTTAGTGTTATGTCAATTGTTACTTTAAATGTACTCAATGATTGAGCTGCCACAGCTTCTCTCGGGTGAGAATTTCAAAGCTTCACAACTCTTTGTGTAAGAAATATTTCTCTCATCTCATTACTAAGTGGCTTCCCTTGTATTTTGTGTCCCCGATTCTTGACTGCACAAACAAGGGAAACATGTTATGTGCATCTATCCGATTATCCCTGTAAGTATTTTGCAGGTTTCAATGTCATCATCTCTTATCATTCAAAACTGTTCACAAGACAAGCCCAGTTCCCGCAATCTCTCTTCATAGGACAGTCCCACCATCCTGGGAACAAGTCTGGTTGGACTCTTTTTATGGCAGTAATATCTAAGGCAAAGGAAACAAAAACTGCACACAGTATTCCAGATGCAATCTAACCAAGACTATATACAATTGAAGTCTTTGTTAATGCTGTGCTCAAACCTCCTGGTCATAAAAGCTAACATACCACTAGCCATCCTAATTGCCTGTCGCACATGCATGCTAACCTTCAGTAACTTATGGACAAGAGAAACCAAGTCCCTGTATAAATCTACACTTTCTAAAGTCTTCCCATTAAGAAATACACTGAACATCTGATCCTCCAACCAAGTGGGTAAACGCAGTCTTTCCCGCACTGTACTCCATCTACCATGTTCTTCGCCCATTCACTAGGTCTGTCCAAATCCTCTTGATGCCACTTTGCATCTTCCCAGCACTCATTCCAAACCTAGGCTGTATCACTTGTGAACTTAGAACTATAATCATTGTTACGTAATGTGCAAGGTGGGGCTCAAGAACCAGTTCTTGCACAAGTTACAGCCCAACATGAGAATGTTCTGTTTATTTCTAGTCATTATTTTCTGACTGATAGCCAACCCTTAATCCATGCCAGTACATTATCTCCAATCTCACGTGCTTTTATTTTACTAACCATCCTCCCATGGGGGACTCTATTAAAAGCTTTCTGAAAATCTAAGTATTCATTGATCTCTTATTTCTAGAAGATTTATTTTATCTTTCTCAGTGAAGACAGACGCAAATGATTCAATTAACTTTGCTGTCATTTCTCTATAGGGCCTGGTTAGCTCAATCGTACGGTATCAATTCTTATGTGAGCTGGGGTTATAATAAAGGACTCTCCGTCTCAAACTCTCCCCTCACCTGAGGCATAGTGACTCTCAGGTTAAACCATCACTGTTGTCTTTCTCTAATGAGAGGGCAACCCTTTGGTCTGGTAACACTACAACCAATTTACTTTTAGCTTACATTTCTCTAGACCCCATTACAAATTATCCTGACTCAGCCTGTAATAGAACCACATTTGTTTTAGCCAAACATGTTATTTTTACATGGCCATAGAAGCTTTCTCGGTCCTTTTTGTTTGGTTTTGCTAATTTACATTCATATTCTATTTCCCCTTTATCAGTTTCTTGGTTTTCCTTTAATGTTTTCTAAAATACTCCCAAACTTCATATTTATTACTATTTCTCACAACTTTACAAGCCTTTAGACAACTTTATAAACTTTACAAGCCTCTTTTAATCTTATATAATGCTTACTTTTTTGATAGCCACATTTTACTGTTTTTGTTTTGGCTTTTAAGCCTTGACGGAATGTATAATTGCTGTACACAATGTAATAATTTCTCAGTGACTAGAATCATGGCCCGGTGGTTCTTACTGACCATGAGATCCTTGATTGGGATTGTTAACCTGGGCCAATCAGGGAGCCCTGGCTGACAGGTATAAACAGAAAATTCAGAAAGGCACCTCAGTCTAGGGACTGGTTTGAAGCTGGCTGGTCACAGCCCAGGTACTGTGCACATGTAAATAAAGGGTGACTTGGTGACAGGATACCAGCCTCTGTGCAGTTATCTCAAATACTTTAATGAATGCAAATTACATGTGTGCCATCATACCTTTTAACACATTGTCCCAAATCACTTCAGCTAATTTGTCCCTCATACATGCATAATTTTCTGTGTTCAGTTTAACACCCTGGTTTCAGATTGAACTGCCTCGTTTTCAAACAAATTGTAAAATTCTGTCAAATGATGGTGACTCATCCCTCAACATTCTTTTGCAACAAGACTTTTCATTAACCTTTTTTTCATTACATAATAATAGATCTGAAATAGTCTGTTCTCTAGTCAGTTCCTCAGCATACTGCTCAAGAACAACCATCCAGGACACATGACAGAAATCCATCCTCTACAGCATTAGTACTCACTAGGTTTACTCAGTCTACATGCTTATTGAGGTCAATAACGATTACTGTATTACCCATGCTTCATGTTTCTCTAACTTCCTGATTAATACCATGGCCCACATTAAGACTATTGTTTAGTGGGCTGTAAATAACATGTACCAATGTTTGCTAACAATGTCACCAGACAAGTAATCCAGCCACCATGTTAAATGAACAAGGTTTGAATCTCACTGGTGAAATTTAAATTAATTGTGCAAAATCTGAAACTGAAAGCTAGACACATTTCCAACTATCATCGATTATTTTAAGCACCTTTCTGGTTTGCCAGTGTCCTTAAGGGAAGGAAATCTGCTATCCGCACAATGAATGCCTGCAGGTGACTCCAGAGCACAGTAGTGGAGTTTATCGTTAACTGCCCTCTGAAATGGCTTGTCAAGCAATTTGGGAAAAGGAATGGATACCAAATGTTAGCTTTGCCAGTGATGCTCACTTCATATGGAAGATTTTTTTTAAAATCTCAACAACTGGGAAGTCAATACTCTTATAATGATGCTTCAATTTTGAGGACCAGTCCTCTCTCAATAAGAAGCATCTTTTAATAAAATTACTTTGCATTTTTGCTTTATGGTATTGAGATGAAAAATTTGATATAAAGCCAAATTGGTTTCCAGGGAGCATTACGATGATGCAAAGGCTTTTAGTTTGTTTTAGTTTCTATCAGCTATCAAAAGGTTGCTGGCAAGAACACGTCAGTAGGTCGAATTTTAAAGCATTTGGTAGCTAAGCATGAAAGGTAATTTTCAAAACCAAGCTTACAGCATACAGCCTTAACTACTGGGACTGGATACCAGAATTTAATTTTAATGAAAGGAACATCATGGAGACCAAAGACTGAATTCCCAATGTGAATTCCCATAGGCTAATAGTAGTTGTGAGCAAAAATCACTTCTATGATATTTGTTGTTTTGCACTTAGGTCAGTCAGCACATCTAATGCAGTCCTACTGAGAGGCCAGGTACTTCAGCCACCAAAGTCAAAACTTTCTTAGAAGAAGGCACAGATTAAATCATTTAATTCTCCTGTTTAAATTTTGGCTTGGCTCACTGTGCATCAACCAAACTGAATTGACTTGATTTTCAGATGGCTTTTGTTACATGTTTAGAAGAACCGCTCTGCGATTTATATGGCTCCAAGCAAACATCACAGGGCTTGGTTTTTGAGCGGTAACTGAATACTGATGGGCTCTTAAGTGGGTATTGATAGTCTAATTAAAGACCTGAATTGGCCAGAAGCATCCACAAGTTAATCCATTACTTAATCAGGCCTGAGGCAGAGAAGCAGTGGCACCCCCATTCTACATCCTGAAGCCTGAACTAAATCACATTTGCCTCTAAAGTGGGCTTGTGGAGAGCATTAAATTCAACCCATGCTTCAGAGAAGAAGGCCATTTGGCCCATCATTCTTATGTCAGCTGTTTGAAAGCCAATTACCCCTACTCTTTCCCCACAGCCCCACAATGTTTTTGATTATTTGTTAAATCTCTGTTTGAAAGTGATTATTGGATTCCCTTCAAAGGTGTTCTACAGCATAGCAACCGGCAGAATAAACAAATCTCTCTTTTTTGGTTCCTGTGTCAATAAGTTTAAAGTGGTCAACAATCCCCCTGCCACTGGAAACATTTTCTCGTATATACCTTATTAAAATTACTCCAAAATTTGAACAACCTTGCGATTTTTTTTTCCTGAACCCTCCTCTCTCTGTGATAAAGGGAACAGTTCAAGCCTACCTAGTCCTCACATTTAATTAAAGTTCCTCACGCCTGTTTCTGTTTCAATAAATCTTGGCTGTTTCCTCTTCAAGGCCTTGGTATCCTTCCAAAATTGTGGTGTTTCGAATTATTTAAAATATCCCAGCTGAGGCTTAATCAGTATTTTATAAAGGCTTAGAAGGACTTCCTTGCTTTTATATCCTATGACACGATTGATAAAGTCATGGATTTGGTATCGGTTTCTGTAACTAACTTTTCAACATGTTCTATCACTGTTAAATATTTGTGTCGATAAATGTTCCGGAATTAAGTTCCTGAGTACTCTTTAAAATTGGAACATTCAAATTTCTATTGACTTTTCACAATCCTGTCTCCATTAAATTTTGTTGGTAAGGTACTTAGCCATTTCACAGGTTTGTCTTTGTCCTCCTAAAGCTTACTACTATCCTCTTAGTTGTTAACTACATTTCTGAGTTTTGTGTCACCTGCAAAGTTAGCAATTGCTCCCTATGTATCCAAGGCCAGTCATTAATAAATGTTAAAACAGAAGTGATCCTTAACAAACCGTTGGAGGACACCAGTGAAAATTCCTTCCTGTTTGAAAAATAACCAATCGTCATTATTCATACGAAAGCAGACACAGAAAGAAAGATTCAGCAGCCTTGGCAGCAATAGTGAAGAGAGAAACAAAGTTAAAATTACTGGTCTGTGTCCTTCCAGCAGATCCCATGGCCTGTACTTTTGCTATTGTGTGGTACTTTGTCAAAAAGACTTTTGAAAATTCACATACACAACAGCAAACACATAAACCTCTGTTGTTACATTTTTAAATAACTCTGAGACATGATTTCCTTTGAACAAATCTGTGACAGCTATAATCTATCAACTCAACAGCCAATTAATTTTACCTTAGACTACTTTCTCTAAACATTTTCAGGCCACTGGATTGACCTCATTAATCTGTGATTGCCAAGTATATCCTTCTCAAATCCTTCAGTCTTCCTATACTTAAGGGGATTTGGAGGAGTGTGACGAGAGCATCTGCATATCTCCTTTTATTTCCCTCAGAGACAGAGGATGCATCCCATCCATGTAAGTGACCTTTTTTCTTTCTGCACTTTTTAACTACTTCCTCAATTTATTTTTGTCCTCTCCCAATTTTCTATGACATTCTTCTTTAGAGTAACTTTGTTTTGTAAATACAGGTGTAAAGGACATACTTAGTATCTGGTCTACACTTCTTGCTGCTTCAAGAAGGCAGCCAGCATAATCAAAGACCCCACGCACTTCCGTCAGGAAGAAGGTACAAGAGCTTAAACACACGTACCAACAGATTCAAGAACAACTTCTTCCCACTGTTATCTGACTTCTGAATGGACCTTTCAAATTTTAAATTTAAATGTTGATCTCACGCTTTGTGCAGCTGTAACATTGTATTCTTTGCTTTGTTCCCATTACCTCAAGCATTTTGTGTGGTATGATCTGCCTGTACTGCACGCAAAACAAAAGTTTTTACTATACCTGGCTACAAGTGACAACAATTAATCAAATCAAATCATACCATTTACCTCCAAACTAAAACCATTTTTGGTTCCTGATCATTTCCACCCTTCCTTTGATTGTCTATTCCCTATTTATATGTTCATAGAAGACTTTAATTTTTTCCCTCATATGAAGCTCATAAATCTTTGCTCGTAAATTTCTTTAGCCCTCTTATTTTCCCTTTCTCGTTCACCTCTCTATTCCTTGTATCTTGTTTGATTCTATAATATATTATAGATTTGACATTTCTCACATCTCCTTTTCCTGTTGAACTTCTAATCTCCCTGGGCTGGTTCTTCCTATATTTTGGCTGTATCACTTTTACTGAGTTTCATGGAGTGTTTCTCTGTGCAAGGCTGAATGAGTTTTCTTATGCAGTCATCCCAACCTCACCTCAGTTGCGCACGTCAGATGCCTCAACAGATCCCCTCTCGACTGAAGCTAGCTCACCTCCCCGACTCACAGTGGCCAGAAGTCCTCACCACTGCCCAGACAGCTCAGTATCCCTATCAGCAGGACCAACCAAAGACTTCTCTTCACCAGATCAAGGGCTGAAAGATCCTGCACAGCTCTCTAAGTCTGTCCTTCTGCAACCTTCCCACTTCCCCAACACTACACGTGCCTCTGCTGTCTTTGTGTCATCTGCAAACTTTACAATAATACCCGCAGTTCATTTGCCCAGAACTTTAATGAATAACTTGAATAGTTGTTGTGCCAACACTGATCCCTGTGGAACTCCAGTAATCACTGGCTGCTATCCTGAAAAAGACCCCTTTATTCCACACGCTCTGCCTTCTGCCAGTACCTTGCCCCTAACACCCTTATTTCTTTTTTTCTATTCATGTGTGGGATGTGGGTTTACTCGCTGGCCAGCATTTATTGCCCATCCCTAGTTGCCCTTGAGAAGGTGGTGGTGAGGTGCCTTCTTGAATAACTGCAGTCCGCCTGCTGTGGGTTGACGCACAATGCCGTTAGGGAGGAATTCCAGGATTTTGACCCAACAACAGTGAAGGAATGGCAATATATTTCCAAGTCAGGATTGTAAGTGGCTTGGAGGGGAAATTGGAGGTGGTGATGTTCCCACATATCTGCTACCTCCTTCTAGTTGTCCCTTTCCACGTAGAAGTGGTCATGGCTTTGGAAGGTGCTGTCTGAGCATCTTTGGTGAACTTCGGCAGTACATCTTGTAGATCGTACACACTGCTGCTACTGAGGGTCAGTGGTGGAGGGAGTGGACGTTTGTGGTACCAATCAAGTGAGCTGCTTTGTCCTGGATGGTGTCAAGCTTCTTGAGTGTTGTTGGGGCTGCACTCATCCAGGCAAGTGGCGAGTATTCGATCACACTCCTGACTTGTGCCTTGTAGATGGTGGTCAGGCTTTGAGGAGTCAGGAGGTGAGTTACTCACCGCAGTATTCCTAGCTTCTGACCTGCTGGTATAGCCACTGTGTTTATGTGGCAAATCCAGTTGAATTTCTGGTCAACGGTAACCCCCAAGGTATTGATATTGGGGGATTCAGCGATGGTAACACCATTGAATGTCAATGGGCAGTGGTTAGATTGTCTCTTATTGGTGATGGTGATAGCCTGGTATTTGCGTGGTGTGAATGTCACTTGCCAATTGTCAGCCCAAGCCTGGATATTGTCCAGATCTTGTTGCATGTGAACATGGGTTGCTTCAGTATCTGAGGAATCATGATTGCACAATGTTCAGCACCAATCAGCAGTGAACATCCCCACTTCTGACCTTATCATGGAGGGAAGGTCATTGATTAAGCAGCTGAAGATGTTTGGGTTGAGGACACTACACTGAGGAACTCCTACAGAGATGTTCTGGAGCTGAGATGATTGGCCTCCAACAACCATGACCATCTTCCTCTGTGTCAGGTATGACTCCAACCACCGGAGAGTTTGCCCCCTGATACCCATAAATTCCAGTTTTGTTAGGGATCCATGCTGTCGAATGCAGCTTTGATGTCAAGGGCTGTCACTCTCATCTCACCTCTGGCACTCAGCTCTTTTGTCCATGTTTGAGCCAAGGCTATAATGAGATCAGGAGCTGAGTGGCCCTGGTGGAACTCAAACTGGGCATCACTGAGCAGGTTATTGCTGAGCAGGTGCTGCTTGATAGCACTGTTGATGACACCTTCCACCGTTGCTGATGATTGAGAGTAGACTGATGGGGAGGTAACTGGCTGGGTTGGGTTTGTCCTACTTTTTGTGTCCAGCACATACTTGGGCAATTTTCCACATTGCTGGGTAGATACCAGCGTTGTAACTGTATTGGAACAGCTTGGTTAGGGGAGCGGCAAGTTCTGGAACACAAGTCTTCAGTACTATTGCCAGAATGTTGTCAGGGCCTGTAGCCTTTGCAGTATCCAGTGTTTCCAACTGTTTCTTGATATAATGTGGAGTGAATCAAATTGGCTGAAGACTGGTATCTGTCATGCTGGAGACCACTGGAAGAGGCCGAGATGGATCTTAAATTATTTAGCATATCTTATTTATCTCTTATCTTATTTCGCAATCTCCTGTGAAGCACATTGTCAAATGCCTTCTGAAAATCCAAATAGATCATGTCTACTGGATCACCTTCATCTAATTTGCTGGTTACCTTCTCAGAGAATTCTGGCAGATTATCAGGCTTAACCTCCCGTTGATGAATCTGTGCTGACTTCGTGCTAATTTACCTTGCATTTTCAAGTATTACGCAATCTCATTCTTAATAGTGGACTCTAAAATCTTACCAACAACCGAGGTCAGGCTAACTGGTCTATAGTTTCCTGTCTTCTGCCTCCCTCCTTTCCCAAACGTGTGTTTATATTACTTATTTTCCAGTATCCATGACTCCAATGATTCCTGAAAAATTATCACCAATGGCTCTACAATCTCCTCAGCTCCGTTCTTCAGAACCCTAGGGTGTATCCATCTGGTCCAGTGATGTATCCACCTTCAGACCCTTCAGCTTCCCCAGCACCTTCTTCTCAGTGATGGCCACTACACTCACCTCTGTCCTGTGATTATTTTGAAGTTCTGGTATGCTGTTGGTATCTTTCACTGTGAAAATTGTTGTAAAATGCTTATTCAGTTACTTCACCATTTCTTTGTTCCCCACTACTTACTTCCCAGCCTCATTTTCCAGTGGCCTCGTGTCCACTCTTGCCTCTCTCTTCCATTTCTGATACTTACAATTAATTGTTGCAATTTTCTTTTATATTAATGGCTAGTTTACTGTCATATTTCATCTTCAACTCCTTTTTTTTTGTTATCCTCTTCTGGTTATTGAAGGCTTCCAAATCCTCTAGCTTCCCATTAATCTTCACTACACTGTATGCTTTTTATTTTGCTTTTATGGTGTCCCTTGTTGACTCATTGTCCCAGGATCTCCTAACTGAAGGCTGTCTGACTTAAATGAATGACTGATTGATTTATTGTCATGTGTACCGAAGTATAGTGAAAAGCTTTGTTTACGAGCAGTACAGGCAGATCAGAGTAAGCAAAGGAAGTACAGATCAAAAAGGCTCAGACAGGGGCGTACAGGTTACATTGCACAGGGTGTGTGTGAGGCAGGGTCAACGTTAGCAAGATCAGCATTTTTACGGCTAGAGAGTCCACTCATCAGTCTAATCTCGGCTGGGAAGAAGCTGTTCCTGAACCCGCTCGTGCGGGTGTTCAAGCTTCTGTATCTTCTGCCTGAAGGAAGAGGTTGTAGAAGAGCATTACCAGGGTGCGATGGGTCTTTGATGATGTTGGCAGCCTTTCTGCAACAGTGAACCATGTACATGGAGTCCATGGATGGAAAATTGGCTTCAGTGATGGTCCGGGCTGTGCACACCACCTTCTGTAGTTTCTTACGGTCCTGGGCAGAGCAGGTGCCATCCCAGGCCAGACATTATGCTTTCAATGGTGTAGCTGTAAAAGTTGGTGAGGGTCCTTACGGACTTGCCAAATTTCCTGAGCTGCCTGAGGAAGAGGAGGCGTTGTTGTGCCTTCTTGATCGTCACATTTACCAGGACAGGTCATCGGTTATTGTCACTCTGAGGAACTTGATGTTTTTCACTCTCTCAACCTCAGTTCCATTGATGTCGATGGGGGCATGTTCTCCTTTCTTTCTGAAGTCAGTGAGCAATTCTTTCGTTTTGCCAATGTTGAGAAGATTACTCCCCTTAGACTTTGTGACATGGGCTTCCACTAGCAACACATTTAGCATATATGTGGCTGGCATATGGTGCAGCTGTGAGACTGATGGAGCACTGTTCGTTACAGCAACTTGTCCAGCCCCTTGACTGATGACTGCTGACAAACATGGCAAGCTGCCTGGCTTTGAGTCTGCAGTAAGGAGCAAGGCAACACAAAAGTACAGTGAGCCTTTACAGTGTGGCTGAGGAGACCGTGTGCTAAATGCAAGGCAATGCAAGACAAGGCAAGGCAGAGAAGATGTGAGCATCCAGATAGGCGTAAAGTGAGTGAACACTAAGACAGCAAGCAAGTAGTCCGGAGATACAACCTGGTCCGGTCACAGGCTGTGTCCCCGTCCCTGTTTCGCAAAGTGTCATGGTAGCTGCATTACATTGAAAGGAGCCAGTGTACTCCAACTTCGGCTATTAAAGTGCAGAAGCGCTCTGTAAGTGTACTGGAGTTGTGCCATGATGATGTGGACAGGCTGACATGTGTTGGATGCTGAGGCCCATGGATGTGGGATGCATGTAATTGCTGCACACTGTAGAGGTTTGGAGGAGCAAGCAGCAAGCTTTGGGTTACTGGGTATCCAATCTGACTCTCACGTTGGGAATGTTCAGCCAGCTTTTCTATCCAGTGAGCGACAAAACGGGAGCCGGCATATTAATGAGGTCAGACTTAGGATGATGAGAGCGATAGTGAATGATAATCCCCGTTAAGACGCCTCTCCCACTCACTTGAGAAAATCTCATCTTGACGTGTAGGATTTGATTGAAAAATGCAACTTGTCATTCTTGACATTGAGAAGGACCTCACTCAACATCTCATGTGATTCTCCCAAAGTTAGAGTCATAGAGTATAGAGATGTACACCATGGAAGCAGATCCTTTGGTCCAAATTGTCCATGCAGATCAGACATCTTAAACTAACCTAGTCACATTGCCAGCATTTGGCCCAATATCCCTCTAAACCCTTCCTATTCAGATGCCTTTTAAGTGTTGTTATTGTACCGGCCTCCACTACTTCCTCTGGCAGCTCATTCTATACACACACCACCCTCTGCATGTAAATGTTGTCCCTCAGATCCCTTTTAAACCTTTCCCCTCTCACCTTAAACCTACGCCCTCTAATTTTGGACTCCCCTACACTCGGGAAAAGGCCTTGGCTGTTCACCCTATCTATGCCTCTCATGATTTTACAACCTTCTCCCAGGTTCTGAAACTCCTGGGAAAATAATCCCAGCCAATTCAGCCTCTCCTTGAAGATCAATCCTCCAAGCCTGGCAACATCCTTCTCAACCTTTTTTGAACCCTTCCAAGTTGCACACCATCTTTCCTATAACAGGGAGACCAGAATTGCACGCAGTATTCCAAAAGTGGCTGAAACTATATCCTGTACAGCCACAACATGACCTCCCAATTCCTAAACTCAATGCACTGACCAATAAAGGCAAGTATACCAAATGCCTTCTTCACTTTTCTATCCACTTTCAAGGAACTATGAACCTGCACTCCAAGGTCTCTTTGTTTGGCAACACTCCCCAGGACGTTACAATTAAGTGTATAAGTCCTGCCTTGACTTGCCTTTTCAAAATGCAATTTACCTAAATTAAACTCCATCTGCCACTCCTCGGCCCATTTGCCCATCTGATCAAGATCCCGTTATACTCTGAGGTAACCTTCTTCTTGTCCACTAGGCCTCCAATTTTGGTGTAATCTACGGACTTACTAAATATATCTTCTATATTCACATCCAAATCATTTATATAAATGACAAAAAACAGTGGACCCAGCACTATTCCTTATGGCACACCGCTGGTCACATGCCTCCATTCTGAAAAGCAACCATCCACCACCACCTTCTGTCTTCTACCTTCTAGCTTGTTGTGCATCCAAATGTCTAGTTCTCTCTGTATTCCATGTGATTTAACTTGCTAACCAGTCTACCATGAGGAATCTTGTCAAACGGTTTACTGAAATCTACATAGATCATATCCACCACTCTACCTTTGTCTATTCTCTTTGTTACTTCTTCAAAAAACTCAATCAAGTTCGCGAGTTCTTGACATAACCCACATTGCTGAGGGCTTGGCAAGTTTCTGCCTTATATCGTTAGCCATCCAGTGAGCTTTCGCTTTTGATGCTCTTCCTTTATTCCCTCACAGGAAAGTGTCTACTTTTTACCCTGCAGTGAAGCTGAGGCACCAGAGACAGATCTCTTCCAACACAGATACATAAAGCGGCTTTCTCTGCCTGACTTCTGGAGTGAATGTAACAACTCAACTGCTGTTGAGTTTAAAGCTTTTCCCTCCTCCTCAACATGTCTATTCTTTCAATGCATGCCATAGAATGGAAACCACCAAAGCGATTCCCACCTCCCTGAAAGTGTGAGATATAATTTTTAATATAACAATAATTGCCAAGGTTTTAGTGGAATGTAGCGTAGCAAAATGACTGCTTTAGCAAAAAAGCCACAGAAGCAGAGGAAAATTGTATGAAAGGTCTTCAATGCAGAACTATACAATGCTCACTACCATACAAAAAAGCTACACTTCAACACTAATCAAAACACCAACAAACTTGCTGTAAAATTTCCTAGCAGCCAGGTCAGAACCACTGAGCTATCATACATCCATTTTATCAGGGCAAAATGCATTAGTGAACATTTATCTTCCAGCAGAGCCTCATTACAATAGATCTATATCACGAAAAATTGAGCAATCTCAGAGCAGATGATTGTGACTTATCTGTGGAAATGATTAAGCCACTCCCTCTGAAATGAATAAACTGAGCACAGACTAAGGGCCAGTCTACAATGTTCTTGCTGTGTAATGTTCAGCTAATCAACAGATAAACACAAAATAAAGATGTCATTTATTTCCACTATTCTGCAATTCGTGTCCCTGGTTCCTCAGCTTCTCCCTGCATTACATATATTGAAAAACGGAGTGTTCTGGTGATCTGCTCCCATATTTGTGTCATGCCTGGATTGTCTGTGCACAGATCCTTCCTTAGCAGATAGTCAAAATGATGTACTGATTCAATGGTGAGTGGATACTTACCTGTGTTATATATGCTGTTGGAATTCTATCCCCTCCAGACTGATCTCAAAACTCTGTGACCTTGGTCTCGGCTCCACCCTCTGCAACTGGATGCACAGCTTTCTGACCCACAGGCCACAATCAGTGAGGATAGGTAACTGCACCTCCTTCACAATAACACTCAACACTGGAGCTCCCCAAGGTTGTGTCCTCAGCTTCCTGTACACCCGTGATTGTGTTGCCAAGTTGCGAACAAACGCCATCTACAAGTTCGCTGATGACACCATCGTAGTGGGACAGATATCTAACAACGATGAGGCATACTACAGAAGGTAGACAGAGAGCTTGGTGACAGGGTGCAATAAAAACAACCTCTCTCTCAATGTCGGCAAAACTAAAGAAGCAATCATTGACTTCAGAAAAAAAAGAGGAGAACATGCCCCCATCTGCATCAATGGAATGAGGTTAACAGGGTGAATAGCATCAAGTTCCTCAGAGCAACGGTAACTGACAACCTGTCCTGGACTTCCCACGTAGATGCAACAGACGAGAAGGCACAACAATGCCTCTTCTTCCTCAGACAGCTCAGGAAATTTGGCATGTCCATAAGATCCCTCACTAGCTTCTACAGCTACACCATTGAAAGAATACTGTCTGGGTGTGTATTGGCCTGGTATGGAAACTGCTCTGCCCAGGACCGTAAGAAACTACAGAAGGTGGTGTGCACAGCCCAGAACATCACAGAAGCCAACCTTCCACCCATGGACTCCATTTACATTGCCGCAGAAAGGCTGCCAACATCATCAAAGACCCATTACACCCCAGTAATTATCTCCTACAATTTCTCCTGACAGGCAGAAGATACAGAAGCCTGAACACATGCATGAGCAGGTTCAGGAACAGCTTCTTCCCAGCCATTATTAGACTGATGAATGGATTCGCTAGCCTCAGATAATGCTCATCTTGCTAATGTTGATCTGGCCTAGTGCATACCCTGTGCAATGTAACCTGTATGCCTCTGTCTCAGTCTTTTTGATCTGTACATCTTTTGCTTACTATGATCTGCATTTATCACTCGTAAACAAAGCTCTTCACTGTATTTCAGTACAATAAATAAATCAAATCAAACCAAATCACTATGACACCATGTTGCAAAACAGAACACACATCAGGTGAGCCACTAAAAATGTAGGATTCAAAAATATTTTGTTTAGATGCAGTTTTAGAAATGTGGTACAGGTGGGGTACAAACAGAGGGGCCCAACATGCCAGTTTATTGCGAGTGTACAGCCATTTGCCTCAAAGCAGAATTGGAAGCAGCAGGATTATCAACTCAGGAGCAGACAGTCAAATATCAGTTATGCCCAATTAGGCCACCTGTAAGTGTCTAGTCGGTCCATGGATTCCATCTCCACTGTGGTAGTTTTTTTTGAAATTTCAAAATATTTTAAAAAGTGCTGTGAAGGTACTTCAAGTAGGAAGGGCCCACACTCCCACTTCCCGGCCATGAAGGTTAATCTGCATCTCCTTCTGTGCTGGAGATCTTTCAGTTTTAGCTTTCCTTTGTTGGATGACAACTAATTCAAGGAAAATCACTGCTCGGTCATTGCTCCCAAGGTACCGTGGGGTCAGGAGACTCATACCATTCTGACATTTACATGTACATTCAATGTAAAACCCAAAATCCTGCTCTTGAGATCAGCGCATTAAACAGTACATCGGGAATTCTGCATGCATGAGTCCAGTCCATATTTACATATGGATAATATAATTGAGATAACATGAGGAGTGAAACTATATTATATAATATTGGCATGCGATCATGTTAATGGCCTGGATTTTGCAGTTGCAGCGAAGTGATGTTACATTCTGCTGAACTCAAATAAAGCATCTCAGAAGATTTGGTAAATGCTCTGCTATGGATTTCCCTTTTCCTGGCATTAGTTTGAATCTGATACCAATTAAAGTGAGTCTCCAGCATCCAGAGACAGGGCTGTCATCGGAAATAAACAGCGTTCAACTTCAATTTTAACAACATTTTACAGAAACTAATCATCAAGGGCGTGTGCACGGAAGATGGCATATCATAAACAAACTTTTCTTAAAATGTTAAAATCGTTTTCAGAATGTAAAGATTTGACTTTGATTTAATATGCTGCTAAAATGTCAGTTGTAACTTTTTTTTTTCCCAGCAAGATGAATAGGGGAAATGGGCAAGTTTTCACCAATATGAGATAGCAAGAGATAACACAGTGTGGAGCTAGAGGAACCCAGCAGGCCAGGCAGCATCAAAGGAGCAGGAAAGTTGACATTTCGGGTCAGGACCCTTCTTTAGAAATGGGGAGGGGGAAGGGAGCTCCGAAATAAAGAGAGAGAGGAGAGGTGCAATTGGAGAAGGTGGGTGGGATGATGATAGGTGAGTGCAGGTCGGGACTGGTGGGGATTGGCCAGTGAGGCGGGAGGGGTGGATAGGTGGGAGAGAAGATGGACAGGTTGTGTCAGGTCAAGGAGATTGGGATAAGAGGGAGGATTGGGATGAGGCCAGGGGTGGGGAGATTTTGAAACTGGTAAAATCCACATTCAGGCCATTGGGTTGTAGGCTCCCTAGGCTGAATATGAGGTGCTGATCCTCCAGCTTGTAGGTAGTGTCATTGTGACACTGGAGGAGGCCCAGGATGAACATGTCACCCAGGGAGTGGGAAGGGGAGTTAAAATATTTCGCAACTGTCATGTACAGAGCGCAGATGTTCTACAAAATGGTCTTTTTCATCAATGAAGTGATTTCCAAATTCTGCAATGCACAATCTTCAACAGTGCACTGTATGGAGAAGTTTACAGTCCCTAACAGAAGCTTATGGATTTTGTTGTTTATGTGCAGAATGTCAGTTTCACTACAGTAATGACAGTGAACACAACGTGTTTCAATGTGATTATCAAACAACATCAGAAACTTTGGACTGAACCTTAGGCTTTTTCGGTCAAGTGCGAGTTGCATTCAGTTTTTTTGGAGGGATTTTCACTGCAAGACCTAACCAGATTTCTCACTGTATCTTACCATAATTGTCTCATTAAATACCCACTCCTTGCCTAATAAGATATTCATATCCCAGCAATCGATTTAAGTATCTCTCTTCATTCCAATGGATCTCTCAAATAACCCCATTCATTCATTCCGATCATTGGTCGCAACACCTTCTCTCTTTTTGTTTTGTAGATGTCCATGGGATGTTCACCACCAGTGAAGCAGCCTGCTCTGCTAGATCTCACATCCTCAGTTTCTGAGAACTTGAGGACATCAGTAATGCTGCCTCCTGCGTCCACCACCAGCACCTCCAGATGCCAGTCTTCAAACAATTCATTACAGTCCACATGATATCAAGAAATAGTTGGAGATATTGGATACTGTGAAGGTTCATGGCCTTGATAACATTCTGGGAATATTCCTGAACAATTGTGCTCCAGATCATGCTGTGTCTCCAGCCAAGCTGTTCCAGGCAGTTGCAACACTGGCATCTATCTGACAATGTGGAAAATTGCCCAAGTATGTCCTGTACACACAAAAGCAGGACAAATCCAATTCAGCCAGTTACCACCCTATCAGTATTCTCTTGATCATCAGTAAATGATGCAAGGTGTCAGCCACAGTGCTACCAAGCAGCATTGCTCAGCAATAACCTGCTCAGTGATGCCCAGTTTGGGTTCCGCCAGAACCTGACCTCATTACAGCCATGGTTCAATCATGGATAAGACAACTGAATTCCAGAAGTGAGGTGAGAATGAATACACTTGACTCCAATGGAAATCAAGGAGAAAACTCTCCACTGCCTGGGGCTATATCTGTTACAAGGCAAATGCTTATGGTTGTTGGAGATCAGTCATCTCAGTTACCAGGACATCTCTGCATGAGTTCCTCAGAGTAGTGTCCTAGGCCCAACCATCTTCAGCTGCTTCATCAACGACCTTCCATCCATCCTAAGGTCAGAAGTGGGATGTTCACTTATGATTGCACTATGTTCAGCACCATTTGCAAATCCTCACATTCTGAAGCAGTCCATGTCTAAATGCAGCAAGAGTGGACAGTGTCCAGGCTTGGGCTGACACATGGAAAGTAAAATGTGTGTGAAATAAATACCCAGGCAATGACCATCTCCAATAAAAGAGAATATAAACATCGTCCCTTTACATTTAATTATCTCCATTGCTGACAAGACTCCCTTCATCCAAGCTGTGGAACTGACTACACTTGTATGTAGTGAGAGGGAGAAAAAGAAGAATACCTATTTCCTAAAGCTCTGGTGTGAGTGAGGTGGTCAGTGAAGTCTGGGGCAGGGAGGTGTGCAACACACTAGAAAACAGTGCATTGGGATCGTCAAGCATTACAATGTATTAGGAATTTCAGGGATTAGGAAGCCTGCAGGTCTGCATCCTGTACAATGCAGGTTCTGTGTGCAATGTTGCTTCTCTTTACAGGTCCTCACATCAGTGGATCCTGTAGTCCCTACCCTTACAGGTCAAGACAGTGACTCTGCCACTCTGGGTTTTATCACTGCCATTTTCCGTTGCTCACTTTCCATTTCCAGCAAGGTGAAAGGTGACACCGAGTGCTCTTCATCCAGGGGCTTCCAGCCTCTACTTCCACACTTCAGTGAATGTTGACCATCCTGATCCCCTTCCTGATAGCCCTTGCTATGAATCCAACAGGCTTTGCATCTCCCGAGGACCCTACCAAATCCATCTAACTGAGCCTGCACCTGCTTACCTTTCACCCCCAGTCCCTTACAGATAAGGTGACCATGTCAACATGGTCTTGCACTGTCCACCACTTGGCCAGCAAAGCAAGCTTCCCGGTTGTGGACTGCACTCATTGGCACATCAAGGCAGGAAAAGCAAGACAAGGCATGATTGCTGTAAGACTATATGGTGTCAGAGTAGAAGTAGGTCGTTCAGCACATTGAGTTTGCACTGTCATTCAATGAGATCATGGCTGATCTGTTTACCTTGTTCTCCACATTCCTGACTTTGCCCCTGAACCTTGATTTCCTCACTGACTAAAAATCTATTTCAACCTTGAATATATTTAATTATCCAGCCCTCTGCGGTAAATAATTCCATAGTTTTTCTCCCCCTTAAGAGAAGAAATTCGTCTTCAACTCCACCTTAATTAGGCAATCCCTTACTCTGAGATAATGCCCCTGGATCAAAACAGTAGGACCTAGTCACCAGTGGTAACAACCTTTCTGCATCTAGCCTGTCCATCCAGCCTGAGAGTCTTAGATAGTTTTTTTTACACACTGAGGTGCTAAATGATCAAACTGCAAATGAGCAGCCCTGAGATGCCATCTGGTATGATCTATGTGCTTGTAACAGCCTTTCAATGCTAATTGCTGGGTCACCCTGCGATGCAGGGCTCTGTGCTTCCTAAGCAAACAGCAAGTGGATCAGAGAGGTGCCGTAATTGTCATGGTCGCCATGACAGGTGGGTAGATGTCGAATGCCAATGTCTGTGGATGAGGAGTGCGAGCGGCTAGTAACCATGGATCATGTCCTGACATGCTGTTTAGTGCTAAGAAACAATGAAGGGTTCTTGCAACCACCAGCCACCTGAAGTCACCAGGTACCCACACTGATGTCTGTGTTGAGAATCCTCCATATCCATCTTATTCAGCGTGTTTGGTAAAATAGGAAGCTGAATATTAATGAGACACATTGCAAGTTTACTAAGGTGCTTAACAAGCTATAATGCCCCTTAATTGTAAATAACTACTGACTAGTGAGAAACTTGCCTCACCACTCAGAAAATACATAAAAGATGCAGCGAGCTGTTCCCAATATCAAGATAGGCCTTGCTAGACATCTTGAGCAACTTTGCCATAAATCTCACCATAGCCCATATCGTTTAGGCCTCGATAATGATTCTGCCTCTCATGTTCATTTTCGAACAATTAGCGAAGCTCAAATTGACCAAACAGGCTATATTATTGGGAAACAACCTTATTTTAATTCAGAGATAAAAGGTACTACAGATGCTGGAGAATCCGAGATAACAAGGTGTGGGGCTGGATGAACACAGCAGGCCAAGCAGCATCATAGGAGCAGGAAAGCTTGACGTTTCGGGCCTAGACCCTTCATCAGAAATGGGCAAGGGGAAGAGGGTTCTGAAATAAATAGGGAGAGAGGGGGAGGCAGATAGAAGATGGATAGAGGAGAGGATTGGTGGAGAGGAGGCAGACAAGTCGAAGAGGCGGGGATGGAGCCAGTAAAGGTGAGTGTAGGTAGGGGGGTAGGGAGGAGATAGGTCAGTCCAGGGAGGACGGACAGGTCAAGGGGGCGGGATGATGTTAGCAGATAGGAGATGGGGGTGGGGCTTGAGGTGGGAGGAGGGGATATTTGAGAGGAAGGACAGGTTAGGGAGGCGGGGACGAGCTGGGCTGGTTTTGGGATGCGGTTGGGGGAGGGGGGATTTTGAAGCTTGTGAAATCCACATTGATACCATTGGGCTGCAGGGTTCCCAGGCTGAATATGATTTGCTGTTCCTGCAGCCTTCGGGTGGCATCACTGTGACATTGCAGGAGGCCCAGGATGGACATGTCGTCTGAGGAATGGGAGGGGGAGTTGAAATGGTTCGCGACTGGGAGGTACAGTTGTTTGTTGCGAACTGAGCGCAGGTGTTCTGCAAAGCGGTCCCCAAGCCTCCGCTTGGTTTCCCCGATGTAGAGGAAGCCACAACCGGTACAGCGGATGCAGTATACCACATTGGCAGATGTGCAGGTGAACATCTGCCTGATGTGGAAAGTCTTCTTGGGGCCTGGGATTGGGGTGAGGCAGGAGGTGTGGGGGCAGATGTAGCACTTCCTGCTGTTGCAGGGAAAAGTGCCGGGTGTGGTGGGGCTGGAGGGGAGTGTGGAGCGGACAAGGGACTCACGGAGGGAGTGGTCCCTCCGGAAAGCAGATAAGGGTGGGGAGGGAAAAATGTCTTTGGCGGTGGGGTCAGATTGCAGATAGCGGAAGTGTCGGAGGATGATGCATTGGATCCGGAGGTTGGTGGGGTGGTACGTGAGGACGAGGGGGATTCTTTTTTGGTTATTATTGCGGGGACGGGGTGTGAGGGATGAGTTACGTGAAATGCGGCAGACACGGTCGAGGGCGTTCTCGACCACTGTCGGGGGGAAGTTGCGGTCCTTGAAGAATGAGGACATTCCGGGACAGCGAACGCCACCGCTGCTGAAACCACTGCCTCCATCTCTGAGACCAACACCACAGACATTACCGTCACCGCTGCTGCCGCCGACTACCATGCTCCGCCCACAGCCAACGGCGCTCCGCCCTCCGCCGACGCGGACACAACGCCCACCGCCGACGTAACTCTGCCCACCGCTGACGCCGACGTAACTCCGCCCACAGCCGACGCCGACAACGCTCTGCCCACTGCCTCCACAGCCAGCAGCTCCAGAGGAGACAGCAACACTGAGCCCTGCCGAGTCTTCACCATCCCCCCAGACCTCCCCCTTACTGAGGACGAACGGTCAGTCCTCAATAAAGGGCTCACTTTTGTCCCCCTCCACCCACATATCAACGAATACCGCTCACACTTGGATATTGAGCAGTTTTTCCGCCGACTCCGCCTCCACGCTTACTTCTCCAACTGCGAATCTAAACCCCCCTCTACTGACCCCTTCTCCCGCCTCCAACACAAGCCCTCCTCCTGGAAACTACCCCAAGGCCTCCTATCCTCCCTCGACCTCTTCATCTCCAACTGCCGTCGAGACATCAACCGCCTCAACCTCTCTACCCCTCTCAAACACTCCAACCTCTCCCCCACAGAATGTGCAGCCCTCCGCTCCCTCCGCTCCAATCCCAACCTCACCATAAAACCCACGGACAAGAAAGGGGCAGTCGTAGTATGGCGCACTGACCTCGACATTGCTGAGGCCAGGCGCCAACTCTCCGACACCACCTCCTACCGCCCCTTGGATCATGACCCCACCCCCGCGAGCACCAAATCATCATCTCCCAAACCATCCACAACCGCATCACCTCAGGTGACCTCCCACCCACCGCCTCCAACCTCATCATTCCCCAACCCCGCAACGCCCATTTCTATCTCCTTCCCAAAATCCACAAACCTGAATGCCCTGGTCGACCCATTGTCTCCGCCTGCTCCTGCCCCACCGAACTCATCTCCACCTACCTCGACTCCATTTTCACCCCCTTGGTCCAGGAACTCCCTACCTATGTCCGTGACACCACCCACGCCCTCCACCTCCTCCAGAACTTCCCTGGTCCCCAACACCTCATTTTTACTATGGATGTCCAGTCCCTATACACCTGTATTCCCCATGCAGATGGCCTAAAGACCCTCCACTTCTTCCTGTCCCGCAGAACTGACCAATCCCCCTCCACTGACACCCTCATCCGCTTAGACGAACTTGTCCTCACCCTCAACAACTTCTCTTTCAATTCCTCCCACTTCCTACAGACAAAGGGGGTGGCCATGGGTACCCGCATGGGCCCAAGCTATGCCTGCCTCTTTGTAGGTTACGTGGAACAATCCCTCTTCCGTACCTACACTGGCCCTCAACCCCACCTCTTCCTCTGTTACATTGATGACTGTATCGGCGCCGCCTCGTGCTCCCACGAGGAGCTTGAACAGTTCATCCACTTCACCAACACCTTCCACCCCAACCTGAAGTTCACCTGGACCATCTCCAACACTTCTCTCTCCTTCCTGGACCTCTCTGTCTCCATCTCGGGTAACCACCTAGAAACCCATGTCCATTTCAAGCCCACTGACTCCCACAGCTACCTGGAATACACCTCCTCCCACCCACCTTCCTGCAAAAATGCCATCCCCTATTCCCAATTCCTTCGCCTCTGCCGCATCTGCTCCCAGGATGAGACATTCCACTCCCTACATCTCAGATGTCCTCATTCTTCAAAAACCGCAACTTCCCCCCGACAGTGGTCGAGAACGTCCTCGACCGTGTCTCCCGCATTTCCCGTAATTCATCGCTCACACCCCGTCCCCGCAATAATAACCAAAAAAGAATCCCCCTCATCCTCACGTACCACCCCACCAACCTCCGGATCCAATGCATCATCCTCCGACACTTATGCCATCTGCAATCTGACCCCACCACCAAAGACATTTTTCCCTCCCCACCCTTATCTGCTTTCCGGAGGGACCACTCCCTCCGTGAGTCCCTTGTCCGCTCCACACTCCCCTCTAGCCCCACCACACCCGGCACTTTTCCCTGCAACCGCAGGAAGTGCTACATCTGCCCCCACACCTCCTGCCTCACCCCAATCCCAGGCCCCAAGAAGACTTTCCACATCAGGCAGATGTTCACCTGCACATCTGCCAATGTGGTATACTGCATCCGCTGTACCCGTTGTGGCTTCCTCTACATCGGGGAAACCAAGCAGAGGCTTGGGGACCACTTTGCAGAACACCTGCGCTCAGTTCGCAACAAACAACTGCACCTCCAAGTCGCGAACCATTTCAACTCCCCCTCCCAATCCTCAGACGACATGTCCATCCTGGGCCTCCTGCAATGCCACAATGATGCCACCCGAAGGCTGCAGGAACAGCAAATCATATTCAGCCTGGGAACCCTGCAGCCCAATGGCATCAATGTGGATTTCACAAGCTTCAAAATCTCCCCTCCCCCAACCGCATCCCAAAACCAGCCCAGCTCGTCCCCGCCTCCCTAACCTGTCCTTCCTCTCAAATATCCCCTCCTCCCACCTCAAGCCCCATCCCCATCTCCTATCTACTAACTTCATCCCGCCCCCTTGACCTGTCCGTCCTCCCTGGACTGACCTATCTCCTCCCTACCCCCCAACCTACGCTCACCTTTACTGGCTCCATCCCCGCCTCTTCGACTTGTCTGCCTCCTCTCCACCTATCCTCTCCTCCATCCATCCTCTGTCCGCCTCCCCCTCTCTCCCTATTTATTTCAGAACCCTCTTCCCTTCCCCCATTTCTGACGAAGGGTCTAGGCCCGAAACGTCAAGCTTTCCTGCTCCTTTGATGCTGCTTGCCCTGCTGTGTTCATCCAGCCCCAAAACTTTCTTTTAATTACTTTCTTTTGATTGTTTCTCATAATAGTTCTGCCTGTGCTACGTACCTACTTACATTAGTTTTTGTTAACATCACTTTGATACAAAGATGTAGAAACAATCAGAAAGCAACCTGGAGATGACGCTCTTGCTTAGGTTTCCCTCTCAGTAAGGGAATCTTTGCCCCACACTTCGTTCCTCCCACACTGAGGCATTTGTGATTGAGAACTCAGTTGTACCAGAGATGAAATCTGTGTCTCGTCTGTGATCCGTCATGTAGGCCTTCCAACGTATGCCCCTACACCACCATTAATGATTAATATTTGTGGAATCGGTCAGTTTGTCCTTCATTAAGAACTGGAAACTATTTTTAAAAATTTCAATGTAATATATCGGTGTTATATTTTGCTCAAGATTGTATATATGTGTGCCTTGTATTATTAAAGATTACCTTCTGTGAAAGCTAAAGATTGCAAAATGTCAGGAAACAAATTATTTTAACAATATCACTTCACACCCTACAATGAAGGCAATCGTTGATGTGAGTTTTGCCTCCCACAGGATTTTTACCCTGACATGGCAATTCTTATGTTATCCCTTGTAGCAGAAGAGAGTAGGCATAGATAACGTGTTACTGTGGAATCCAACAGACATTTATTGCTGTTCACTGGTGTATACAAATACTACTTTTCTCAGACACGTAATGTCTTAGCTCGTCTTAAACTAGTAAATTACACATAGCAGCATGCTTCTGTGGCCTGTCATGCTTCTAATGACCCCCAGGGTTAGATGGAGATTGAGAGCTATACAACCTCAGGCCATGCTACGTTACATTGATGATACCATAAGCACATGTCTTCAAGGTAGACTAATATACTGGCCATGAGACATAACACGACAATTATTCTGCTCACATTTGCTAAATTACTTAATGTAACATCAGCGTAATACAGAAAGGCATTTGAAAATTATTGCTAGTTTATGTGTAGAAATGTATTTTTCTGCAAGTCAGTAGCTCCAGTTAGTTTTTTTCTGTAGCTGCAGTTAACAAACCTACCCTTTTCACTGAAAAGTAAAAAAGGTTGTGCAGAAATGATCAAAGAGAAGTACAAAGGCATAGGAAATTAAAGACAATGGATGAACTGACACGTTACAACACTCCCCTACAGCTATTGAAGAACAAAGCATACGCAATCACTAATTCTTCATTTGATACTGCAAGCTTGAATCAACACAAGGCAGTTTCCAACTAGATAACGTTCATTGAATATATCAAGCTGTACTATTTTGTTTTAGGGAAAGGGCTTATACCGAGCATTCTCAAAAAGTGAAGAGCAAAGTGGAGGAGTAACAAGTACATATGTTCCAATACAGACAAAGTGGGTGACATTTTGGAAAAAAATATACGAGAACAGTCATTGTCACGTTGCCGACCTTAAATAAAGGGACACAGATAATGCAATTCCCATGATAACTTTGACAAAATCAAAATACAAAATTAACAAAAATATTGACAAGGACATATTGATGATACATGTAAGTTCTCATGCTGGTGCTGTATTTGATTTGTGTTTTCTGTTGTTATTGGTGAAGTGCTTTTTAATTGCCTGAGTGCTACCTGAAACTGATATTGGACCCTAATGAAATCATTATCAGGGATTAACGTAGTTGCAGCTGACAATACCAATTTGGGCAGAAGCTAAGCATAGTATGCTCTGCTAATTTTTTTGCAAAGTAAAGACTGATAACCTGCTGTGCTCTGCTAATTAAGGGGCAAGATTGCAGCTCTCACTTATCTTGATAATGAGTGAACAGGAATAAGGTGCACCAGCTGGCTGCACAGTCATGCTGTGGGTCCCTGTGAGCTGTGCTCTCCCTCTTTTCAAACTCCCATTCCCTGCCATAGGGCAGCAGGCTGGCTCAGCACCAGGGATCTGGGTTGAATTCCAGCCTTGTGTGACTACCTGGGTGGAGTTTACACATTCTCCCTGTGTCTGTGTGGGTTTCTGGCAGGTGCTCTGGTTTCCTCCCACCATCCAAAAATATGCAGGTTAGGTCGACTGGCTAAGCTAAATTATCCCATAGTGTCCAGCAATGGGCAGGCTAGGTGGATTAGCCATAGCAAATGCAGGGTTATGTGGATAGAGTGGGGGACTGGGTTTGAGTGGGAGTGCAATGAATACAAGCTCAATATATGTAAACTCTCCTCATAATTTCTCCATACCTGGTATCATTGTGCTGAAACTTCTCTGGTCTGCCTCCAGTACCAGTATATCTTTCCTTTGCTAAAAGGACCAAAACTATTCACAGTGTTCCAGCTGTAGTGTAATTCATAGTTTTAGCGAAACTTCCCTACTTCATTCACTGTAAAATAAAGACCAAAATTCCATTTGCCTTCCCTATTACCAGCTGAACTTGTATACTCAACCTTTTTTTGATTCATGCATGAGACCTCCAAAATTCCTCTGTGCAGCAGCTATGGGCAATCTCTCTTGGTTTAAATAATACTCATCTCCTCTATTATTCCTACCAAAGTGCAAAATCTCACATTCTGCCCACATTATATTCCATTTGCCAAGGTTTTGCCCACTCACTTAACTTATATCACTCTATATCACTCAACAGACTCTTTGTGCCATCCTCAATATTTGCTTTCCCACCTATTTTTGTGATATTTGCAAACTTGGTTTTGGTACATAAACTTTCCCCATCCAACCCATTAATATACATTCTAAATAACTGTGGTCCCAGCAGGATCCCTGTGGCACTCCACTAGGTACAAATTGCCATCTTGCAAATGCCCCCAAGTCATAATGCTGTCTTCTATTATTTAGTCAATCCTCTATCCATGTTAATACATTACCTCCAATGCCATGGGCTCTTGTTAAGTAGCCTACTTTACGCTACCTTATCAAGAGCCTTGTGGCAATCCAAATATATTATATCCACTGCTTCCCTTTTATCTATCTTGCATGTTACTTGCTTAAAGAATTCTCTTAAATGATTTCCTCTTCACAAAGCCACAACTCTGCTTAATGATATTATGCATTTCCAAATACTCTGCCATGACATGCCTTATAACAGACTGCAACATTTTGCGAATGACAGATGTTAAGCCAATGATCTACAGTTCCATGATTTTTGTCTCCTCCCTTTTCGAACAAAAGGTGTTACATTGGCCCTTTTCCAATCCTCAGATTTTCTAGAATCTAAGGAACCATCAAAGTCAACTAGCAGTGTATTCGTTATCCGTGCAGATATTTCTCCTAATATCCCAGGATGTATATCATCAGATCTGGCGACCGTATATCTTGAACCCCATTTGATTCCCTCATAAATTGTCTCCAGTGATAGTTATTCTGCTTGTTTCAAAGAACCAGAAAATCATAGAATCCCTATTGTGTGGAAACAGGCCTTCCGCCCAACAAGTCCACACTGACCCTCAGAGCATCCCACCCAGACCCATCCCCCTATAACCCACTCAATCTACACATCTCTGAACACTATGGGTGATTTCCTGTTTCCTTTCCTACTTTTTTTGGTCCTTGAGTCTTTAGTACTTTTACAATGCTATTTATGTCAACCTGTCTGTCTTGATATTACATGGTCAGAAGTCACAAGACACCAAGTTATAGTCCGATAGGTTTGTTTGAAATCACAAGCTTTCGGAGTGCTGCTCCTTCACTTGGTGCCATGTGACTTCGGACCTTGTACACCCCAGTCCAACACTGGTATCTTGACATCATTGATATTACATACAACTTTACTCTCAAAGTTTATTTTCTTCCTCTGTATTATTTTTGGTCAAATTTTGTTGGCTTTTAAAACTTTCCCAATCTTCTGTATTACCATTAATCTTTGCCACAGTTTGACACTATTCTTAACTTCTCTGGTCAACTGTCATCTTAGGCCCTTCCTAAAATATATCTTTCTCAATGGGAGATATCTTTGTTGTGAGCAAGCCATGAATCATTTTCTTCAATGACTGCTATTGTTTCTTTTACAACTCCCAGGGGCAGCATGCTGGCAATCAAGCACTGCTACTTTCAAAGTCATCACAAAAGTTAAAGATTTATAAAAATAAGCAAAGTTCCTCAATTTATTTGACCTTCAAACCCAAGTTGATAAAAAGCACAGAGCAGGCTTCTGTACAAAACTAGAATTACAATTCTTGCAGCCTGTAGCTACAGGTAAAGAGTTGTAAACTATTGACATATAACACGACGAATGAAAACTCTCATACTGTTATAAACTCCCCTTTACACACACACAGGCAGGGTAAATGAGCCCTTGGGTAAAAAGACAGTTCATTAGTCTTTGCTTCCAGGTTTTGTGGCTGTGAAGATCTTTCTTTTCTTCTGCTGGCCAGCCCAATGCTTCAGTCAACTTATTCCTGATGCTTCTGCTGGTTGGTAAGGGACACAAGGTGACTGAATCACTTCTAATAAGTCTCTGGCTTATCAGTTAAAAGTTACAGCTTACAAAAACTAAGACAGAAAGATAAACTGGTTTTATTCAGATTTACAGTGTGTTTTGACTGCAGGGAACAGAGGGGTCACTCCAAACCTGGGGAAGAGCTGAACACCTCTCTCTCTGTGACTTGTTCCCAGCTCCAAACTGTGAACCTGGGAACCAATCACACAGCTGTTGGAAGGCAGAAATTCTCTGTCATTGATAACTGGTCACTAGTCCACAGTCCAATCAACTTCAAGTTGCCACTAAAAGTGATGTCTGTACACTCTTCACTCCAAATCATTTGTGATTCAATTCCAATTATTGCTTATTCACAGTTGTTTACACAATGCCTCCTGTGGCTGTCAGGTCACCTCCTTCCAAAACATATAGACATGCTTACAAGCACTCGTTTTAAAACAACTCTTTTTCACTTTGTCTACAGGCCTTAAAAAGTAAACACAAAGCACTTACAGCTCCTCAATTATCTTTGCTGGTAAACTGCAGCTCGCGCTAACCTCGTTAATTTGTAAGTAACCTTACTTAACTTTTGCATAGCTGTTTTTGACCCAAGTTCCTTTCTCTAAAACTGAATGCTAAATTCTACCGTATTATGATCTTTGACATCTTTTATAATGATATCATTACACATTACCAAGTCCAAAATAGCCTGACCCCTGATTTGATCCACAAATGTTGTTCTCAGAAACTGTCACAATATGCTCTGCAAATTTTTCCACATGCCAATTCCTCTGCCGATCTGACTTTTCCAATCTACAACAAGATTAAAGTCATACATAACTAATGTAATGTCTTTTTTACATAGCCCCATTATCTCCTGACTTATCCTCTATCCTACAATATAGCTATTTACAGACTTACTCCTACCAGTGTCTTCTTCCCCTTGTTATTTTTTAACTGCACCCACATGGATTGTACATCTTCCGAGAATTTTTTTTCGATCATACTTATTCCACGCATTACTAACAAAGTTACCCCAACACCTTTTCCTTCCGAAGCAAAGAAAAAAGTGAGACCTGCGGAAACTGGATCAGAAACAAAAACAGAAATTGCTGGAAAAAAAACCCAGCAGGTTTGGCAGCAGCTGTGGAAAGAAATCAGAGTTAGTATTTCAGGTCCAGTGACCTTTCCTCAGAATGCTTTTGTTTCCCCCAACACCCTTTCCTTCTTGTCTGTCCTTTCGAAAAGTCACACACCACTGAATATTTAGCTCCCAGCCTTGATCTACTTGTAACTATGTCTCCAAAATGACAATAAGATTATATGCATTAACTTCTATTTGTGTCATTAATTCACTTATTTTTTTCTGCATGCTATGTGCATTCAAATGAAGAAACATTAATTTTTCCTGTGTGCCATTTTTCCCCCTTTGAACCTATTTACTGCCATTTCTAAATGGTTATATATTTTGTTCTTCCTGTCTCACTCTGGCTTACATCATCCAAATACCTTCCTTGTAATGTTACCCTACCCTTTTGCTTTGTAAACCTAAGTTTCCTCTCAAATCCTCCATCCTCTCTATTTAGTTTAAAGTTATCTGCAGCCAGTTACTCTATTCGCCAACACTGTGGTCCCACCCAATGGAACAGCTCCCTTCTATGTCACTACTGGTCTCAGTGCCCTGTGAACTGAGACCTGTTCCACCAACACCAATCTCTTGAGTCACGCAGTTAATTCCTTTACGGCAGTTTGCCCATGACTCCGATAATAGTCTGGAGTTTATTACTTTGGAGTCTCTGCTTTTTAATTTAGCTCCTCTCGGATTTAGTTCAGATTCTTTCAGCAAAACCTCCTTTATAACCCTACCAATGTCATTGGTACCAAATGGTGACAACAACTGGACCCCTCCCCTCCCGCTCCAATTCTTCTCCGGGCCTCGGGCACCGGGGAGAAAACACAGTATGTAACCCCCTAACTGTACTGTCTCCTACCACTAGTATGCTTCTATTTCCTCCCTCCACTTGAATCGCTCCCTGTACAATGGATGTCATGGTCAGGTCACTCATCTTCCCTCCTGCCCCAACTCCCATCCATACAGCTGGAAGGATACTCCTCAACTGCAACCCCCTGAGTTCCCATATTGTCTCTCTTGCAGTCACACCCTCCTGTCCCTGATCACAGACCAATTCTAAGTCAGCTAATCTGAATGGTGTGACTGCCTTCTGGTGCAAAACATCCTGGTCATTTTCTCTTCCCTGATGTGGCACAATGACTGCAGCTCAAACTCCAGCTTCTCAACCCAGAATTCCCCACCCTGCAACCACTTCCTTCAAATGTGTTCGTTCTCAACACCTTGGTATCCAGCAGCTTCCACATGCTGCAGCAACAACTTGTCATCTCTTCTGCCATCACCATCACATTACTTTAATTTATAAATTAATTACGGTACATTCCCTGCTCTTTACACTTTACTGTAATAACATTTCTCTCAGAAAAAAAAATCCATATCAATCTTATATTTAACCAGCTATTTTTGAGAAGGAAGAAAATGACTAGAATTCTAAAGAGATAAAAGGTACTGCAGATGCTGGAGAATCCGAGATAACAAGGTGTGGGGCTGGATGAACACAGCAGGCCAAGCAGCATCATAGGAGCAGGTTGCTCCAATGATGCTGCTTGACCTGCTGTGTTCATCCAGCCCCACATTTTGTTATCTAGAATTCTAAAGATCTTACTTTACGCAAAAGATTAGAAATCGAAACATAGAAGACTGAAGCAGGAGGAGGCCATTCAGCCCTTCGAGTCTGCTCTGCCATTCATGGCTGATCATCCAAATCGATAGCCTAATCCTGCTTTCTCCCAATAACCTTTGATCCCATTCGCCCCAAATGCTATATCTAGCTGCCTCTTGAATACATTCAATGTTTTGTTATCAACTCCTTCCCGTCGTAATGAATTTCACAGGCTCACCATTTTCTGAGTGAAGAAATGCCTCCTCATCTCTGTCCTAAATAGTCCACCCTGAATCCGAGAACTGTGATCCCTCATTCTGGACACACCCACCATCAGGAACATCCTCCCTGCATCCACCTTGTCTAGTCCTGTTAGAATATTATAAGTCTCGAAGAGATCCCACCTCATTCGTCTAAACTTTCGCGAAAACAATCCTAACCTAGTCAATCTCTCCTCATACGTCAGACCCACCGCCCACAGAATCAGCCTGATAAACCTTCACTGCACTCCCTAGAGAGTAAGAGCATCTTTCCACAGAAAAGGAGAAAAAAACTGCACACAATATTCTAGGTGCAGTCTCACCAAAGCCCTGTATAACTGCAACAACACATCCCTGCTCCTGTACTCGAAACCTCGCGAAATGAAGGCCAACATACCATTTGCCTTCTTTACCGCCTGCTGCGCCGACATGCTTACATTCAGCAGTTGGTGCACAAGGACACCCAGGTCTCACTGCACTCTTCCCCTCTCCCAATTTACAGCCATTCAGTTAGTAATCTGCTTTCTTGTTTTTCCTTCCGAAGTGAGTAACCTCACATTTATCCAAATAATGCTGCATCTGCCATTGATTTGCCCACTCACCCAACCTGTACAGACCACGCTGAAGGATCTCTGCATCCTCGACATAGTTCAACCTCCCATCTAACTTGGTATCATCTGCAAGCTTTGAGATGTTACAATTTGTTCCCTCACCCAAATAAATAACTTATATTGTGAATAGCTGGGGTCCCAGCACCAATCCCTGTTGCACTCCACTAGTTACTGCCTGCCAATTTGACAAGGACTCAGTAATTCATACTCTTTGCTTCCTCTCTGCCAACCAGTTTTCTATCCATCTAAAATCACTTCCCGCTATCCCATGCACGTTAAACTTAGACAATAATCTCTTATTCGGGACTTCGTTGAACGCTTTCTTAAAGTCCAAATGTACCACCTGGCTCCCCCTTGTCAACTCTACCAGTTACATCTTCATACAATTCCAACAGATTTGTTAAGCATGATTTCCCCTTCATAAATCCATGTTGACTCTGTCTGATCCTACCACTGCTTTCTAAATGCTATAAAGTCCTTGATAATGGAATCGAGAATCATCCCCAGTATCAATGTTAGATGTCCAGTCCCTATACACCTGTATTCCCCATGCAGATGGCAGAAAGGCCCTCCGCTTCTTCCTGTCCCGCAGAACTGACCAATACCCCTCCACCAACACCCTCATCTGCTTAGCCGAACTCATCCTCACCCTCAACAACTTCTCTTTCAATTCCTCCCACTTCCTACAAACAAAGGGGGTGGCCATGCGTACCCGCATGGGCCCAAGCTATGCCTGCCTCTTTGTAGGTTACGTGGAACAATCCCTCTTCCGTACCTACACTGGCCCTCAACCCCACCTCTTCCTCTGTTACATTGATGACTGCATCGGCGCCGCCTCGTGCTCCCACAAGGAGCTCGAACAGTTCATCCACTTCACCAACACCTTCTACCCCAACCTGAAGTTCACCTGGACCATCTCCAACACTTCTCTCTCCTTCCTGGACCTCTCTGTCTCCATCTCGGGTAACCACCTAGAAACCGATGTTCATTTCAAGCCCACTGACTCCCACAGCTACCTGGAATACACCTCCTCCCACCCACCTTCCTGCAAAAATGCCATCCCCTATTCCCAATTCCTTCGCCTCCGCCGCATCTGCTCCCAGGATGAGACATTCCACTCCCTTACATCTCAGATGTCCTCATTCTTCAAGGACCGCAACTTCCCCCCGACAGTGGTCAAGAACGCCCTCGACCGTGTCTCCCGCGTTTCCCGTAACACATCCCTCACACCCCGTCCCCGCAATAAAAACCAAAAAGAATCCCCCTCGTCCTCACATACCACCCCACCAACCTCCGGATCCAACGCATCATCCTCCGACACTTCCGCCATCTGCAATCAGACCCCACCACCAAAGACATTTTTCCCTCCCCACTCTTATCTGCCTTCCGGAGGGACCAATCCCTCCGTGACTCCCTTGTCCGCTCCACACTCCCCTCCAGCCCCACCACACCCGGCACTTTTCCCTGCAACCGCAGGAAGTGCTACACCTGCCCCCACACCTCCTGCCTCTCCTCAATCCCAGGTCCCAAGAAGACTTTCCACATCAGGCAGATGTTCACCTGCACATCTGCCAATGTGGTATACTGCATCCGCTGTACCCGTTGTGGCTTCCTCTACATCGGGGAAACCAAGCGGAGGCTTGGGGACCGCTTTGAAGAACACCTGCGCTCAGTTAATTGCACCTCCCAGTCGCGAACCATTTCAACTCCCCCTCCCAATCCTCAGACAACATGTCCATCCTGGGCCTCCTGCAATGCCACAGTGATGCCACCCGAAGGCTGCAGGAACAGCAAATCATATTCAGCCTGGGAACCCTGCAGCCCAATGGTATCAACGTGGATTTCACAAGCTTTAAAATCTCCCCTCCCTCAACCGCATCCCAAAACCAGCCCAGCTCATCTCCACCTCCCTAACCTGTTTTTCCTCTCACCTATCCCCTCCTCCCACCTCAAGCCCCACCCCCATCTCCTATCTACTAACATCATCCCGCCCCCTTGACCTGTCCGTCCTCTCTGGACTGACCTATCTCCTCCCTACCCCCCTACCTACACTCACCTTTACTGGCTCCATCCCCGCCTCTTTGACTTGTCTGCCTCCTCTCCACCAATCCTCTCCTCTATCCATCCTCTATCCGCCTCCCCCTCTCTCCCTATTTATTTCAGAACGTTCTTCCCCTCCCCCATTTCTGATGAAGGGTCTAGGCCCGAAACGTCTAGCTTTCCTGCTCCTATGATGCTGCTTGGCCTGCTGTGTTCATCCAGCCCCACGCCTTGTTATCAATGTTAGGCTTACTGGTTTACAATTCCCTGTTTTCTCTCTATCTCCCTTTATGAATATTAGAGTGACATTAACTACCCTTCAACCTGCAGGGGCTGTTCCAGAGTCTATAGAATCCTCGTATTCAGCAATCCTAGTCATTAATCAGCTTCTTTCCCAACACTGGTTCATGAGATCACCACTAGTCTTACTGCAGGTAGATCTCTCAATGTGCACCTTTAATTCTCTCCCACTCACCTCTTGTCTCCAGTGTTTCTTCTTGCACTCACTTCTTCCTCCAAGATTTAATTCAACAGTTTAATTTAATTCGGCCCAATTCAACTGTTGCACAATGTACAAAAGTGCTGGATCAAAAATGGTCTGAGTTTCAATACAGCAGTGATTGTCAATATCGTCTTGAAATAGAGAAGAGATCTAACAAGGATTGAATTTGTGACGAGGTACGGGTCTCCAGCTTTACATGTTTTCCCATCAATAGTCACATTCTCACCAAATCAGTGTTCAGATATCTGATTATCAAGGCATCACTTGATATTCTCACAAACATGAAAATGATCTCTTCATTCTGGCCTTAGATGTATGCCCCTCATTTAAGACCTACGTTAAAACTGAGCAATGAATATCTAAAAATTATTGCCCTGATCATTATTCCCCTGTATAACATTGTTTGCAAGGTAGGATAAATGTAAAGGAAACAAACATTCTGTAAAAGTTAATGCCCATTTAGTAGCCTGGAAAAGAACTTAAATTGATTTTTAAGGCTGATTTTCCACATAAGTGCAGAAGTATGATTCGGTGGGTGAAATGTTACACTTAGTGTTTCTTTGGGAGGTGATCTTATTTTCCACCACATTCCTGACAATAATGCCGTTTTTCACAGGAGCTTTTGTAGATTGGGAATGCCTGGTATCTGCCCCTGCTGAGCGTGGGGTCCCCAAATGATAGGCAAACGTTGGATTTCTCTCTGATTCTCATATAATGTGGAACTTTTGTAAAAACACCAGATTTGGGAGTTCATGAAAGAAATGTAAAGCCTGCTGAAGATTCTGGAACATTCTGAAAGATCCGTGTAAAGTATGTTCACACCTTCAATTGTCACAATTAGCTGCAGTGTGATGTTGATGGGTCTTTAGTGCAGTAATTCCTCATAGCAATTTGGCCTTTGAATGTAAATTGACCCTTACGTTGACAGCATTGAGTGTTTATTTATGTGCATTGCTGTGTTTTTCGAGTTGAAAATTTGCTATAATGCAGTGAAAAATGCCACAAAATATCCCTGTTGACTTGTGCTTTCATCCTTTCTACTTTGGGTTAAACTATTTGGACTGATAAAAAGAAAATCTGGTTTTTACACTTTAAACAATCTAACCAGGTGCACCCTTAGATTTTGGCACTGAAAAAAATTACACTTGAATAAAAATTAAGAACTTGCTTCCTTACAATGATTGTAAGGCACACTGCTTTGAAATTAAAATGAACATCTTCTGTTCTGTTCTTCAAAGAGAACAGACTATTGCTGAGATGGCTGTGACCATTACCAATATTTGGTTGATTTTATGTATGAATGGCTTTCCGCAGAGTAGGTGTTTCATTCCTCTGAGAATGAAGTAATGTTTCAAAAGTTGCAATAACAGAGGAATAATGACGTGTTTTCTGGTTTGTTGACACAACAAATAGGATTATAACCTTTACAAAAGTTTTCTTCACATGGTGGAGTGCATTTTTCTTAATATCAATGATTTGAAGGATTTTATTAGATACAGAGAGGGATGTAAATGAAATGCAAAATATTTCCTATTTATATTGAATAAAATCTGGGCTGGTGGCTGTATAGGTAAGTATGAGAAACACAGACGTATGATGGTTGCTATCAGGAGTAGCCATATGAGTCAGACTGCATCCATGGACTTAAAACACACTTTAAATTGTGAACCATTTCTTCCTTTTAGCTTGTTATCATGTCCTCCCCTACCTCCATCCCAGTTCCTGTCCTTTCATAGATAGTAAGAACTGCCTGACCCACTGTGATCTCCAGCATTTGTTGTTTTCAGTACAGATTAAAGCATCTGCAGTAATTTCTTCCTTTAGCCATAGGAATTGGTGAACAAATGGAAAGCATGTATAGAGAGGTATAAGGGGCCCTTAAAATTAGTTGAGAGCTTGGATACAGCGTTGGAGAATGGAAGGGTGCCTTCTAGCTGGACCATCACCTCACTCAGCATCCTCACACATTCCAAATGGCTCAGAAACTGTGGACCTGAAATTGAACGTAGTATGAAAGATCACAAGAGTAGTGTGAAGTAACATATGGACTTGGTGTGCAGTTGTGAGCCCCAAAAGTATGCAGGTTGAGTTTTCCAAGCCCAAAGGAAGATTTGACCCTTGATCTTTAAAGTTGATTCTTCGTTAATTTTCTTGTCTTTACTGAGTTATGATACTGCGGTTTGCACTGTTCCCCTTAGTTTATTCTCCCTGTCAACAAAAGGAAAGGACTGTGTTTTTTAGAGGTCAATAAAACTGTCAAACCTATTTGGGATATGATAGATTCTTGGATTACACTCTCAGTGTTTTCAGATTATGCTTCATCACCTTTGAAAGTGTTTAGCTTTTCCAGAACCTAGTCCAAGTGTAACTTGGATTTATGAGATGACAGCATTTTGCTTGTAATGGTGAAAATGTATTTTCAAGGAATCCCAGTGGGAAGGGATTTCAAACATTTAGTTGAATTGTATCAACTTTGAGGTGAATCTCGTTCATCTCCCTGAGGCCACTTTGCACTTTCTCCTCTATACAAATATTTTCAACTGAAACAAGAGCTACTGGGCTTTCTGTAAGACTTGGTGTTTCAGATGGAGGCCCTTCATCATTGATGAAAAATCATTCTTGAAACATGAACCTATCTTTTCCCTTCAAAGATGCATGAGAACTCTGTTATAATTTCACAACTTTTAGTTACTTCAGATTTTGAACATTGAACATTTTTCTGAGTTCTGAAGAAAAGCCATATTGAACTTAAAAAGGTTCATTCTGTATCTATCTCCACAGAGACTGCCATAGCTGCTGAGATTCTCAGCATTTTTGGCTTTAATTTAAGATCTTTAGCATGTGAAGTATTTTGATTTTGTCTTTTTTAATGAATACTCAATGCACTAAACAGAATACAATTCAAGCAAATTTAGTTTCCTAACTTTGAACGCATAGATTATTTCTCAAACAATTTCTCCTGTACTCCCTAGTCATTGGGAACTTCCTTCCTGTGCTTATCCTGTCTACTCCTGTTAGAATTTTACATGTTTCTATGATATTCCACCAATTCTTCTAAATTCCAGTGAATATTGTCCCAACCAAACCAGTCTTTCTTCACATGTGAATCCTGCCATCCCATGAATTAGTCAGGTAAATCCTCATTGCACTCCCTTCCTCAGATAAAGAAAGCAAAACTGCACACAATACTCCTGTTCTCTATATTTCTATGTCTTAAACACCTACAAGGTGTTCACATTTATGGTATACTTTTTCACAGCAAAGGAAGAACAATTTATTTGAGACATAATCTGTGCATTCATAAAGTAGGATCTAAACTTGTTTAAATTCTTTCTCCTATTTTTCAGCAAAGATCCGAAGAGTTGAAAATCTGATTTATCATTGATCTGTTCAGAGCATACTCAAATAAACGAAGGCAAAATAATAAATTTTGCACATTTGGAGTATGTAAAAATATTGCTAGTTATGTTACTGGAATACTTCTAACATGCATAATTTAATTAATGAGAAACAGATTAAAAATTTAAAGAATGCGATTTTGCTGAAATCAGCGGGGCCTCCAGTCAAATCAACAGATGATCTCAGTTATTGTAAGTATATTATGGGAGCACAGCCTGTTCGTGAACTCACATATATAATGCACACATTACAAGGTGAACCACAGGAGATGTCTAGCTGAACTGTTTCAGCTGCTAAGAAGTCAGTGGCCACATAACATAAACTCACAAACACAAACTCATTGCAACTAATGCAGGTGAGATTACTTTTAGCTTTTGAATGCAACTGACAAGGGTTGAGGATATCTGTGCTCCATCAAGTGCTTCTCAGTTCATCAATGCTTCAAGTAGGACTGCAGAGAAGTGCCTTGCTGAAAAGGGTAGGGATAAGAACACAATCTTGTTTGACACCATTTGTGTTTGGATGATAAGCAGCCTTGATCAGGTCCTGGGGCCACCATCTCAACATGTTATTTCCAAACAATAGTGAAAAATCTCTCAGCCCATCCTAACTTTAGAAGATCTTCCACAGTAGTAATCCAATCCACAGAACTGAATGTATTTTCCCAGTCAACAAAAACAGAAAAATTCTGAATCTTTTGACACTATTTCTGGATTTCTGGTGGACTGCGAAAATAAGTTTCAGGTCAAAAAATGGCAGCAGAAAAATCAGCCAATTCAGATGATAACATGCAATTACGGGAACAGGATTAATGTATCACAAGGCTTCAAAGGCACCAACATTGAGCATCTCTTCCTGGTCAAAGGTGCTGTGACAGTCATTAGGAAGTTTTGTTTTTATTCATAGCAGATACATTTCACACACACTATGCTGTCATACTTTGCTGACTGAGCATACAATGTAGGCACAATTCTCTGAAAGTGAATGAGGGTTTCAGGCTGATTTTGAACATGTGACATTGCTAAAAGTGTCAATCAAACGAACTCCACATCAACCTGAGTAGCATGTCAGTATATAACACAACTGGAGGTATTACTCCTATGTGCTATTTCAAATATCAGAATTTTGGAATAAGAATTATAAAAGAGTCAAGATTGCTTTTGAACTTTGGCTAAAACTTCCATTTAGATGAATGCTGCAGATCAGTGCACACTCAGCTGGTATCCAATTATTGTGCAGAAACTATGAACCATTACGTATAGTAAAAGTGAATTCTTTTCACATTAATATATGGCACAAGTCACTTTGTAATATATGTTGTTCCATGTTATTTTGAAACTGTGAGCAATTTCAACGTCAAATTTATTTTTATTGCTACAATTCAGATACAGATCAAAATATCAGGGGACCCTGTTTTGGGTGAAGAAGGTGCAATTCATGACATGTCCTCATCACTTGCAGTGGAGATACATTTGGAGCTGTCTGTGCTTCTAACTCCTTCTGCATGTGTTAACATACAGGGCAATCAGCAGGGAACCTACCAGGAAATACTCACAGCATTTGTGGAAACCAAGCTTCTTTTCTTAAAGAAGTCTGTCCTTCTTAAAAGGAAGCAGCTGCTGCTGAATTTCTTGCTGCAATGCTAGACGAACAAAGTACAATACCAGGGCAGGCAGGGTGTTCCAAGACTGCAGATATGGCACTGAAGGTCTTTTCGACCTTGTGGGAAAAAAAGCGTGAAGGATCAGGAAACCATCAAAGACCATAACCAGAAGGGATTGGGAACAAGTAGTCAAGGAAGTCAATTTCAAGTGCCTGAGCATGAGGGCCTGCAACATAAGAAGTTGAATGGCCACGCACCACAAGAGTTTCATGCTATCCACGCATCACACTCCAATCACGCAACCATCAGAACTCTCTTACACACAGGGTACAAGTCAAAATCAGACATTCTACTTCACCTTCCTAAGCCCCCAATACTGTGAACTGCACAAACTCCTCTTACAGCCTTTACATTCCTCCAGCTTTCCAATCACAGCATGAACATCACCCAGATCTCTGGAACTTGTGTCATCTCATTGTCTGACATCAACGTGAAATCTACAAATCTCTGACACTCTCTTACAGGCAAAGGTATCAAACAAGAAAAAAAGAACTGAAGCAAGACAAGGATATCTCCATATGCCAAGCCCTGTTCAGCAGATGGCTCTCAGCAACACACAGCTAGCTACAACAGAGCCCGTGGCATCTGGCATGATTGAAAGATTCAGGATGATGATATTAACTGTAGAATTACGGACAACAACTTAATCCCTAATTTCATTCAGCCACTTTGATTGTTTCCAAGGTACACTTGAACAGGTGGTCACAGCCATTTGACACTTCATCCAAATTTCCATTCTTAATGTCTAAGACAAGGCAATCTTCAATCTCTGTTTGTTGCCATAGTAGATTTGCTTTGAAGTTTTCATTCTGCCCTTCATAGTGAAGGCATCTGACATAATTATTGGGCTGTAATGAGCTGATTTAGCACAGATAAGAGATTAAATTTGAGATTTTTTAGTTCAAATAGTTTAATATTGCAAAGCATTTAGATATTAAGAAAGATTATTAAGTGACTGAAGTGTCGCAAATATATTTTTTATCTATCTGCATCTACAATTGTTGTTAAGGTCTGATTTTTGAGCAGCCATACTGGTTCGGTGAGTGATGCACTTCTAGTTTGATCAAGGCTAGAGTGGTAATTGAGATATTATTGTATTTGTTTCCCATGAATTTTACACCAGGTGAGAAGTGGAAGATTGGCTTCTGCCTTTCAGCTGACTGCAGCAAGTGGTTTAAAAGAATACAATTCAGTGTATTTAACTGCTCAAAGTCCCAAAAGAAAATCACCCACTTAAGGATCCTGTAGATCAATGGTTAAGAAGATCACTTCCTCTGGAGTTAGCTGCTTCTTGGTTCACACTAAAGACACAGCTACTGGTGGCTGGCTGTAGAGACTATTTATGAAATTATGCATGAATTCCCCGGATGCTGAAACTCTTACTGCAAAGTCACAATCAAACACAATTTCAAGAACTGCTTTTATTCTCACATTAATTGTCAAATTCTTGTCCAGCTTCTTCAAAAGTGCCCATGCCTTCATTTATATCTTGTCCATTTCTCATGTCATCAGCTATATACGAGTGTATTAAATTGTTCCGCGTGTGATTGAGTATTTAGTTTTTAAGCAAGTCTGCATCAAAATAGCTGTTGCCACCAAGAAGTCCAATCTTGTGTTTTATTTGCTGCAGCTCTGATATTCAGCCTTACAGGCAGTATTGTTTCTCCTCTCATTGTTTCCTGATGTGATGATTTATTCCTCTTACTTTAAAGCCTTAACATTTTTCAGTTTTTCAACGCTGATATAATCTTTTTTCCCATGAATATGTTTACTTCTATATACTGCAATGCTGTTTCATTTTTTGTTTAAAAAAAGGAACTTGCAGGTGGTGACATTTCCCTGTATCTGCTGTCCTTGTCCTTCCAGTTGGAAGTGGTCACGGGTTTGGAAGGTACTGACCAAGGATCTTTGGTGAATTCCTGCAGTGCATCTTGTAGTATAGCAATGCTGTATTGTTTTTATTATTTTGAAGCTTTTAATTTTGTTAAATAGTAATGCTGTATAATAATACTGCTTAGTGGGGATTTCCCACATATTTTTCTGTCAAAATAGAAGCTTCCCACTTTATAGGAAGCAAATTAATAAGTTCCCAACTTTTACGGTCCAATACATAATGCACATCCATTTCCTTGATTTCTTCAATGAAAACCCTCGGCTTGGTGTCTTAATAAGTTCTTCCCACTAGGACCATGGTTTAATTTATGGATTTCCTACTTTTATTGTAGCCTCAAGTCCTGTACCTATTTTCTTCTTCATTTTTTTTATTCACTCATGGGATATGGGTGTTGCTGGCTAGCCCAGCATTTATTGTCCATCCCTAGGTTCCCTTTAGAAGTTGGTGGTAAGCTGCCTTCTTGAATCACATGTGCTATATGTTGAACCACAGGATTTGACTTAACTGAAGGAATAGTGATGTATTTCCAAGTCAGGATAGTGCGTGGCTTGGAAGGGAACTTGCAGGTGGTGGCATTTCCCTGTATCTGCTGCCCTTGTCCTTCCAGTTGGAAGTGGTCACAGGTTTGGAAGGTGCTGTCCAAGGATCTTTGGTGAATTCCTGCAGTGCATCTTGTAGACAGTATACTGTTGTTACCGAACGTCGGTGGTAAAGGGAATGGATGCTTGCAGATGTGGTGCCAAACGAGTGGGTTGCTTTGTCTTGGGTGGTGTCAAGCTTCTTGAATGTTGTTGGAGCTGCACCCATCCAGGCAACTAGGGAGTATTCCATCACACTCCTGACCTATGCCTTGTAAATGGTGGACGGGCTTTGGGAGTCAGAAGGTGAGTTACTTGCTACAGCATTCCTAGCCTCTGACGTGCTCTTGTAGCCACTGGATTTACTTGGTGAATCCAGTTGAATTTTGGGTATATGATAACCTCAGGTTGTTGTCAGTGGGGGATTCAGTGATGGTAACTGACTATATTAGCTTCAGAATTTAAGTTTTACTTCTTGTTACCTTAACTTCATGACATTTTCATGTTACAGCCTGGGTATAAATTATTTCCGTGGTTCCTGCTTTCCCCATTGTAGCCTGACTCATGGTGTCTACAGCAATGCTCATTGTTGTGGTTCTTTTCCTTACTTCAAGCTCTCTCAGCTTGTTTCATCCATCAATAATTAAAACCTTTTCCACTTGCCAAATAGTAATTTTTACCTTTATTTATGCAACACTTGTATGTAAACTTGCTTGTCGAACCTCGGAAAAAGTAAGCTCCTACAGATCCTCACTTGTTGCTGGAATCTATAACTGTTGAGTGTGGCAAGTCTTCAAGATCTTTCTAGATCATATTGCCTCTCCTGTGTTTCTTACAAGATCTCAGATAAAGGCTTTAGCCTGAAGTGTAGCTTCTCCCTTATTGGTCTTTCCATGAGTTCCTGCTGTCTACTTGTTTGCTTAAATGTTTGTAGCTGCTGGTTATATGAGTATTATTTAAAGCATTAAAGTCTTCAAAGGTGTAATTTATTTGGTCTTCTGGAATTTTTTTTCCCTAGGTCCAATGATTTTTTTTCAGTGTTCTATCTTGTCGCATTAAGCAACAATGTCCATCACTAATCAGCAGGTGGTATGAGTGTGTAAAAGGATGAGGCCACCATTCCACTTTCCTTGACTGTGCCCCAGAAGAACTCTTTACAGTTGTTTTCTGAATCAGTAATTAAATTCTCATATAAATGTGTTAGGTAAGCAGCATTTGTCATGTTAGTTGTGTCAAATATTCAGTACATTGATTAACCAAATCCCAAAGGAAAACGCTTCCAAAAGAGAGTGGGAAAGGGAAGGTAACAAAAGCAATTACATCAGGTCTCCATCACCTTAATATCTGTCCATAATTCCTAAGGGTTCATTGGGACTTTAAGCTGAAGTTATGCCGATTACAGTACAGGCCTAATAATGGAATACAAATACAATAAGGATACATTCCCAGCCCTCATGTTTCAAATTCCTCTTCACTTACTCATTGGGTTCTAATTTTCAGGAACAAATGAAGAAAACAACAGTGGGTATTGAACATGTGATTTTTACAGATGGAGACAACAGGGCAGATGCAACTTCTCTTTACAGGTCAAACATTGATTTTTGCGTCTGGAGACTTCTGGCTATGATTCTCAAGTGACAGCCAAAAGAACTTATGCCTTATTTATTTCTCACTTGCTCAGTCAAAGAGACAATGTGTGTCAAGCTGTCCCAGCTCCCAATAATGCTCAATAATGTTTGCAGCTGCTCAACCCAGTCAGCTGCAGTATACCGTTGGTGTACTACTGCAGTCCAAGGAATCCAACTCTATGCTGTAGGAAGTTATCTTCGCATGTACTTAGTGCATGAAATGATTAAATAAGCTATACTAAACAATTTAAAATACCCCTGTTTTTTAAAAATCTTTCATGGGTCACTGGCATGGCAAACATTTCTTGCGCATCCCTAACTGCCTTCGAGAAGGTGGTAATGGGTTGCCATCCTGGACTGCTGCACTCCATCCTGAGGCAAGTATGCACTTAGTACCATTTAGAAGAGAATTCCAGGATTTTGATCACGTGACAGTGAAGGAATGACAATATACTTCCAGGATGGTGTGAAGTTTAAAAAGGAACTTCCAGGCTACGTTCACAAGGTTGTTTTGTCTTTCGAGGTGACAGAGGTCAGGGGTTTGTAAGGCGTTGTAAAAGGATGTATAGTGAGTTTCTGTTGTGCACTTTTATATGGCACACATTGCTTGTCCTGTGCATTGGTGATGAAAGGAGTGAATGTTGAAGGTGTTATATAGCTTTTATCAATCAAACAAGCTGTTTATCCTGAATGGTGTTGAGGTTCTTGAGTGTTTTGAAACTGCACTTAACTAGCTAAGTGGGGAGTAATCCATCATGCTTCTTGCTTGTGCTTTGTAGATGGTTTGGAAAGTCAGGAGGTGAGTTACTTACTTCAGACTTCCTAACCTCTGAACTGCTCTTGTATCTACAGTATATATGTGGCTAGTCCAGTGGTAACCATCAGGCTGTTGATATTGGGAATTCAATTAAAGTAAAACCACTGAATGTCAATGAGAGATGTTAAGAATCTCTCTTGTTTAAGGTGATCTTTGCCTGGCATTTGTATGGTGCAGATGTTACTTGTCACTTATCAGCTGAAACCTAAATGGTGTCTGGGTCTTGCTGCATCTGGACATACACTGCTTCAATATCTGAGGAGATATGAATGATGTTGAACACTGTGCAACCATCAGTACATGTCTGCACTTCTGACCTTTTGATAGAGGAAAGTTCACTAATGAAGCAGCTCCAAATCCCCGCCACAGTTTTTTCTTATCTTGACAATGTATTCCTTACATCATAATTAAGTTTTTCGCTATTTTCGCCTTAGATTTGCTTCTTGAACTGTTTTATTTGATAACACACAATATAAAATCATCATTAACATGAATATTCTACTTTTGCTACCATTATCAAGACATCTTGTTTACCTCCGGTTTCATTATTAGTTGCAGCAGTAATTCTTACAATGCATTTAAAGTGCATTTAACAAAAAAAGCTTTTACATCTGCAATTGATGAGTAACCAACCGTTTCTCAGTAAAGAAGACTTATGATTGCATCATTTCTAATGAAATTCCACATGTTTGCAACAGTAACTGTTCAAAATATGTTGACTAAAAATAAAGTTCTCTGGTGTTGCAAACATTAAAAGCAGCAATAAATCAGCACATTCGCTCTACTATTCAAATATGATGTAAATTTATGCTGAGACTGACCTTCAAGTTGTTTATCTTACAAAAACTGGGCAATAAGTACTGTTCACGTTTAAATGCTTCAAGTTTCTTTCAGCCAAGGAGAATAAAATAAAAGATAATTAAAAAGACATTTTCAACACCATAATTTTAAACAAGGTGGGTGGAAAAAAATAAGTAAAATTGAGAACAAAATCGGTCTACGAGTGTGGTTGTTCCATGTTACCACTAAGGTTTGCAGTTATAACATGCAGTTTACTGAGGACTGCTTACACGGCCAATAAATCTGCATTAGACAATGAGAAGAGTTCTGCACATGTGTGCAAATGGCAACATTCAGTGGGATAGGACATTTATAGATTGGTAATAATTACCTGGTAATAATTAATTACATTTACTTTCAGATCCTTTCGAATATTCCATTGAATAATATAAACAAAACAACACAAGCAGAATCCACAACACTCCATCACAACCTTAAAATTGCAACGCAAAATTAAAAATCGTCATAAGTAAATTTGATTAACAGCTAAAAATACTGAAAGAGATTCAACAACTAATCTTACAATAATGTGAGGAAGCAAAATGAATTCTCTAGACAACAGATGGCACGGCTACACTATCTGCATCCAAAATGAAAACTATTTTGGATGTAGATCATAACATCCAATGTTATGATCTAACATTGATCATAATGTTAGATTATGATCAATAATCATAACTTTCTGCAAGCCCAAATAATTTGCCAGTTTCCTTGAACTTTACAGTTATAATCGAGTTGGCATGGCAAAGGGTGGCTAATGAGAAAAGCAGGAGATGGTAACTTCTCAAGTATGGTTTCCTGGTAAAGAACCTTGCAAGATTGGGGACATGGATGCCCTGCTGATCTCAGTAATAAATAGATATTAGGAATCCCATCTGACACTGGAAAAGCAGCACCGGTATTTACACTAAAAAAGCCTAGCCAGAGAGTCCTGAGAATGGTCCACAACAGTTTGGGTCGCTCTGGTTACAGGCAAAGGAAATGGTAGGTTCTTGCTGTGATCGTATTGAGGAATGCTCTAGTCATGATCAAAGGAGGTGCATTTGGTCACAATTGATAATGATAGAGGGAGGTGGTATCTAGCCATGTTCAAGGAGAGGTACACATGGGCACAGCTGTAGATGGTGGTTGGAGTGACTGCCTGGTCATGATTACTGGGAAGTCGGTCTGAATGTGATCGGGGGAATGTTATGTCTATTTGTTAGCTTGGGACAGAGACATAGCTGCCATTGTTGGAGAGGGTTGTGGCAGAAATCCTGACCATGATGAAGGAAGGTAGTAGTTCTGACTGTAATCGAGAGAGGAGGATCTGAACAGAGAATGGGAAATGATGAGAGAACATTGAAACACAGCATTAATTCTGTTGCTTCCTCCACAGATGTTAGTAGACCACCTAAGTATTGCCAATATTTTTTCCTTATTTCAGAGTTCCAGCAACTGAAGTATTTAGCTTTTGTTACTAATATAATGTGTTTGACCTTGTAAGGAACAATATTACTTGTTATTAACTAAGCATCTGGTTTCTTGACACTGGCTGGTTTAAATTGGAAATTTAAATTCCTAATCATAACATTTCATCCCCTCTGGATGAAGCATTTTCCACTGCTCTTCTTTAAAATCAAATACAACAATATCATCAGATTTTTCTTTTATGCTAGTCTTGGGCGTCATCACTTTCAAAAATAGTTTCCAATTGGAGACCTTTGCTTTCACGACAATCACAGACAATTGCTTTGTCTGATTTTCATATTGGAACTGGTGCTGGTAAATCAGAATAAGCTTTCAGCAAAATGTCAGAGTTATTTTGTGGACAATTTTCCTTATGTGCCTCTAGTAATATAATAGTTACTGCAACCCTAGCCCCATGTCCATGATAGTTCATGTGTGATACTTTCTGAACTGACCGAGACAGAAAAAAATCACGCCGCTACTTTCTTTTTAAGAATGCACAGGAAAATGTGTCTGATCTTGTCTCCTACCTTGTGAGGTTTCTTCCTTGGGTTCCTCACGTTGGAATCAACATACTGCATAGTCACATCTCAGGCTAAAAAGGCAACATTGAAGTCACAAATTTAACTGCAAGCATCACATTTTGAAATTCACTATGTTAGCTAACCTCCAAATATGTGCTGTCTGACCTTCCACCCCAGATCAGGTGACTATGTATGTTATACAAAGTGCTCCCTACAGAGTTTTATCTGAGTACCATATCGTATCTAATATTTGAGTCCATACACAACCAGCTATCAAGACAGGACTGGTATTATTCTTATTGTCGATTCCTCGCTTTTCTCTCTTTCCTTCTCCCTGTCTCTAACCTAGCACCACCTACTGGCTTCCAGTAACACTTACTTAAACAGTCCAACTCTAAGCATCAATAGGTGGTTACAAACAGCATCTGAGGTTTAATTCCATTGATAGCAACAGAGCAGAACATAAGGTGCCGATTATAATGGACAGCAAACCTGATACTGCCCATTTTGTTCCACAGCCTGGGACAAATTTCTACGCCTTTATCCTCTTACAAACACAACAGTTTGGATGATGCATTCTCTTACCACACTATCAACGTGAGAGCTTTTGAACCCTGTGGCTTAAAACTCACTCAGTATCAGACATTATGCCAACCAGTTTAAGAGTTCTAGCAAATATTAGTCTCTCTTCCATCAATGATTTCCTTATTATCAACCTTTCAATCAAGTCACTGGCACTGAATCAAGATCACCAAACTTAGATGTTTAAGGCAGGTTCCTCACCTCTATCATGAACTGAAAAACATTTCCATCATCACCACAGCCACCTCTGGTTTACTGATAATGAATGGCCTTAGTTTCAAATATTCTTCAACCACTCAGACATCTTGCCATTTGCCTGGCGAAGAACAACCATATTAATGTAAATATTGCAAATCCACAGACATTAAACAAAACTGCTCTCATTTCAACCTGAAGGTTATTTGCCTCAAAATAAAATTAAGACTTTTGCCAAGCTAACTCCAAGCCCATTCATTACTCTGTGATGTTCCCAACTGATGCTGATGTGGTAAAGAAAATTCAGTGACAAGACAGAGTAGTACTGATACATTAGTACTCATTCATATGTAAATTAGCACCTCTAAGTATCAGTACCTTAGAATGACCAGCAAAAAAAAAGTCCAAACTTAAATTCCTTTTATAAAAAGGTGCAGCCTCTTATATTGGGTACCAGTTTATTCCGAATAAACATTCTATATATATATAATAATACCAAATATCAGACACCTGAGTATTTTTTAAACTTTGTTCAGCAACAGGCCACATCCCACAAAATGTTAAGCCTATACAATGAGTGCTGGCCTTACTCAAGTTGTCTTACACCATTTTGCTCTGAAATCAGACTGAGATCTGATTCCAGACTTACACCATCTCCTTTGCATTCTTGCAATGCAGAAATACTTCAACCACATTTTCGTGCAATTTTCTCTTTCTTATTAAAACCACTTTGTTCGGGCCAGGGGGGTGTCTCCGCTAAACCTTGCTTTGAAGTCCTTACTTGGAAATTTGTGAGTTTTGAAAACACAAACACATCTGTAGCAGCAGCATCTAGAAAACAAACAGATATGATATAAAGGGAATATAAAGGATATAAAGGGAAATTGACATGATTTTGTGCTTTTAGAAACACTCGATTTCAACAAGCTCAAAATTGAAAAATGATTTACAACTGCTGATTACTACTCATACATATGTAAATTGGCACATCTAAGTAGCAGGTATACAAATCTTGAAATACACATTCTCAAGGCACTGCATAAGATAAGCAGTTAGCATATACTTCAGTTAATTTCTAACAAAAGGCACTATTAAGTAATAAAAGAACGATAAGGATGCAATTTTATGCCTAGAAAGGGGATTATGTCACCTGCATGGGTGGGATTTGGACACAGATCCAGAGAAAGGAAAAGAGAGTTTAGTCAGGAATTTCCTGGAAAGTTTTGGAGTAACAATGGTCCTGATGATCAGGACCAATGTTAAAACATTGCTCAGCATAAACTTATTTCATCATTGTGCTGCATTTGAGCTACATTTGGCTCCTCTTACATAGCTCTTCACTTTTTTCAAGTCACTCACTGGATATGTGCACCACTGGCTGTGTCAGCATTCATTGTTCATTCCTAGCTGCGCTTGAGAAAGTGGCGGTGAGTTGCCTTCTTGAACTACTCCAGTCTATGCACTGCAGACAGACCACAATGCCATTAAGGAGGCAATTTCATGATCCTCACCCAATACCAGCGAAGGAATGGTAATATACTTCCACATCAGGACAGTGAGTGACTTGGAGGGGAACTTACAGGTGGCGCATGTTCTCCTGTATCTGCTGCCCTTGTCCTTCTCGATGGTAGGGGTTGTGAGTTTGAAAGATGCTACCCAAATATCTCTGGTGAATTTAACAGTGCCTGTTACAGCTGGTACACACTGCTCGTACTGTGCATTGCTGGTGGATGAAGTGCATGTTTCTTGATGTGGTGGCAATCAAGTGGGCTGCCTTCTCCTGGATAATGTTTAGCTTTTTGAGTCTTGCTGTAGCTGCAGGCAAGTGGAGAGCATTCATTCACATTCCCTGACTCATGCCTTGTAGATGATGGATAGGCTTTTGGCAGTTAGGAAGTGAGTTACTCACTGCAGGATTCCTAGCCTTTGTAGTCACATTACATATGTGACTAGTCCAGTTAAGTTTCTTGAAAATAGTAACCAACACAATGTTGATAGTGGGAGTTTCAGCGATGGTAACATCATTGAATATCAAGGGAGGATGGTTAGATTCGCTCTTGTTGAAGATGGTCATTACCTGGCATTTGTGTGGTGCAAATGTTACTTGTCACTTCTTAGCTCCAGCCTGGATGTTGCCCAGGTATTACAGCATTTGGACATGGACTGTTTCAGTACTTGAGGACTTTGACTTTGCTGAACATTTTGTAATTAGCAACAAACATACTCACTTCTGACCTTATGATGGAGGAATGATTATTGGTGAGCAGCTGAATATGGTTGGGTCTAAGATGTGACCCTGAGAAACATGTGTGGAGATATCTTGAAACCGATATGACCGCCTGTTGTAAACCTCAACTATTTTCTTTATGCCAGTTATGACTCCGATCAGTGGAGAGTTCCCCTCTCCCCCAATTCCCAATGATTTCAGTTTTGCTAGTGCTCCTTGATGGCACACCCAGCCATGTTCTGCAGCATGTTTCACTTTGATGTTTCATGAAAATAAAGTTCTGGTGCAGATCCACAGTAAAATATTCAGGCTTGGTGCAGGCTACAGTTAATTAGTTTTTGGTGTGTAATAGTGTGAATTTCAAAGTTTATTACTGAGACCAACTATGTACAAAACTAAAGTGCTGTACCTCCCAGTGCACCAAGATTAACAAATTGAAACAGATACTTTAGGCACTCTCCCGATGCAAACGTAAGGAATAAATGCTGGGATGGTCTTTACAAATAGCAGAGGCAAGAGGCTCACAGAGTGAGGCACCATGGCAGAAGAAAGTAGCCCATCTGTATTGACCCCAATTGGCAATGCTGCACTCTTGTTCATTTGATGCTGACTTTTCAATGCAGAGTAAGGCTATGAACTTCAAAAGAAATTCTGTCATATCCTCCCACTGGAAAAAAGACTGGGGCTCAAACTGGGTCAAATTTCAATGTAATATCTGCCAAAGTATGACCCAGAAAATGTGCAGCTTTATGTGAGCATATGCTTCCAAATACAGAGGGCTGAATTTTATATTTAGAGAGTGTAAAGTGTACTCCAGTGTAAAACTTGTTGGCGAGTCTGCCTGTGCTTAATGGTTCACCCCAAAACTATGAACTACTCGTCAGGCCTTCCGTTAACTTGAGATGATCCCTTTGTTGTTATTGGAGAGGAGGAAATCCTGCCTCAGAGAGATGCACCAAATCCTGATCTCTTGTCCCACCAGCAACCCAGGTAAGCCACAATGCTTTCCAAGTTTTCCCCATTGGATTGGGCACTTGTTGACATCCTCCCCTGCCGCAATTAAAATCCCCTTGAAGGTGTAAAAAGGTTCTTTTTTGGTTGAGGCATGAGCAAGTGATGCCTGATGCCCAACCATCCCTGCCGTGAAAGGCATTTTACCGGTGGTGGCAGAGGTAAGAGGTGGGCACAGCATTGTTAACATTTTGCCACTTATGCCCTCCCACATTCTCTGCCAGCAGAGAAATGTAAGACATCAACCTGTCTCACTGAAAGATCTTTAAAATGTTTTTGTGATTACTTTACCAGCCACATCAGCATGAAGGTTTTGCAAGGTTTCAGCTGGGTGTATGATAACATTGTGGCAAAGTTAATGCAATGTTGAAATGATAAAATGTCTCTTAATATGTAGCAATCAATAGCAAAAACAGTCAAACACTTCTTTGCAGGTTTAATGCTGGAATATGAAAATTAAAATCTTGAAACCTAACACCCCGATAGATTCAGAAAGAGACCTGAAACATTAATGCACTGGCCACTCATTTTGCTTTTGCTCATTCATAACCAAACTCCAAAGTTTTCCTTTGAGATCTAAAGAAAAAATATAATCAACCTAAACCCCATTGAAAATTAGCAGGACCTTCATGAAAATCTCCCATGTTTCTAAATTTGAATATCGTATTCAGGTTACGTTTTTTTTACCACTGGAGAAGTTTAGTTATTTTAATTCTCTCATTTCAGCTTACATTAAAATCGTAGCTTGGTTTCCACACAACGTTCAAACCACAAAGATCTGACTTTAGTAATAGTTTAGCTGAGTCAGATTTCTTTATGTTTATCTCTTCAACTAAGTCTTCGATGGACTTAGCAAATAATATACTCCCAAACAAACTCATATGACAACAATACTTACACATAATACTCAAGAAAACATCATTTGTATATCCACATTGTAAAGAAATAACGCTTTCCAAAAAATGCTTTACATTATTCTTTCTCTTATAATGCCAGTATGATCTTAGGTTCTGTGATGATAATGGTCAAAATCCCGGGATGTTAAATATATTAGGATAGATGATTTTCTTCAACACCTGGGCAAAATTTTGTAGTGTAACAGAACGTCTTTCCTTTATAAATCTAATCTAATTGTCTAGCCATTGATTTAGAAGGATTGAAATTCTGGCAGTTGATTCAAGACATGGAAACTTCACCTCATTCTGCGATATGTCTTTCCTGACCATGTTGTGCTTTTGCAAATTAGTGGAGGAGAAATTTATTTTGACTTCCTAATCTTCACCTCTGATGAGTGTTGCCGATTTTTCAAGAGGAATTTTTTTTAAGTAGCTGTTGCTTAATCATTGCTCTCCAGTGTGTTGGGCTAAAATATGAAAACATTGGACAATAAAGGAAAATAATAAACCATTGTCTGCTTTATGAGAATTTACATTCTTAGGATCACTCTTACAGATTTTGCATCTACACATCAAATTGGAAAATTGCCCAGGTGTGCCTTGTCCTCAAAAAGCAGGACCGTTCTAATGCAACCCCTTACCATCTCATCAATATATTCTCAATCATCAACAAATCTAAAGAACAAGTCATTGCTAGTGCCATCAGACCACATTTAAACAGTAATAACCTTCTCAATGATGTTCATTTTGAGTTGGACTATGTCAACGGTGCTCCTCACAGAGTTAAGATTGGCCTTTGTATCAAAACAGCCTTTGAATATGTACGGCATGAAGGAAACCTGGCTTGACTAAAGTCAAAGGGAATCAGGGAAACCACTTCATTGACTGAATGTTCACTCCACACAAGCACCAGGCAATGACTGGACAGATGTCAGAAGTAGGTTCTTTACTCAGAGAGTAGTAAAGGCATGGAATGCCCTGCCTGCAACAGTAGTAGACTCGCCAACTTTAAGGACATTTAAATGGTCATTGGACAAACATATGGATGATAATGGAATAGTGTAGGTTAGATGGGCTTCAGATTGGTTTCACAGGTCGGCGCAACATCGAGGGACGAAGGGCCAGTACTGCGCTGTGATGATCTATGTTCTATGTTCTATCACTGACAAGGAAGAACATAATATCCTGTCTTGACATTCAATGGCATTCCCATTGCTAAATTCTCCACAATCAACATCCTGAGATTATTACTGACCGGAAGCTTACCATACATATTTGTCTTAATCAAATTTTTAGCAACCAATTTTTTTTTAGGCAAAAAGCAGATAAACTTTTATGTTTTCAAGGGGTACAAATCCATACTGTGTCTTTGGAGCTGCTGATAAAGTTACTGATACTAGTTGCTGGCCATGGTCCTGAATTCAGCAAGGAATGTTTGTCATAGGCTTTTGGCCAGAGCAAGACTCAGTGTCTTGTTCCTATCAATCCCAGGCCCAAAAATAGCACAAAACATATGAAAAAGTGAAGAATGTTTGGACAAAATTTGAAGGTCAAAATATGCAGTCATGTACGAAAAGCTCAGGATTTTGGGGCCAAAATTTGGCTGCTGACTTTTGCACAAGGTTGACTATTACTTTAACATACAGAGTAATTGGACCACCATATAAACGTTGTGGCTACAACAGCAGGTCAAGGTTTGGGTTATTTGGTGATTAACTCACCTCCTCACTCCCCAAAACTTGTTCACCATCTATAAGGCACTGGTCTAGGATATGGTAAAGTACTCTCCACATGCCTGGCTCCAAGGGAGATAATGGTGTTGTGGTAATATCACTGGACCAATCATCCAAATGTTTTGGCTAATGCTATGGAAACACTATAGTAGATATGGAATCTGATTTCTATTAATTAAAAAAAATTTGGAATATAAAACTATTCACAGTAACGGTGATGATAAGCAACTAATATTATTTATTGTAAAACTCCATCTGCTTCACAAATATCCTTTAGTGAAGGAAATCTGCCATCCTTGACCTTGTCTCGATTTCATGAGATTCAAGACCCACAGCAATGTGATTGGCTATTAACCGCCCTCTGGGGAATTAGGGATGCATGGGAACACCACCACCGGCTTCCCTCCAACCACCATCTTCATTTATAACAACTCATTGTATTCATTCACTGTTGCTGGCTCAAAATATAGAATCCTCTTCCTAACAGCATTGTAGATGTGTTCATACAGGATAGACTTGATGGCTCAAGAAGACAGTGCACCACTTAAGGGCATTTCAGGAGGGGCAATAACAATGTCTACATCCCATAAAAAATCCTAAGACAGATTTTTTATTTGATTTATTATGCTGAGTTTTAAAAAAGCCTCTAATTACCATGGCAAGATTTATGTTAACTTTCGATTAGCCTATATACATGGGATAGGTGAGTTAAATAGTCACTGCACTCCAATACCCTTGATTACTGCAACTAAGAGTTCAGTAACATAACACTAAGCTGTCATGAAGTTCCATAAAGTATCACATTGGCATTATTCTTCAGCATTGATTGGGAGAATTACTCACTTATACTCAAGTAGCAATTTTTTTTTAATCTCAGCCATGAAAGTATCACAAGGTGTATTTAGCTATTTCTTTCAATGCATTCAGCTGTGCACTCACAAAAGTCATAAATGTCAGCACTCACAGGATCTTCTGAAGTTAACCCATATTTAGTATTCAGAAGGAAGCTTGTGACCTGGATCGTACCTGCTGCTCGGAGCCTGACAAAGACCGGGATGGGGAGGATTATACAGTTGTAGCTGCTTTCTAGTTATTGCAGAAGGACTTACTTTTTTTGTAGCCATCTCAAAATCTGGATTGGACAAAGGCAGTGATTAATCACAAAAACAAGTCTTTCTGCATATGATCATGTATCATCCAAACCTTGGTTAATGGGTGACAAAAGTGGCAGTGCTACTGCATGAGGTGGATATAAAAGCTAATTATCCAGTGTATTAACCACCTAGGGTGTCCTTGACAGAAAACAACAAACCTGGCAGGTGATATCAGCAAAGGTCATGGAAAGTAATGAAAATTTACAGTGCTCTCAATGGAAAAGTAATAATAGCATGGTTCTAGTTTAAAATGATTAAGAGACGCAATTATATACAAAAGGAATTATGTATAAATTATGTCTTAAGACAAATATGAGTACTGATATTCTTTTTCGGGGAATATACTGACTGCTGTTGACTGCTTTATGCATAATAAAATAGTAATAAACTGCAGAATTAGTTAACACCTTGTTATAAAGCAAAGGTTGCCCCACATCCCTCTGAGAACTAAAACCAAAACACCCAAAGAGGAGCACCTTGCCCCATAATCTATAAAAGGAGTGTAAAAAGTGGTGTAACCTGCTTTTCGGCAACTACTAGTGGTTAAATAAAATAAATCCCTGACACTCACTTTAAATTCAACAAGTAACTGTTTATTTATCTAACTCTAACAGCGCACAAATTAACAGAACTATTAACAAACTGAATAAATCCCTTCTAACTACTAACTTTTCTTGAATAAAGCAAGATTCTAATGATATGCTGTTCCAATAAATACAAATCCCACTTATAAAAAAAACAAAATTTAGCTTCTTGAAATTACAGCCCAGTTATGTTTCTTCTGGAATGTTTGGTGCCTTCTCCATTGAATCTTCCGGCTGGAATATTAATTAGTTGTGCCATTGGTACAGCTGTTATTTAGGAAGTGCTTTCTCTAAGACATAGAGGAGGCTGTGACAGCCAGCAATTCTCTCTTGAGAGCTGAGGGCCATTAGCTCTGGATGGCAGCTAGCTCTGAGGTCTTGTCCAACTGCCTCCTTCTTTTCTTACAATAGGATTTGTCCTATGTTGTCAAAACCACCAGACTTAAATTTAATAGGTTTTTGGTGTCAAAGTGCCTGTTTCAAATTGATTGGCTAAATTCAAATATTTGATGTGTCTGTAAAATCTGCCGCTTGGCCTGCTAACTGTACAATCTTTCAATACAAATGTTTCAATTCGGGTGCATTCCATGTACTTGTAAACTTTCAAGGTGCTGCTCACAGACATCATTTTTAAATCCGTTAGCACAGAAAAAGCACATGATCTTTTAAAGGGACCACATAATGCTTTTCCCTCTACCATTTTACAAAGGATGAATTCTAACTTCCTGCCTCCCAATCCATAAGCACTCTACACAACTTCACAACAACCTGAACGTAGGTATAAAATGGATGACATGTCTGTAATGATTGATCAAAGCAGCTGGCCTCAGGCCAACCTAAAATTGTTATTTGGATCTCATTACCATGAAAATGGAAAATCAAGGGGTCCGATTCAGCATCCTGCTCTGAGGGACATGGTAGATATGATAATACTGCACAGAACTTGCACACCATATACAGGTACTGCTGGCAATGCATTGTTCGAATATCCCCTGACAGATTGGTTATTGTAAATTGTGAGCATTGCCAAAAATTGCCATTATTAGTGAGATTTGAACTGCAAGCACTTTCATGCTAACTGTACGCTTTTTAAAAAAATTCCATTCTCATTAAAAATAATTTAAGTTTGTAAGCTGAAATTTAACAGCCAGAGGTACCCCAATGCAATTCACCTTTCAGGGCCTCACTAATTTTGCTGTTCAGCAACAGCTGCAGTTAAGTCTGAGGAAGGGGAAAGAGCACGCTGACAACTAGAAAGGAGACAAGTTGTTTTATGAGCTAAGGTGGCACTGCTGTTCCTTCCAACTCAATGAAAAATATGGTTTTGTAAGTTATGAGAGACCTACTTAAGTAGAACTCAGTTGTCCATTCAAAGCTTAGGCTAGTCAGTACTCAAAAGTGCCTGTCAGAAATGGTCACAAATGTTCCAACCTAAAGCAGAAATGAGCACAGAAGCTATTGAAATCAACTCAGTGCCTATTTCATACACCTGTTAGCACAGTATAAAGATAAGCCCCCAAACATAAGCATTCAGCTCCAGCCTCAATATTCATACCAGTCTGGAAAAGATATTTAAAGTCCCCAGTACTATAGTGGTTAGTATCCCCACCTGTCACAGGGGAGATCAGGGTTCAATTCCCCAATGGGGAGGGCCCAAGTATTTTTATTCAGGGTGGCACAGTGGTTCAGCGGTTAGCACTGCTGTCTCACAGTGCCAGGGACCTGGGTTCGATTCCACCCTTGGGCGACTGTTTGTGTGGAGTTTGCAGGTTCTCCCTGCATCTGCATGGGTTTCCTCCGGGTGCTCCGGTTTCTTCCCACAGTCCAAAAATGTGCAGGCTAGGTGGATTGGCCATGCTATAGTGCCCAGGGATGTTTAGGTTAGGTGGGTTAGACATGGAAAATCAGGGTAGGATAATGGGTCTGGGTGGGATGCTCTTCAGAGGAGCGGTGTGGACATGTTGGGCTGAATGGCCTGTTTCCACACTGTAGGGATTCTATGATATATCCCGGTTAACTTGGTAAGTTTGTGCCTGGTTTACACCAAATAAATGGATCATCGTGTGAAATGTAACACTCATTGTCGGAAGTTATCTTATGATGCCAACAGCATTCTTCTATCATCTCAGAAGCCATAATAGTCTCATCTTATTGAGTGAAGCTTAAAACCATGTTCAGGTTTACTTTTAAATCAAAACTGTATCCAAAAGCAGAAACTTTGATAAAACACAACTATGTATAAAGTGAAACTAGCATTAAATACCTAAAACTGGATTAACTGTTTCCAATGCACTCATTTTCAGAATCCTCTTAGATATACAGGCATTGATATTCGGATATGGGCACTGTTAAATACTGCGCAGTGGTTGGTATGTTGCCTGGAAATTGAAAGAATTATTGCATATCTTTGTGCAATTAGCACATTATCATGGATAGAGTTGGTACTTTGATACCTGCAATGGTACAATATAGGTGTGAAAGAATTATGTTGAGGTGAAAACTAAAGGACTGGAGAGAACAAAACTGAAGTATCAGAAATATCAGAGAGAGAAATGTCCTTTTAGCTGGAGGAACCAAACGGCAGTCTTTCCAAAGGCCAAAAGGGGAAAAGTTCAAACAAGTAAAAATGAAAGGCGTTGTCAGGTACAAGCAAGTAAGTGGAACCTGGAAACTAAACCTTGCTTTTCCTCACCCTGAGAGTTTTTGTGTTTAGTGTTAGCTACATGGAGTGGCCCTCCATCCTATTTCAGAGAATCATCTTCACAGGGTAACACTGCAGCATACCTAAAAGAGACAGAGGAAACTGATACATCGCTGACATAAATTCAGTGGCTGTGCTAGCTCAGGATAAATACAGGATAATGCATCTGCTGATCTAAGTTCTTTGAAACCAGTCCCACAGAGTAACTATTAGGTGGATACTGTGATACCTGAATATATGGTTGGTGGCACATTATTGGATACAGCTTATCAGGCTATGTTGATTGTTCATCATCCTGTCAGGACATTCTTCAGACAGTGTTACTGAAAGCACAGCATGCAGCAAATCAGGTGCTTCCATTGAAGCATCCAGCATGTTTTATTTGTGCTATCTGGTCTAGTATCTGGGCTTCTTTCAAGAATAGGAAACCAACTAATACAGCGTAATTGAAGCATAGTGAGTAACCTGCGCCACAGCTAGTCCACACATGCCAGCAAGTGCTCCAGAAACATATTGCATCAGTTTGTCACTAACCACGCTTTTGATAACAGTTCACTCCAGCAACAACTAGCTAGGTTCAATTATTTTTAACCAACCTGTTCAGAGATGTTATGACATACCTCTGGAACAGTTGAGATGTGAAATTGAACCTTCTAAGTCAGAGGTAGGATCACTACCACTGCACAAGACCCTTACGTTCGCTAGGTTCAATAGTGTTGGGATATTTAGTCAGTGATTCTTAAGGATAATGAGCAATTAATACATTATTCATCTGACAAAGGATGTGTGCAGACCACTTCTGTAGGTGTTACTTTGCATCCAGCTACCGATGCTTCAATAGACCAGATTGGATCTTCCTTGGCGGGAGTAATGATTCCAATGATTTAAACAAAAGTGTCTCCAATTAGCACAAAGGCTGACAGAAACAAAGCACTGGCAGCTGGCAAAAAAAAACACACTTCAAGAAATGGTTTGAATACATTTACTGAACTTTGGTACCCCCTTACCCAACCACTCTCCACATTATTTTTCACGGCATAATTATGAATGGAAGCCTCATTAACACAAATCATAACAAGCATCATCAAATAGCATGCAGGATCACCCATCCATACTTTGATGCTTAAATGAAACTCCCTCTTCTTTTAGTCTGCCACTTGATTGCACTGATGATTTATACAATTTCACCTTTTCTATTTAATCAGGCTGAATTCATTAGCAAATCTAGCCCACATCTGATGAAATTAAACTTGAGGAGTTCACAATGTTCTTGCAAGCTTAAGCATTTATAGTAGCTCGGCAAAATGAATTTAAGATCAATTCAGAGTTCGCGGACTACTGAGTTATGTTTTCCTTTGAAGATCAAGAACAGCTCCCCTTGCTTTGATTGAGTTTGTGTTTGAGAATGAAGTCCATCTTAAATCAAACTGATTCAATACGTTGGCATCAAAAGAAAATACTGCAGATGTCAAAGATCTGAATTAAAAACAGAAAATACTGGATAAAGTTCAGCAAGTCTGGCAACATCTGCGGAGAGAGAAACATAATAAACATTTCAGTCCAATACGGCTCTCCTTCAGCACTTCACAGTTGGATTTTAGTTCATTCTTGACAAATGCTGCCAGGCCGGTTGATTTTTTTGTAACACTGTTGTTATTTCTGGTTCAATACAGTATTAGTTACAATAACTCCTTTTAATATTTGCATATGGATATTTATTTTTAACTTTTTTTTAAAAAGCATCAATTACTTATTGTTAAATAATGGGCAAGGAAAAATCATACGGGCATGTTTATAAGTTATATTCTCAACCAAAGTGATGTAATAAAACTCATGTTAAACATTGTAGCTGCAGCCTGTTGCTCTCCTCAAGAGGGTGACTAAGTTGAGCAGTTCAATATGACCAAATACTACGTGATCTGTGTGGGAAATGGGCAGAATGAGCCGAACTGCCTATTCTAATCACATATTTAGTAATTATGTTCAAGCACCATTTCGATATTGTTTGCCATATTTTCCATGACAACACACAGGTACAATTAGCTGCTGTTTTCTTCCTCTAAGTACAAGAATTCAGTTTAGGAGAGAAAGGATGGAGAGGAGTCACTGGGCGCAGAGCTAAGTGCTTCCAAGTACCATCAGAAGACATTCCAAAAAATTCTCCCAGAATCTAAAGAAAGTTGCCATGGAAATGAAACAGTTTGTAGTGGCAAATACATTACCTAGTAATTGATCTCCACGTTGAAATAGTTGAAATGAGCCCCTACTGAAATATACTAGCCACAGTGCAGAAAAGAACAACACTCAGATCTGCTTTTTTGTCTGCTAGTTCAAATAGTTATGGCATACGAGTGACATCAGGCCTTTCTCTTACTTTAAATGTGTCATTATTATATCAGTGACTTCGTTTCTACCCACCAAGTTAATTAATGTCTATTCATTTCATCTGCTCATGATATCACCAAAAGCTGAAACTGTCCCATCATAGCAACAAACTACATCTTGTTCCACTCCAGTACTCTAACTGGAAGACTAAAATAGGACTCATTTTGGCTGGAATGTTGCCCTCAAGACACATGTATGCATTCCATGTATGTGTGCGTGGTGAGACGCGGGGTGGGGAGAGATAGGTAGCGGGGTGGAGTCACCCCGTGTGCAGATTAGCGCCAAGCACAGCGGTTGTCAGTGTTAAGACAGTCTGGTCGACAGCCCTTGCCTTGTGTCTGTAGGACTAGCTATCCCATTCTTCTCTAAATGTTAGACCCTCAATGCCTCATCTTACATTCATTCTCCACCAATTCCTAAACATGCCAACTCATACCAACCCCAATTCTGCACTCACCACCATGTCTTTATCACCCTCATGCCAAACTTATGCCAGTTTATAATCTCAGTGGCGAGTCCCAACCACCACACTTTGCCCTTACATCCTCCAGTCCACCCCTGCAGTGGATATGAGTTGAATAGGCAGATATGAGGAGTCATAATTAGATGAAATAAATGCTTGAAATATATATTACAGATTTCACTATATCAAAAAAATCTAACACATGAAAGCCTATTTGATACATTTAAAATTCCTCAAGTACTTAATCTCGCTTTAAATTCAAATATTTATATTCAATACCCAACGTCTAAAGTATTTGATCCTTTCATAACCTCTCTGAACTGTCAGTCAAAGTGTAAATTTATAGCAACTCACTGTGATGATAAGTTTTGGGGAGTAATTAAGCAATGATAACGTTATCGTGATAACATTTAGGATTGTGTCCACAAACAGCAATGAAACTTCAGCGACAGATTTTATTTTTAACTGGCGCTAGCAGGCTGCTTTTGACTTTAAACTTGTAGCTCCACAGACCTTAACCGTCCTGATGAACACTTGTGCTTATTCTCAAAGTTCGCAACTCACTTGCCAAGAATGTTGTGAGTGCTGTAAATTTCTTTGATGACTCATGCATCAGAGTAGGTATCAAGTGCACTTTCTTACTCAACAGTTCCAAAGTCAGAGACAGTTGCTCCAGTGAAAAAAGGCTCGGTTTGAACGCAGTACTGTTGAGATTGGGCTTCCTTCATATCCTGCAGCATTACAATATATCAGAGGTAGGGGTGGAATTTCTGGATCCAGCTCTTGCTGACTATGTTTACAGGTTCCCAGAGTCTCTACAACTGAGTCTAAGTCCAAGCATCTGTGTTAACAAGTGCTTCACATCAGTATTCATCAAATTATTCTTTTCCAATTTGTGACTATGTCCTGTTGTCCTCCAGCCAGTGTATTTCCGACAGTGGTGAAAATTTATTTTCAAAAGATCTAGTTTGGAAGCCATTCAAAGATTTTGCTGAGAGACATATCAGCTTTGATGTGAACCTCCTTTATCTCCCAGAGGCCACTTTACACTTTTTCCCGTATATTAATGACTTTGAATAAAACAGGAGCAACTGCGCTTTCTGTAAGACTTTCACAGTGAGGCTCACTATGAACTGACGAAAATTTACCCTTGAAATGTTTCTCTTTAAAAATGCAGGGGAATCTGCTGCAATTCCACCATGTTCTACTACTTCTGATTTTGAACACATTTTCTTACGAGTTCCAAAAAAGAATCATATTGTGAATTCTGTTTCTATCGCCACAGATGCTGCAGGACCTACTGAGTTTCAGTACGTTCTGTTTTTATTTCTTATAGCCTCAGCATCTGGATTACTAGTTCAGTGACATGACCACTTTACGATTATCTCCCCAAGAGTCATAAAGAAATCCAGCATATTTCATTTCTTAACTCCACATTGCATAGTTTGCTACAATAATGCCAAGAATGTTGTGAGTGCTGTAAATTTCTTTGATGACTCATGTATCAGAGTAGGTATCAAGTGCACTTTCTTACTCAACAGTTGTGAAGTCAAAACACCCTTTCAATCAAAAAGTAGTCTTTTATGTTTTATAGGTGCAACAGCCAGTACTCATCCCATGCTTACCATTTCTTATGCAAATTATTTGCAACAAATATTGCATTGCATTTACTTTTGATGTGTTTTTAAATATGTTAATCATCTATCATTTAGTAACCTATTCAAGTATTCATAATCCAAGTTGAATTACATTTTGATGTGAATTTACATGCAATATTAATTTGAATGTTTGAGTTTTGATCATTGTAGGAGTTGGAAAGGAATAAATCTAATGTTTCAGTTAGAAATCTAGCAATTTATTAACATTAATATGACAAATGAGCTGTCAAAATAGATAAGTGACTGAGTAATATATGGCACATAAAAAATACACTGCGAAAAGCAAACTGGTTTGTGATTTGTGCCATTGTTCCCCAGAACTGAAATATATCTTATTAAGGTGCACAAATCACACCCAGCCCCAGTCGATATTGATGTACTTGTGGGCATGCATCTTCATACAGGTTCCGGAACATAAATATTTGAATAGATATCATTTAAAGGCAAAAAAGGTATCACAACAATTGATTTAGACATTATATAGATTCACACATTTCTTAATGTTGTACTCCATTTTCTATGCAACATTTCAGAAATGAAGTATGGAGAGAAAAAAAGAACTGGTCTGGAATACAAAGTATAATAGCCAGATTGTCACATTATCTTATATGGCCTTAGTATGAATTTGCCTTCAGTAAAGTGTAACTGGAAATTGTTGCCTATATACGAGTGGAATAATAACAGATTGAGATGCAACAGTTCAGATCTGACTGGGCTACCGAGGGTCAGTCAATCGGTACACTCAAGACGGAGATTGCTAGAATCCTAGATATTAATTATTATCAAAGGATATTGGGACAGTGTGGGTAAATGGTAAATTATGTACCATGATTGAGATGAATAGTGGAGCAGGTTCGAGGGGCCTATTCGTGCCCCCATGTTACAATGCCCTCTTTTTGAAAACCTTCACAACGAAAATAATGAGGACTATACAACAGAGATAGTAGGAACTGCAGATGTTGGAGAATCTGAGATAACAAGGTGTACAGCTGGATGAAGGCTTCCTGCTCCTCTGATGCTGCTTGGCCTGCTGTGTTCATCCAGCTCTACACCTTGTTATCTCAGATTCTCCAGCATCTGCAGTTCCTACTATCTCTGATACAATTTTAACCCCACTGCGAAGCCTCTTCTAAGGATGCCTACCTTGAAGAAGTTAGCCTCCCTGCTCCTCTGATGCTGCTTGGCCTGCTGTGTTCATCCAGCTCTACACCTTGTTATCTCTAGGACTATATAACATCTCATTTCCTGCAAAGGTCTTACAATGGTAAACGTAGATTGGGCCTAATGCATTATGTGGCTGCAACTGCAATTTTAATTTTGTCCTTAGCAAGCAAGCCATAATGTCGTTTCTTCCAGGTTAAGCATTGAAAAGAGAATACGGGGCCAGAAGAGACCAGGAAGTGTATTTATTTTTTTTTCTTATTTTACATCTGGGACCAGGGAGAGTAAGCGCTCTCCCCAGAAAGAAATTGGCCTTCACTGTCCTGGACTATTGAGCCTGGCTGGCAACATCATGCCATCCAATAATCCATTCCCTCCTTCTGGCTACCTTCCACTTTAGTTGTGTTTCCGGTTGGCAACTGACCAAGAGTGTGTAGACATAAGAGTAAACATTATCCAGATTTTACGTTGCCCAATTTACGGTACTCATTCTCCACAAACCTCATCAGATATCTGTTTCTGGTTAAAATAATGGCTGATGCTGTTCCCTTGAGCCTCTCTATCCCTGAGTGAAGATTCTCAGGATTTTTACCCTTCTCTCCATAGCTTGACACTTTAATTGAGCCGTGCCAGCATTTCGGACAGAATCTCTATAACTTCCTTCTGCTTTATTCTTTCGTCCATGCTTCTAAAGATGTAAGTTTATCAGTTGTTGTTCTTTAATGTAATATAATAACTTCAAATCTCTGTCCTCTATACAGTGTTTCAACAACATTTAGAAATTCTACTCTGCTTTCCTACCCTAGTTTCATTGTCTCTTATAACAAAATGTTATTCCTCTATCCAACTTCTAAATATACCCATTTTATTTCTACTCGGTTTGTTTGTTCGTTGTCATTTATAAACTTAAGAGTGTTGTTCCAGTCCCCAGCTTCAAATCACTTGGTCAACAATGGTCCTGGCACTGATCTCCATACACTGTTAGTGATACCCTGCCTTATCAATACATTCACAGCCACCCTTTTACTTTCTCAGCTTGAATGTATTAGCACATTTGCAATCCATTATGGAAGCTTGCCTCCTATCACATGCCTTCCCATTTTGGTACCTAATTTTTTGTGTGTCAAAAGCCTTCCGGAGATGGAAAGATATCAATTCCACAGAATTTCCCTTGTCTGCAGGGTCAGTTATTTCCTTGAATCACTCCAATAACTTTGTAGAGCAGCAGCTCCCTCCCATAAGTTAGCCTATCCGTACTAAACCCAATAATTGCAGCTCACAACATAAACCTCCAAATCTTCAGAGATTTTGAATTCTAAATCATAAAACCAATGAAGCAAGGAATAAGCAGTGCCAGTAACAAGGTGGATACTTGAAAAGAACAATGGTATTATGATAAGATTTAGTGGCAACTAGGGGTAAGCAGGAGGAAAGAGATGCCTTCCTTGCTGCAGTCTACCGAAGTGACTGCATCATCCTGAGTGTCATATGAATCAGGAATCGAAAACAGATAATGCACGGAAAATATGGTAGTGGAGTGGGCACATAGCTCACATGGAAGATAGTTAACAAAAGTAAACCACAAGAGTAAACATAAAGCAACAAGATGAAAACTGTGGAAACAACCAAGGATTTTCAGCATAGAAGACAAATGCAACGTGGGCAAGAGTTTGAAAAGTGAGAATTGTAATGCCAAAATCTCACAAAGGCATGGGTGCATGTCTCACGCAGCATGCCTCAATGACTACCATCCAGTGGCTCTGACCTCCATAAATATGAAGTGCTTCGAGAGGTTAGTCATGGCTCACATCATCTCTAGCCTCCTAGCCTGTCTTGATCCCTTGCAATTTGCCTACCATCACAACACGTCTACAGGAGATGCCATATCCCTGGCCCTACACTCATCCCTGGAACACCTGGATAACAAGGATACCTATGTCAGGCTCCCACTTAGTGATGACAGCTCTGCCTTCAACTCCATAATGCCAACCAAACGAATCTCCAAACTGCAAAATGTAGGTCTCTGCTCCACCATCTGCAACTGGGACCTTGACTTCCTGATCCACAGATTGCAATTAGTGAGAATAGGCAACAGCACCTCATTCACAATAATCCTCAAAACCGGTGCCCTGCAAGGCTGCATACTCAGCCTTTGTTATACTCCCTATACTCTCATGATTGTGCGACCAAACTCTGTCCTAACTTATCCTAACAGTTCGCTGATGACATCACCATTGGAGGCCAGATCTCACCAGAGGTGCAGATAGTCGAGAGCATCCAAGTTCCTCGGAGTGATGGTCACCAACAATTTGTCCTGGTCCACCCACGTTGACACAACGGTCAAGAAAGTGCAACAATGCCTCTACTTCCTCAGGAAGCTGAGGAAATTCAGCATGTCCATAAAGACTCTTACCAACTTTTATAGGTGCACCATAGAAAGCATTCTATCTGGATACATCATGGCTTCATGTGGCAAATGCTCTGCCCAGGACTGAAAGAAACTAAAGGGAGTTGTGAACACAGCCCAGTCCCATCACCCATGCCAACCTTCCATCTATGCTTCTTGCTGCCTTGGTAAGGCAGCTAACATAACTAAAGATCTCTCCCCCTCCGGCTATGACCTCTTCCAACCACTTCCATCAGGCAGAAGATACAAAAGCTTAAACACATGTACTAACAGGTTCAAGAACAGCTTCTTCCCTGATATTATTAGACATCTGAATGGACCTCTCAAATTTTAACTTTAAATGTTGATCTCGCTCTTTGTGCACCTTCTCTGCAGCATTGTATTGTATTCTGTATTGTATTTTTCACTCTGTCCTATTACCCTAATGCACGTTGCATGCTATGATCCACTTGTACTGCACACAAAACAATACTTTTCACTGTTCCCAAGTACATACAACAATAATAAATCAAATCAAATCAAATCAAATCGTGGCAAGAAATGAACAGGATGGGGCAAGGGGTGGAAAAAGGGAAGGAAAAAAGAAAAGTGAAAAGGTGAGGAGAGGCAGATAGATATGCCAAACAGTGGAATTTACTGTGAGAAATACCACAAGAGATGATGTAGTATTATGGAATACTGTATACAAGCAATTTATGGTGACTTCAATATTCTGGAATTTTGCCTAACTTTTGGAAGATAATAGAAACTTGGCATAACTTGTTCTTCATGAATAATGGGCTTCAGTATTTCTCTGTAGAACTTGTGCTGAACACATCAGAACAAATTCTTCTGTAATGAATTTAAGACAAGGGGTTAATTAGTGTTAAACAGTACACAATACAAATGAAGACACAAACATATCAGCTTTAAATATATTCTACCCTTAATTTGAATTACCCTGGGGGAAAAAATAAACTCCTGTGCCATTTCCTATCAGGATAAAATGCAGGATAATTTGCATAACTTTGAGAGAACAGTTTCAAAATAATAGCAACAGACTATTTTACAACGAGTAATTACAATTGATATCTGGATTAAAACTAAGGGTATAACTTAGGTTTGACAGATTTTGCAGTTTTGACAGAATAAATGGATACTGAGCCTAATCCCTTTCTCATTCTGCACTTTATATTATTTATCAATCAATTATGCCTAGTTATAAGCAGTCATTAAAATTGTATATGTTACATAAGAAACACATTGCACACTATCAAAAGAGTTCAATATAATTTGCATTCAGACTACTGGCCAACACTACCTGATGTCTGCTGTTACTGGCACAGTCATGCCTTTGCTGTGCAACCTTCCTGAATCAAATGAATCAGTTGCAAACTTCCTACGGGGTTCTCTTGCGGTGTAGTGGTAATATTCTTCTCCCTAGAGTGAGAGACCTGGGTTCAAGTCCCAACTGCTTGAAGGTGTATAATAACATCTCTAAACAGGTTGATTAGAAAAGTGAGTAAACATCTTGTTCCATATGAACTCACCTTCCCAAATTAATGAGCATACCTTTAATTCTGTCTTGTTACTTGGAATCTCTTATCATGCACTTGATTGTAAACAAGTTTATCCTCAAACATTTCCTTGTATCTCTTAATGCCAATATCCTGTGTTTAATTTCATTTTCTTCTATACCACCTTGAGCGTTGTTTACAAATTGCACTTTCAAATCCCTAACTGCATCAACTTTGACCATTCATTCATATTTATGCAGCTCTCTCAAGTCTAAGTGGTGCTGACCCATGTCGCGGGCACATTACTAATTTATCCATCCAGCAACAATTCTCATTGGTCAATATAAAGTGCTATCAGACCTCAGTATCCTCTAATAAACTACTCTCTGCTAACCTGGGACAACTGGGAGAACCCTCCACACACACACACACACACACACACACACACACACACACACACACAC
>JAHRHZ010000013.1:53197727-53209206 GCA_024137785.1 Ginglymostoma cirratum
CACACACACACACACACACACACACACACACACACACACACACACACAACACATACAATTCTGTCCATAACTACTGTGTTAAACCACCCACTTTTGCTTGCTCCTTCTACCTCCTACTTGAACCAAGAGCACTGACGGTAAGTTACAGACCTGATGGGTTAACTCTGTTTCTCTCTTGACAGATGCTGCCAGACCTGTTGAGTATTGCTAGCATTTTCTGTTTTTTCTATTAACCATGATACTCAATCGTCTGCATACCGTTCCATTCTAAAAATAAAATCATTAGAATTGAAATGTTAGCTTTATTCTCTCTCCACAGATGCTGCAGACCTCTTATGTCTCATCAGCATCTTCTGTTTATATGTCTGCATAACCTGGTCAGCTTATTTGTCCATTTTTCAGTCTTGAACAAATTTCTGTTTCCTCCTGTGACCTGCCAGGTTAGCTGAAATGTTCACCCTCAGGTTCCAATCCATACCTTTCTCACCCTTTCTCCTGCATAAACTTCATTCCTCTTAACAAAGTAGTTTAACAAAGTAGTTATAGACAGAATTGTATGTGTTGTGTGTGTGTGTGTGTGTATGTGGTGGTGAAGTGCCTGTGTGGAGCTGTCCCAGGTTAGCAGAGAAATAAAAACATACAAAGCCTGTTGATGACCTAATGCTTTGAAAGGTCAGCGGTTTTATTGTGTTTCTGTGTTTTGATGAAGGAATTTTCTTTTAATCCATTCACAGGATGTGGGTGCCGCTGGCTAGCACAGCGTTTCTTGCCCATCCCTAATTACCCAGAGGGCACTTAAGGGTCAACCACGTTGCTGTGGGTCAGCAGTCACATGTAGACCAGACCAGGTAAGGATGGTACATTTCCTTCCCTGAAGGATATTAGGCAACTAGATGTTTTTCTTTCTGACAATCAGCAACAGTTTCATGGTCATTGTTAGTCTTTAAATTCTAGATTTTTATTAAATTCAAATTCCACAATCTGTGGCAGATTCTACGTCTCAAGTCTGTTGCCAAAATACTAGAAAGTTCATAGAAAGTTCTGCTTCCCCATCACTGAGCTACAATGGCTGTCAAGTTTCCAAATGCCTCCTTTTCAAAATGTTCACCCTCAGGTTCCAATCCATACCTTTCTCCCCCTTTCTCCTGCATAAACTTCATTCCTCTAGCGCTAACATCTTTGGATAGCTATGCATTGCTTCAAATCTCACCCACTATACAGTAACTCCTGCCACCTCTCTTTCTCCTTTCTCCTCTTTCTGCCACTGATGGCCAATGTGCATTTAACCATGAATTTTGTTCCAATGATTCCCCTTATTAAATTCAGCTGTATGTGTATCTCACTCATCTCTAATATCCATCCTAATGCCCAGCTCTTCAATCAGGTATTTGGTTACCCCCATATGGCAATCTACTTTTGAGTAAATGCCTTGAAAAATTTTCCTCTGCGTAAAGTCCCACATATATGTAGGTTGTTGTTGTGCAATGCATAATTCAGTTAGCTACGACATCTGGAACTGAACCTAGCTGACATCTTGGATAACTTGTACACTTCTGGGAAATTATGCTTTGTTAACCAAATTTATCTTCAGAATAACCACATAATGTAAACTAACTGTGAAATGTATTCTAGGTTAAGTCAATATAATCTTACAGTGTTGCACGTTTTAACTTGACAAATACAGCCAGGTGGTAACCTGTCTAAATAGCTAAATTAGAAAGCTGCATGGTGAATGGGTCTTTTGGTCTCACCCAAGTAAAATAAAACATTTCAGACTGACATGATACGATTTGGAATGTTTCTACTGCAACCATATCTGCAGCCATTCAATCAGACTACAGATTAAAAGTTTTTTTAAAATTATACTTGATCAATTACAAATATATTTAAATAATATTTTCTTTTGGAAAATATTAATTCTGACAGTTATTCTGTTACCAGTGAATGGAATCTTGCAATCTGGCTATTTTTAACATGCAATACAACCTTAGGCATTCCCTCATCAACAGAAAGCCGTAGTAATTTCAACATTCTTCACAAGTACAATGTAATTAACGCAAAGTGAGACATAATGGCAACAGTGCTTTGTGCTGCCAGGAAAACACAGAAGAAAAAATACCCATCCTGGAATGATTCTAAAAACATTTAGCTGTACCTTCTGGTACCTTTAATTCTACATGGGGTGACATGTAATGTTCACTGGTACTAACTGACAGTACCAATAGTGCACTTGAGTGAATTTCCGTTTATTTAAATGATTCTAAATTATTTTTGAGCTTTAAGTATACCAAATAGAACATTGATTTTAAAAAAAATTCTGGAGGATCATAGGTGATTGATTACTCCACATTCTCATCTACCCCTGACTATCTTTTACCCCCTTGCTTATCAAGAATCTATCTACCTCTGCCTTAAAAATGTTCTAAGACTACTTCCCCTTCCCTTCCTTTACAGAGTTCCAAAGACTGACACATTTTTTGAGAAAATGTTTTTTCTTATCTCTGCCTCATTGTGGAGGTGCTGGTGTTGGACTGGGGTGCACAAGGTCAGAAGTCACAAGACACCAGGTTACGGTCCAACAGGTTTATTTGAAATCACAAGCTTTCGGAGGGCTGTTCCTTCATCAGGTGAGGTGAAACACACAAGCACAGAATTTATAGGCAGACAGATCAAAAGATTGTACAAATGGTGTGAGGAGTGAGATAGGCTGAATAACAGGTCTCTGCAGGTGATCAAAAGTGTCAGATGGTGTGAGTAAAGTGTCAACAGCTGAATAGCAAGTGAAGGGATGACCGATGATCCGAGTAATTGAGGCAGAGAGATAATTACAAAAAACTAAAAGTAAGGTGGTGCTGGAGACAAACCAAATGGCTGGAACAACATAACAAAAACCGAAAGAACTGTGGATGTTGTAAATCAGGAACAAAAACAAAGTTGCTGGAAAGCTCAGCAGGTCTGGCAGCAACTATGAAGGAAAAACAGAGATAACATTTCGGGTCCGGTGACCCTTCCTCAGAGCTGGAATAACATGATAGGTATAAGAGTCACATTACCAAGGGTCTAACCAAAGTAACAAGTAATCTGAAACTGTGCAAACTATGTGGTTGGTTGGTTCGCCAAGCTGGTTCATTGCTCCGCAGATGTTTCATTACCCTGCTGGGTAACGTCATCAGTGTGACCTCCAATGAAGCGCTATTGTGTTTTCCCACCTGTTATTTAAACTCTGGTGTCCGTTGAGTGGATTACCTCACTTCCGGTTTTCCATCACAATGGGGTGTATATGGGGTCTAGCTCTATGTGGTTATTCATGGCTTTCTTAGTAGGGAACGAGGCCTCTAGGAATTCTCGTGCTTGTCTCTGTTTGGCATATCCAAGGATCCTGGTATTGTCCAGTTCGAATTGGTGGTTCTCCTTATCCATGTGGATGGAGATAAGTGAGCATTGGTCATGTCTTTTGTTACCAATTGATGTCCATATACCCTTGTGGTTAATCTCCTTCCTGTCTGTCCAATGTAATGTTTGCTGCAGTTTCTGCAGGGAATCCTGTATATGACATTGGTCCTGTCCACAGAGGGTAGTGGGTTTTTGGTTTGGGTGAGCAGTTGGTGTAGGGTTGAAATGGGTTTGTACGCTACTCTGATACCCAGTGATTGTAGGAGTCTTGTGGTCAATTCAGACGTGTTCCTGACGTAAGGTAGCGGGATGAGTGTGTTGGGGCATGTAGTATCTTCCTGGTGTCATTTGTGTAATAGGCATCTTCTGACTCAGTTTTTCGGGTATCTGTTGTCCTCGAATACCTGGAAGAGGTACTCTTCTTCTTTTTGGCGTAGTTCTGTGTTGCTGCGGCGTGTTGTTGCCCGTTTAAATAGAGTTTTCACGCAACTTTGTTTGTGGGTGTTAGGGTGGTAGCTGCTGAAATTCAGTACTTGGTCAGTGTGTGTGGCTTTCCTGTGTACCTTTGTTAGGAATTCCCCATTGGTCCTCTTTCTGCTCGGTGACACTTACACCTACCATGTTATTCTAGCGATTTGGTTTGTCTCCAGCATCATTTTTTTTTGTAATTATCTCTCTGCCTCAATTAATGAGATCATAGGTCACTCCTTCACTCGCTATTCAGCTGTTGACACTTTACTCACACCGTCTGACACTTTTGATCACCTGTAGAGACCTGTTATTCAGCCTGTCTCACTCCTCTCACACCATTTGCATGATCTTTTGATCTCTCTGCCTATAAATTCTGTGCCTGTGTGCTTTTCTTCACTTCACCTAATGAAGGAGCAGTGCTCCAAAATGGGATTTCAAATAAATCTATTGGACTATAACCTGGTGTCTTGTGACTTCTGACCTTGTGTTATTGTGACTACCAATTTTTAAACAGTGATCTCTATTTCCAGGTTCCCGCACAAGGGGAAGCATCCTTTCCACATCCACGCTGTCACTTCTAAACTCCAGCAGACACAAGTCTAGCCCTTACAACCTTTCCTTACAAGTCAACCCACCTATGGCAGGTATTAGTCCAGTAAGCCAACTCTGAATGGCTTCCAGTGCATTTACGTCCTTCTTAAATTGGGAGGCCAACACTGTACACCAGATGTGGTCTCACTGATGCCCTGCACATCTGAAGCAAACCTTTTTACTTTTATTCTCAACTCCTCTCACAAATAAACAATAACATTTCATTAACTTTCCTAATTACTTGCTATACGTATATACTACCTTCTTGCAATTAGTACAACAGGAACACCCAAATTCTTGTTCATGTCAGAATCATTATTTAGATAATATCCTTTTTTTTCTTTTATTCTGCCAAAATGAACAATTTCTCACTTTCCCACATTATTTCTACATAGAAGAATTAAGCATTACATGAAAGAGCAATAACAATTCTGACAATAAAGTTATCAATGGTTGTATAGTATTCGTATTTGAGAAATTATAACAGACGCTGGACAAAAGACAGGATGTTGCTGGTGCCACGCATGCATCATGTTCGTCACTGCCCTGATAGCAGATTATGAACTGTTTCCATTTACAATGACCTTGGCACCGAACATGTCGTGATAGATAGCCTGCTTTTCAACTTTAGATTAGTTGGTAGGAGGGTGGCAAGGCTTCACTATTTTTTCAGTTGAATAATTACTCCTTCATGTGATGAAGGACCATGAGAGCAATCAAATCTTGGAAGCAAAACCTCCATGAAAATGACGATAACGATCAGGATCAACTTGTCTACAAACTGATTACAAGATCAAACAGTACATTCTCCAATAGTTATGATTATGTTTTGAACTCAGAATGCATAAAAATTAGAAAGCAGTGAGGAGAATTTTAATCCAACTGAAATAACTCCACAGACACTGGTATTCCATCACCACCACCTTATTTACACATGGAAAGTCCTTCACACTGATCCAACTCTCTCAAAAACACCTCTCACAGTGAACAAAACCTCTGACACTCCTGTTTATACCTGTCAGCCAGGGCTCATATTCTATAACTCACATTCTATATTCTCATATTCTATAAGTATACAAGTAACAATCACTACACCCCTCTCCAAGGCTGAGGACATAGGCCGGTTCTTTTCTTTCACGGCTCCTACTGGGGCGTTTTAGCACCAGATCAGGTTCCTCCAACTCTGTCTCTGATACAGGCAGCATGTAGTGCACAGTAGCCTGCCTCTTGCGTCCGGAGCATCTCAGAAGAAATTCATTCTCTTCAGTAGGCAAAGATGGTGAGGCGACGACATCTGCTGTGTCTATCTCAGATTCTGAGGTATCTTCAACACTTGATGGAGAGGGAGAACCCACAGGTTCAGGAACAGTCTGAAAGGCAGTCACGGAGCTGGGCACATTTTGCTCCTGCACTGTTTGCAGGTTTGCAGCTTTCATATGGTCCACATGCTCATTTAGGACCATCACACCTCCCTGAACTTTATACGTCGCTGGACCTGACCTCTCGTCAACTGTGTCTTTTACCCATGCAGGGCCATTCCCACGGTTCCTACACCAAATTTCGTCCCCTGTCAATCTCGCTTAGCAGAGACCTGTGTCCAGTATTGGTGCTCCTGATGCTGTTTCATCTTCTCCCCCAGGTCAGGGAAGATCAGGTTTAACCTGGTGCGGTGTCTTCTCCCCATCAGCAGTTCTGCTGGAGTTATCCTTGTAGTTGCTTGAGGAGTGGTCCTGTGATCAAATCAAGTTTGGTATCGTGAAGCTGCAAGTGATTTCTTTAAGCCTGCCTTCAAAGTGCAGACAACTCTTTGTCAGACCAAATGCAGCTGTCCTTATACGTCGAACACCATTTGACTTTAGGAAATACTCAAGTTCCCTGCTGGTAAACAATGGCCTGTTATCTGTGACCGGGAGTCCATGCATTGCAAAGGATGTGCACAGTTTTTCTATCATCGTCCCTGTGTATGATGAATCAACTCTATGTACACCCAAGCACTTTGAGCCAACGAAAGGACTGGCATAGTTGACGTGTCACCAAGTCCAGGGTTTACACGGCCCCTGCCCACAAATATGGGGGAGCTGCTGGTGGTAATTTTTGTCCTAGTTGGCACTCTGGGCACTGCCCTAATAACACAGCTATGTTTGCATCCAAGCCTGGCCACCAGACATAATATTTCACCAACATCTTCATTTTGAAAACCCCTGGATGACCCTGGTGGAGTTTGGCCAGTAACTGGCAGTGACCTTTGATCTGGACAATCAATCTTGCTCCACATAACAGTATGCGGTTTCCCCCATCACCACCAGCCGTTTCGTTTTTCCCAAGGCTGGATTTTTCTGCATCCATAGTCTGACACTTTCAGCTGTGACTGGAAGTATGTCCAGAAAATTTAAAACTGTTATGGACACTTCTGGTGGTGGCATTACCGGTGGTGTATCTACCAGTGGGAAGTGGCTCAATGCATCTGCATTTGCTACTTGGCCTCCCGAACAATGTTCCAACATGTAATTGTACACACTTAGTATTAGAGCCCAACACTTAATTTGACCAGAAGCTACGGGTAGCACTGCCTTGTCCTCTTTAAGTAGACAAAGTAGAGGTTTGTGGTCTGTTATTTTTACAAATTTACATCCATAAAAGTAGAATAAAATAGTCTTTATTGTCAGTGTAAAGTTTGTAATGTCACCTCTCAGCACTGTCTTAGGTACAGGGTACCTCAGTACAGGTATTTTAAGTCATAGATCATAGAATCCCTACAGAGTGGAAACAGGTCCTTTGGCCCAACAAGTCCATACTGAACCTCAGAGCATCCCAACCAGATCCATTCCCCTGCAACCTGCCTAATGTACACATCCCTGAACACTATGGGTAATTTAGCATGGCCAATGTATTTACCCTGCACATCTTTGGACTGTAGGAAGAAACTGGAACACCTGGAGGAAACCCATGCAGATATGGGGAGAATGTGCAAACTCCACACAGACAGTTGCCCAAGGGTGGAATTGAACCCAGGTTGCTGGTGCTCTGAGCCAGCAGTGTTAACCACTGAGCCACCGTGCCACCCCTTAACTTATCAAGGAGCAATGATCCAATTGTCTGCCTCACTGAAACCTGTCATAAATTGCAATCTCAACTATGGTCAAGTTTGTTGTCTAATGCTGTGTAAAAGATGTCACTGCGGCTCCGTATTCAAAGATGATTGCATATATTTTGTTAGCCCTTGCCAGAAACAGGTAGACAGTGAGCAAATAGCTTTGTGAGAATTGTAGGTTTTTCATGGGCACCATATCGCCACTCTGTGATATACTGCAAACAGAGATAATGCACCCCCCCCAGGCATCCAGGTGATTTGCAGTCACAATCAGTGAATCATGCAGATCAATGTCTCTTATCCAGGTAGCAAGCATGGTATCTTTATTTTGCAGCACTCACAGCACTAGCAGCATTCAAGCTACCACAATAAACATAGGGTGGATGGCTATTATGTAACAAAAGCTATCTGCTAAGTACCTGTCTTAAGACTCTGGTGCACATCCCAGGTACACACGGGCTACATGAGAAACTATGCTATTGCACAAACCAGGATTGAGCAGACCATTTGGGTCGTACAAGCTGGATGGTATGCACCTGAACTGGAATGGGTCTAATATCCTTGCTGGAAGGCTTGCCTGTGCTGTTGGGAAGGTTTTAAACTGATTGGGTAGAGGGATGGGGCACAGAGCAGATGTAAAATCAGGAGCAAGGTCCAATCAGATATAAAATGAATTCTAAGACAGTCCAGTAGGCAGAGAAGACATGGGCATGATTATGCCCATTGGAGGTCCAGAAAACTAAACTGTATCTATTTTCATGCAAGAAGTTTGACTGGTAAGGCAGATGAACTTACAGTATTGATTAGCATGTGAGAGTATGATAGTATTGCAAACATCTAAGAAATATGTCCAAGTTCTGCAAGTGTTCCTTTTTGGTCTTCCCTGTATTAGCACACCATCCAGATAAATGGCGATGTAGGTGGACCTTGTAAAATGGTCCCCATCAGCAACTGAAAATTTTCACAGGCTGACGATACCCCAAACGGCAGTCTCGTACATTGGTACAAAATGTTATGGGTTTTAATTGTAGCACATTTTCAGTGAATCCTCATCTAACCGCAATTGTAAGTATGTATGGCTCATGCCCAGCTTTGTGAAGGACAGCCCCCCTGCCAGCTTTGCGTATAAATCCTCTACGCGAGGTATAAGGTAATTATCCAACAGTGAAATGCAGCAAGACGGCAGCAGAGTAGGATGCTCCAGTCAGAGCTGCTCTTCTTGCTGTCCCTTGACCCTTATTTCCCTCTTTTTTCTCTCCTCTTTCTGGTTTTCCCTTTCTCCCCAACCCCCCAACCCAGGAGAGTGGATTTGCGTAGCGGGCACAGACCAAGTCGTGTGACAGACCGGAGCGGGCACAGACCGAGTCCCACGTTGGAACCTGCACAGGCGGCATAGCCTTGTGCTCTGGGACCTGCAGGTATGCCCTGTGAGCCCCAGAGCACCATGAGTAGTGAGCCCTGGGGCAGCACGTGGGCTGCAAGCCCAGAGCAGCACAGGGAAGAAGCCCCAGAGCAGTGTGCAGGCAGTGAGCCCCGGATGGAGACCGGTGTGAGAGGATAATCTTTACCGAAGAACTTACCTTCAAACACTGTAATGTTAACCCCTTGATATTTTTCTATTTTTAACTTATTTTCAACTATACACATTTAAGCAACTACTTCTATTCTTCTGCTGTACCCTAGAATTGTACCTAAGATGTCGCTATAAGAGAGCAGACATTGTAAAAGATTTTCACCGTAGTCCTACAATGGAATACACGTGACAATAAAAGGGTATTATAATGTAAAAAGTGGTTTAACATTTGTTTAAAATCCCCACAATGGCAAACCGACCTGCCGAGCTTGAGAACCAGTACAACCAGTGTTGCCCATTGCGCAGACTGGACTGGTTTGATGATTCCTTCGCTTTCCAGCCTTTTGATTTCTGCCTCTTCTTGTGCATTTGCAGAATCATGGAAATACTCCTTGGTCACATGAGAGGAGGCCTTGGCTCATTTGACAGTGTCTAGGCCTTCCTGTAAAACCTCCGGGCATTTAATTCGACTCAAGCAGCCATTTTCTAATTGAAAACTGTGAAGCCAGTCTCGGTGAATCTTTCTCAACCAATTTTGCCCCATCAAGCTTGAACCTGAGTCTTTCACTACAATCAATGGTATCTGAACCAACTGCTTGTCATAAGACACCAGAACCGAAGTTGTACCCTTAATCTGTAAAGGCTCCCCAGTGTAGGTCTAGCCGAGGTCTTGTGCAAACTTAATGGTTTAAGTTCAGAGCAAACTTTGTTAAACACCAGTTCTGCAAACCACTGTAGCTGCTGCTCCAGTACTGACTCCATTAGAACTGGGTGACCATTTAACCAGGTGTTTATTTTGATTGGTTCTAATTTGAATGTTGCTAAGTAATTTAACTGTTCTAAACAAAATGTAAATGGACTTTCCAGGGTGTGCACTCTCCTGGATACCAGCCAATGAGTTCTCTTACTCCATTCAGGTCTCGTGGGACTCCTTTGCTGTCTTGAGTCTGCATACCCTCAGCAACTAGAATGGGTTGCCAGCCTGGATCCTGAAGAAAATTCTAACCATTTGGCCAAGGCTTGACTTTATTCTGGGGCTTTGCTGTGGGGCAGACCTACAGCCCTTCCGTTCAGGATACGTCCTGAGTGAGGTTATGCAATTTCCTTCACTCAGTGGTGTTGCCCCAACTCAACTGGGCTGGCAAAGTTGTCCACTTCCACTGGGACACCCTACAACTTATATGCTCCATTAGCAGCAGTTTCCAATGATAAAGCCAGTTGTAGTGCCTGTTTGAAGTTCAACTGGGCTTCAACTAATTAGTGCTTTTGCATGGTTACATTATTAACCCCACTCTCATTGTCACTGAAATAACTCCACAGAGACTGGTATCCTGTCACCAAGTCCCCCTTTGTCAGCACTTTCAAAGTCCTTGACTCTGATTCAACTCCCTCAGAACCAGCTCCCAAACTGAACAGAACCGCTGACACTCTTGTTTATATCTGTCATCTAGGGTTCCCTGATTGGGCCAGATTAATGACTCCAATCAGGGAACTGATATTCTATGAGACCCATCTGGTTGACCTCGTTACAATCACTACACTTATTACCTTGTGTGAACTCAAAAACGGTATAGCAGTGCTCTGGAAATGATACAGATCTTTGTCCCACTCAACGAATGCCAGTTATATTAAACATCCAGTTTTTGGAAGACTTGTGGTCCTTGTTGGAGATGGGTGGAAAGAGAGGGTTAAGCCAACCAATCAGAAGATTCCAGTGTCTCTTAAAAAGGAGATGAAGAGAGTGAATGCCAATTTCCAACGTGCGGCAGGTTGGACACCAATTCCAACCACACAGAGAAGGCCTCAGGCTGTGCAAGCCTTTAACTAGTCTGCAGGTTTTTGGTGAATGTTTCATTTTTTAAAATGTCCCTCAAATGGTTTTTAAATTATTTGGCACATCAGTCTTCTCGAGCAATACAGCAGCTCTGGCAGCGTTTGCTAAAAGAAAAACAAAGTTAAAGTTTCAGTCCAGCGGCCCATCAGCAGAACTGAAAATAATTGGGAAAGGGATAAAAGGTACTGCAGATGGTGGAGAATCCGAGATAACAAGCATGGGGCTGGATGAACACAGCAGGTCAAGCAGCATCATAGGAGCAGGAAAACTTGACGTTTCGGGCCTAAACCCTTCATCAGAAATGGGGGAGGGGAAGAGGGTTCTGAAATAAATAGGGAGAGAGGGGGAGGCGGATAGAGGATGGATAGAGGAGAGGATAAGTGGAGAGGAGGCAGACAAGTCGAAGAGGCGGGGATGGAGCCAGTAAAGGTGAGTGTAGGTAGGGGGGTAGGGAGGAGATAGGTCAGTCCAGGGAGGATGGACAGGTCAAGGGGGCGGGATGATGTTAGTAGATAGGAGATGGGGG
>JAHRHZ010000013.1:53224206-53290955 GCA_024137785.1 Ginglymostoma cirratum
TCCTGCTCCTATGATGCTGCTTGGCCTGCTGTGTTCATCCAGCCCCATACCTTGTTATCTAGGTTGTTAAAATGTGTTTGATTATTAGACAACCCACTTCATTTTTATTTCCACAAACTTTTTTTTTTGACTTGGAAGAAAAAGTGTCCATCTTTTCTCATATTTTCTCTCAAACTTATTCTTGGCTATCCCAGTGTTATAAGACAGTTCAAATACTAAAGGGTCATTGTTTTACCACAAAAACAGAGAATGCTGGAAATAGACCGCAGGTGCGTCTGCATGTCAGGAGAATACAGAGAGACTAGTTTTCTGCATTTTGGCATTTTCATTATTCTTTCAAACTTGTAGCTTCAACTGTCTTCCTTTTTGTTTTTATGAAATTGATGTCTGCCTGAAGAGTTTCAATAAAAAAGTTCACAATGCAACATCATCATCGTAGAATCCCTACAGTGTGGAAACAGGCCCTTTGGCCCAACAAGTCCCCACTGACCCTCATAGCATCCCATCCAGACCCATCCCCTTATAACCCACTGAATCTACATATCCCTATATATGGGCAATTTAGCACGGCCAATCCACCTAGCCTGCACATCTATAGACTGTGGAAGGAAACCCATGCAGACACAGGGAGAACGTGCAAACTCTACACAGACAGTGCCCGAGGGTGGAATCAAACCCAGATCCCTGGTGCTGTGAGGCAGCAGTGCTAACCACTGAGCCACCACACCACCCGTGAGCTATCAGTTTCAGAAAAATGTATAAGGAATGCAGGGGACTAAATTGCACATCTTGTGGAATAAGCACTTGACTTGAATAATTAAAACATGTATTGTTCGATGCCATAAAACTGATACCCAAAGTATTGCTGTTGTGAATTTTTTTCCAGGAATGATGATTTCCTCCTTGGGGGGGCCTAATATATTTGGCTGCCCAATGCTTCTTTCCTGCAAACAGAGAATTGGTTCACCCATGGGAACAAGTTGCCTTTGCAAGTCATGTTGCGCTTTGATCATTTCCTTTGCAGCTGGATTCATAAGAACTTTTGATTCCGTCTAATTATACTGAAAATAAAAACACATTCAGGCATGTGGTAGCAATGTACTAAAACCGTCAGCTTTTTATTGGCGTCCACTTCTTGGATCTCAAACAAGAAATGTCTGTCACCGTACAGGTATGAACAAATCAGTCTGGAGAAATTGAGAAACAAAGTGATACAATCTTCAAATCAGAACATTTAAAAGTGAAATCAGGAAATACTTTTTTTATGCATGAGTTGTGAATATCTGCAAAATCACCCCAAAAGGGTTTGGTTGCTACTTCAATTAAAAATCTATATGACATCAAAATAAATCCACACCAAAAGCAACTTTTGAAATCAGGCACCCAAGTCCGTGTGCATTGATGGCCGGATAGCTGATAAATAAGAACTTACAAAAACAGGAGCAGAATAAGTCAATCAACCCCACAGACTTACTCTGGTATTCAAGAAGATCATGGTCGACTTGTTCGTGTTTCGAATGCCACATTCCAATCCACTTTTGATAAACTTCGATTCCATTGTTGAAGCAGAATCTATCTATCTATCCACACCTTAAAATATTCAATGACACCATCTTCAGGGCCTTCTGAGGCAGAGGGTTCGAAATTCGCACAACACTCGGAGAGAGAAATACTCCCATCATTGCTTTTCAGAAAGTGCAAACCCTTTGAAAACATCATTTTTAAACAGTGTCCTCTGCTCCTGGACTCATCCCAAGAGGAAAACAGAAACTTACAGAAATCTGAACAATGTGGCCTATGATAAGATTTATGGCAGAATCATGTGACAAGTCCAGTGAGACCCATCTCAATGTCTAGACCTGCATTTTTCATGCATCTGTTGGGCTTTAAAGTGAGTTTTTATCAAAGGAGTATTGAATTGCCTATAACATAGGATTAATGCTTGCTAAAAAGATTATTAACTGCACATCTCGCCTCATTGATATGCATCTTCCTATCTTTGCAAACAGCCAAACAAATCAGACATCAAGAATTCACAATATGGAAGTCAGAGCGGTGGCCTGCCAACTTCAGCTCACTACTGGCAGCAAGGAGCCTCCCTGTTGCTCAGCACAAAGCAGCATCTCCGGCCATGATCCACTGGTATTAGTCGTCATTCATCCTTCATCTACAGACTTCGATATCCACGATTTGCAAATCCATCAGGATCCTCCTGGCGCCTCTCTGACGCACTGGGAAGATACTTAGGAAGTACAGAGTTGCAATGCAGGATGCAGCAGCAACTAGCATTCCAAGGCTGCTGCAAGAACATTTTGCACAGGCTCATAATTGGACCAGGCTGCATCTCATCACGACTTGCTTGCTCTCTCAGCATTCACTCACTTTACATCTACCTGGATGCTTGCAGCATCCTTGCCTTGTCTTGCCATGCCCTGTTGCAACATGCTTGTTTCACATTGACACAAAGCCAGAGCTATCAGTACAGCTTTTGTGATAGGCATTTTTACACAGACACACAGACAAGTTGATTTTTGTATTCTTATGGGCTGGGATGGACATATCTTGCTGTATAGCTTACCAAGATATCAACCTAACACTTACAGCATGTACTGACAGCAGGTATATTGAACCAAATGACCATGTTGTTAAGTGCACGTAGGCTTATCCTCAGTCCAATCAAAGGAGGAAGACGGGGAGCTATTGATCAGGAGTCCCAATATGCACATAACATGCACACAACCAGGGGCTTGGCTACAGTCAGTTATCTGCTTGGGCTGGGCATGATGAAGGGTTCTGGTCTGGAGAATTGACAGCAGTCAGTTTGGTAGGGCCATCATAAGCAGTCAGGAAAATCGCACATCATCAGTTAGGGAGCCACAGTGGTCAGGGGTCTAGTCAGACATGTTTAGCAGCAGCCTGAAGTCAGTCAGAGGCCTGGGGTGAATACAGTCCTGGGAGGGTCGGCGCATTGATCATTGCAGTGGCGGGGGGTGGGGGGTGCAGGGGTATCGGAGATCACAGTCAAAAGGTTGGGGGCAGGGTGGAGTTTAGTCAAAGCTGAGGGGTGAAAACACAAGCATCTCTTGAGGACATGGAACGGCAGTGAGAGGGAGAAACAGCATTTATCGAGATAGGTGGAACAGCATCAGAAGGCATAGTAGGCTATGGGTGGCAGTAACCACCTACTGTGAACTCCGTAGGGGAACACAGATGGCATCATTTAGCTGTAAAGGACTCAAGGGTGTAGGGAGGACTGTCAGAGGCAAAATATAAAGTAATGGGTCTCCGGCCAGGCCAGAGGGGAAGTAGGGGCAGTTTGGTGGTGTGCGGTAAAAGAGTACCAAGCATTCAGAAGGGACCAGGGGCTGGGGGTGCCCACTGCAATGCGCATTCCCTGCTATCACTTGAACGGCTGGGACAATACCCAGGGTTGGTGGAGTCAGCGTCAGTTTGATGAACGAAAATGTGGAATCCTACCTCTGCTGGTTATTGGAGCATTAAAGGGGCATTACATGAAACACATGTCTGCAAACTTCAGCCACCATTAATTTCCAATCCTTTATTCATCCATTTGTAATGCATGCAGGTTGAATACATTTAGGCTTTAAATACTGGACAAAAGCAATTTGTAAAATGCTGTTGGTGCTTGCAAATCTGACACTGTTGCATCATTTAGATGCCCATTACTTCAAAAAGAGAAATGTGAGCGAAAAACATCATCACTTCTGAATCTTAAACGGTGCTGTGAGGTGGCATCTATCACTTCATCATGTATCACGTAAATATCCTGATGACTCCACTGACTGCAATGAAAAGTTGATGTGGGTATGTGAAGGGAAGGGAGTCAGAGCAGATCAGTCACTTCATTTTTTGAAGTAATGTATTGGTCACTCCAGTGGCCAAGTTGGTGTCCATGCTGCAACCAGGGCCATGGTTGAACAGATGATAGGACTGTTGCAGATGAGGCCACTTGGACCTGCCAGAGTTCTGGGGTTTGGGAAGGGGGACAGTATACCAGGACAGAGTACACCTCATCATCCAAGCACACTGTGCTCTGCACAATAGGAGCAGGCAACCAGTCAACATGATACATGCTGAGGGGCTGGGGGAATGGGAGCAGTTTTCTCAGGAGGAGGACACCATTGTCTTGGAAGACATTCTCCTTGTGTGTGGCTGATCTCAACAGCGTCAGTGCTTCAAGCCAAACAGGACCTGATTGATACCTGGTTCCGATAGAGGCCATAGGACGCAGCAAACCATCACGAAATGTATAATAATCATTGATCATGATGCTGGCATTCAGTTTACATTGTGGGCATGAACTCTATTCATTTTGGTCGTGATAACTTTCTCTGGCTGTCAATGAAAGCTCACATTGTAAATTGTCTGAATGCTTGCCAATGTGTGATGTTTCCCTACAGGACAATGACAAGAGGTGGGTGTCCAGTGGACACTGGGGACAGAGTGGCAGTCACTTGGAGATGGCAGTCAAATAGGATGTAGTAAAGAACAAGTAAACCATGTGACCTGACGGTTAAACAGTAACTTAGGTGAGAGAATTGGATTGTACGTGCAAAGGCGTATCAGCCATGTTGGCAGTGTTTTGTGAGCTATGTGGCTTTGTGCCTGCAGTATTATTATGTTACTGGTGAGGGGCAAGGCCAGATTATCTGGGAGCACAGCAGCCTTTTAAAGGTGGCCAGCCCAGGGATGCCAGTCTCCCAGCAGTTATGCATTCAACAGCAAGTTGTTTCAGGAACGGCACATGGTAAAATGGGGCTAGAATCAGACAAGAGGGACATCGTAAGGGTGGAGTAGGTAGTTAATAAGGTGAATTTGCTAAGATTATTCCGTTATTGGAACAGCGAGAGGGAGAATTCCAGAAAAAACAACACCATTGATCTGTGCTCACAACAATTTTGCTTATACAGTCTTCCATGAAGGACTTCCCTTTTTCAAACTGTCCCCTCACCTGAGGCAAGGTGACTGTCAGCTTAAATCCCTATCAGTCACTTCTCTCGTGAGACTATGATCCCGTAGGACAATGGCAACTTTACTGTTAATTTATATTCCAATTCTAATAATCCATAAATATATGTGTTGCCAACTATGTCTTTGTGTCAACTGCAAATTTGGCTGTCGTATCTTTGCTCCACTCATCTAATTAATTGATGTGAACTGCAAAAAGCTGAGGACCCTGCAGCCTCATCACATCCTGCCAATCAGACATACATCCAGTTATGAATTCTCTCTGGTTTCTGCCAATCAGCCAATCTCTACCGATGCTCATATGTTACTCCAAGATGGCTAACATGCACTGCATAGTGTTAGCTGCATGTCTTCAATGCCAGTATCAGCCATAGTAGTTTTTGGCTGATAAATAAGAACCTACAAAAACAGGAGCAGAATACGTCAATCAACCCCACAGGCCTGCTCTGGTATTCAAGAAGATCATGGTCGACTTGTTCGTGTTTCAAATGCCACATTCCAATCCACTTTTGATAAACTTTGATTCCATTGTCGAAGCAGAATCTATCTATCTATCCACGCCTTAAAAATATTCAATGACACCATCTTCAGGGCCTTCTGAGGCAGAAGGTTTGAAATTCACACAACGCTCAAAGAGAGAAATACTCCCCTCACTGCTTTTCAGAAAGTGCAACCCTTTGAAAACACTATTTTTTAAACAGTGCCCTCCAGTACCCTACTGGACTCATCCCAAGAGGAAAACTCAGGCAGAAACTTAAAGAAGCCTAAACAATGTGGCCTACGGTAAGATCTGTGGCAGAATCATGTGACAAGTCCAGTGAGACCCACCTCAATACAGACCTGCCTTCTTGCCATGGTCACCAATTGATGTGGGCTATTGCCCCTCAAACTACATAACCAATTGTCTCTTTGTCTCTCGAATGGAGAGAAGTGACTATGGTTTGTTGTATATAATAGCTAATTACCATTAATGCAAAACTGCCAATCCCTAGTCTATAAGATTAATATAAGCAGAATTGAGGCAGCAGTGTATTTGTGCCCAAATAAGTTATTGGTACCCAAACTCATGATACTTAGATTTGAGTGTGAATTGTTCGAAAAGATGTCTGTGGTTTCACAGCTATTGCCACTGAGAACTCAGATTTGTTATTTCAAAGTAGCTGTTTCAACTTCTAATGTTACTCCTACACTCTCTCAATTACTGCCACAGTGTCAAAATCAAACTTAATATCACAACTTATCAAAAAAAATTTCAGAGTTGTCACATTATTATCCATCACAACAGAACTACATGGTCCTGTGCAGATGTATGGTCATGCATGCCAGTTTGCAATGCAATCTTACTGACATACCTGCATAACAGAGATGATCTACTCTCACTAACTCACCTTTTTTCAGTAAAATAGGTTAATGAAGACTGATAAATCTGATTATTAAAACAATTATTTGTTGCAAGGTAGCTAATTTAGATATTGTTATAAATGGAAAGTAACTATCAATTTAGTCATCGCATGAATAACTTAAAGCAATCCCCATATTTTCCCTTATTTTGCTTATTGTTGCAATAGTGTTGATCTGCAGCAGAGATGTACGACAGATAATTGTTCCAATGCTTCTCCAGTGCTATTATACATCAGCAGCTTGTAAATAAACAGGAGCTGCTTGGTGATGATTCTTTTCTTTGTTGGAACTGAAGCTAAAAACTTTGCAGGAGAGATTCCAAGCATAAATTTGTATCACACAGGTAAAACTGTACTGTATTGATTAAATATGTGTGAGATCAAGGAATGCAGAAGAATGGCTTTTACTCATACCCTACCACATTTAGAGGTAAGACCTGATTACTATTTGTCATCTTCATTCCATGATTTCAGGCAGCTAGATTGAGAGCCTGGATGACTGTCAAGCAGGAAAGCCTTTGGGCCCAGACCACAGCAAGGCAGTGGAGAGGAGGGAGGGATGGATTGGAAGAGTTGGTGATGGAAATCAGAGGCCTTGAGATGGGCAGGTGGGGGATGTTCAAAGGCTTCAGGAGGGAAGGATCAGAAGGGAACACTGGAAAGTTCTTCAAGCAGACCTTGTGTGAGAAAATAAATAACTTGTGAAGGAAGCTAGAAGCATCAAGGTAAGGGAGGTTGGAGGATTCGTGCAGGGAATCAAAGAGTTCGGTAGTGAGGATACAAGTGGGATTGCTGGAGATGTTCAAACAAGATGGGTAAATGAAACAACTGAATTGGTTTGAACAGATATTGTCTTCAGCCAGAAAATCCAAGCGATTTCTCCATCTCAGTTTCCTCTTGAGGTCTCCATTGGCCCAGATACCAGATTTCAGCCATTTGGTTCAATCCACACGATACCATAAAATGAATAGGTTCAGTGGACATCGTAATACTACGTGCCCTGGCAACATCCGAGCTGCAGCGTTGAAGACTTGTCCTGAGAAAGTAGCTATGTCTCTGGCCATGCACAGCTACAACACTGTTACCTACATGACAATGTAAAAAATTGCTAGCTACGTCCTGTCCACTGTAAAGACCACTTTCGTTTTGGACTGTAGGCTAAAAAATGAGGAAAGATCTGTTTTAAACCAAGGAAATTCTGCTAGGAGATGTTTGCAGTTTTGAAACAAATTGCAAAAAAAATTGTGAATTACTGTGAGTTGCATACACTTTGTTGCCTTAATGGAGCGGGGAGAGGGAGAATTTCAGGCAATTCCATCCATCTGTGTTCACGGTAATTTTGCTCAGAGACAGTCTTTTGACTGATATTCAATCAGTTGTTGCAGGGTCAGGAGGACTCAGCATAGTAACAACTGAGTGATTTGCCCCTGGGCAGATGGGTCTTGTATGTGAACAATACAGCAGGAGTATTCATCCCGTGAGGAGAAAGCAGCCAGCTCTCTCTCTCTCTCTCTCTCCCTAGTATCCAGCTATGCTCGTTTACATTATTCTCTAAATTGCAGCCTGTGCTAATCACCTCTCAGAAGGAAAAAGAGGGGGAAAACGTCTTCAGAGGCAGTGCAAGGCTGAAAAGAATCCTTCGCCAGTGAATGAAAGATGCAAGAAACAGTCTTGAAAAGAGAGACATCATTTCACACAGCATGAGGACAAAGTGCCGATTACCTGGACCATCACTGGCTTGTGATGCACTAAGAACAATTCACAGTCAATCTTAATTCTTTGACCAAGCAGGTCGGTTCTGATTGGTCAAAGCATTACTTTCGGGGTGCCCAAGTAGAGTTTAGCTGTCTCATTAATCCGTTTTTTGAACAAGGTGCAAAGTGTGAACAAATTCCTTTTGCCTGCATAAAACAGTATTATGCATTATTTATGCATCTTTGATAGACTACCACTAATCTCCTAATCTTTGCACACTTCCAATATGTAGATGTTATGTTTGCGATATTTCAGTCCTCAAAGAATTTCTTCACACACAGCTTAATAAACTCCATCCAGCACTCAAATTTGCCATTGAAATGGAGCACCACATGAGCTCCCTTTCCTTTCTGCATTAATTGAGAAGTCTGACAATGGGTTCTTTACTACCATTTACTGAAATGACACATTCACTGGTCAATATGCATATTCATGTTCATACAGACCCAAGGGAGGCAAAGTAAGTCTTATTGGCAACCTCGAGAATAGAGCCCTAGCCATTTGCTCATCATGTAAATTTGAACCTGAGATAGGGCACATCAAAACAATTTGCCTGCTAATAGATACCCTGACCATTTCATCATTCATTATACATTGCAAAAAACCTTTGGCTTTGCATGGTGCCCAGTGTACCTCAAATTAGCCTGGAAAGGGAAGTATCTCAAACATTTGAACAATTTGTGATCCTAGCTGTCACACACAGCTACTGTGCTGTAAACATATGTGTGGTTCCCTCCATTAACAAGATGCTGCTGACAAGCCAAAAAGACATTTGCTTACCACACAAATGCGTTCTGTGATACATGAGTTTCAGTATTGGTGTGGTGCCAGGTATGTGGCCATATGTCCCAATGACTGGTGAACCATATCAAACAACATGTCCTGTTCAAAATTCACTGCGGGCAGCATGCTGCTTGTACTTAACTAGCTGGTGTTAGCAAGCCTCAGAAAAGTACATCCACTATCAGGTGTGATTCTACTATTGGAAATCATTTGTTAATTGATCCAGACTGTGCTAAACTTTACTGAGGAAGCTAATTTAAGATCAGCAGCCAGGCTCACAGTGTGACACTTTGTGTGTGCTAGAAGCTACATACATAAATATACAGGTCCCTGATTAATGGCGACAAAAGGAATTTGCCCATACAATTGCACCGTTTTGAAAAAGGGGTCATGGAGACAGCCAAACTCTGCTGCATCCCCATGGCAGCTCCCGACCAATCAGAACCTATCTGCCTGAAAATTAAGAATGACAGTGCTCTTGCTGCATCTCCAGCCAATGATGGTCAAAACAATCCGCACCCCTGTCTCATGCTGTATAAAATGATGTCTATTTATTTGAGTCTGTTTCTTGTTACCTAGTACTGATCAGTTAAAAATGAAAAGATTGAACTTTTTGTCTCTTTGCAGCAACGTTTTGTTTCTTCGTTCAGGGGATGTGGGCTTTGTTAGCTGGGATGGAATGTCAAGCCCTCCCTAATTCTCCTGAGAAAATGATGGTGAACAGCCTTCTTGAACTGCTGCAGTCTGTTTAGTGTGGGGAGACAAACAATATGAGGAAGGCAGTTCCAGGATTTTGACCCGGTGACAGCGAAGCAATGGCGATAGATATCCAAGAGAGAATGATGCATTGCATTGAGAGGAACTTGCAGGTGATGGTGATACTTCCATGTATCTGCTCCCCTTGTTATTCTCAATGGTACTGGTTATGGGTTTAGGGGTGCCATCCAGCCAGCTTGGTGATTTTCTTTTGTGCGCTAAATTGAAAGAACTACAAAGTAAGTGTTGTTTTACTTGGAAGGAACATTTGGACACTGACCAAGGAAGGGAGCTAATGAATGGGAATGTGTTTATTGCATATACTTGCACAGAAATATGTCAGGGGAAGAGAAATGGAATATGGGATTACGCAAGAGTGATCCGAGAGAAGGCAGAGAGAATAGTTCTTTCAGAATTCTGAAAGCAGACGTGAGGGGAAGATGAGGGGAAGATAAGGGCAGCACGGAGGCTCAGCACTGCTGCCTCACAGCACCAGGGACCTGGGTTCAAGTCCAGCCTCGGACGACTGTTTGTGTGGAGTTTGCACGTTCACACTGTGTCTGCATGGGTTTCCTCTGGGTACTCTGGTTTCCTCCCACAGTCCAAAGATAAGTAGGCTAGGTGGATTGGCTATGCTAAATTGCCTGTAGCGTTCAGGGATGCATAACTTCGGTGGATTATAGGGGGATGGGTCTGGGTGGGATGCTCCAAGGGTCAGTGTGGACTTGTTGGGCCAAAGGGCCTGTTTCCACACTGTAGGGATTCAATGATCTATATGTTTTGTGGTAGCATCATTGAGGAAATGGTGCAGGGTGAACAAGTACATAAGCTGGTGGAGTATGAGAGGAGAACAAGTGAAACCGTATATTGGTTATGGAAGAGAGGGGAAGGAGCTGAAGTGCAGCACATTCAGAAAAGACGTTTTGGAAACAGAGAAGCTGGGAGAATGGAATAGGTGCTTCCAGGAGGTAGGTGGGGAAGAAAGCATAATCAAGATAACTATCTGATTCAGAGGATCTGATATGAACCCTGGCTGACAGCCTATTGTCAGAAAGGGAGATACAGATGTTGCAGATGGAAAGGCTAAGAGTCAGGGATGGTGGGTGAGTGGTAGAAACTTGTCTGGCACAACCTAACTTTTTTTAAAATTACCTGAATATGTGTTTGAAAAGATCCTTCTTTTATTAAAAATGAAATAACCCTTATTTTAAAATGCAGAAGTTGATCTTCCACTGTGCATCAGAAGATAATAAATAATAGCTAAGATAAACTCCTGATTTCATAACAAAAACTGCAAGAAAAGAGTACAGGAAAAAAATCATTATGTATTACACAGTTGCAGGGTTTATTTCAGCTCATTTACTCCACACCAGTAATTTTATACCCAAACATACCAAATAACTATCAGACCAAAATAATTTCTCATTTCTCTAGAGGCTCTGAAAAAATGTAAGGTCCCTAATTGTGGCATGTGGTACATTTTTTCTTTTCTCATCCTTCACTGACAGTCTCCTGAATCCCCTAAAACACTCTCAGACACTTTCACTTGACTACTACACTTCAATGTTCATCTCGTTCTTTTCCAAATTGCAACACATAGCAAGTATCAGTGCTAAGAATCTGCACAAAGTGAGCTTATACTGACATTATAGCTTTACTTTACGTATTTTACTTTACATATACATTTTACTTGACATATTGCAACCAGTTATGATTTTTCAAATCTTATGATGTTGCTTTAGTCTCCATCATGAACCACCAAGCCTATTTTTTAAACATAAGTTTAAGCTAAAAATGTCCACCGCTTTCTCACATTCACACAGTGAGGCATCTTCCAACAAAATTAAGTGCCGATAAACAGAAGTGTATAGACAACCCTTGATTTTTGCATGATCTGGTGTATTACTTCAGTCAAATTTCATTACAACACATGCAAAGTGATGCAACAAATAATTTTGAAAGCTAGAATTTTGTTTTATGAAAGCACTACCTTATTCTGAATGCCAGATGTATTATTTTAATGTTATGAATCAATTGGAGTTTGGGCTCAACATCAATTATTTGCCATTAAAGGAGAATATACTGTTACTGTGGCTTTGGAACATAAATGCAACTGAAACCAATATACGTCCACAATAAAATATGCTGAATACCAAATCATAAAGAATAAATGAAACTTTTTCAGAGACATCATCAATGGAAGAGCAAGGGCTTAAAACAGTAATGACTTTGAAGAATATGAAACTAAAACCAATAACCTCAAGGCAAAGAAAATAGCTGTTGCCTTAGAAGTAAATAATTAAAAGGACATTTTTGAAACTGAAAAGTTGGATAGGAAATTTCTCAGTGGTAGTTAATGATGCTATTTGTATCTCCAATCGTATTCCTACAAATACGAGTAGAAACATCACCTAAATATGTATTATAAAACTAAGACCATCCCAAACTCATTGCAATAATTCACAAACCAATAGTTTAAACATGTCCGATGAACAATATGGTAGGACCAATTTGGACTTCAATTGGATCTCAACCAGCCCTAAATTACATCAAGCACAACATGAAGTCTTTTAAATATTATTTGTAAAACTACTGAAATTCAAATGCCTCAATGTTTATTGATAATATTAAGTAGCTAACAAATTGTCACTGCCCCCTACCTTCTTCTTCTTGGATTACCCTAGCCCTGCATTCTTCACCACCCAAAAGCCATTTTCTAAGCAATCCATTCTTCTGCAATTGCTCTACGAAGCTTGAACATGAGGGGTGAATGTGGTTCAGACTGGGCTTCCTCTGGCTCCCACACTTTCTGTGAGTAAGCATTATGCTTTGCACCATTTACGGATAACACAGAAGCAATGGCAAATCTTATAAAGGCATCTCAAGCATATAATTACATTTTAGTGCTCTCCAGAAGCACTTACATTCACATATTTCATCTTAACAACATTGGGAAAAGGATTCAAGGTACGTCCTTCCAGAGGTGGAAGTTTAATCTTGCCAATGGTCCTTTGTCCAATCCAAGTATTTCCCCTCCATGTTACAGGGCAGGGGGGAGAGAATTATGGAACCCAGAATATTTTTCTTTATTCACTCTTGGGACCTGGGTATCGCTGGCTGGGCAGCATGTATTGCCATTCTGTAGTTGCCATTGGGAAGATGATAATGAGCTGTATTCTTAAACCACTGCAGTCTGTGTGCTGTAGGTAAACTCACAATGCCATACGGGAGGGAATTCCAGAACTTCTACCCAGCAGCAGTGAAGGAATGGCGATATGTTTTCAAGTCAGGATGATGAGCAGCTGAAGAGGAACTTGCAGGTGGCGGTGTTCCCATGTAACTGCTGCCCTTGACCTTCTAGATGAACGTGGTCATGGGCTAGAATAGCAGCAAACATGGCAATGTGAGTTGATTTAATTCAGCGTAATGTAAAATTGCAACTTCCCAATAGTACAATGAGATGCAAAGGTAAAGTCAGCGGTCTGCTTACATGTGTTGAGCTTTATGCCAATTGTGTCCAGTTAATATGTCTATCATATTTCCATGCCTTGAACAATTAGTGTACAGTGTCTTCAAACTATTTCCTGGCTTCAAGGTAAAGTCACTAGTGCATGAAAACCTCATGGCTCCAGTTTCACAATTTCTTAAACGTGGTGTGCATCAGTCAGTTTTTAGTAGCTGATGTCTGAGGTCAGCGGTTTTCCTTGTTTAATGCTACAGCACACAGGACAGAATCAGCAAAACAGCAGCTTGCACAAGGCTCAGGACAGATAAGGCCAATTCCTTTATGAGGGAGGTTGTGAAGTAGGAATCATAGCATGGAAGAGTGCAGAAGGTATCCAGGACAGAACGGAGATGGAATTGGCCTATGGAAGAGTGAAACAGTGTCTGTGGTGTGGTGAGGGACCTTGTAGGAATGTCAGGCAAGGCAAGAAAACGACGGGTATAAAGACAGTGTAAGTACTGTTAAATGTATGTTCATGTCAGAACATTAGCTGGCAGAGTCCTTCCAGGGAGTTTGAGTTCACATAACACACTTCAATTATCCTTGCTACGAATGATCCTGGCCAAATTCCTTCACAATGGCGAAGGTCTTGCTGAGCCTCCAAGGTCCACACAGACTGGTGGGTGCAATACTGGATATTATTAATAAAAAAATCAATAAAGACTTAACAAAAAACACATTGTTGCTCCCAAAAAAGAAAATGTTGGTAACTGCCCTATAATTGTAATGTGTTCCAAACATGAACCATGCCAGTACATGCAGCTCTCTCATTAGCCTAGACTCAACAAATAAAATTGATGCACTTATGAATAAAAGTGAAAACAGTGTTATGTGAAATATGTCCGAAGAAAATTTCATTTTGAAAAAAACATCTGTGTCACCTTTATGCTCTCAAGTCTTATGTCAGTGGCAACAGTTGGACAGAGAAATTGTGGGAATGAGGCAGAGTGTTAGAGCCCACCCACATTGTCAGATGATGATGGGATTCTGCAATGAAAGGCTCCACCCACCATTGAATCACACATGTTTTGCATGCGTCCATCACTGAGAACTTTAATTGTAATTACTTAGGAAACAGCAACTAGAAAGCAGAATGATGCACTTTCTGTTCCGCTATTATGAATGGCAAACAATTAACAAAACCCTAGAAATCACTTTTCATTCACATTTGACTGCTGAACAAACTTGGAACACCTTAACCCACAAAATAAGATGAACTTGTTTGGAATATCTACAGCAATTAAATCAAATATCCAAACAGGAAAACATGGTTGAAATCACTTAAATAAAGTTGCACAAAATTAAGCTTAAAATTTAACTCATCATTATTATAAATCAATATTATTATGCTAAGTCATAAAATAACAATCATTAGATCTTCCCACTATATACTGGGAAACATTTTCTTTTGAGAGCTTCTTGATATCATACAACCTCCTGCCACCTGTGGTCAACAGTATGACATACCCTCCAGTAAAGAATACAGAAATGCAATGTATAACAGAGATGCAATTTGTAACTGGAATTTACTGAAAAAAATAGACTCAATGACTATAGTAGACCTCAAAATCTCATTTCAGATAAGAGAACTGTTCAATCTTCTGCTTTCACTCCTCTACCATCTTTTCTTTTGGTTCGTTTGGTATCAGTGATATTGTTAAGAGTTGATATTAAACATTCATTTCTGCTCAGTGTTGCTGATTTTCTAATCAGTATTCATAAATTCTGGCTTTGAATTAGATTTTACATGCACAACAACATGGTAAAGTGTACGTATTCTTTATTTTTGTATCATAACAAACTATGTGAATCAATATGTCAATGTTAACCATAGCAAGCAACATGAAGACTAACTGCTCTACATTATGTTTTTCTCAATTCCTGCAACCTAAATGTAACTTTAATTTCTAATTTAAATTTGCTATCCATTAGAGACCAAAGTTGAATTTTAGTCCCTATTGGTTAGGGTGAAATTCAACTTTAATGGGGTGCAAAATGGGTGGTGCTGTACAAGCCATCCATTCGACATTGATTTGTTTTTCCTCTGAATAAATGGAGTGGAAAAGTGGGAGGAGACAGGGCAATCAATGAGCAGCAGATCAACTACCTCCTATTCTACATTCTCCACCCACTAGCTCAGTTGGTTTGCTAGTTTGTTAGCGATACCAATATCATAGGTTCAATTCCTGTATTCCCTCTGGCTACTGCAAAAATATATTCTTCCCAATCTCAGCTGCAGTGTGGTAACATGCAGGTTAAACCCTCGAGTGAAGGAGTGCAACTATGGCTACTTTTACCCTCTGAAGTTACATCTCGTGCTATGAAGAAAACTGTGTTCTGTTTCTGAATAAACTGAGTATGAGTTTCATAAATTAATTAGAATGATTTCTGGGTGGCAGTTGAGACCATATCATTATACCAAATTATAGAGTGTGTGGAATTGTAACTGCAATAATCTTGGCTTTTCAAACTCAATGCATCTGTCATTCCAGCCATCAAAGTGGATGGATCCCCAGCATGCTACATAATGAGTTCTTTAGTTCATTTGCATATTTTAATACATCCAACTACCCTCGATTTCCTCCAATCTTTGATGTACATTTTTGTTTTCCCCATTCTTTCTCTTGGCTTTCAGACAGCTTTCCATTTATACTCTGTTAGACTTCTTCAAACTACATATAGATTACAGGAAAAATAGTCTTCTCTGTGCTTCAATATAAACTCTGACTTGGGAACAACAGTAGAGAAATTATGGGTTAGAGGAGTTCACCCCCTGATGAGTATAGTTTTGAACTCTCGCCCACATTAGGACTTAAAGCATCAATTGTGTAACTCTACAACAGGTCATTAGGAACTCAAATTAAACAGTGTCGTGATATTTTTGGAAATCCGTCCTCCATAAAGCTATTGCAGGTTACTCCTCTTATTCAATTTTTCCACTACATTCAATCTTTCATTCAATCTTGTATCAATAAGGAGCACTTGAAGTACAGTTTCCTCAATAATATAAAATTCTTCCCATGCTCCTCCCAAAGATGCTTATCTGCTGAAAAGTGCAGCAGTTTGTGAAAATTCACTTGACAAAATATGAAACTACCATTCATGAAACAGTAATTCTTCTTATCTGATTGAATCTAGGATTTATTGTCAGGCAATTTTTTTTTACAGGCCACAAATATGAATATTGGAACACTTTCCTAGAAACTTCTTTAAAATTTCCTTTTTCAAGCTTCTTCCGAAGCAGTAAAGACAAATTTTTGCCTTTTCTTCTCCTGAAGCTTATACTTAATGGCTATCTCTCAACTTCTGATTCAATTCCGTTACAGTGTCATTAAAAATGTAGCTTAAGATCAACATGTACCAGCTCTTCGGGAGACTCAGTATCTTATGCACACATTTATATTTTACTAGTGTATCCTTCATTTACATCCTCTAGCCCATCCTTCTCTTTGCCATATATTATTTAGAGTCATACAGCTGTACAGCATGGGAACAGACCCTTCAGTCCAACTCGTCCATGCTGACCAAATATCTCAAATTAATCTAGTCCCATTTGCCGGCATTCACCCATATTCCTCTAAACCCTCCCTATTCATGTACACATCGAGATATCATTTAAATTTTGTAACTGTACCCACCTCCACCACTTCCTCTGGCAGCTCATTCCATTCATACACCACTCTCTGCATGAAAAATTTGTCACTTAGGACCCTTTTAAATCTTTGTCCTCTCACCTTAAACCTATGCCCTCTAGTTTTGGACTCTCCTACCCTGGGGAAAACACCTTGGCTATTCACCTTATCCGTGCCCCTCATGATCTTATAAATTTCTATCAGATCACTCCTCAGCCTCTGATGTTCCAGGGAAAATAGCCCCAGCCCATCCAACCTTGCCCTGCAGCTCAAACCCTCCAACCCTGGCAACGACCTTGTAAATATTTTCTGAATCTTTTCAAATTTCACATCTTTCCTATATTTGCATATAATGTTTTCCCTTCTTTATCTTTCTAAACCAGATTGTACTTCCATAAATCTAGCCATACTGACGCTATACATTGATTTTGCTGTTAGCTTGTGCAAAATATAATTTAGCCCCCAATGCCTTTCGCACAAAAGGTAAAATGCTTCATTCCCTGTCAAATAAATAAAATCTAGAGGCAAAAATTGTCATGATCTTATATTAAATTATTACCTCACATGCCATGATACTAATGAGTTAAAAAGGGAACCTCCTAGCACCTTTGTTGAGAACACCGTTAGAAATATTGGTAGTGACAGTACCTTAGTAGGAAAAGCAAATGTTCGGAATCAATCTATCCATGCAGGCAACAGAATGCAAGTTAGCCAAAGCTGAAAGTGATCTATGGAAAACACTGCCAGAATAATTCTTTCTTTTTGCCTTTGGCTCTGCGTCCATTAGAACTCTAAATGTCACACATGATTCAGACAGAAATGGGAATCACAGACATTCTCAATGAGCAAGGTTACTCCTTTTTTATATAATTCACATAGAACTAGGACACAATAAGTCGTCAGACAAATATTGTTTCCAATAAACTGACGTTTAAAATTTTTGGAGTTGTTTTCTGTCCTGTTAGTTTTTCTTGTCAAATCGGTGTTTAACATAATTTTCTTCAAGGACAGTTAGATGTCCAATCAGGGTTAACGAAGCCGACCCTGCTTGTCACATTTATGTAGCGCCTGAAATCTACTATAAAAAAATTTCATCTACCTCTGTGCTAGGCATTTAAACCGAGCACTAAAGTATCTTGCATTTATCTGTGGCGAATACGATCAAGCCAATCTCTTACCTTGTTACAACCTCTTAATAACTTTAAAATTAAAAACAAGGGCACTTAAAATACTATGTTTGCTCATTCGGCCACGGAATTTCTGTATCATCTTTATTGTCCAGCATTAGTTTTAAGAAGGCGACTTTCCGAGTCTAGGAATGAACAATATTTCAACAACATTCGGGAAGCCTAGTGGCATTGATGGAAACGCGAACGCTCCTTCTCGCTGATCTCAGGTGAGCAAATACTAGTTCATCACGCTTTTCTGGATACGCCTATCGGAAATAGCCCGCAGGTACAGGGTCACTCAGCAGGAGGGAACTGGCCAGCGCATCTTCCCACCTTCAGCAACCACAATTGCAGCATGCTGAAAAGTTAACATCACTCAGCCGAGCCGGCTGAGGCCAGGTAGTCTGCAGGCTCGGTATATAACTCGTCCTGTTAGGAATGCTAAGCCGCAGACCTAACGCAAAATGCTAAGATCCTGAAACTATGTAACGCACCCGGGCCATTTGTCTTACTCGCGGAATCAATGGTGGCATCAACTTAACTAATCAAAACTGCCTACCCAGTTAACAGTCACCAACATATAAAACAGAGCACCCCAACACTCTCCATTCAGGATGTGGCGTCCCCAGAGTATCTGGACAAGTATCAAGCTGCAAATTGCCATTTTACCATCGGTGCAACTGCAGCTACATGAAATTCTGGAGGTAGTATTTAAAAAATACACACGGCGTTTAGTTTCTCCAGTCTGTTATTTATGCGCAAAAGTATCCGAAAAGAACATCTAGTGTAAAATATAACAAAAAGTACGCCTCTGTTTTCCCACAAAAAATCATTCATCAGTTTTTCCAAGGGTTCCCTTCAGAGAAAGCGTGCAGTTTTTACTTCGATGGGGATGTTACATCATACAGCTAATACGTTAACGGAAACCGAGTAGGGTTCTCTAAATCAGAATGTGTGACATATACATATCACCTGCAGAACATGTGCATATATAATCTTAACAGACTGGTACCAACCACACTTCCTCCTTGAAGCAGACTGTCCTACATAATAAAAGTACTGCAATGGGCCATAACGATATTTTGTGCCAATTCATTGCACTATTTCGATCAGCCGGAGCTAACATGAGGCAGTGCAAATAAACAATAATTAAAAATAAACCACGAGACATATGCCTGCATCGATCTACAGACTCGCTTGCTCCGTTCCACGCAGGCTGCTTCGGGAGAGAGAGGAAGATTGCAGTTTCAGCACTTCGTATTGCAGGGTACCGCAGAGCCTGGGAAATGATGGCAAAGCCAGCCCGGGCAGCTGCAGAGGGGACCCTGTAGGAAAGCACGCCCGAAACCTGCTTGCACCCTCGACTCTGGGACTCTGCTCGCCGGGGCTTTGCACAAACTGCTGCTGAGGTTGTCTACTTACGGGATGCTGCCAGTCCCATGCTGCTGCTGCTGATGCCGCTGCTGAGGAAAATCCAGAAAAGCGCCGTTATCCTGCGTAGAGAGAGCCCAAACATCGTCCAGTTTATTCACAGCCCGGTTGCAAATAATTAAAACACGGGCACAGATTTTAAAAAAAACTAATGATGACAGCCGCTTCTTCCGCCTTCTCAATGCCAGAGTAAATCATAAATAGGGAATAAACACTGCTGCCAGTGAGGCGACAGCTCTCTCTGTCTTACTCAGTCTCTGGTCTGACTCTATGGTAATAATCCTGTTCCAGCTCCTTGCGTGTATGTGTGTGTGTTGCCGTCTCTCCCTCCAGCCCGATCTCCCTCTGAGCGCCTGTTTTTTTTGCACCGGCTGCTGCCACCCACCTCAGCTCAGACACACCGGCTCAGTCAACATCACTCGGAGGGGAGGGGGATCTGAGTGGGGGGTGGGGGGTGAGAGAGGAGAAAACAAGGAGCCCCGCCCCCTTTTCCGCAAAGCCCACCTAGCTTTCCTGCCCACCAGCAGGAATCACTGTTAATACGCTCGGGTGGACGGGGAAGGGCACCAATCACCATTTCCAAACCACCTCCCGCCCCTCCACACCCCACCACCAACTCCAGCCTCCACCTCCCCCGTCTTCCGGCTCCAATGGTAAAGCCCTCCAGGCTCGACGGCGGACGGCCGCTCCTGCCGCACACTCCGAGATGTCCGCGCGGTCCCATCTCCCACCCCGCTCTCCTACCTGATTGTTATTTGACTGCAGTGTGTGTTACTGCGTCGATTTCCTGGCTGCGTTCAAGTGCCCGCCCGCAAAGACAGTGGAGAGGGATGGATGGGGCCGAAGGGGGGGGGGGAATGCGCAAAACAGAGCAAAAATTCACTAGGAGGGGGAAACAAGATGCCCCCGCCTGAAAACAAGTGCAACATTGAAGTTTTAGCGCATCGAAATAAATGTCGAGTTGGTCCAGATGTAATATAGACTATTAAATTTCTGCTAGTTTGTATGTTCGTCGAGACAGTCATGAGTGGAGAATGTGACAGACTTCACATGCTTTTCCTCTGACACACCAGTTGTGACAGAGCAACGTCAACTTGGTAGGTGATGAAAGCAGGATGCTTACCTGCTTACCTTAGGGTAAAGGGGCAACCACTGAGAATGCTGAAGAAACTTAGCAGGTCTGGGAGCATCTGTGCAACGAGAAGGAGAGTTAACATTTCCGGTCCACTCTGAGTCTTCTTCACAACTGATGTGTTTCAGCTTTTACAGATAAAGGAGCATTGACTTCCTGAGCAAGGAGCTGTCCAAAGTAGATACTAATCCATGGTTATTGACCTGAAACATTAAACTCTTCTTCTGTTTTCACAGATGCTACCTGACCTGCTGAGTATTGCCAGTTTGTATTTTTCTTCCCTCTCTACTTCTAATTGTCCGTTTTCTAACACCCTGCAGTATTTGGTGGCACAATGGATCAGTGGTTAGCACTGCTGCCTCATAGCTCCAGGGACCCTGGTTCCATTCCACCTTCAGGAGACTGTGTGGAGTTTGCACTTTCTCCCACATCTGTGTGGGTGTCCTCTGGGTGCTCCAGTTTCCTCCCTCAGTCCAAAGATGTGCAGGCTAGTTGGATTGGCCATGCCAAATTACCCATAATGTTCAGGGATGTGTAGGTTATAGGGGGATGGGTCTGGGTGGGATACTTTGTGGATTGGTGTGGACTTGTTGGGCTGAAAGGCCTGTTTCCACACTGTAGGGATTCTATGATTTGATTTCTGTGTGAGCATTCTCTTGGCCTCATGTATCATAGTGGGTCAGTGATTACCATTGCTTCCTCAGAATCTGAGGGATCTGCATTTGATTCCAACTTCGGACGACTGCCTGTGTGGACTTTGTCATGTTTTCCACCTGTCTGGGTGTTCAGGTTTCTTACCACACTCTGAAAATGTGCAAGTCAGGTGGATTGCCCATGTTGAATTGACAGCCATGGGTCTGGGTGGGATGCTCTCCCAAGGGTTGCTGTGGAGTCACTGGGCTGAATGGCCTGCTTCCATGCTGTAGGGATTCTATAAATAAGCCTAAGCACTGCATTTTCTGTTTAATTTGCTTTTCCCATCCCATTCCATTTTCAGATCTCTTGATGTCTGCTATTGCAGATTTACAATCTAGCTTTGCATTTTCTGACCATTTTCCTGCTGGACCTAGATCCATTGACAGTTTTTGGACACTTTCTCCTACATCTTGATTTTGATCTTACTGTTGCCCAGATTCTTTGTAAAATGGCCTGTCTCAATCAGCAGTCTCCATATACTTCAGTCTCCACTGATAATGCTACAAGTAACTGATGATGCCAAAACATTTCTATTTGTCCATGCATTCCTCCAGGTCAATCACTTTTTGTACAGAATATATTACTTCTGATCATCCCCATTTTTCTGCGAGAATAAGATAGCTACTAGGATTGCATCATGGTTCAATAAAGAAACAAAGGCTCTTATGTTGACAAGATGTCTGGTCATATTTCTTTTAAATCTTTTTATAATGTTGCTTGTTGCTTTTGATTCATTTTCATATTTGCTTTTATAATTCTTTCTTTAAAAATACTCAAAACTTCATTTCTGTCATCAAATTACCAAGTAAAGTTGCCTAACCAGTTTATCATTACCTGGAAGAAGCAAATTTCATTTATGATTGTAGTCATTTAGAATTAAAATTGACTCCAGCTAGGCTCCCAGTAATCTCATCAAGTTTGCTGAATGTCCTTTGAACATTTGTGCTTCTATTTATACCTAAGGATTTTACTCATGCATCGCATATAAATATGGTAGTTAAGAAGGCATTTAGCATGCTTGCCTTCATTGCTTAGACTTTTGAGCATAGGAGTTGCAATGTTACATTGAGGTTGTACATGACGTTGGCGAGGCCTCTTCTGGAGCATTGTGTCCAGTTCTGGTCTCCCTGTTATATGAAGGATATCATTAAGTTGGGAGAGGGTTCGGAAGACATTTACCAAGATGTTGCTGGGAATGGAAGGTTTGAGTTATAAGGAAAGGCTGGATAGGCTGGGATTTTATTTTCACTGGAGCGTAGGAGGTTGAGAGATGACCTTATAGAAGTTTATCAAATCATGAAATGTTTCAATAAGGTGTACAGCAGGTGTCTTTCCCTTTAGTGGGGAATTTCAAGACTAGAGGGCATATTTTTATGGTAAAAGGACAAAGATTTAGAAAAGACATGGGGCATTTTTTTTACACAGAGAGTGGTTTGTGTGTGGAATGAACTTCCAGAAGAAGTGGTGGATGTGGGTACAGTTACAATATTTAAAAGGCATTTAGATAAGTACATGAATAAAAAATGTTTGGAGAGATATGGACCAAATGCAGGCAGGTGGAACTAGTTTAGTTCGGGATTATGGTCAGCATGGACTGGTTGGAAGGAAGGGTCTGTGTCCATGCTGTATGACTCTATGATTCTATAACATTATTTCCCCAAATACTTCTGATAGGTCCATTGTTGTCTGTTAAAATTTCCTCTGAGCTAAAATTCAGCTGGTGCACAATTCATTGGAAGTCTTTCAACCCATTGGGATATGAAAGCATTCTGAAGTAGCAGGGGTACCAAACAAAAGTTAACCTAAATTAAAATGGGAACAATAAAGTTTGGAAGAAAAGCAGATTTATTTGATAGAGCAATTTGCAAAAAGATGGCATGCCTACAAAAACTTTGCCTCCAATATCCTGATGTATACTCCAATGTCACTTGGAGTTCAATGGAACCAATTCCTAAAATGTGATTGACAAAAAAGGAACATTTTACAGAAGAAGCAGAAAGCATGATTTTGTTTTAGCCATGAAAGAAAGTCAATGAAAACTTATTTAAAAAATCTCAAATGCCTTTACAAATTGGAACATTGACAGATGTACACATGTAGTATTTGTGAACAAAGTTGTCTTTCTAAGTCAGATTCTGAGTGATTGAAGCTCTCAGATGTTTTTTGCAGGAATACTTTCATTTCAGTTGTTCAAATGCTCATAAATTCCAACTTTGCCTTTTCCATCAGATGATAACTAATCACAAACATTGGTGTATAGTTTTTGTTATACTTCACACAACAATCAAATTCTTCATTGATACTTATTATTGCTACAATTTTGGTTTCAATGGAATAAGATTTAATCTAAGAATTAATATGTAAAATGTAACATTTCATCAGATTTGAGTTTAACATGGAATCCATGTTGACCTTCAAAGACTTAAATGGTTTGACATTGAAGTCCTTTGCTTTTATTTTCAATATATCTACCCAAAATATAAAGTGAAGGGTTTTGTAGCAAGAACTCGAGAAGTCCAGTTTAAGATTTCTTATGAATAATTGTTGCTGCATTGTTGTTAACTATGGACAGGAAACCCTTGTACATGTACAGCTTTATGACTTGCTACATATAAAATTTTATCCATAAAATTTTAGTGGTGTCATTTCATTTCCATTATACCAGAAAATTGGCTGTATAATCTCGGCTAAGGGAGTGCTGCAGTGTTGGCAGTGTTCTCTTTCACAAGATGCTAAATTAAAGTTCCATCTGCCTATTCCAGTGGGTCAGCAGATACGAAGAATCTTAAGACATTTGTCAGATTGTCTTGGCTGCAGTCATTTCAAAAAAAGTAATTTATCAGGATTCCAGTACTTTGGTACATCTCGAGGAAAGGATATGATGCTAAATAAATACTTTTTTCTCTCAATCTAAAACAGATTTGCCAATGTTCCAATTTGTAAAGGCAGTAGAGATTTTTAAAAAGTTTCCACTGACTATCTAGCATGGCTAAAACAAAATCACATTTTCTGCTCCTTCTGGAAAACGTTCCCTTTTTGTCAGTCACATTTTTGGACTTGATTCCATTGAACTTCACATGACATGGGAGTACAAATCAGGATCTTGGAGGCAAGCTTTGAATACATCGCATGATATTCTGTCTAGGATAACAGGCCCCATTCATAAAATTTACCTTTATGCAATCTCAAAGCATCCTTTTTACTGAGATTGGCAGCACTTTGCACAACAATATAGCTACAATGATGTGGAAACTGTAACAATCTCTTCTGGCGCAGGTTTCCTCTTATGTATTATCTCTCGTAGGGAACATTGGAGTAAACTTCAGTTCGGATGTTTTCCTTGACTGTTCCGACCTTGCTCACATCTTCAGCTGGTCTACATTTGCTCCATCTGCTGGCAGTTATTTAATTACCCTTTGTAGCTTTTTAACAAGACTCCCTGTATTGTTTGAGCTATTGCTCTATCATGGAATACTTTTAATAGAACAGTGCAGACAGAAAGCATTTTATTGAAGTTTTTATTATTTATATGAAGTTTCTTCCTTTTTTACTTCCCTATCTGATCCCTAGAAAAATACTTTCAATTCTTGTAATCACTGAATGATTCTTTGAATAACGTATTATTATCAGATGCTAACTTTATTATGAAGAATGACTCTTCCATTTGTCTTCTCTGTCTTGTATGTTCTGAGACCATAAAACCATACAAAATACTAAAGGAGTAGGCTATTCAAACCTTTGAACCTGGTCCGCCATTCAATAAGATCATGACTGATCTGACATTCCTCACATCCAATTTTCTGCCTTTTCCCCTTAACCCTTGACTCTCCTACTGTTCATGGATCTATCCATGTCAGCTTTAAGTATACAGAAGGACTCTGCCCCCACTGCTCTTTGTGGCTACCATTCCAAAGACAAAACCACCCTGAGAGAAAAAGAAGTTCATACTTATGTTGAATTGTTGCTCTTTATTCTGCGACTGTATCCTCTGGTCCTAGACAATCTCGTGAGGGGAAACATCCTCTCAGCATTTACCCTGTCAAGCCCCTTAAAATCCAATATGCTTCAATGAAATTATTTTCCATTCTTCTAAACTCCAGTGAGTAGAGTCCAACCTGTTTAGCCCTTGCTTATAAGACAATCCCTCCATACCAGGGCTCATCCTTGTGAACCTTCTCTGAACTGCGTCCAATGAAATGATGTATGTCCTTAAATGAGGGGATGAATCTGCTCACAGTACCTTGTACTGTTGTTGTAAGTCAGAAGTCACATGAACTAGGCTATATTCCAACAGGTTTATTTGAAACCGCAAGCTTTCGGAGCATTGCTCCTTTGTAAGGTGAAATGAAGTCAGAAGCAGCGCTCCGAAAACTTGTGATTTCAAATAAACCTGTTGGACTATAACCTAGTGTCATGTGACTTTGTCCACCACAGTCCAACACCAGCAACTCCACATCATAGTTGTAGTAAGCCACCCCTATTCTTATGCTCCAACCCCCATGAAATAAGGGCCAACATTACATTAGCCTTCCTGATTACCTGCTGCACCTGTGTGTTAGAATCCCCAAGTCCCTTTGTGTTGCAGCTTTCAGCAGATTTTCTCCATCTGTATAATGTATGTTCTTTTGTTCTCCCTTCCAAAATGAAGAACTGCACATTTTCCCACATTATACTCCAGTTGCCCACTTTTTGCCCACTTACTTAACCTATCAATAGCTCTCTGTAAACTGTTTGTATCCTTTTCAAAACCTGCCTTTCCATCTATTTTAGTGTCATCTGCAAATTTGACTACATTATATTTGCTTCCATTGCCCAAGTCATTCATATACATTGTAAACAATTGCGATCCCTGCACTGATCCCTATGGAATCCCTCTGATTACATGTTGCCAACCTAAAATGCACCCCTTGTCTCCACTCATTGTTTCCCATACATTAGCCAATTCTCTATCCATGCCAAAATACCACCTCCATTACCTTGGGTTCTTATCTCCTGATTTCATCTTTTGTGAGTCACCTTGTCAAATGCATCCTGGAAGTTCAAATACAACATATCTCCTCTATCCATTCTAGTTGAGACTTCCTCAAATACTCTAATAAATTAACAAGCCACTATTTTCCTTTCATGAAACCCTCCTGACCCTGGTTCTTTCTTTAACTGTCTGACATCAAGTCCCATTTGGTGATATCAGGGCAGATGACCAAATACCTGGTCATAGTGATTTGCTTGAAAGAGCATCTTAAACAAGTAAAAAGAGAAAGGTAGGTGCAAGTTCCAGAATTTGTGGTCAATTCAGCTGAATAAACAGCCATTACAGGTCATTACAATTAATATCAGACTTGCTCAATGATTTAATGCGTGCTACCTTACATCTCTGGACATTGGCTGTCTACACAGACACTAGTTGAGGCTGCTCCCTCTTTAGTAGCTACTGCTCACAGACTTTGGTATAACTAGTCTGTGGGCATACATTATTGGGTCTTCAGCAATGGTAAAATGTTGTCTCTGTACATGATGCTTCTGAAAGACTGAATCTGCTGGACAATATCTGGATGTCCCTTCCAGATAGAGTTTTCTGACCTTTGTGCATTCCTCATCTGTTTTGAATGGCATGAATTACTCTAAATCACCCTCAATGCTTGATAATGTTCTGGTGACTACAGTAGAATATGATTCCACCCCTTCAAGGAGGATTAAGTCTTCTTTTACAGCCTGATGCACTGTTGCATCACATCGTATATCAACCATAATCCATACCTCGCCTCGCAGAGGAGTATCACATAACTATATTTCATTCGTCTAAACCTTAATAAATCTATTTAAAATGGCATGTTTTTGTGATTTCCTGGGTTACAAGTAATGTGACTAGTTTATGAACTCTTTCAACCTGGAATTTCAATCTCAACAGCTAATCTGCAACTTTTCATTTACCCATGTAACAGCCAATGCTTCTTTTTCAAAAGTAACATATCCCTGTTCAGTTTCTGTCATTGGCCTTGATGTGAAGTATATGGGCTTCTCGGTTCTATCACTTTGCACCTGAATGACAACAATACCTAATGTTGTTGGCACCTTGGCTTCTACAGCTACCATGATAAATGGAGCTGGGTTACAGTGAGCTAATACACCTGAGGACAATAGCTTCTCCTTGATTTTCTGAAAAGCTACTATGCATGCCCGGCTCCAATGCTGTCACTGGCCTTTTTTGTTTTAAACAAGTTTTCTTCTGGGTTAAAAGAGACTGGCAAGATTAAGAATGAACCTTCCCAATTGATTCATTATTCCAAAGGAGAGTACACATCATTTGCCACTTTGATTGCAAAAATTCACTTATGGCCCTCGTCTTTCTAGGATCCACCGTGATACAATCCTGTTGTATTACTTGTACCAATCCATTGATTTTCATTTTTAAGAATTGTCCTTCTCCTTGAATGTAAGGCCTGCACTTTGTAATTCTTTTAAAACTTCTCTGATCCTGTAGTCATGCTGCTGTTTGGTTTGATCTAGTACCGTGTTAGTATCCGTATGACAAATTGTAACTTGACTGCCTTCAAGAATCCTTAACTTTAGTGCCTGAAAGATTTCTGACGTAGATTACATTTTGGTTAGGGAGACAAAATGAAACAGAATTGTTGAAATGGTATGATGAATATAGTCAGCAATCTTGACTCATCTAGGCATATCTACCAAAATCTACTGTTTGCATCTAATTTGGTAAAATATTTACTTCTGGCTAATTTGGCCAGACTGTTGTTTACTGATGAAATTAGATGAAATTCTCTTTAATTGCCTTTATTCCGTTGACTGAAATCCAAAAACAATCTTATTTGTCCATTGGGTTTGAGAACTGTTACCAGTCCCGAGTGCCATTGTTGTTGTTTCTGTTACTGGTGATATATCATCTATTTTTAAAATGCTGCCTAACTGAGCTTTCACTTAATATAAAAGTGAATGAAGTATTTTCATTCAAGTATACAGGCAGATGGCTAAGTGCCTTCTTGCAGAGCAATGTGATACTTCTGTTTTAATTTGCCTAAGCTTCTGAATAACCTCAAGAAATTTTTGGCAAAGTTCTCCTCCACTTCCCTCCTGGAGCACTCTGTCCATTCTCATCTAGCTGAGTGTATGTGTTTCTCCTTAGGAGTGATGTGTTTTTGCTCATCAATAAGAGGAAAGCCTCATGAACATCCTGCCCTCTCTGACTGAATGTTGTGGTATTTTGACCACACACCTGAAGATCTATGACTGCAGTTTGATGCTCACACGCTGAACATTCACTGATTTTAACTTGGGCAAGTTATCAGCCAGTACTGAAGCAGTTATCCCCGTGTCAAGTTTAAATTCTGTATCAAACCCTTTCACTTGAAAGATGATCATCCAGAAGCACTACTGGCCCTCTTTGACAACCCTAAACAATCTTAGCCTACCTTGTTGATCATCATTTTTGATTTATTAGATATTTTATGTTACAAATTATTTCTCTTTGTCAGAAATGATTCCCCTGGAGCGGCTTCTGTATAATTGTGGTGATATCGTTACTGCTGATCTGCAGAATCTCTTGGAAGCTTTCCACTCTTTCATATTGATAACTCTCAGCTCCCCCTTCTGGTGGCACTTGTTGAATTGAACCACACCTTGTACAGTGTAAAATGGACAATGAAATTGTTTCCAGCTCTTTTGAAATTTTGGCAAGCTTTCGATACAGTGATGATGCCAACTTCAGGCCTACTCATTTGACTGAATCAGAAGGATCCCTGGTGTTTGCTTGAAGAATAGACTGATTCAGGCCTTGACCTATAACTGAGCAGCATATTGAATTACCTGCTCTAGTGTGGGCTCCTCTTCTGCCTGAAGAAAATCAGACATTTCATCTCTGACAGCTACAGTGATGGAATCTCTTGTTAACTCATCCTTTAATGCTCCATTTATGCAGCATCTGCTAATCTGTATAAATCTGTTATCAATGCTTCAATCAATGCCCCATTCATTGATTCTGCTGATTAAACCTTGTTCTTTCCATAACCAGATTTTGCTTTGGACTGAAACATCTATTTAACACCTTGAATAAATCCTCAAAGACACTGTTTCTTTCTTCTACACCCTACCTCATGAGGATATAGTTGGCTAAAGGTCAATTATATACAGAAGTGTATTGGCCTGATGCCTTTGTTCCTTTGCATACTACCCTGATGCACATTCTCCCTGAGTCTGTGTGGGTTTCCTCTGGGTATTTCTATTTCTTCCCACAGTCCAAAGATGTGCGGGTTAGATGGATTGGCCATGCTAAATTGCCCATAATGTCTAGGAATGTTTACATTATATGGATTAGCCATGGGAATGCAGGGTTATAGCGATAAGGTATGGGGTGAGTCTGAGTGGGATGCCCTTCAGAGAATCGGTGTGGACTTGTTGGGCCAAATGGCCTGTTTCCACATGGTAGGGATTTTGTTCTATGATCTTTGGAACTGTGACTCCAAGAGCTCCAACTTCTGGTCTTGCTGTGGACCCTCCGCATTTTCAAATTGCTGTGACAACGGCAATGTCTCAGATGGAGCTGCCATCTCAAACAATTACTATGTGACTGACCTGGCAAAGCTTTGGAGCATTTTCTTCATTTGCCTAAAGCCACCCAACTATTTCTGTTCGTTCTCCTGTGTCTTCTTGTTCTGCTGCTTTATTATCAAATTCTTCTGAGGTTCTGTTCTTTTTCCTTCAGAGTATTTCCTCTTTATGGTCAAAAAATGTGGAGCTGGAAAAACACAATAAGTCAAACAGCATTCGAGGAGCAGGGAAGTCAACATTACGGGTCAGAACACTTCTTTTTGAGTCCTAAAGAAGGGTTCCGACCCAAAACATTGACTTCTCTGCTCCTTGGAAGCTGTCTGACCTGCTGTGCTTTTCCAGCTCCACATTTTTCAACTCTAGCTTTCAGCATCAGCAGTCCTTTCTGTCTTTTTCCTCTTTATGCCTGCACCTTCCTTGTGCACTGTGATCTGACTTAAATTTGACAATTTTGAACTCTCTCTTGCTACCACAATGGTTTAATACTTGCTAACTTGAATTCCTGGACTTTGAGAATCAACGCTTATATATTGAGGCTGTTAACCTTTCCATTAAGCTTCTTGGTCAAGGGCATCCCTAATTTATCCTTATACTAGTGTAAAGCTCTGTCCTGTCTTCAGTGCACTAACATTTCATGAATATGTTTACTGCTTACTGCAGAGAGCTCTCCAATGTAACATCTAAGTCCTGCTCCTCATATGGTTCTCTCTGGTCTATTCTTCTGCTCTGTCAGAGTAACATCATCAGCTATAGTATTATTTGCGTATTCCACTATATTACACTCAAGAGGCCAGGTTTCAGAGGAGTGCAGATATCTCTGTGAGATGTGGAGCTGGAGAAAATTGCAGAGTTTGACAGGAACAAAGCCATATAGGTATTTGAAAAAAAAGGATGAGTGCTTTAAAATTGGGGCTTGCTTAACCAGGACCCCAGGTCACTCAAGCAATAACCTCATGGCTGGAAAGTAAACAGTGTGAATTAATATGATAGGCAATATCTGCTTTGTGGAGGATTCAGGAGGTGAATTACTCATCACAGAACCCCCCTGCCTCCATCCTGCTCACATAGCCACAATACTTGTATGGTTGGTCCAGTTGAATTTCTGGTCAATGGTCACCCTCATGATATTGACAGCGGAGGATTCAGTGATGATAATGCCATTGAATATCAAGGGAAATGGTTAGGTGCTCTCTTGTTAGTGATGGCCATTGCCTGGCACTGATATGGCATTAGTATTATTTGTCACTTGTCAGTCTAAACTTGAACGTTTACCAGTCTTGTTGCATATTTGCAGACTTTTTTCAGTATCTGAGTAGATGTGAATATTCCTGAGCATTCTAAAATCATCAGAAAACACCCTTCTTCTAATGTTAAATTGAAGAACAGATCATTGATGAAGTACCTGAGGGAAGCAAGCCTAAGACAGTATGCTGGGAAACTCCTGCTGCAATGTTTTGGAACTGAGGTGACTGGCATCCAGCAAACACAATCATTTTTCTCAAACAAAATCAGAAATTGCTGGAAAAGGTCAGCATTTCTGGCAGCATCTATGGACAGAAATCAGAGTTAATGTTTCTGGTCATATGACCCTTCCTTAGAACAGGAGGAATCTGAAACAAACACAGAGAAGGCTGAAGAAACTTAACAGGTCTGGTAGCATCTGTGAAAAGAGAAGCAGAGTTAATGTTTAGAGTCCCATACGACTTCTTCAGAACCATCAGTCAGTTTTACTCAGTTGATCCTGGGTCTGGAGAGATTCTATTGTGAGAAAAGGTTGAGTAGGTTATACTCATTGGAGTTTAGAAGAATTAGAGGAGACTGTATTGAAATAAAATTTTTAAGGAACTTAACAGGGTGGATGTGGAAAACCAATCTCCCAATGCTGGAGAGTCTAGGAGCAGAGGGCATAATCTCAGAATAAGAGGTTGTCCGATTAAGCCAAATATGAGGAGGAATTTCTTCTGTCAGAGTGAATCTGTGGAATTCTTTACCACTATAAGGTCATCAAGACTGGGTCATGAAATAAATTCAAGGCTGAAATAGACAGATTTTTAATCATTAAGGGAATCAAGGGTCATGGGGAAAAGGCTGGAAAGTGGAGTTGAGGATTACCAATCAGCCATGATCTCACTCAAAGTCAGAGCTGACTTGATGGGCTGAATGGCCTACTTCTGCCCCTATATCTTAAAGTTGTATTGTGCTGTGTGGGTGTGTAGTCAGAGGCTCACCTTGAGATCAAACATGGCACTAAATTTGTAAACAGACGGATCATCTTCAGACAGCTGAAAGGAAGAAGTATCGAGTTGATGAATAGGAAACTGAGCTTGTGATGGATGGCAGTCAACACTTTAATCTTCCAAAATGTAACCGGAATTACACAATTCTAAACACTATTTTCATACCACAATTAGATAGGCCAACTATTCCCGCCTCCGCCTCCCTAACCTGTTCTTCCTCTCACCTATCCCCTCCTCCCACCTCAAGCCCCACCCCCCTCTCCTATCTACTAACCTCATCCCGCCCCCTTGACCTGTCCGTCCTCCCTGGACTGACCTATCTCTTCCCTACCTCCCCACCTACACTCACCTTTACTGGCTCCATCCCCGCCTCTTTGACTTGTCTGTCTCCTCTCCACCTATCTTCTCCTCTATCCATCTTCTATCCGCCTCCCCCTCTCTCCCTATTTATTTCAGAACCTCTTCCCCTCCCCCATTTCTGAAGAAGGGTCTATGCCCGAAACGTCAAGATTTCCTGCTCCTATGATGCTGCTTGACCTGCTGTGTTCATCCAGCTCTAAGCCTTGTTATCTTGGATTCTCCAGCATCTGCAGTTCCTATTATCTCTGATACAATTCCCTCCTAATCTTTCCTATTCATGTAGTTATCTAAGTGTCTTTTAAATGTTGTAACTATGCCTACATTGACCACTTCCTCAGAAGTTTATTCAGGATGCGAACCACCATCTGCGTAAAACATTGCCCCCCGTGTCTTTTTTAAATCTCTCTCCTTAAAATAAAGCCCGTCATTGATGAAATCCCCCATTAAAGCTATCTACACCCCTCATGATTTTATAAACCTCTATAAAGTCAGCTCTCGACCTCCTATGCTCCAATGAAAAATGCCCAAACCTACGCAGCCTTTCTTTGTAATTCAAACCTTTCATACTCAACAACATCCTGGCAAATCTCTTCTGAAAGCTCTTTGGCTTAATAATATCCTTCCAAACACAGGGTGACCAGACTGGACACAGTACTCCAGAAAAGGCCTCACTAATGTCCTGTACAACCTTAACATGACTCTCAAAGGACTGAGCAATGAAGGCAAGCATGCTAAATGCTTTTTTAACCACACTGTCTACATGTGACACAAACTTCAAAGAATTATATACATGAACCCCTGGGTCCCTCTGTTCTACAACACTATCCATAGGCCTACCATCAATCGTATAAGTTGTAAGTCCTGCTCCTGTTTGTTGTACCAAAATGCAATATCTTGCATTTATCAAACTTGAACTCCTTCTGCCATTTTTCAGGCCATTGACCAACTTGATTAAGATCCCTTTGTAATCTTAGAAAACCTCCTTCACTGTCTACTGTGCCACCAGTTTTGCTATCATCTACAAACTTGCTAACCATGCCTTCTATATTCTTATCCAAATTATTGATATAAATGAGGGAATGTCATTGAGCAATAGTTTTGGTTCTCTTTGTGCAAAACACGTATGGTCTCCTGTCATTTCCTTGGAGGCCTAAAACATTTGGAGAGGCAAAGTGCTAGAGCATCATGGAGGCACTTATAGGTTTCATAGTAACAAAATGATGCAATGGGAAAAGGGACATGGCAGATGGAGTTCAAAGTGGAGATCTATGAAATGATGCACTTTGGGTAGACTAATATGGAAAGACAGTGCACGAAAGTTGGCATGATTTTGAAAAATATAGATTTGACGAACAAGGGAGTTGTTAATGGGTATGCACGAGAATGAGGAGTCAATGCCACAATCAGACCAATCATGACTGGATTGAACAGCAGAGCATAACTGAGGGGATGAAATACCTATTCCTGCTGTTAATTCATTTATTCATATGTTTGTAAGAGATCCCAGTGTCTATTTACATACTTCCCTAGATCTGGCAGTGGGAATTTATGGAGGTTGGCTAATCTAAGTCCACTATCTAAAATTGGAGTTAGAGAAAAAAAGGGAATTATGGACTAGTGAGCCTGGTATTAGTACTGGGAAATTGCTAGAGATCATTATAAAATATTTAATAGCAGAGTACTTAGAAAAAATGATGTAAATGATGTATTGGATTGAGTCAGCATGGATTTATGAAAGGGGAATCATGCTTGTCAAATCTACTGGAACTTTTCGAGGATACAACAAATAGAATTGATAAAGGCAGGCCAGTGGATGTTGTTCGCTTGGACTTTCAGTGGGCTTTCGATCAGGTCCCACATAATAGACTGGCATGTAAAATTAAAGTGCATGGGATTGGGGATAGTGTATTTTGATGAATAGAAAACTGGTTGGCAGACAAGAAACAAAGATTAGGAATAAGTGGGTCATTTTGCAAGTGGCAGTCAGTAACCACACACATAAGTGCTTAATCACAATGATTTAGACAAGGCAAATAAATGTAATGTCTTCAGGTTTGTAGATATCATAAAGCTGAGTGGAAGGGTAAACTGTAAGAAGGATACAGGAATGGTTCAGTGTGATTGGGCAAGTTCAGAGGTTCGACAAATGCATGTCATATGTAGTATAAGATAGACAAATGTGAGGTTATCGACATTAGTAGCAAATAACAGGAAGGCACATTATTATCTGAATGGCAGTAAACTGGGAAAGGGAGAGATGCAATGACACCTGTACACCAGTCACCAAAAGTAAGCAGACAAGTGCTGTCGGCAGTGAATATGCCAAATTTATGTTGGCTTACGTAATGAGAGGATTTGAGTATAGGAGCAAGGATGTACAACTGCAATTGCACAGGGCTTTGGAGAGACCACACGAGAGTACAATATGCTGTTTTGGTCTCCTTATCTGAGGAAGAATGTTCTGGCAATGGGGTCTGTGGAACAAAAGTGTACTAGACTGATGTATGAACAGAGACTTGATCAGTTAGTACCATAATCACTGGAATTTAGAAAAATGAAGGGGTATTTCAGAGATATCAATAAAATTCTCAGAGAACTCAATGATAAATGCAGGAGAAATGTTCCTAATGATTGGTGAGTTCAGAACCAGGGGCCACAGTCTAAGGGAAGAGCCACCGGACTGAAAACGTTAACTCTGATTTTTCTTCACAGATGCTGCCAGACCTGCTCAGCTTTTCCAGCAACTTCCGTTTTTGTTCACAGTTGAAGGGTATGGGGTAAGTCACTTAGGATTGAGATGGGGAGAAATGTTTTCACCCAGAGAATCGTGAGATGCGAAAAGCAGTTGAAGCCAATTCATTGAATGTTTTCAAGAAGGAGTTAGATATACTGTTTTCACGAAGGAGTTAGATATATCGCTTTATCTTCACAGATGCTGCCAGACCTGCTGAGCTTTTCCAGCAACTTCTGTTTTTGTTCCAGATTTACAGCATCTGCAGTTCTTTTGGTTTTTATTTAGGATTCACAGCTGCCTTTCTGCTTCAGATTTATGGAGCCTTTTCCCATTTAGAAAATAGCCTATGCCTCTATTTTTCCTATCAAAACACATAATCTTACACATGTATTCCATCTGCCATTTCTTTGCTCACTTTCCTAAACTGTCCAAGCCCTTCTGCAGCCTCCCCACTTCCCCATCACTACCTACCCCTTCGCTTCTCTTTGAATCATCTGAAAACTTAGCAACGATGCCCTTCGTTCCTTCATCTATTTCGTTATTGTATGAAGTGAATAGTTTTGGTCCCAGCATGGATGTATGTAGAACTCTACTAGTCACTGACTACCATGCTGATAAAGATCCCTCTATCAACACTCTCTGCCTTCTGCCAGTCAGCCAATCCTCTATCCATGCCAGGATCTTGCCCTTACACCATGGGTTCTTGTCTTATTTAGCAACCTCCAGTGCGGCACCTTGTCAAAGGCCTTCTGGAAATCCAAATAGATCACACCCACTGGTCCTCCTTTATCTAATTTATTTGAATATTATACTTGGTACAAGGATATTATAAATCACTGACTGGTCCTCAGTTGGAGACTGGCGAACAATTTTGGGCATTGTGCGTCATGAAAAAATAGGGTTATAAATAGGACCAATGGTAGTTGTCTTTTCCCTATGATGGGGGATTTCAAGACTAGGGGACACATCTTTAATGCGAGAGGAGAGAGATTCAAAAAAGACATGAGGGGTAAATATTTTACACAGAAGGTGGTTCGCATGTGGAATGAACTTCCTGAGGAAGTGATGGATGTGGATGCAATTACAATGTTTAAAAGATATTTGGATAAGTACATGAATAGGAAAGGTTTGGAGGGAAATAGGGCAGGAGCAAGCATGTGGGACTAGATTAGTTTGGATTATGTTTGACATGGACTGGTTGGACCAAAGGATCTATTTCTGTGCTGTATGACTCTATGATACAGAAAGGATTTAACATGTTAATACCAGGAGGCTACTTTCATATTGTGGAAAACTTAGAAAGATTAGGATTGTCTTCCTTAGAATAGAGAATACTAAGACCTTGTTTAAAACAGGTTTTTTGAGATGATGAGAGATTTTGAAAGTGTGAATACATTGAGATTATAATTATTCCTCTGGCAAGTAGGTCAATAACTAAAGATTGCAGATTTTAATTCTTTGAAAAATGATCTAGAGGGAAGATGAGAATTTTTTTTCTATTTGAGAGTGACCAGGATTTGGAATGCTTGAACTGAAAAGTCAGTTAAAGGTTATTCCATAAATGTCTTGTTATACTAAACTGGACAAGTATTTCAGAAAGAGACACACACAAGTTTGCAGGTAAAAATGTGGTGTCAAGAACGCCTGTCTTTCAAAGAGACAGCATAAGCGTGTTAGATCAAAGGTTTCCTCTGTACTGGAATTGTCTATAATTCTGTGTGTGTTAAGTTATGGGAGTGATAGGATCTAATCCTGATGCAAGAGATGTCCATGGCTGGCACCATGTTGTTAGGAGATCTTCATTAAATGTTCATTTCAATGATGCATGAAAATCTCAGGGAGAGAGCTGACGCAAACTCTTTTTGTGAGACTAGTCTAAGACTTACTCATATCAAGTAGTGAAGGAAGGCCACGTGGAAGTCTCTTTAGATTAGGGTTTTCTAGCATATCAAGAAATAGCTACTACATAGTAGTAAGATCAAAGGTTGCAGTCAAGAAAGACTAGACAGTTCTTATATAACATGAAGTAAGGGACTCAACGTTTTTGACTCGATCGTAGCTAGGTCAATGCTACAAAATAACAGACTGTACAGTGTAACTGCAGACTGGGCCAGACTGAAGCAGACTGACTACCTCGAGCAATAAGCAGTCATATATATATATGTACAATGGGCATGACCTCATAACAGCCAGCAGTTAACTCTTTCATGGTATTCACCTTACACAACATCTCTTCTTAAGGCATTTGCCTCTCTGTCCATATGTGTAATTCATTATACAATTACTTAAACATAATTCTCCATGTATCTTTTTAACACATCTGAAAAGCCCAATGCTCATTTGTAGAATTGCAGATTTTTTCCTTTACCCATTTACAGGATGAGGGCATCGCTGGCCAGTCCGGCATTCATTGCCCATCACTAATTGCCCAGAGTCAACCTGATTGTTATGGGTCTGGAGTCACATTGTAGGCCAGACTGGGTAAGGATGGGTGTTGCCTTCCCTAAAGGACATTACTGGATTCATGGTCAGCATTAGACTCTTAATTCCAGACTTTTTTTTACAGGAACTGGTTCAATATTGATATTAAAATGGCATCCTTGTACTTGTTTATTATAGCAATGGATGCAGTATAAAATTGTTCAAGTTAAAACGAAAAACTAATCACCCAGCCCAGCCTAAAGCTCTTTGATTCAATATACTATCAATATATCGAACTCTCACAAATTTGCACGAATACATAGTTCTTTAGTTCAGATCAAAAGTTCACTCTGCAATCTTCCAGTGAATACCCTCAAAAAGCAGATGATGAAAATAGTGACAACTGTGGTGATCAACTGTATCAATACAAAGGCCATAAAGATTGTTCTAAGCAAGTGATAGGAGCAAATTACTGCAGATGCTGAAATCTGTACTGAAAACAAAAAATTCTGGAAATCACAGCAGGTCAGGCAGCATCCATGGAGAAAGAGCGAGCTAACGTTTCAAGTCTAGATGGCTCTGACGAAGAAACAAACATATGGGTTTTCTAATTTCCTAGTTCCTTCATTTCTTTCTCTCTTTTTTTGTTGTCTTGTTGCATCTTAACCATTTGACTCTGGGACATAGCAGTTCTTCAGATGACAATATTTGCATCTGGGAGCTGGAGGTTTGGGCCAGTCTCATCAGATTGTGATCTTTAAATTTTATGCCTGGATTCTAAATCTGATTTTAAGTTCAGTTACATTGTGAATTGGTGTGGGCTTCTCTGCTCTGCTTCTCTTCCATAAATCAGATTTCAATCCTGACCTTCAGTGCAAATGTTGCGTATCCATGATGAAAGTGTCTGTTTGTGTAGCATTTTACCATCTCTTGATATCTTTTCCACAGCTTAGGTCTGTTTAGTGATTTCCTGACATAGTGAATTTCCATTTCCTGCCCTGTTTGCTCAGCATATTCCATCACCCAATGTGAATATGGGTGTTACTATGTCTTTGAATGCCCTGATATTCTATCCTCCTCAACAGTTCCCATTCATTTCATGTCATTTGTAGCCCAGTCACGTTGATAACAAAGAGTTGTCATGTAACAATAATTACATGGATGTCAGCCCATAACCTCTTCTGCATTATCCCCTATTATCGTTGAAGTGAGTGAAAAGGAAATCTGTAAAATGTGAACCTTGGTCATGTGAAAAGAAAGAAATGCATGAACCATGAATCTTGGCTGCCATCCATCTGTAATGGCATTCCACACCTCAGGATTATTTTACTCAACAGCATTCCTTTGCAAAAGCACTGTTAATTCTATGTTTCTGCCACATTCTAAGTACATATGTTAAAACTAACAGATCATGCATGACTTAAAAGATCTTCCAGCTGCCTTTTCACCAGTATCCAATTTATGCATTATTCTTAAGTGCTAATCCCCCAAGCTCTTAATTTATATACTAAATACTCTTTTACATTCTAAGATAGCGCCAGAGAATGACAACTTTGTACTCCTGTATTCCTGCACTTGAGTACACACACAATAAAATCTAAATATAAATCGAATTGCCCCAATCAAATTTGTAAATCTCTTTTTCTTTAATTTTATGCCTTTTGACTTTATCTTAATTCTATCCCAATTGTTCAAAGTCAATTTCCCTCAAGAAAATTTGTCATTGCTTTGAAGAGTGAATAATTTTGCCTCACTCAGCTGGTTGCATTAATCATTTCATGCCATTCCATGTAGCAAGTAATTACACATGTGTAAGATTTGTTGTTTAATGCATTTTGCCATGTATTTCTGTATGTTAAGTAGATTGATATGATCCTAGGTCATGGTAATAATGAATAAGTTAGATGCCAGACTGAAAACTAACTTGATAGATCATCGATTCTTAATTTTGCATTTTGATTATGGAGGTAGTAAATCACTGAATATAGTCACATGTGACTTCCAAAATAAAAAAGCTATCTATGTGTAAGATGCTTTAGAAAAATCTTAACATAATCAGCAAAAAGAATGTTTCAACCTGTTTCCCAGCAATGACAATCAATCCCAGGAAGTATCATTCCTACCTAAAATCTTCAATGGTTTATTCAACTGATTATTTCCAGTTCTTATTTTTGGACTGCTGACACAGTTTAAAGTTTCTTTCCAGTTCTGATGGACTTCTCATGAAGTTTCTGCCAATTTTATAGCCCAGACAATACTATAAACTAAAATCTGCCTTTTTCCTGACCTATACACTTAATGGTAAGGTCCTGGGGAGTACGGCTGAACAAAGAGACTTTGGAGGCCAGGTTTATAGTTCCTTGGATTTGGAGTGGCAGGTAGACAGGAAAGTGAAGAAGGCATTTGGTACGCTTGCCTTTGTTGGTCAGTGCATTGTGTATAGGAGTTGGGAGGTCATGTTGTGGCTCTACAGGACATTGGTTAGGCCACTTTTGGAATAGTGCATGCAGTTCTGGTCTCCCTGCTATAGGAAGGATGTTGTGAAATGTAAACGGGTTCAGAAAAGATTTACAAGGATGTTGCCAGGGTTAGAAGGTTTGAGCTATAGGGAGAGGCTGAATAGACTGGGGCTATTTTCCCTGGAGTGTCGGATGCTGAGGGGTGACCTTACAGAGATTTTTTAAATCATGAGGAGCGTGGATAGGGTAAATAGACAAGGTCTTTTCCCGGGGTTGGGGGAGTCCAAAACAGGAGAAAGATTTAAAAGAGACCTAAGGGAGAACATTTTTCATGCAGAGGGTGGTGCATGTATGAAATGAGCTGCCAGATGAGGTGGTAGAGGCTTGTACAATTACAACAATTGAAAGGAATCTGGATGGCAAATGGGACTAGATTTAATTAGGATATCTGGTTGGCAGAGATAAGTTGAACTGAAGGGTCTGATTCCGTGCTGTACATCTCTGTGACTTTGTGACTCTTCTAGATTCAACCTGCTGGGATCTCCTGATAAAACTCTACTCAGTGAACATTCTGACAACTAACTCCTCACAGGACTGATTAAGTCAGGTAGCTTCAAACACATGCTTTCTTGGATATGCTTTCTGGACTCACTGTTGTGTTAACAGGTGTGTGCTTATAGATGAATATATTTTTCAGAGGTTAAATATCAAAATTATGGCAGATGCTCATTGGTTACTCTTGTGTAATTTTTGATAATGTCCTTCCAGAATAGTAACCCAATTCATTATGTATCAGGTGATTGTGAACCATCGGAGTGTAAATGATATGAGATGTTTGTATTGTGGTTTATGACTGGTAGAGTAAACATTGAGCTCCACTAGTTTTATTTACAGTTCAAAATAATTAAATATTGACTTTAGAAAACCGACAGATTCAAAGTTTTTATGACAGTTTGGAAGAGACCTGACTGGGGTCAGAAGCAAGTTTTGTTTTATCTCCATATAGGATACAGGATAGTTCAGGGTTAACAGTCACCTCAGTAGAAAAATTTAGTTTGTGAAATATGTACCTAGGTGAGTTTCATTGGAAGTCTGCAGGTTATCTGAACTGAGAAAGCTTAGTCTCTGACAACTGTGGAAGAGTTCATTTGGCACATTTAAAAAGACTCATTGAATTGTCTCCATTGTCCATGGCAAAGGAACTGTCAGGAATCAGTTAAGTAGAACACTGAAAAATTGAGAGCTTGGTCGTACTTTATCTCGATTTAAACATCTATAATGAGTAACATTGGGAAACAGGAAAATTTTGTTTTGCTGTGGATTTTATGATCTTTCTAGCTGTATTCTATATTTATTTCTTCTTTTGTGTAATGAACTACTGTGCTGCTGTTAAAGAAAATCTGCATCCTCATCCAAATATGTCTTAGTGTTGCATTAATCTTGTTCAATAACTAAACAAAAGAAATAACATTTCACGTCAGATTTCATTCTGTGATTTGGTTAGTCCTGTGGTACCACGGACTGAGATTGTAACACTGTTCCAAAAATGACTTACTGATCTCTTCAAAAAAAGAGAAATCCCTTTCACAGAGCTAAAACAAAACCTGCTTTTGCCTTCACTTTCGAATCAAAGTTCCAAAATGATAATATTGTGATACCAGAAGATCGTAAGAAATAAGAACAGGAGTAGGGTTTTTGCTCCCTCAAGCCAGCTCTACCATCGACTTTTGTGCATTTTCCCAGTAATTTTTGATTGCCAGACTGATTAAGAAGCTATCTCAGCCTTAAATATACATAAGGACTCTGCTCCCACAGCTCTCTGTGGCATGGAGTTACAAAGACTCATAATCATCTGAGAGACGAAATTCCTCCCCCCTTTTCTCAGTCTCAATTAGGTGTCCCTTTATTCTGAGACTATCCCATCTGGTCCTAGTCTCTCCCATGAGGGGAAACATCCTCTCTGCATTGACCTTAAGATTCCTGTATGTCTCATTAAGATCACATTCTATTCTTCTAAATTCCAATGAGTAGATCTCATTGTGATCTCATTGAAGTGATCTTATTGAACATATAGAAGTCTTAATATTTTATAGGCCTTTATCCCAAAATTTCAAAAAGGTTGACTGCCTTAAAATTTTTCCTTCCCCCCACCGTGTTGCCACCATCTGCTTTTCATTGGTAGATTTAAGCTGGGATCCATTGCAACTTGCTTTAAAAAAAATAAACCTTCTGTGGCAGGGGTGGGAAACCCAGTTGATTAATATGTTCAAATATATGGGTCAGTTTTAGAAATTTAGAACTTAATAATGTCTAATATATGCAAAGTTAGCTGCACAACAGCCAGGCAATGAATTATATTTATAAAGACCAGAAAGAATTACCTTCTTTGCAAGGTCTGGAGCAAAACATTTTTAGATGTATTTGCATTGCTTTTGTTTAAAACATTTTCTCAATCAGCAACTGATTAACATTCTGTCTTTTTATCCTTGTGACTTTCTACAAACATTATCCTTAGGATTTGAAAATAGCAAAAACATTACAGGTATCTTTACCAACATTTTAGAAGAAAACATTCTGCATTTTTAATGATACTGCAACTTGTTGGAGATTTAGTGCCTTCAAAACTGATTTTTTTTTCTGGAATCTCCCAGGCAGTATGAAACCTTGTATGGCTGCTGTTACAACAGTATCTTCTTTCCCCAAATATAAACAATTTCTAATCAATATAGATGAAAGGTCGGTGACAACAAGGACCATTGAAGGCATGACGTTTCATAAGCTGACATTAAAGAAGTATATGGCACATGCAGACTATTATCCATGTTGCATTTAAGGAAATAAAAGAGAATGAAAACGACCTTTCAGAAGACTGCGGGCAAGGGGACAATATTTTTTCTGTTGTTAGGAGTAGTTGTCCTTTGTCCTTTGGACAGATGATTCAAATGGCTGATTAAATAGCATAAACTACCAGACCCTAGAAATATGGCATATAATCAAGTGTTCAGAATCAAAGGGCCATCCTCATCAGACAGCTCTCTACTGCAGATGGAAGATGGACCAGAAGGGATTTAGGGAAGACTTAGTCAAGTATTCCCTGCCATTTTGGCTGGAGAGCAGGATGCTGCTCCCACAGTATTAATTAGATTGACACACACCATGCCAATTGCCTCTCCTCTAGTATCAATGAACCAATCTCAATTGTCATGAATTTTCTGAAGAACAGTCTGGGCCCGAAACGTCAGCTTTCCTGCTCCTCTGATGCTGCTTGGCCTGCTGTGTTCATCCAGCTCTACACCTTGTTATCTCAGATTCTCCAGCATCTGCAGTTCCTACTATCTCTGTCGTGAATTGTATATTATTTTTGTCTAAGTAATTAATGTTTCATATTTAAAGTGGTTCTTCTTAAAAAAATTATTGAAATATCTGAACATTCCTTACAAATGGTTGTTAACTGTGTTCCTGAACTGCAGAAAATCTAACAAATTATTCTGAAACATTTTAGTCATTTGTAAGCATTTTTTTCTTCAAAATGTCCTTTTTCTTGGATCACGAAGACTACAAATTAACCAGAATGAATTCCCAAGTCACATGATTGAACATTTAAAATTTCAAACAGTCAATCTTTCGGTATGAGAGTCTTAATAGAATCAAAATCTCCACCAACACATTAACACAATATCTAGAATGCTACCATAGCCAGTAATTAAATTAGTTGTTAAACAACTTTAATATTTTTACTTTATTTCAAGCTATCAATTCCTAGTGAACCAGCGCATCTTCTAAGAAAATATAAATTATGTAATTTTCTTATGATATTTCAGGGCATTTTGAACCACTTTAATAAAATTATGACCAAGAACAAACTCAGCAAAGAGTTAGTTTTCACTGTTAAATTCATTATTCTAAAACACAATCGCCTCACCCCTGCCCCAGCACTGGCCTTTCTGTTGCTTGTCAGTCAGTAACCCAGATTGCATCTAAAGTGTGAAGCCCCAGAGATTCTCCAGAGAGCTTAAAAAGATAGGAACATAAGAAGTGTAGTGGGCACTTCATCCCATCTAACCTGTTCCAGCATTTAATTAATTCATGGCTAATTGCCTACCTCATTGCCATTTTCCTGCTCTAACTCCGTATTCCTTGATGTCATTAGTCTCCAGAAATCCATCAGGCGACTGTCTGTGTGGAGTTTGCACATTCTCCCTGATTGAGTGTGGGTTTCGTCTGGGTGCTCCAGTTTCCTCCCACAGTACAATGATGTGCAGGTTATGTGGATTGGCCATGCTAAATTGCCCATCATATCCAAGGATGTGCAGACTGGTTGGGTTAGCCTTGGGAAATGCAGAGTTACAGGGATGGGGTAGGGGGTTTGGGTCTGGGTAGGCTATTCTTCAGAGGGTTGGATGTAGGCTCGATGGGCCAAATGTCCTACTTCCACATTGTAGGGATTCTATTGTTCTATGATTCTATGAACTCCTTTCAGCAAGACATCTTATTTACGTATGGTCTTCCATGAGTACTTCAATTAGCTCCACTTGGCTCCTCAGCAGTGTTTGCACTTCCTGATTCACAAAGGAGTTGCTCCCAGAATTCTGGCACCTTGCACAGTACTGTCAGAGCTATAAAAGGACAGCACTGCCAGTGGTTGCAAAGCTTGCCAGAGATCTGAATTTCCCTTCATCCAGATCGTCCCAGTCTGGTACAGGCAAAATGTTCAATATCTCTCAGTTCATCATGAGACCACATGATTTAGGAGCAGAATTAGGCCATTTGGCCCATCGAGTCTACTCAATGACCATTCGATCAATACTGATATGTTTCTCAACTCTATTCTCTTGTTTACTCCCTATAACTCTTGGTCCTCTTACTAATCATCAACTATAGCATAAGAGAGGTGACATTTTGTTTTCTTCATTCATTCATTTGTGGGATGTGAGCATCATTGCCTCGGTCATTTGTTGACCATCTCTACTTGCCCTTGAACTGATTGTCACATTGATGTAGATCTGGAGTCATGTATATGGCAGTCGAGGTGAAAGAAGCATATTTCCTTCCCTTAAGCATTCAGTCAACTGTTTGGATTTTTACAAAAATTAAGGATAATCATCACAGTCACTTCTGTTGAGACTAGTTTTCAATTCCAGATAATTGTCATTTAAGAAGATAGGCATAAAGGAAAAGAAGATGTGGTAGCATTCCTATTAAGGGACAAGATCAGTACATTAATAATAAAGGATATTGGATCAGAGGATCATGATGTAGAATCAGTTTGGTGGAGTCAAAAATAAGAAGAGACAGCAACAATTGGTGGGAATTGCTTGTCGAAAACCAAACATTTGTGGTCCTGAAGGGGATGGTATAAATTTAAAAATTAGACATACATGTAACGCGGTAACAGTGGATGACTTCAATTTACATGTTAACTGGGTAAAGCTACATAGCACTAATGCCATGTTGGATAAAGTATGGATCATGTGCAAGATGGGTTTCTGAAGCAATACATTGAACTAGAGATCGGGCTATCTTAGATTTACTGTTTTGTAATGAGAAAAGGCTAATTAATAACCTTGCTATGAAAGAGCCTTTAGGTGATAATGACCACAATATGATAGAATTTTGCAACATGTTTCAAGGTGATGTAATTTATTCTAAACTAATAACTTAAATCTGAACATAGGAAACTATGAAGTTTTGAGGGGAAGTGGTAGATTGGAAAAATATACGAAACAATTTGAAGTTAGATGGGCAATGGTAGATATTTAAAGAAGTACCACATGCTCTACAACATATTAACATTCCCCTAAGGCACAGATAGCAATGTAAATGGTAAGTCAACATGGTAAACAAAAGAAAAATAAAGATTGTATTAGACCAAAATATGTGATTTATAATGTTGCCAGAAAAAATTGTAAGCTTGAAGCCTGGGGACAGTTTAACACTCAGCAAGTTACTGCCAAAAGACTTATAAAGAAAGGGAAAAGGGAATATAAATATAAGTTAATGAGAAGCATGAAGATTGACTATAAAACCTTAGGTATATGAAAGGAAAAGTTAAGTTAGAACAAATCTGAGCCCTTTGCAGGTGGAGACAAGAGTATTCACAGTGGAAAATAGGAAAATGGTCAAGAAATTGAACAATTAGTTTGTACTTGTCTTCATGGAGAAAGAAACAGAAATCTCCCAGAAATATTATGCAATGAAGAAACTGATACAACTGAAGAAATGAAAGTAATTACTATTAGTAAATAGGCAGTACTTAAACAAGTAATCGGATTGAAGATTCATAAAGCAGCATGGTGGCTCGGTGGTTAGAACTGCTACCTTACAGCATGAGGGACCTGTCTTCAATTCCACCCTAGGTTGACTGTCTGTGGAATTTGCACCTTCCCCCTCTGTCTGCATGGGTTTCCTCTGGATACTCTGGTTTCCTCCCACAGTCTAAAGATGTACAGAGATAATAGGAACTGCAGATGCTGGAGAATCTGAGATAACAAGGTGTAGAGCCGGATGAACACAGCAGGCCAAGCTGCATCAGAGGAGCAGGAAAGCTGATGTTTCGGGCCTAGACTAAATTGTCCATATTATCCAGGGAGGTGGGTCTGGGTGGGATACACTTCAGAGGGTTGGTGTGGACTCAATGGGCTGAATGGCCTGCTTCCACACTGTAGGGACTTTAAATCCCCTGGACGAGATGCACTGCATTCAATTTTGATGGTTGAGCTGGCTGTAAACATATGGGTGCGCTAGTGGTGATCTTTCAAAATTCTATAGTAAGGTTTTCTCAAGTCTGACAAGTAAAAATTGTAACATCACAATTTAAGAAAGGAGTGAGAAAGAGAATAGAGAACTATAGAACTATTTTGTGTCAACGGTGGGGAAAATTAGAATCTAATACATTGTATGTGATAACTAGATGCTTCGGAAATATTGTATTATTGGACTGAGTTAAACAAGCACTTATGAAGGGGAAATCATTTGGGAACCATGTTAACGTTCTATGAGGAATTTCCTCCCTAGGGCATTATGGGCCTACCTATAACCCATAGATGTAGCAATTTGAGAAGGCAGCTCACCATCACCTTCTTAAGGACAATTAGGAATAGTCAATAAATGCTGGTTCAACCTGCAATGCCAACATCCGATAAATGAATAATAGAAAGTGCTACTTGTGCCATAGACAAAGGAGAACCAGTGAATGTGATCTGTATGGATTTTCAGATGGTTTTTGAAAAGGTTCCCCCACAGGAGGGGGAAATATAATTAGAGTGCAGGGATTTTGGATAATTTTGTAATATGGATTTTAAAGTGGCTAACGGAAAGCAAAGAGTAGGAATAAATGGATGATCCACAGGATCGTAGGTTGTTACTGGTGAAATACTGCAAAGATTAGTTCTCAGGCCATAGCTATTCACTAAACAGACAAATGATTTGGATTTAGAGACCAATTGTAATATTTCCAAATTTATTGATGACACAAAACTAGGTGGGAATATAAGTTGAGAAGATGCAAGATGGTTTCAAATGGCTGCAATTGTATGAAGTGAGTGGGTTAGAATACAATTGGTGGAATAGAACACAAATTCGTGTAAGTTTATCCAGTTTGTAAAAAAAACAGAAAGACAGAATATTTCTTAAATAATGAGAGGTTGAGAAGTTTTCTTGTTTCTGGAGTAATTGTGTTGATGTTGAAAGCGACCTGGGCCCTTGTTTATGTGTCACTAAAAATTCACATACTACATTCAGTAAGGAAGGCAAATAGTATACTGGCCTTCTTTACAAAGGGATTTGTGTGCAGACGTAATGATGCCTTTCAAATGTTGTATAAAACCGTGGTAAAACTGTACCCGGAGTATTGTGTACAGTTTTAGTTTGAGAGAGTACAGTGGAAGTTGACCAGACAGATATGGAGGCGATGGTCTGGTGGTATTACTGCTGGACTGTTAATCCAGAGACCCAGATAACTTTTGGGGACCTGGGTTCGAGTCTTGCCATGTCAGATGGTGGAATTTGATTTCAATAAATATCTGGAATTAAGAATCTAATGATGACCATGAATCCATTGTCGATTGTCAGGAAAAACTCATCTGGTTCACCGATGTCCTTTAGGGAAGGAAACTGCCATCCTTACCTGGTCTGGACTACATGTGACACCAGACCCACAGCAACATGAGTAACACTTAACTGCCCTCTGGTCAATTAAGAATGGACAATATATGCTGCCTAGCCAGTGATGCTCTGATCCCGCAAATGAATAAATGAATTCCTAAATTAGCAGCATTTTCATATGAGGAGAGATTAAGTAAACAATGCCTGTTATCTCGAGAGTTTTGAACAAAGAAAGCTGATCTCATTGAAATTCATAACATTTTTACAGAGCATGATGGGGATGAGGATGGGGAGAGGATGGGGACGGGTTGGGTGGTGGTGGAATGTAGATCAGATGCATTCTCTGACTGATGAATCTAGAATCAGGGACACAATCTTGCAGGCCAGTAAGACGAAGAAGAGGAGGAACTTAAATGATCTGCCCCTCACTCTGAAATGATGTCTGTTAGCCTTAGATTCCCTCGTCAGGGGAGGCATCCTCTCTGCACCCTTCCTGCTGTGCTGAATAAAGCTTTTGTAAGTTTCAATGAAATCCTCTCTATCTTTGAACTGTAGAGAATATCGGCCCACTTTCCTTAATTGATGGATTTCTAGAGGCTAAGGGAAAGGGAGATATTGTGGAAAAGTTAAGACAGATGATCAGCCATGATATATTTGAATGATGAAGCAGGAATGATGGGATGAAAAACTTTTGGTTCCTATGATCCTTGGTTAACCACGAAAGAGTAGAGGACAAAGGAAGTGTTTCAAAGACACCTTGAAGGTTTCCCTCATGAGATGCAACATAGATGTCAACATGTGAGAAACCCTCGTAACAGATGAAACAGACTTGGAGGAACATCCTGTATGAAGGGACCACAGCACATTGAGGACATCCTTCGGCAAGATGAAGTCTGGAAACAGAACAATAAAAAGAATGCCAGTGATCTTAAGGCCTAGGACCATTTCAACTTACCGGAAACAGTTGCCAAACATGTGGTGGCTCATCAGCCGCACAAGGACCCGCAGAATCCATGACCATCGACATAGAAATTCCGAGGTGGACAATCATACTCAGCAGTGAGTGCTTGCCACCACTGACAGCTAGCCAATACTGATCAACTCCTCAAATTACCATGTACTCAAACAGAGCCAGTGGGACGAATCAACAACTAATCTGCAATTATTCAGTGGTCTCTTCAAAGTGCGGATTCCAACCATTTATTGAATGCATGTTCAGATGTTTGTAATGAAGAGACAGCATTGACTAAAGTGGCATGATCCAGAATGGCAATGCGAGTGTCAAAGCAGCTGTCTGATGGAATTACCTGTTTACACTGCATATTTCAGTGTATTTTCAGAAACAGTCTCGCTAAAATGGGATTCAGTGTGGTCTTTGCTGGAAGTAAGCATGAGCAGAACAGATGTCGTTTTGATATTAGAACAGCTGATATTATCCAAATGGTGCAGCCGTGGTATACCGTTCCCAAATTCATGTTGACTACTCCTTGCGGACAATGTGCCCTTTAGATGAAAATAAAAACTTAAAAGATAGTTGATCATTTCCAGCCCTACAGTAATAAGGCAACTGGACTATAAATTTTAGATTTATGTCTCAAGCTTTTAAATATCAAGATACATTTTATTGTCTTGAAGCCATCAGCTGCAGCATCCATATTAATGGAGCTCCTTGAAAAATTAGTCAGAGGATGATTTCATGTTGTTAGAACTCAGACATAGCAGCAGAGACACACTCAGAGAGAGGATTTTAAAAAGAGAGAGGGAATCACCAAAAGAGACAGGAGCAGTAGACCACATCAGGGGAGATGGGTTTAAAATAGAAAGTAGGGACCACAAGTAGTGATGGAGCAGAGAGCACATTGGGAGAAAGGAGATTTTTTAAAAAATGCGATCACCAGAACATCTCCAAACTCCAAAAGCAGAACATGTGGTCAGAAAGAAAAATCGAGGAGCAACACTGGGGAGATCAGTTAAGTGGTCACCCAGTGAGTATTTTCCATTTTATTCTTATCTAAACTAAGAAATTTGGTTCAGGTAATGATTCAGATATTAAGCAGTTACAATATGTTGGAAGTCAGTGACTGGTGAGTACTATCTTACCATTTGATGTTGATTTTTAAGTAAGATTTATTTCTACTGGCTATGTGTCTTAAGTATTACAGTGCCAAAATTTAGAAACTATAAAATTCTTTAAAACTTTAAGTCTCTAATGAATGAGTAGGGCTTCAAACAAAGTGGTTAAGATCAATTTGATTGCTATTCTTTAAAATAATGCAAGAACTGGCAGTAAGGTTAATAAAGTATCTAAACAAATGAAAATAAATCATTGTTAAAAATAGTTAAATAGTTAATGAGTAGTTTGGGGGAGTGCCTCACAGCGCCAGGGACCCGGGTTCGATTCCAGCCTTGGGCAATTGTGTGGAGTTTGCACATTTTCCCCGTGTCTATGTGGGTTCTCTCCGGGTGCTCTGGTTTCCTCCTACAGCCCAAAGATGTGCAATTGGGGTGGATTGGCCGTGAGAAACGTAAGGTTACAGGATAGGGTTGGGGTGGGATGCTCTTTGGAGGGCCAGTGTGGACTCAATGGGCTGAAAGGCCTGGTTCCACACTGAGGGATTCTATGATATGATTCTGTAATAGTGAGAACATATTGAGTATGGTAGAGCAGGTGATGAGTTGCAGTTGTAGGATTTGAATACTCTTACACATTAGTGTGTCACAGGACACTGATGCCTGCGGTTTGTCTTTGAAGTTTGAACAGCTTTGGATCAGAATTGATCAGCTAGAGGCACACTGTGATGCACTCGGGAGGGAGACAATTACTTGGACCCTTCATTCCAGAGGACATAAGCAGTTTGAACCTAAGCTCCAGGCACGGAGATTAACTGCACTGGGGCCTCGGCATGTTCTGGCCTATTTACCAAGGACTACTTGCATGGCATTAGCTTAAAACCTGCCATTTGACAGATAGGGCTTTTCACAAGATAATTGTTATCATCTTCCGTTTTTCATCCCTTGATTCAAAGACTGTCTGCTGGTAGATCTTGCTCAGGAAAGTTACTCAATATGGTGTTCTGACATGGAAGGGAGATGTAAGTGAATGAACAGGCCATTGTTGAGTGGCAATCAGAGAGTGTCTGATTTGATTTAATTTGATTTATTTATTGTCATGTTTACCTAAGTACAGTGAAAAGCTTTGTTTATATGCAGTACATGCCGATCATAGTAAGCAAGGACCTACAGATCATAGGGTAAGAAAAATTCTTAGACAGAGGCATACATCACACAGAGCGTGCACTAGGAAAGATCAACATTGCCAAGATCAGCATTATTTGAAGCTAGAGAGTCCATTCATCAGTCTGATAATGGCTGGGAAGAAGCTATTCCTGAACCTGCTCATGCATATATTCAAACTTCTGTATCTTCTGCTTGATGGAAGAAGTTGTAGGAGGCCGTTACCAGGGTGCGATGGGTCTTTGATGATGTTGGCAGCCTTTCTGCGGCAACAAGCCATGTAAATGGAGTCTATGGATGGAAGGTTGGCTTCTGTGATGCTCTGGGTTGTATACACCACCTTTTGTAGTTTCTTACAGTCCTGGGCAGAGCAGTTGCCATAGCAGGCCGTTACACAGCCAGACAGTATGCTTTCAATGGTGCACCTGTACAAGTTGGTGAGGTCCTTACAAACATGCCAAATTTCCTGAGCCTCCTGAGGAAGAAGATGTGTTGTTGTGCCTTTTTAACAATTGCAAGGACAGAAAGACAAAGGAGGCATGTTGAGCAAAGGGTTCCAGCTGTGATGCACATTATTGCATCAAATGACTTCAAGATGTGTCCATGACAATCTTTGCCAGACAGGCGCACAGTACACTGCTAAGGTATATGATAGAACAAGAACTGAGGATCAGTGTAATGTGTTAACAGCATTCCATGTAGATCCAGCTAGTGTGGTTAATTAAAAAAAATCCAAACAACAGTGGATGCTGGAAATCAGAAACAAAATGGTGTCTCACCAACTTGATTGAGGTTTTTGAAGAAGTAACAAAGAGGTTTGATGAGGGCAGAGCGGTGGATGTGATCTATATGGACTTCAGTGAGGCGTTCGACAAGGTTCCTCGTGGTAGCCTGGTTAGCAAGGTTAGATCACACAGAGTAGAGGGAGAACTAAGTATTTGGATACAGAACTGGCTTGAAGGTAGAAGACAAAGGGTGACGGTGGAGGATTGCTTTTCAGGCTGGTGTCCTGTGACCAGCAGTGTGTCGCAAGAATCGTAATTTATACAAATGATTTGAATGTGAACATGGGAGATATGGTTAGTAAGTTTACAGATGACACCAAAATTGGTGGTGTAGTGGACAGCAAGGAAGGTTATCTTAAAGTACAACGGGATCTTGATCAGAAGGGCCAATGGGCTGAGAGGTGGCAGATGGAGTTTAATTGAGATAAATGTGAGGTAGTGCATTTTGGAAAGGCAAATCAGGGCAGGACATATACACTTCATGGTAAGGTTCTGGGGAGTGTTGTCAAATAAAGAGACCTTGGAGTGCAGGTTCATATTTCCTTGAAAGCTGAGCCACAGTTAGATAGGATAATGAAGAAACCATTTGGTATATTTGCCCTTATTGATCATTGCATTGGGAATAAGAGCTGGGAGGTCATGTTGCGGCTGTACAGGATATTGGACTAGGCCACTTGAAAGGGCTCAGAAAAGATTTATAAGGATGTTTCCAGGGTTAGAGGGTCTGAGCTAAAGGGAGAGGCTGAATAGACTGGGGCTATTTTCCTGGAGACTGAGATGAGACCTCATAGAGGTTGATAAAATCATGAAGGGTATGGGCAGAGTAGGTAGACAAGGTCTTTTTCTTGGGTTTGGAGAGTCCAAAACAAGATGGCATAGATTGAAGGTGAAAGGGGAAAGATTTAAAAGGGATATAAGGGGTTACCTTTTCACGCAGACTGTGTTGCCTGTATGGAATGAGCTACCAGAGGAAGGGATGGAGGCTGGTACAATTACAATATTTAAAAGGCATCTGGATGGGTATATGAATAGGAAGCATTTAGAGGGATATGGGCCAAGTGCTAGCAAATGGGACTAGATTTATTGAGGATATCTGGATGGCAAGGATGAGTTGACCAAAGGGTCTGTTTCCATGCTGCATATCTCTATGACTCTAAGAACAGAAATTGCTGGGGAACTCAGTAAGTTTGGTAGCATCCGTGAAGAGAAAATAGATTTAACGTTTTGGGTTCAGTGATCCTTCTTCAGATTAGCTATCTCCTTTATGGAAACTAAAGTGTGAAAGAACATAGCACTTAGGAGCAGGATTAAGCCATTCAACACTTTGTGCCATTCAATAAATCATGTCTGATCTGGTTGTGGTCTCAACTCCATTTCTTTTTCTGCAACCATAACCCTTTACTCCCTCATCTTTCAAAAATCTAACTAACTCTGTATTTAATAAGTTTAATGACCCAGGCTTCCCTGCTTTTTGAGAAGATAATTCAGCTGGCTAAAAACCTCTCCACAGAAAATGTTCTTCCCATCTCTGTATTAAAATGGAGCCTCGTATCCCTAAACAGTGTCACTTGGTTGTAGTGAATCCCACTAGTGGAAACATACTCCCAGTATCCAGAATATCAAATGGCCTTTAGGATGTTATGTATTTCAATAAGATCATATCTGATTCTTCCATACTCTAACTTGTTTAACCTTTCTTTGTAAGATAAGCTGTCATTCCAGGAATGAGTTAAGAGAACCTTCCTCGAACTTCTTCTGATACAATTATATCCTTTTCAAAGAAGGAATTTTGAACGTGTACACAGTACACCAGATATGATCTGAACAAGGTCCTGTACAGTTGGGGTGAAACATCCAATTGTGTTTCCCTCCAAATACATGCCAGCATTTCAGTTAACTTCCTAATTCCTTGAGTACCTGCATATGGACATTTCGAGATTCATGTTCCAGCACACTTAGATGTGTCTCTCTCCATTCAAATAGTTTACAGCTTTTCTATGCTTCCTGCCAAACTGGATAAGTTCAGTTTCCCACATTATGTTCCATTTGGCAATTTTCTACCCACCACTTAATCTATCCATACATCCCTTTGTAACCTTTTTACTTCCTCTTGATCACATTCCTCCTAAAATAGAGTATCTAGAATCATACACAGTACTCTAACTGTGACCTAACGAGCATTTTATATTGTTCAGCATAACAGTCATACTGGCATGCCTTCTTAACTACTTTATCTACATGTCCTTCCACCTTCAGGGATTTGTGGAAAGGCACTTCAATCCATTTCTTTTCCTCAGTCCTAGTGAGTCTACAACCTTTTTTGTTGCATAAACCTTTGCCTTCACCTAATGCATTCCCTCATATTTCTCTGGATTGAACATTATTTGCCACTTTTCCACCCAAATGACCTTCCCATTTATGTTTTCCCACAGTCTTCAACTTTCTTCAACACTATCTCAATTCACATTTGATGAGCAATGTTTATTTTTCAGACAGTTTCTGCTTTGTTTCGCTTCAACAGGATCCAATGTCTCCCGGTGTCAGTGATTGATTCTAAGATTTATGATGGAGGAGAGAGATGAAGACACCAGCAGACTAATAGGGCAATCTCTGGAGAACCATCAGATATCTAGGGCTTCCAGATTCTCAGTTCTTCTTGAGAATTAATGAAGTGGCTATCCTGACATTGAAAGGATAACAGAAATCATCTTGAGCAGGGACTATGCATATTTATGAAGAATTATTATTTTAAAATGGTATGTGACAGATTTAATACACTAAGATCAGTTCGTGTTCAAGTGAAATTATTTGCCAGACTCATGGCTGTAAGAATAAGTAATTGATTAGAAATTCTCCTGCTGATCTGTTCAAATTATGCAGGAAATTTGCTCTCTTTCTGTCTTCAGTGGAAAATCATATTCAAGAGTTATGTTTTTATGATAGCTTCTCCTTCTGTGTGTACAGTTTTATTTTATTGTTTTTGAAAAACAACCACTTGAAGCTCTGTGAGTCTGCTCATTACAATTTTTAGAAAACTTCATCAAAAAAAAAGTGTTTTGCCATTAATGCCTTCCTCATAACTGAAATTTATTGTGTTGTTTAAAGAATCTATTGCGAATTAGAGAATTCTGTGTTATCCTTATATTCCTTGGAAACCTTCGTCTTCTTCAAACCAAAGGAACGTGTTTGGTTTGAAATGAATACTCAATTATGTTTCTGTTTCTTTTCGGGACTTGGTAATTAAATACATTTTGTACATCAACAAACTGAATGTAATTTGAATTATGCTGATCACTTCTACATTGATTTTGATGCAAACGTGTACAAAAAGGCATATGAATTCTCACTTTGAAATGAGCCAAATAAATTTAATTTAGAGTTATTTTCATCCCTCCTGCTGTCCTATGCACATTGAAACAAATGAGTAACATTTTTTTAGTTCAAATTCACAATACAAACTAGGATAGCAATCAGCCTTTCAACGTAATCACTTAGGTACAATGCTAACTCTCACTTATGGTAAAAGGAGCAAATGCTGGAAAAACTCTGAAGTCTGGCAGCATCTGTGTAGAGAGAAACAAAATTAATGTTTCAGGTCGATGATCTCGCAACAGAACTCATATTGACTGCTGAAGGTCATGTAGCTTTTGAAGTTGCATGTTCGATATCAAGGGGGACAGAGGCAATCACTTCAGATTGCTGTCCTTCATCGTGTTACATATTAGTTTACAAAATAATATTTTTCCAAGACATGATCCTTTAAGAAGAAGAAAGAGAAAGTAGGTGCATGTAATGTATTTAGCAATGCTTTGCTAAAAGACTGCATTGCCATTATGCTTAATAAAATATCTGTATTTCCAACCTCATGGGAGTTTCAGGCTGATCATGTCTGATGGACCCGTTGGTCTCTGTCTATCTACTATTTATGAACTTACCTTGCTAAAATTGCATATTCTGGAGGTGGAAAGAAAATATGTAAAGAAAAAAGAATTACATCTTTGAAAACAGAATAAAAGGTTGCATGTGAGAGAGATAAAAGGTACTGCAGATGCTGGAGAATCCGAGATAACAAGGTGTGGGGCTGGATGAACACAGCAGGCCAAGCAGCATCATAGGAGCAGGAAAGCTTGACGTTTCGGGCCTAGACACTTCATCATGTGTTGGTTATGCAATATATTACTGAAGTAACTCCATGAAGGCCAGTATTCCATCAACCAAGTCACCCTTTATTTACACGTGCTACTGACCCAGCTAGCTCAGAGCCGGCTCCTAGAGTGAGCAGAACTCCTAACACTCCTATTCATATCTGTCAGCCAGGACCAAATTAACAGCCCCAATCAGGTAACTCATATTCTATGAGGTCCACCAATCTGACCTTGTTCCAATCACTACATTTCTCCCTATCAAAGTCCTGGGGTGTAGACTCTGTAGCTTCTCATGGGCCATTTTCACATCAGGTCCAATTCCTCTGACTCTGCCTCAGATACTGGCAGCATGTACTGGACCATAGCCTGCCTCTTGCATCCAGAGTGTCTTGGCTAAAATTCATCTTCTCTTTCAGGCAGTAACAGCGTTGAGGCTGCAATATCTTCAGTGTCCATCCCATCCTCATCATCACTGGAATAACTCCACAAAGGCCGGTATCCTGTCACCAAGTCACCCTTTATTTACACATGCATAGTATCTGACACTGATCCAGCTCCCTCAGAGCTGGCTCCTAGAGTGAGCAGAACCCCTGTCAATCCTGTTTGTATCTGTTAGCCAGGACTCCCTGATTGAACCAGGTTAACAGCCAATCCTAAGACCAATGAGAACATGTTCCTCATTACAGGAAAAATGTGGAGGCTTTAGAGAGGGTACATAGGAGATTTACCAGGATGCTGCCTGGACTGGAGGGCAGGTCTTATGAGGAAAGGTTGAGGGAGCTAGGGCTTTCTTCATTGGAGCAAAGAAGGATGAGAGGTGACTTGATAGAGGTTTACAAGGTGATGAGAGGCATAGATAGAGTGGATAGTCAGAGACTTTATCCCAGGGTGGAAATGACTATTATGAGGGGGCATAATTTTAAGGTGATTGGAGAAAGGTATAGTGGAGATGTCAGAGGTAGGTTCTTCACACAGAGAGTGGTGGGCGTGTGGAATGCGCTGCTGGCAGTGGTAGAGGAGTCAGATATTTTAGAGACTTTTAAGCGACTCTTCGATAGGCACATACAGGATAGTGAAATGTAGGGTATGCAGAGTAGATTGATCTTAGTAGGATAATAGGTTGGCACAACGTAGTGAGCCGAAGGGCCTGTACTGTGCTGTACTGTTCTATGTTCTATGTTCTATGTTCTATGTTCTGGAAGAATTGTGAAATCTTCAGACAATCTGAATTTGTGAAGGCAAAGGCTTGTAGGGAGATGAGTTGTTGCTAAATGTGAAGGTAGTTACTGTATTTACCCAAATATACAAAACCTAGCTATGGACAAGGAAAGCTTGGTGAGAGATGAACATGGTAATGGTTCTAAAGTTGTTACTGTTGGTATACTGAAAAATGCTCACTATCTAACGATGTCATATAGACTTGGGTGATGAAAAGAGGTGTGTAGTTCAAGATCAAATATGTTACATTGCTACCATAGCTTGTTAGCATGGTGAACCAGCCAATAAAATTTGTATTTATTATTGCCATAAAATAAACTATATCCTCTTGAGAGATGTGCGTCTCCTCATTAAGACACACTAGTAGTTCGTTCTCTACTGCTGTTAACCAAATGGGCCCTCAGACACAGTATGGAAAGGCAGATTTGCTCAGATGTCCACAGGGAGTGAGCACCTGGAGTCCATCTGCACAGTTCAGGCTGTTTGCGTTTGTTGGATCCCAAAAGAGCTGGGCTACATCATGACTTCCAAAAATGATGTTTTATTTCATGTTAATTAGTTTCTGTTGTCCTTTAGTAAGTTTCCATGAATGATTTTTTTTTGTTGTCGTGTCTCGGTAGGGGCTGTTTAAATCATTTATTGGATTAGTTAAAAAAATAGTAAAAAGGAGTATTCTCTTCAATATCCATATGGAGGGGAACCATGCAGAGTTCACCTGTATAGCGTAGACCTTTTGTGATCAGTGCACTCTGCTTGGACTGAAATGAAATTTTAATCTAAGTTTGGTATGTTTCTTTTGTTTTATTAGCTTCCATTACCATTCCAAACTTCTGTTACAGTATTCCATTCGAGGCTGCTTGAACTAATTATTAACAAAAGAAGGATTGGTGGCAGTCCTGTACTCTAACCATGAGCTGGTACTGGTTGGTTCCACAGCACAGACTTTTAGTTATTTCAAATAAACTCTTGTCTTTCCAGACAATTGGGTTTGTTACCACTTATCAAAGTCTTGAGCACTTTTCATGTCATTGAGATAAAACTCACAAGTCACCAGTGTGAGGGTTCTTTATCTACTTTTTAAAAGTCAGGGTTCACATTTCAGGTAATTCAGGCAGTATTCAATTCTTCATTCAGGTAATACTCAATTCCATTGATTTTTAACAGATATCAACAATGGAAAATTGTATCAATTCAACTCACTCCGACAGCACAGTTGTGGAGAACTGTTGGTGCCCACTTAACCAAATGTGCTTTTCCTTGTACTACTAAGCCCTGCCACTCAATATTTTGCCATAACTTCTACTTCAATTGAAGCATCCTTCCTCTCCTTAAGAATTTAAGCCATTAAAAAGAGATTTTGCAATTTAGCCACTTACATATCTTCAAACGTGATTTCCTCACTGTCGTTAAAGAATTAATGTTGAGGTTATTACTGGACGTTTCTGAACAAGCCAAGGTGCTTTCCCAAAAAGATGTGAGGAAATGAGAGTGATACTCACTTTGGGTGCTTTCATACCATTTGCACCTCTGAATTGCTAGTGGCATAGCTGCCAAGGTGGCTGTGTTTGCTGCAAAAAAAAAAGGGTAATGTGGCAAAAAAGATTGAAAGGAAAATAAAGGGAACTATACAAAATAAAAATATATTTGACAGTTACTCAACCATTTTCCATGGACTTGATTTGTGCGTAGAATTTACAGAGCATAGATTATTAGCCCTGAGCTCCTGCAATAATAATCTGATCACAATCTGTGAAATATTCACAAACTACATGAAGAATTTGAGTATGATGATGGGACTGAACATAAATAACGAAAGCAATCTTCTGTTCTCCCCAATCCATACAAAGTACAGCAAAACAGGTTCTTAATACTTGAGGATAAAATAGGAAGGGAAACTCTGCAGAATCACATCACCTGAACCTTCTCTTTCTTCAGAAATCTTGTTCAATAATCTTCTCACCTTCATAAGCTTTCGATTGGGACCGTTCACAGATGATTCCACAAGGTACAGCTCCAATTACACATTCTGTGATAATATAGTAGCTCATAACAACCTACAACAGAGCCTGGATAATGTCCCGAATGGAATGTAAAACTCATGGCACATAAAATAATAAGAAATGGCTTAACTTTGTTCCTGACCAATGGCCAGCCATGGCAGCAATGTGATTGAAGGTACAGTGTAAGGAATGAGTAATCTATGATGAGTGGCTCACTACCCATCTCAAAGTCTCTCCATTATCCAACGCACTCTAGAACCCCTTACTTGAGTGGGCGCAGCCTCAAGAACATAAAGTCCAATGTATCAATGTGGAACATTCCCCTAGATCAGTCCTCTACTTCTCCACTAAAGCTTCAGCAATTACTATTCACATACATTGCAGCAATTCACCAGATTACTTGTCCCTTTATATTGTAAAAATAAATAAACTTACCTATCTCACAACTTAAGTATGGTACTTACTTCAATGTGAGATTCCAGCTCCTTTGAATATTGTAAACAGTCTTAACTTTGATCAAAACTGAAAGAACTGCGGATGCAGTAAATCAGGAACAAAAACAAAGTTGCTAGTAAAACTCAGCAGATCTGGCAGCATCTGTGAAGGAAAAAATAGAGTTAATGTTTTGGGTCCGGTGACCCTTCCTCAGTGAAGTTCTGGGAAGTTCTGAGGAAGGGTCACGGGACCCGAAACGTTAACTCTGTTTTTCCCTTCACAGATGCTGCCAGACCTGCTGAACTTTTCCAGCAACTTCATTTTTGTTTCTTTAGTCTTGACTTCGAGTTGCCCCTTCCTGTCAGATAGACTTCTGTCTTTGACACACTCGACTCATTCAGTGTCTTGTTTGCATTAGCAGCCATAAAGCAGGCTTGAGTTCTGCATCCTTTTTCTATTTCAGGACAACATCTGGTTCCTGTTGCCACTTTTAATTTGTCATACACAATTTTTCTACCAGTCACTGGTTTTACTGCAATCCACGGTGACCCACTTTGAGACTTGAACATTGTTGTGACTCCTTTGTCAGAACTGTCAGGACCAGGTCGGGGTGTGGGAAAGGAGAGTAGTGACAAGAAAACCTTTGATAGTGACAGAGCTACATGGTATCCATTAGAGTCTCTGACCCTGAGACCACAACATTTCAGCTCTTGATTTCGCTTGGGACTTGGGGTCTCAATCCCCACTTTGGGAAGTCCTGATTTTATGATTACATGGTTACATCTCATACATCATAGTTGAAAGTATCCAAAGTTTCATAATTAACAGTTAGTAAAACAGGTGGAAATTAGTCATCACTTTGAAGTCATCAATTTTTGTATTCGCCAAAACTGACTGCATATAATTTACTCACTTAATTTTTAAGTTCCAAATTGTGACGGCTTTCTCACATTAGGTACAAGTCAATGAATGAGAGAAGGAGACTGAAGTTGAAATAAGGGGAGTAACTTTAAGATTATGTAATTAGAAAGGTTTGTCAGTAAGATTATGTAAGTTGATGTTTAAGTCTTGGCAGGTGAGGACAGCAGAGTGGAATGTGTGGCCTGTCATGTGTGGGAAGTCATGGATCTGACAGGAGTCATCGATCACCATATGTGCTGAAGTGCTCCCAACTACAGAAACTTGAGTTTCATGTTTTGGCTGGAGACACTGTTGCAAATCCGCGAGACTGTGAGTTAAGTGGATAGCATCTTGAGAGATGTGGTCACACCACAGGAGGGAAGAAAGAAATGGGTGATCACCAGGCAATAAAGAGAATCAGTAAGGTAGTTCAGGAGTCCCTTGGGATCCTGCTTATGAATTGGTTTTCCATTTTAGAACCTGAGGAGGGCACTGGTTCCTCAAAGGAGTACGGATAAAGACAAACTCTGCCTATCATCCTGGCCAATATGTATTCTTTGTTGAGCATCACAAAAACAAGTGATACGCTCATTATCGCATTGCTGTTCATGGACGTTCGATGGCAACATTTTTGCTTTCACATTTCCAAAATTACTTCAGTAACTACTTCAAAAATCACTTTGTGGACTGTAAAGTCCTTTTATTGTTGGTCATGTCAACTTGTGGCGCAGACCGTTGTCATTCCTGGGCATCAATTCCAGGTTTTGAGTGAAGCCCCACTCCAATCAATTTCATTGCAATTACATTGCAGTCAAAAATTCAGTAAACTGGAGGCCACAATTATGCACCTGAGGGGATAGTTTTGGGTAATGTGTGGGTTTGGGATAGTTAGGCAGAGGTTGTGTTCATACAGGCAGTGCCAAATGTAAGTCACTGCACCCTCAAGGTTTCCTTATGGATCTTGGACAATTATTCCTACTTGTCCTAGACCACAAGGAGAACATTGAAGTACTACATGCTACAAAGCAGCGTCTTGCCCAGTTCACTATAAGTACTGCCTGTAAAAGGAAGGCAGATGCTCGCAGATCAGAAGAATCAGGAAGAACAGACTAACATGGGCAGACCTTTTCAAATCATGTTGGAGTCAAAAGTTCCCTTCGCGCTGAACTGACAGTGAGCAAACACTACTTATTCTTCCATTAAGTGGAATGAAGTCAAGGTGAAAAAGATCCCAATTAGTGTGACAGGCAATAGGAAACGAACGTTGGGAAAGAGAGTTAAACAAAACGATTGTTGTTGCTATTCTTCACTCACATGTATGAGTGGTTTTTCTATTTATCTTTTATGATAATTAAGAAACAATTTATCACAACACACTTTAAGAAAAATCCGTGGTCATGAAATCCAAGGTACAACAAGTAAACATGGGTTTCCATTTCTTGAAAAGGTATGTGAACACACAGAAAAACAATTGCTCAAAGGAAAGAACAAACTAAATCAAGGATGTTTATTCAAAAAGGTTGCGAATAGAAAATATGAAGATAATATTGTCTGAGTTTTCAACTGTGGTAAACATTTGCAAGGAGATCAGATGCATCTTGAAACTATAAAAATGAACAAATCTCTAAGAAGCTTTGGATCACTAAGTGGATGAGGTAAATAAAAAATTTACATGAAAAATTATGCATAGTGAGAAAAAGTAAGTAAGATGAAGCAAATTAAGCAACTATTTGTGGAAATTAAATGATTCAGGAACTGTATGGGCAAGCTATAATTAGGTAGTATTTTTGGTAGGAATGAAATGCTGAGGTCTATGGACAGTAATTTCTTCAAAACAAAATGAATGAACACCTGCTGGAGCAGGACTAGATTGTGCAGCCTGTGGTGAAGTAATGGCACTTTCTGCTGACTTCAACAAAGACAAGATATAGACATATAGAGATATCTGGGTCCTTTTCCCCAGAGGCTGCTTAAATTTGCTATTAAGTCAGGGGGATCTCCAAGCATCGGTGAGCAGGATAAGGAGCTAATCACATTGAAGTCGTCACACAGAGAGCAAACAAGAAAGTTAAAAATGTGGAAACTCCTCACTTTTAATTTAAATACTTTAGATAGCAAAGTGAATGATTATGATTGGATTAAGATGTAAGATAGAATGTTATAAGCTTTTAAGAAAAATTTAAATATATGTGGAAACTTCGTATCATACAGACAAAGTTGGAATGTCGCAAATATAAAAATGGTTCTTCAGGGTTACTGTGGGTATTTTACAGAAATTATGTGGTCAGTGCACTGTTAAAAACCCAATTACATTTTATTCAACAAGGTGCAAAGTTTTCAAGGCTTTTTTTTGAAGCAGTGGTGGAAGTGAGGAAGTTCTCATCATTTTATAGATTTCTCATCGAGTCAGTTCTGGGTGTGCCTCAAAAATGCACCCGCTTAAGATGCCTACAATCATTGATAAAAGCTTCCAAATTCCAGTGTTGTATAATGTTAGAGTGAACTCACAAGAACAGAAGAAATAGAAGCTAGAATAAGCTATTCAGTCCTTCAAAACTCCTGTGCTATCGAACAAGATCATGACTGATTCACACCAGGTCTCAACTCAACTTTTATGCCAGCTTCTCTCAGCCTTCATCTCCATAAAATTTCAAAAGTCTCTCTATCTCCTCTTTAAGTAACTTCAGTGATCTAGCCTCCACAATGCGCTGGGTAGAGAAAAGCAGACACTCACTACCCTCTGGGAAGAAGAAATGCTTTTGCATCTCAGCTTTAAATGGTAGTCTGCATAGTTCTGTAATCATATCCTCTAGTTTGAAAATCCCCCACTGATTGAAATGTTTTCTTGACATCCACCTTATTAAGTCTCCGCAGAATCTTGTATGTTTCAATAAGATTGCGTCTCGCTTTCTAAACTCTAATGAATAAAGGGATAAACTGTTGAACTGTTATTTAAAAGTCAACCCCTTCAACACAGGAATCACTCTACTGAATTTCTTTTGAACTGCCTCCAACAGCAATATGTACTTCCTTAAACAGGGGGACCAATACCATACACAGTACTTCAAATGTGGCCTCATTGTAAGAATTGTAAGAATTCCCAAGTTTTAAACTCCAACTTCTTAGTGATAAAGGCCAAAACTCTATTTGCCTTCACAGTTACATGCTGCATCTGAATTCAAGCTTCTTGTATTTTGTGCATAAGAACACTCAGTTCCCCCTGCACTTTGTTGGAGTCTGAACTCTCAAATGTGAATTCTGATCTCACTCTCTCTGCACCTTCTCTGCAGCTATAACACTGTATTCTACTACCCTGATACACGTTCTGCAGTACAATCTGCCTGTATTGCAAGTAAAACAACACTTTTCATTGTATCTCAGTACACAAGACAACAATAAATCAAACAAGCCTAAAAAAATTAAAAATGATAATTGGCCTTTTGGTTTTTCCCATCATGCACTTTTACATTGAATTCTGTAGTGATTGGAACCATCTGGATCTTATTGACTATGAGATCCTTGATTGAGGTTATTAACCTGGGCCAATCAGGAAAGCCCTGGCTGATCAATATAATCAGGGAATTTAGAATCTCCTCAGTTCAGATGACTAACTCCGAGCCAGCTGGCCATAGCCAGTGTACTGTGTGCAACTAAATAAAGGGTGGCTTGGTGATGGGCTACAGCCTCTGTGTGGTTATTTCAGTGGCAATAGGAGAATACAGTACATACCTGAAGAACGTTCTCTCACAACAGTCATCTTGGAGTTGAGGGTCAGCATTTCTGTTTTTTTGGGAAGATTGACTCTTTCGATCCTGCCGTCAAAGACCAAGCCCAGTACGTGGGGAGAATGTGATATTTAGTTCCGAGCTAATGACATTGGGGCAGATGAAAAACAATGGCTAATCCTTCTGACTGCTGGCAGACCTGGTTATATGGGCCTTATCTTTCCCAGAGGCACCAGACATTAAAACCTTTGGCGTTTACGGAGTTGGTTAAGGAATATTACAACTGCAAACCTCCACTAATCCTGAGACACTGTTGGTTTTATTCGACTGTTCGAGAACCAGGGTAGTCCATTTCAGGATTTTTGATGAGGTTGAGATGATTGTCAGAGGCATGTGATTTTAGGTTAACCCTGAATGAGGTGCTGAGAGACTGTTTAGTATGTGAGATTAATAATGCAGCGATGCAGAAGCGCCTATCAGCTGATAGGTACCGCAACTGGCTTTGTCATTAGAAAATGCTGCGAGTGGAGCATGGGAACTACAGGGCATCCCCATGGAAGTGGACACCTTCACCTGTCTAACTGAGCTTGGGGAATACCACTTGAATGGAGGCTCTCGCAAAACTTCATGCAGGGCGTGTCCTGAGCAGAGGCACACTGGGACAGCCCACAGCACAACCCCACAATAAAGCCAAGCCTTGGTCAAATGGCTAAAATGTTCTTCAGGATTTGGGCTGGCAAGCCATTGTAGTTGGAGTTGACACACAGGCTCGAGACAGTAAAGGAGTCCTAGAAGGGCTGACTTGACTAAGAAAACTCGTAGGCTGGTACCCAGGAGAGTGAACACCTTGGAAAGTCCCCCTACATGTGAGTTGGAACAATAAATTTCTTAGCAAGATCCAAATTGGAACCGATGAAAATTAATGTTTGGTTAAATGATCACCCAGTTCTCATGGAGGTCGATATCATGGTTGCAGAATCTGTCTTTAACAAGATTTGCTTGGGACTCCATCCCTTAAGTTTGTGCAAGACCTCAGCCAGACTGAGAACATATACTGGGGAACAATTTCAGATTAAGGATATGACTTCGGTCCCGGTCTCTTATGAGAAGCAGTTGGTGCAGTAACCACTGATGGTAGTAAGAGGCTTGGGCATAAGCCTATTGTGATGGAATTTGTTGAAAAAGATCCTGTCCTAGCAAAACAGCTGATGGTAATGGGGGAAGACAAAAGGGCCATTGCAACCAGGACTTGAAACATTTCTGGACCTGACGAGACTTGATCACTGTAGAGGACAGAATATTACTTTGGGGAGCAAGAACGATTGTCCCATGTAAACATCACTGCCTGAAATTGGCTGAACTTCACCAGGGTCATCCAATGTTTCCAAGATGAAGATGCTAGCAAGAATCTATGTCTGGTGGTCAGGATTGGATGCCAACATAACTGCATTGGTGGGGCAGTGCCTAGAGTGCCAACAAGGACAAAAATTTCCATTGACAGCCGCCCTACATTTGTGGAAATGGCCGAGTAAACCCTGGACTCAGTTGCACGTCGACTATGCCGGTCCTTTCATAGGCTCAATGTTCTTGGTCATTGTCAATACCCATTCAAAATGGTTGGATGTGCATAAAGTTCATTCGGCAAACTCAGGGACAACAATTGAGAAACTGCGAGCATTGTTCGTGATACATGGATTCCCAGAAGTATTGGTCGTGGACAATGGGATGACATTTACCAGCAGGGAATTCAAGTGTTCCCTAAAATCGAATGACATTTGGCACATAAGGACAGCTCCATACCATTCATGTACAATGTTGAAGCAGAAAGAGTGGTTCAAACTTTGAAGGCAGGCTTAAAGAAGCAGCCTAGAGTTTCACTTGATACCAAGCTGTCCTGGTTCCTGTGCAATTATAGGACCAGCCCGCACGCAACAACAGGGATGGCTCCAGCAGAGTTGCTGATGGGGAGAAGACTCCACACCTGGTTAAATCTGATATTCCCAGACCTGGCGGGGCGGGTGAAACAGCAACAGGAGATGCCTGTGCTGGCCATGTACCTCCTCTAAGTGAGAGACACAATTTAATTCAGGGTCAATGTTTGGTGCCAGAACCACGGAAATGGTCCTGTATGGTGACAAGGCGAGGTTGATGCGAGGTCAGGTCCCATCACTTACAAAGTTGGG
>JAHRHZ010000013.1:53300955-53363587 GCA_024137785.1 Ginglymostoma cirratum
AAACGTCAAGTTCTCCTGCTCCTATGATGCTGCTTGGCCTGCTGTGTTCATCCAGCCCTACACTTTATTACTTACCTTTGAAACTTCTTTGTTGATTCCATTTCTGCATTGAACTTTTGTAGCCACTATTTTTAAATGCTTTTACGCACAGCTAACTTGATTAGACAGAACTAATTAACCAACAAATTATTAGTTGTTGGAATAAAAATACAGTGATCTAGAAATAAGACCTAAGAGCATTCTAAAAGGTGTTCCAATTTTGATCAGATGCATTACCTCTATTCCAGTTTATTTTGGTGCAATCAAATTTACCCAGTGCTATTGGCCTGCCATTCCTACATAGCATGCTGAAATGTCCACAGAATTTTCTTCCACAGCATAGTTTGAAGAAAAATTTGAATCTCAGAATCTTTTGCCAATATTCGACCCTCACTCCCACCCTCAAGTCACTTTCATGTTATTTGTGAGGCCCTCTGATGTATTTATTAATTGGTATATTACTTGGTTTCCAAAACAGTTTATGTGAAATATTTTGCAACATCTGAAAAAGGCACGATAAGGTAATAAGGATGATTTTTGTCCTTTCAAGAGTGAAAGAAATTAGTTGAAGTTAAGCAATGGCCTGATGAAGTAAACTACTGGTGTTATCTCCTGACCTTTCTTACCTCCAGAAGGACTTTGCTTCATCATAGTAGTTGTCTGTTAACATATTGATCAACATTCTTGATATAACTTTCTGAACTCTTTATGCTACAGTCCATTTGCAACACACTATACTGTTTCTGTGGAATAAAAACATAATATACCTCTCTTTTAGGAGATGCAGCCGACCTTTTAAGGAAATCATTTGTCCCTGATTTCCTGACCCTCCGATGAGCTGCCCATCAACAGTATGAATAGCATTGCACTGCAGCTCACAAATCTTTACCAATTGCTTTTATCTGTCAATGCCATTGGAAATGCATAGTAGCCATTATGCCCATTTTACATCTGAATTTGATGTTTATTGTGGAGTGCATGGGACTATTTCAACAGCGGGACTCTTGGCACTAAGGACTCATTTGCAGGTCACCAGAGTACCCAATCAGCAGATAACAGACTTCCCCCCCATCACCAGCTAATTGTGCATCAAGATTGTTGTAGGAAACATATACAGCAAAAACTCACAACCAGCAATACGCTAATGTGTAGATTACCTATTTTTGTGATGTTGATTGAGGGAATAATATTGGTCAGGACACTGAGGGTAGCCTCTGGTGATCTTCTAGATAGAACATAGAATGGTACAGCGCAGTACAGGCCCTCCAGCCCACGATGTTGTGCCGGACTTTTACCCGAAACCTAAGGTCTACCTAACCTCCACCCCTACCTTATACTATCATCCATATGCCTATCTAATAGCCGCTTGAATGCCCCTAATGGGGCTGACTCCACTACCCTCTCTGGCAATGAATTCCACACCCCGACCACTCTCTGAGTAAAGAACCTACCTCTGACTTCTCCCCGATATCTACCTCCACTCACTTTAAAACTATACCGCCTCGTAATAGCTACCTCCACCCGAGGAAAAAGTCTCTGGCTGTCTACTCTATCTATACCTCTGATCATTTTGTACACCTCTATCAAGTCACCTCTCATCTTTCATCATTCTAAAGAGAAAAGCCCCAGCTCTCTCAACCTTTCCTCGTAAGACCTTCCCTCCATTCCAGGCAACATCCCGGTAAATCTTCTCTGCACCTTTTCCAATGCTTCCACATCTTTGCTGTAATGAGGTGACCAGAACTGGACACAATACTCCAGATGTGGCCGAACCAGGCTTTTGTATAGCTGGAGCAAAACTTCATAGCTCTTGAACTCAATCCCTCTATTAATGAAAGCTAACACACCATATACCTTCTTAACAACTCTATCCACCTGGGTGACAGCTTTCAGGGAACTGTGGACATGAATCCCGAGATCCCTCTGCTCCTCCACACTGCCAAGAATCTTTCCGTTAACCCTATCTTCTGCTTTCAAGTTTGTCCTTTCAAAATGAATCACCTCACACTTTTCAGGGTTAAACTCCATCTGCCACTTCTCAGCCCAGCTCTGCATCCTATCAATGTCCCTTTGTAACCTAGAACAGCCCTCTGCACTGTCCACAATGTGACCCACCTTTGTATCATCCACGAACTTACTGATCCACCCTTCCACTCCTTCATCCAAATCATTTACAAAAATCACAAATAGTAGAGGACCCAGGACAGATCCTTATGGTACACCACTCGTGACTGAGCGCCATGTTGAATATTTTCCATCCCTTTGTCTTCTAAGGGTCAGCCAATTCTGAATCCAATCTTCCACATTTCTCCCTATCCCCTGCCTCCTTACCTTCTGCATGGTCTTACCATGGGGAATCTTATCAAACGCCTTCCTTGAATCCATGTATACCACATCCACTGCTCTACCTTCATCCACGTGTTTGGTCACCTCTTCAAAGAATTCAATAAGGTTTGTGAGGCATGATCTATCCCTCACAAACCCATGCTGACTATTACGAATCAAACTGTGCCTTTCCAAGTGATCATAAACCCTATCTCTCAGAGCCCTTTCCAATAATTTGCCCACCACTGACACAAGACTAACTGGCCTATAATTTCCGAGGTTATCCTTATTCCCTTTTTTGAAAAAGGGAATGACATTTGCCTCTCTCCGATCTTCTGGCACTATACCTGTGGACAGCGAGGACGAAAAGATCCTTGCTAAAGGCCCTGAGATCTCTTCCCTCACTTCCCATAGAATCCTTGGGTAAATCCCATCAGGCCCAGGGGACTTACCTATCTTCAAGTTCTTCAAAATTCCTTGTACATCTTCCTTACTAACATCGACCTCTTCTAACCTACCAGCCTGTTTCACGCTGTCCTCCTCTACAACTAAGTCCCTCTCAGTTGTGAGTACCAAAGAAAAGTATTCATTAAGGACCTCTCCTATCTCTTTCAGCTCCGTGCACAAATTCCCTTTACAATCCTTGATCAGCCTTACCCTTTTTTTGGTCATTCTCTTATTCCTCACGTATGTGCAAAAAGCCTTGGCGTTTTCCTTGATTCTATCTGCCAAGGGTTTCTCATGCCCCCTTAAATCTCTCCTAAGCCCTTTCTTCAGCTCCTTCCTGATAACTTTTATCCCTCTAGAGCCTTTTCCGTTCCTCATTTCCTAAACCTTACATCAGCCTCCTTCTTCCTCTTAACCAGTAGTTCGACCTCTCTTGAGAACCAAGGCTTCCTCACCTGACCGCATCTTCCCTGCCTGCTAGGGACAAACATATCGAGCACACGCAGTATGCATTCCTTAAACAATCTCCACATTTCAGTAGTGCTCTTCCCTGACAGCATCTGTTCCCACTTTATGTTACCCAGTTCTTGCCGAACAGAATTGTAATTACTCTTCCCCCAATTATAAACCTTACCCTGCTGTATGTACCTATCCTTTTCCATGACTATTGTAAAAGCAACAGAGTTATGATCGCTACCGCCAAAATGCTCTCCTACCAACAGGTCTAACACTTGGCCCGGTTCATTGCCAAGCCCCAAATCCAAAGTGGCCTCTCCTCATGTTGGTCTATCTACATACTGTGTCAAGAATCCTTCCTGAACACACTGGACACAATCTGCTCCATCTAAACTATTACAACTAAGATGTTTCCAATCAATACTTGGAAAGTTGAAGTTACCGATGACTACACCCCTGTGACTTCTGCACCTTTCCAGTATCTGCCACCCAATCAGTTCCTCCACTTCACTGAAACTTTTAGGGGGTCTGTAAAAAAACCCAACAAAGTGACTGCTCCTTTCTTGTTTCGGACCTCAACCCAAACTGACTCTGTAGACATATCATTCTCGAACTGCCTTTCAGTAGCTCCTATACTAGCCCTGACTAGCAATACCACTCCCCCGCTTCTTTTCCCACCCTCCCTATTTCTTTTAAAGCATCTAAATCCCGGAACTTCCAACAACCATTCATGTCCCTGATTTACCCAAGTTTCTGTAATGGTCACAACATCGTAGTTCCAAGTACTGACCCATGCTCTAAGTTCATCCGCCTTATTTCCGATACTTCTAGCATTGAAGTATACACACCACAAACCATCTCTGTGTCCACAATTGCGCTCCATCGACCTCGTTTCTTTATTAACAACCTCACTCCTTGTCGTGTCTTTTGGAAGGTTGAATACCTCATCCTCTGAATTACAAATCTGATTCCCCTCCCCCTGCCAACCTAGTTTAAACCATCCCGTAAAGCTTGAGCAAACCTCCCTCCCGGGATATTTGTGCCCTTCCGGTTCAGGTGCAACCTGTCCTTACTGTACAGGTCCCACTTTTCCCAGAATGTGCTCCAATTATCCACATAATGGAAGCCCTCCCTCCTACCCCAGCCCTGTAGCCATGTGTTTAGTTGCACTCTCTCCCTATTTCTTAACTTGTTATCACGTGGCACTGGTAGCAACCTAGAGATAACTATCCAGTTTGTCCTGGTCTTCAGCTTCCAACCTAACTCCCTGTACTCGTTTTTCACATTCTCAGTCCTTTTTCTACCTATGTCATTGGTACCGATGTGTACGCTGACTGCTGGTTGCTCACCCTCCCCGTTAAGGATCTTGAAGACACGATCCGAGACATCACGGACCCTGGCACCCGGGAGGCAACATGCCATCCGTTTGTCTCGTTCGGGTCCACAGAACCGCCTGTCTGTGCCTCTTACTATCGAATCCCCCACTACAATTGCTCTCCTATTCTCCCCCTTCCCTTCTGTGTCACAGGGCCAGGCTCAGTGCCAGACACCTGTCTGTTATGGCCTTCCCCTGGTAGGTCATCCCCACCAACTTTATACAAAACAGTATACTTATTATTGAGGGGAACGGCCACAGGGGATCCCTGCACTGTCTGCCTAATCCCTTTCCCCTTCCTGACAGTCACCCAGCTACCTTTCTCCTGTACCTTGGGCGTGCCCACCTCCTTATGACGCCTCTCTATCACCCCCTCAGCCTCCCGAATGATCCGGAGTTCATCCAGCTCCAGCTCCAGCTCCAGTTCCCTAACGCGGTTTGTGAGGAGCTGGAGTTGGGTGCACTTCTCACAGGTGAAGTCAGAGGGGACACCAGCAGTGACCCTTACCTCCCACATTCTGCAAGAGGAGCATGCAACTGCCCTAGCTTCCATTCCCTCTACTCTAGATTTCCAGAAGAATTAAAAAGAAGCCTTACCTTACCAACCCTCTGCACAGTCTTTTTTTTTGGTTGGAGGAGGAGGATGGGTGGGAGACACTACACGTGTAGTGTTTTGGGTTTAGCCAATGCCCGAATATATTAGTTCCTCCCTGGCTCGCATTCTGTCCACACACCTGCTGCTGAAAACAAGCAGGCCGCTGCTGCACGAGGTAAGCTTTTATACAGGAAAAAAAACCTTACTTTTCTATCGGCACCCTGGCTCGCGCTGCTGCCGCTGACAGCAAGATAGTGCACCCACTGAAAAGGCAAAAAAGGCCTTGACTTAACATCTCTTCCAACAGAAAGCATCTCTGACAGTGGAGTACTTGCTCAGTGGTGCACTGGAGAGTCAACCTTGATTTTTGTGCTAAATGGGACATTGCGAAGGATCTTTGATCATGTAATGTAATGGCTTATTCCATTTAGAATAGGGAATATGAACGCAAGGTTGTGAAATGTCACCTTAAGTAAATGTCAGTAGCTGACACTACAGAAATTTCTAAAATGGCTGAGAGGAATTTCAAATCCAACCATTGGAAACAGAAGATCATTTTCCAAATAATTTTTTAAAATTGATATTCATTACCTTCGCTATCTATTTTTAGACTGCTGTGAACTATGTCCAGTTAATTTTTATGAAATGAACAAAGCTAATCCCTGGAGTTCACAATGGAATCATTTTCTTTTGTGGTTTTCTTCACATCATTAAGTCATTTTTAAAAAAAATTCTGGAAATCATGTTTAACTATCATCAAGTCTCCCTTGAAATTTGCGCACTGTGAATTCTGTTAAGAAAGAGTACAGCCCTCCTGACCACTACCTCCTCCATGATGATGCTTCTCAGTGTGCAAAAGCTTTGTACTTTTAATATTCTGCTGAGATGTTTTCAGATGAGTTCTGCTGACATCAGATCCCCCTTGGTGATGTACTGGGTCGAACACTTTCATCCCTACACGCTCAGATACTTAGCTATGATGATTGTAATCCTACACTACTTGGATATCTTAATTGATCACAAGTTGTTAAATTAGGGCACAGTGTGCCAAAAATTGCTGTCAAGGTGACAAGTGGAAGAACTTATTGCCCATGTTACTGTGCTATATGCTCTAATACCAAAATTTACCTCCTTGAAGTCAATTGATACAGTGCCATACAACAGACCTTTGAGGAAAGTTACAGGTCATCGAATGAAAGGGTCAGTAGCAACATGGATATAAAATTGGCTGAGGAATAGGAGCAGAGGGGCCTGGGTGTATATAGGCACAGATCATTAAAGGTTGGCAGGTCAGGTTGAAAGAGCAGTAAGTAAAACAAACAGCGTCTTCTGCTTTATTAATAGGGCAGAGAGTACAAGAGCAAGAGGCTGATGTTGAAACTTGTATAAGCTACTTGTTAGACCTAAGCTGGAGTATTGTTCAGTTCTGGGTGCTACGCTATTGGAAGAATGTGAACGCATTGGAGAGGGTACCGAAGTGATTTCCAATCAAGTTTTCAGGGATCAGAAACTTCGACCATTAAGGCAGATTGAAGAAGTTGGAGCTGTTCTCCTTGGATAGAAGAAGGCTAAAAATAAATCTAATAGAGGCTTTCAAAATCATAAGTTGGCTAGAGTAGATAAGGAGAAACTGTTATCACTTGTAAAAGGAGCAAGAGCAGAAGGGCATAGATTTAAAGTGATTTGCAAAAGAAGCAAGGAGTTATACGTGGAATTTTCTTTCTGCTGTGAAACAGGGTATTGTTATGTCCTTACAATCGCAGATATCTTCAACGCTTCATAGTCCTAGTGTTTTCCTCTTTTTTTTTAATTCACAAATGATAGCACATTAATCTGGTCCAGTTTTGATTACGTTTAGTGAAGCAGAATATCAGTTCTATAAATCAGAAATGTGAGTGGTTGAGAGAACTGAACCCATTCCCAACACGCCACTACTTAGCCATCACTTATTGAAAAATATTTTTCAAATGATAGAGCCTGCAATTATTTCTATTATGACATTGCACAGAAAAGGTAGTTTATTTAACATTCATTTTATTTATTCTTTGTTCGCCCAACCACTCCTTGGACATACTTGACACATGCTGAAATATTCTTAACTTTTCAATTTGACATGACTTCAGATGCCAAATGAAAACATATCCTCCTACTCATTTCCAGTCATAGCACCACATCTATCAAAGAGCATGGTCACATTTTATGTCTGTAGCATGAGTTCTGTGACTGAAGTGTAATCATTTATTTTTAATTTAACCATTATTCTCATATTAATTCAAAAAATATCAAGTTGTAAAATTAAAGTGGTGCTGAATAGTTCCAGTGTTAAGTGAATCTGACTGATGTAGAAATTTATTAAATTACAACAACAGAGAGCTGTCACAAAGCAATGTATTGTCACCAGAACAAGTGGCACCCACACACATAAGTTAATACACAATTTCAAAGTAACACATTTTTGTAATGATATTTAAGGTGCCTGCTCTAATGTAACTATTGTGGTGCCTTACTTTACAATTAAATATTAAAATACACGTCTGAATTCTTCAGTACATTTAAGATTAAAAGGGAACAGACTCAATTAGCACGAAGTTCATTCTAGAACTTAGAACAAATGTGCTAAGACAGGTGTAACATAAGGGTAAACTAAAAAGATGATGTTACGTAGTACCTCTGAGAAGGTACAACTCTGTCAATTAACTCTCCTAGAAAGTGCAGTGTTCAGATATTTAAAAAGCTAAAAGTAAGCTGGATAATATGGAACGTGATATTATTATCTGTCATGTACATCAGCATACAGACCACTGTAGTCTTATTACATGCATACGACATTAGGATTACAGAAGCAGACTATGTTTGGATTCAAGTTGTCCAAATGTTCCTTACTATATATACCCACACAAAATTTCAACATTAGAGGTACTGAATCCCAAATTCACAAGAGCTAGGTTCATTTCAATGCTGGATGCCAAACATAGATATTGGTTCACTTGGCAAAAGAACCTGAAGAAATTGTTAGTTTTAGAATACAATTTGGAAAATATTGCTCCTCAGACTACCTTTCAGTCCATTGGTCAGTTCCAATAGCATGTGGATTGAATTACAGAAGGAATTCCCAGATATGTATGTATGAAATTGCTGTCTTGGGCAAAACCAAAGAAGAGTATAACTCAAAGTTTTAATCATTGATTACAGCAGCTTATCATGAAGGTTTTGTCTTCAATGGCAAAAACGTCCGGATGAATGTAAATCAGATCAACTTTTGTAGCACTATTCATTCAGATTATGGAATCCGTACTGATCCAAACAAAGTTGAAGCTATAAGACACACACCTAATTGCAAAGACAAAGAAGATCTGCAGATATGTCCTGGAATTTTTAACTTCATTGCACTGTATTTAAAAAAGTTTACTGTAAAACATCACCATTAAGGAATCTCTGAAGGAAAGATGTTCAATATCACTTCTTCAAGTCACTAAGCAAGCATTGTCCCCAGAAACCTGTATCCTTCAGTCCTATTTTCCAAGGGAAAAAAGAAATCCTGGAAGTCAATGCATTTCAGAAACGGCTCGGAGCGTGCACCATCCAAGATGGTAAACTGATTGAATTTGGGCTGCAAATGAATCCTGTTATTCCAATGGGCAATGTGAAACAACTTGTTCTGGTATTCAGCATTACAAGTTTTCATACGTACCTGTTGAGTAAGCAATTGACAGTGGAAATCAATCACAAACTATTGGTAATGATTTCATGCAAGCCACTGACAATGTGCTACATAGACTAAAATGATTCTTGTAAAAGTACAGGGTAAAGACTTTGACATTTGCTACAAATCTGGAACCAAAATGGTTTTCTTGGGCACACTGAACAGATTACCATATCCAATTATAAATGTGTAAATTCCATTTGCCTTACAAGTACACTGTATTGGCATTGAAGTGGAAGATATTCTTAAAGTCACTCTGATGAACTTTGATCAGCACAAATGCAACATATTTCAGGCAGAAACTGCTAATGGACCATGACTGAAGGCATTATGGAAAGACTCATTTTATTATAGAAGGATGACCTGGCATGACACAAGAGATGCCAGACAATTTCAGAGAAGGTAAGAACTGCCGATGCTGGAGTCAGAGATAACACGGTGTGGAGCTGGAGGAACACAGCAGGCCAGGCAGCATCAGAGGAGCAGGAAAGTTGACATTTTGGGTCGGGATAACACAATGTGTTATCTCAGACAATTTCAGATGCTTTTGGCTAAATGGTGACAAAATAAATGTTTCAAATGATGGAATTTTAAAAGGAAAACAGGTACTTACTGGTACCTGATGCTCTTTACCAGGAAATATTGTCACAGCTACACCAGGGGCATATGGACGGGGAGCAAACAAGGTGCCTGAAAGCTGAGATAATAGGTACTGCAGATGCTGGAGAATCCGAGATAACAAGGTGTGGAGCTGGATGAACACAGCAAGATGCTGCTTGGCCTGCTGTGTTCATCCAGCTCCACACCTTGTTATCTCTATGCCTGAAAGCTGAGATGCTTTGTATCAGCCAGGGAATCAAACTGACATTGAGATAGCAGTGAGGATGTGCAAGGCACGCCAGGGTCACGGACCACAGTAACTTAAAGAAGGTTTATACCCTCATGAGTTTCCTTCAGTCCCTTGGTCCAAAGTTACAACATATTTATTCACCATACATAGCAAAGATTTTCTTATAGTCACTGACTTCTTCAAATTTCCAATTATCAGACAGTTAAATGACACTTTAAGTGTATAAGTCCCATCACAAAAGGTAGAATCTTCCCATGTACTGAATGACGTGGGCAGCAAGAAAGTTGGGAAAATCTCATGAGATGATCAGCAAGGAGCTTCGCAACACTAAATCTCGATTCCAACAAAGTTGTGAACAGTGAGATGAGATTCTCATAAGTAAGCGACAAGAGCCCTATATGCATGCAATGGAATACATTAACATTTCATTATTACTTAACCTCATCTCATTAATATGCAATTTCCTATTATCCCTCCCATGGGATAGAAAGTAGATGATGACGATTCTCGATGTGAAGGTCAGAGCAACTCCAGCTTGCCACTTGCGCATCCAGATTTGCATTGTGGACATCAGACATCAACATCTCATGGTATGCTACACAGCAGCAACCTCACCATCTCACCACTCCCCACTTCCACCACCACCTCCCCCCCAGCTCATTCACAAAAATTCGCATCTGACACACAACAGTGTCATCTCACTCTCCTGATACATCTCTGACACAAATGGAAGATGACACTGCTCTTCAATGCTGCACTTTTTACTGGAATGCTGTTGCCGAGACAGTTTGGCAGAGGGACAAGCATACATCCCTTTGAGTTGATTAGACTGCATATCAGGGATGCTTGCATTCTTGGTGCTCAATCACTTTACTTCTAATTTGTTGATCACAAACTCGCTGCCTTGCCTTGAATTGCCTTTTTGTGCTTTGCTGCCTAAGCAGGTGCATGAATACCCACAGGACCTCTGTCTTGCCTTGCCTTTTAGTACGGCCACAAAGCCAGTCAGCCTATTGTAATTGCCCGCAGTAATCAGTCAAGAGGGTAAACATGTTCCTGCATGTCACCATTCAATGTCAATCTCACACCTGGACCATGTGCCAGCAGCTTTCAATGGACCATGGTCTGTCTTTGGTTCTAGTACAACTAGTTCAGGAGCTGCACAGGTCGGACAGGAGTCTGGTCTGTCATCAATTGGGACAATCCATCCAATCAGTCAAGGGGTGGATCACAGTCACTCCAGTAAATCCATCCACTGAAAGTCGAGGGAGGGTTAACAGAAGTTAACACTATATGAAGGAAACTGAAAAACTCCAGGGTTGGGGGTTGGAGGCAGCATACACTGGGGATAACAAATTGTGAACAGGGAACAATTCAATTTATAAAGTGGAAAGATGATAAAATGTGGAAAGGAAAAGGGTATTGTTGAAGGGGTGGTTATTGACAGTCATCAAAAGCCTGGCTTTGATTGGGGATCAGTGCATTAGGATAGCTGGCATGTTGATTTGATATTCTTGGGCCTGAAAGGATAATATAAGAAGCTGAAGAATTATATCAATGGTTTGGCTGGGAAGATGGGGAACAGAGCTGAATGTAACATAGAGGATAACATGCTGATCATGGTGTTCCCATGTGTCTGAAATATAGAGAAGGTCAAAGCCAATAGGGTTAATGAGGAGGGCTGTCAACGAGGGACTGTGTACTTTGACGGTAGTGTGAAGTGCTCACCAGCAGATACTCCAAACTGTAATCCAGCAGATACTCCAAACTGTAATCCAGCTCAAATACAAATTGAGGTGTCAGTATCTGAGCTGGTGGTGGATGTGGGAGGCAGCCTGGCCAGTGCGTCTTCTGACGGATCAATGGCTTCTTGTCCAGAGGTGGGGAGGGAGATGCCTTGATGTGGCAGCCTCCTCACTACCAACTGTGTGCAGATGCCACTGACCTGTGCAAGAAACAAAAGAGAGACTGCATCATGAACAAAGAGTAAAAGCTTAGGCATTATGAAGTATCTTCACTGTAGCAGCAATGGCAGAGTAGCATAGCATTGGATAATGCTCCTTACTTGGTTGCCAGCACATGGATGTTTCAGCATCACTGCATGAGCAGACTCAGCCTTCACCAGCTAGAGCCAGGATCCAGGACCTCTCCTTGTACGAAGTGAGGGGACAAACATTGGGCACCCCACCATCCACCTTGACTTTCTCTGCCCTGTTGTGGAGTTTTTGCTCACAGAATGAGTCAATGGAGGGATTGAGAGTGACAAAAGTGGCTGGCACAGCTACTGGTGCTAGTGTGGATGGGGGAAAGCTGAGGAGGTGTTCCAAGTGAGTGAGTAAACTGCACACAGGGCATGCAGGGTCTGGGGGTTAAGGTGGATGAGAGCAAGTGAGGGAAAACATTGCATACAATGAGAATGATTCATTATTAGCCTTGATAGTAGAAAGAAGATGGTGGCACTTAATCATGATGGAGTGGAGACGGTTATTGACTTCTTCCTGCACTGTAACTTCAGGCTGGCCCGGATGGAGACCCTGGTGGTGCATTCAGATCCTGTGCAGGAGTATTCACAGATATCTTTAACTTGTCCTTCACAATCTGAAGTCCCCAGCTGCTTCAAGAAGGCCACCATCCTCCCGCTGGCAAAGAAAAATCAGGCAGCAAGCCTCAAAGTCTAATGCCAGGTGGCTCTCATCTCCAAAGTTATGAAGTGCTTTGACAGGCTAGTCATGACTCAAATCAACTCCAGCCTAACAAACTGCCTTGATCCTTTGCAACAGGTCCACAATAGCGCCATCTCCCTGGCTCTACATTCATTCCTGGAACATCTGCGTAACAAGGATATCTGCATCCTACTTATTGACTACAGTTCCACCTTCAACACCATAATTCCAAAAAAACTCATTTCAAAACTCCAACATAGGTCTCAGCTCCCCCATCTGTAACTGGGTCCTCAACTTCCTGACCCATAGACTGCAATCAGTCAAAATAAGCAACACCACCTCCTCCACCATAATCCTCAACACCAGTGCTCCACAAGACTGCATACTCAGCTACCTTCTTATGACACATGATTGTGTGGCCAAATTCAACCCTAACTTCATTTACAAGTTTTCTGATAACAACACTGTTGTAGCTCGGATCTCAAACAAAGACAAGACAGAATACAGGAAAGAAATTGGGTGTTTAGCAGCATGTTTTGAAAGCAACAATCTCTCCATTGATGTCAGCAAAATGAAAAGACTGGTCATTGACTTCAGGAAGCAGAGTGGATGACATGCTCCTGTCTGCATCAATGGTGCTGAGGTGGATTGATTGAGAACGTCAAGTTACTGGGAATGATGATCACCAATAATCCATCCTAACCCACTCACGTTGATGAGTTGGTCAAGAATGCACAACAACATCTTGACACCCCCAGGAAGCTCGAGAAATTTGGCATGTCCACAAGGATTCTTATCAATTTTTATAGAGGCACAGTAGAAAGTATCCTATCTGGATACATCACAGCATAGTATAGCATCTGCTCTTCCCAACACCTCAAGAAACTACAGAGAGTTGTGAACACAGCCCAATCTATCACCCAAACCAGCCTTCCATTCATTGACTTCATCTTTACTTCCTGCTACCTTGGGAAAGCACCCAATGTAATCAAAGAACCCTTCCACCCTAGTTATATTCTCTTCCACCCTCTTCTGTTGGTCAGAAGACAAAGAAGTTTGAACACACATATGAACAGATTCAAGAAGAGCTGTTATCAGTCTTTTGAACAGATCTCTCAAATATTAATTCTGATCTGTCTCTGCACCTTCTCTGCAGCTGTAACATTGTATTCTGCACTCTGTTCTGCTACCCTGATGCAATTTGTATAGTATGATCTGCCACTTTTCACTCTATCTCGGTACATGAGACAACAATAAATCAATCAATCAGACTCAGTCTAAGGGAAGATGATGAACTAGTGATATCATTGCTAGTCTATTACTCCAGAGACCCAGGTAATGTTCTCGGGACTCGGCTTTGAATTCAGCCACAGCAGATGTTGGAATTTGAATTAAATGAAAAATGCCTGGAATTGAGAATCTACTGATGACCATGAAAACATTGTTGCTTGTCAGAAAAGCCCGCATGGCTCACTAATGTCCTTCAGAGATGAAAATATGCCATCATCACCATGTCTGGCCTACATGTGACTCTAGAGTCATAGTAATGTGTTTCACTCTCAGTTGGCCTCTGCAACGGCCTAGAAAACTATGCAGTTGTATCAATCACTACAAAATCTTAAAGAAACAAAACCATATGGATCACCTGGCATTGACCTAGGAACTGATAAAGATAATAGCAGAATCAGTCCTGTCAACCATGAAAAGTCCTCCTCACTAAGATCTGACCAATATTGCCAAAATTGGGACAGCTGTCTCACAGACTAGTCAAGAAACAGCCTGACATATCATACTCATGTATTTATGCCTTACACACAATGTCCCAGACACCAAAATCACCATTACCATCCGTGGATATGTCATAGAATCATAGAGTCCTACAGCATGGAGACAGGCCTTTAACCCCATTTCCCTGCACTTTGCCCATATCCTTCTCAACCTTTCCTGTCTATATAATTGTCCAAATGCCTTTTAAATGTTGTTAATGTGTCCGCTTCAACCACTTCCACTGGCAGTTAATTTTATGTGCGTTCCGTCCTCTGTGTAAAAATGTTGCCCCTCAGGTTCCCATTTATTCTTTCCCCTCTTACCTTAATCTGATGCCCGGTAGTCCATGATTCCCCAACCCTGGGAAAAAGACTGAGTACATTCACCCTATCCATACCTCTCATGAACTTATACACTTCTATAAGGTCCCCCTTCAGTCTCCTACGTTCTAAAGAAAATCCCTTTCTTGTCCAACCTCTCCCTATAATTCAGACCATTGATTCCTGACAATATCATTGTAAATTTCTTCTGCATTCTTTCCAGTTTAATAATATCATTCCCACAGCAAGGTGACCAAAGCTGAACATAAGTACGGCCTCACCAATGTCCTGTACGACTGCAAAATAACTTCCCAACTTCTATAGGCAATGCCCTAACTGATGAAGGCCAGTGTCCCAAAAGCCTTCTTCACTGCCCTGTCTACCTGTGACTCCACTTTCAGAGAACTGTGTACCTGAACTCCAAGGTCCCTCTGTTCCACTACCATCCTTAAGACCCTACCATTCACCATGAAACTCTTACCTTGATTTGAATTTCCACGATGCAACACCTCACACCTATCCATATTAAATGCCATTTATCATTTTTCAGCCCACTTCCCCAGCTGATCAAGATCCTGCTGCAATTTCTGATAACCTTCCTCACTGTCCATGATACTATCTATTTTAATGTCATCTGCAAACTTACTAATTATGCCTCATACATTCTCATCCAAATCATTGATGTAGGTAACAAACAGCAATGGGCACAGCACCGATCCTTCAGGCACACCACTAGTCACAGGCCTCCAGCCCAACAAGCATCTGTCCACTATTACCCTCGGCTTCCTGGCATCAAGCCAATTTTGTATCCAATTTGCCAGTTTTCCCTGGATTCCATGCAATTCAACATTTCAGAGCAGCCTACCATGTGGAACGTTATCAAAGGCCTTATTGAAATCCACGTAGACTACATCTACCACCCTGCCCTCATCAACCTTCCTGGTCACTTCATCAAAGAACTCTAACAAATTTGTGAGGCATGATCTCCCATGCACGAAGCCATGCTGACTACTTCTAGTCGAACCCAGTCTTTCCAAATGCACGTATATCTTATCCCTTATAATCTTCTCAAGTAACTTACCTACCACAGGTGTTAAGCTTGCTGGTCTATAATTCCCAGGATTTTCTTTGCAGGCCTTTTTGAATTCGGGCTCAACATTCACTATTCTCCAGTTTCCTGGGACTTTACCCGTGGCTAACGATGATGCAAATATATTAGCCAGGGCCCTCACTATTTCTTCTCTAGCCTCTTGCAGGCTTCTTGGATATATCTGGTCAGGACTAGGAGATTTATCCACCTTCATATGCTGTAATACGTCCAACACCTCCTCTACTGTGATATGGACTGTCCTCGAGATATCATCACTAACTTCCCGAAGTTCCCAAGTCTTCATGTCTTTCTTCACAGTAAACACAGAGGAGAAATATTCATTGAGGACCTCGACCAGCTCCTGTGGCTCCACATACACATGTCCACTTTGGTGCTTGAGGGGTCCTATTCTCTCTCTGGTTATTCTTTTTCCTTTATCATACATAAAAAAATCTCTTCAGATTCAGCCTAATATTCTCAGCCAAAGCTAGCTCATGCCCCTTTTTTGCCCTCTTGATTTCCCTCTTCAGTAAACTCCTGTATCCTCTATAAACCTCCAGGGATTCTCTTGATCCCAGCTGCCTATATCTGAACTGTACCTCCTCCTTTTTTTCTGGTTAAAGCCTCAATATCTCTTGTCATCCAGGGTTCTCTACTCCTGCTAACCTTGCCCTTAACTCTCACAGGAAAGTATAAACGTTGAACTCTAGCTATCACACTTTTAAAGGCCTTCTACTTGCCAGAGGTCCCTTTGCCTGCAAACAAACTACTCTAATCAACCCCTGCAAGCTCCTGCCTAATTCCAGCAAAATTCATATTGCCCCAATTTAGAACTTAAACCTGTAGACCCATTTTGTCCCTCTCCATACTATTTTAAACAAAGGCACACATTAGTGCCTCACCAGTCCTCCGCCACTATCTGTCAATTTTAAAAGTCACTTAAGTCCATAAAAGTCTCAGATAATAAAAAAAACAGAGTTACATGTTGATATACCATGTTCAGTTAGCATAAAAATACACATGAATCCATGCATGTCATTTTATTTTGGGGTAAGACAGGGATGGTGTGTTATTGATTTAAAAACTGAGTATACTAATGAGCCAAGGTTGAGGGTAAGACCATTAAACCAGAGGCAGCCTTCCCAGATCTTCTCTCTGTTCCTGTTGTTTCTGTTGTGCTCAGTAATCAATGTGTAGTAAACCGTTCTAGCCCATGTTGTTGTCTTTTGCATCAGAAAGGTTTCCTTTGACATACCCAACACAATCATCCCTGATTGGTCATGAAAACTGGAGACAGGATGTCCTTCTGCTTCACTATTTGGATTTGTGACCTGCAAATGACCTCACCTTACGATCAGGCAATAAATTCAAATATAATTATTGACTCTTCTTTTGCTCCCCTGTGGAATTCCATTACGACACATTGTGTATTTCCAACATTTTATGTTTTATTAATACATTTTAACTGGTGCCTAAGGGATAAATGTTGACCAAGACACAGGGGAGATGTCCCCTCTCGTTCTTGCATATGGGCTCCTCTGGGTCCTCCTTTGACAGCAGACAGCATCTGAAAGGTACCACCTGTCAGTGCAGTTCTCTCGTCAATGCCATATCAATGAGAGTTACCATGCTCCATCCTAATTTCCCTCCCATTATTGGTCCATCTAAAATAGCCACAAGGAAAAGCGTTGAATTAGATTTTTAAAGATGTTCCAGTGTTTGTTGCAACACTTGTAACTTTTTTCTGCTCATTTCTTCACTTTTAATTTCATTTTTAAGGCATGCTCTTTGCATTACAAGATTTCTCTTTTCGCCTAACTGCAAACATTAGGAGTACAATGGCAGAAGTGGCTTTTGTGTCAGTTGTCTGTTGAAGGAATTAAACATCAAACTCTGCTGTTAACTTACAAGTAGATTAGTTTGTTTCCAAAATTTAATTGGCAAGTTTGATATTTTAATTGCATAGAACAGTTCTTTATTTTTAAGATTTATGTATTCAACACAGATAAACAAAATATTCATATCTTTCTTGTTATTCAGTGTTGTTATTGCGACATTAATTTATTTTGATAATTGAAAGTATGTACAAAATACATTTCACCTGGGAATCTCTATTTCAGTGAGTTAACAACATATTGGTTTGAACATATCAATGCCAAGGGCTGAATGCAATTATAACCACTTCAAATTGTGCATGCTTTACTTAGCAGACAAGATACAGAAGTTCAGATCTGAATTCCATTGCATTGCATTACAAAACATCTATAGCATAGGAATAGTTCATTTGTCCTGACTAGTATACACTAGTATTTATAATTCAGAAGAGCCCCTTCCTTTTCAAATTACATCATTCCAACCTATAGCTACTCACCCCTTTCCTATCTCCTTCTTTATGATTCAAGCCTCCTCATAATCTGTCAATGCCATACCACACTGAAAAGAAATTTCTTCCTAAATTAGTTATTTAATAAATTAGTGGTTAAATTTACTCTCATTGTTCTCACGCCACACAAACGTGGAAATAATCCCAATAGACCCTATTGCACTCATTCAGAAACTTAAAGGCCTCAATCAGGTCTCTGGTTAGTCATAGAGTTTGACCTGGAATCAAAATAGGATAGAAGGGGACAGTTTGTCCAAGTAGAAATTTCCTCTTTGCAAAGCGAATCAATCTCTCTTGATGGTTCCATCTTATGGTAACCTCCTTGTCAATATTTTCTGTACTTTCTTTAGTGCATCAATATACTTCTAGTAGTGTAAAGACCAGAAACGCACACAACACTCAAATGTTCATTTATGTTTATTATTATATCCCTCCTTTTATGTTCTTATTCTCAAGAAATGAACTCCAGTACTTTGTTGACACTGTTAAGAATCTCATCAAATTTGAGTACCATTTTTTAACCATTAAATGTCCTAGGCTCCAGATATCTTTGTTTTAAAGCACATTTAATTTTCTACCAAGAAAAAAGTAGCTTTCTTATTCTTCATATCAAAATTAACCACCTCAGATTTTACCATTTTAAATTTCATCTGTCTTTTATGCAAGCTCCTGGATCTTGGTGCAATTTTCCCCATTATTCACAATACATGACAATTTCAAAACCCTGGAATGAATCTTCTCAACTCAGATGATTCTAAGAGGTCAGGGCCATATGCAATCCCAACCTCAACTGGTGTTCAACTGCTGACTGCAATTGCAACTTCCCTGAATACTGGTCAGAGGTGGCCATAAGAGCCACTGTTTGTTGTGTGGAATAATTTAAAAGTACACCTTGGCTCCCTGCGATTTCACTGGAAAATTCCATAGTTTGGTTAAAATTTAATTCCTTACCCCTCAGGCCCATTCAATCTTCATCCACTGTCAATGCCTAACCCATGCCAAACCTTGGCTCCTACACACCTCAATTGACCCAGAATACTCTCCAGGCCAACTCATGCCCCACACCTAGCCTCAAAAGTCCCTCATCAACACCATGCCAATCTATCATACTTCCACGCTCATTCACCCAGTACTCACTGTGAATAGAGCCAATGGATACAATGTTATTGTAAGCTTATCAAAGTGTCAATCAACCAGACCTTTTAAAGCATCAGTGATAGAAACTACATGCACCTGACACCTCTTTATCTTTTGTAAATAAACATGGAGTCAGTCACAATAGAGATCACAGACAGAAAATATTATAAACCTATCAATCTCGCACTATTTTCCCTCCTGGCATTAGTTCCAACAAAGTAATAGAAGTCTGGGCTCTCAGTCAAGCATGCACGATTGCTGGGAATGAGATTGGGAATCCCAAAATAACAACCTATCTGCCATTTTTAAAGGTCTGTAAAAGTTCTGCAGATTGTCAGAGACTGAATGCATCCCCAAACAAGTACCATGGGTCCTTTCATAAATCCCAAAGCAAGGACTCCATGGGAATTGTCTGGAAAACTTGAACGTCTGATGGGAATTTTTTTTGTTCCATTGAACCCTCTGTAAAAGGCTTTGGATGGTGCAAACATACCTGCCCGGATAGTTATCCAGAAAATGTTAAGTAGAAAATCCTAATTTACCTCCTTAGTAATTATATAATTGATGTCCCAGTCACGAGCTCTTTTGTCATAACTCTGCCTTCAATCCCAAATAATCACCTGAGCCTCTGACTACTCCAACGACTGCATATCTGCTCTGACCTGTGTGACTAAGCCTTATATTCCAACTCACCTGATCTGACTAGCTCTCAATAGACCTCCCCTCTGATCCAATCCCATCACCCAACTTCTCTGACCACCTGACCCCATATCTGACCTCATTAGTTCTCTGACAAAGCCTGTTGACCTGAACTGACTATTCCAACCCACCCACTTACCTCTCTTACATACCTGCTATCCTATCCACCTTAGTCATCTCACCCACCTACCACTCTCCAAACCCGTCATCTGCCACCTTACCCACCTGCCACCTTACCCACCTGCTACTCTTCCCAACTGGTATAAAAAGTATCGTTGAAAGGGGGTTTGCTCCTCCTGTCAAGAATCTCTGTGCTGAATTGGTTTTGAATCATTTTTCATCAGATTATTCAGGAAAACAAGAGGAATGTAATTGGGTTTTTTTGTTTGATCAGGGTCAAATATAGGATTTCTGAACACGATGGAAGTTTTGTGCCTGAAGGTTTATATCTTGAAAGTGATCTTCATAATTAAATTTGGAAAACAGTGTGCTCTATTACTTCTAAAAATTCAATTTGTAAAACAATACATAAGATTGTAATTCCTTATAGTATTATAGTGGCTCATTTACAATAATAAAACTGTCAAATTTTGATTCACATTCTGTCTATTAAATTTTCAATTTAATATCAGGTTATTCATTAATATACTTCAGCAATGCTTACCATATTTGGTACATTTTATTCTGTAAGTGTGCACAGGCAAATTGGAAATCTGTGCCCTGGAATATTCTAACCATTCATTTTGTCACAGGCATTCACATGGGATTGACACTTATCAATGAGAAATGACTGCTGTCACGTCTGCTGATGTATAAAAAATATCTTTAAAAGCAAAGCACTAATAGAGAAAAGCTGCTACCCCAGATGCCTTTTTTGTTTAACAGGTCGCTTAACAAGGTAGAATCAGAGACTGCTGCAAGGACAAATGTCTCATAAATTGTATCCTGTTGCTTAATGGGACCACCAAAAGCCTTAAAGAAATTGCACGGGCTTCTCAATGAGCAAGTCACAATCTTCCCATAGCCTAACGCAATCTCCAAGCAGACTGGTGTTGTAAATAATTTTACAATTGAACATGGATTGCAGATGAAGAGGATTTTACTGGTAAGTAGTAGCTTTGTGTGAAAACTTCCCCTGTTGGCATTACCTGCTAATCTTCAAAATGTACAAGTGTTCTAAGATCCTCCTCAATCATTTTTGCATGAAATGAGGTTTTCATAGTTGTGGCCAAGTTGGTGCGGAGAATGTTCTATCTTTTATTTCCAAATCAAAATCTTATTGGAAAGTGCACATTTGACAACTTTTGCATGGATTTATCAATTGTGTATGTAGGGAAATGAATGGATCAATGAGATAGATACTTCCTTTACTGACAATGCGAAGGTATTTCTTGAATAAATTACTGGTCAGGCCCAGTCACAGGTAAAGCTGAACAGGTGTTATTCTGATGCTTAGGAGATGGTTGTTAAAACATAATGTAGAGAGGAAGCAATTTCACTTGAAAACACCACTCCCTTAAAAGACCCTACTGTATCTTTCACCGCACTCATTTATTTTCTTGAGCAAATGGTCTGCAAAACATTTTTCTTTTTCCTTCCAAATTAAATCTAACAAAATTTCCAAATACTTATTTCGGTGCTATTTTGTGGACGGAATCCTGTGCCTCCCTGAGGTGACTTTGGTGACAAGGGACACTGAATTAGTTGTGGGTAGGTTAATGGCAATACTGTATCTTACTTGCCTTTACCCCAGTTCAGTCTGTGGTTGTAAGGCCAACACTCCACCTGTCAACTGGTGTCCTTAAGTAGCCAATAATACTCACTTAAGGGCTTCCTCCTACAAATTCTGGTATCAACTCAGCGGCAGGCAAGAGGTTTGCCTTCCAGGGAGCTTGGCCAGAAAACCCTGGCTTGTTGGGTAACATTCTCCTGGGGTGGCCCCTCACTCAAAGTGCCTGAAAAAGGGAGCTGGCATCAGGAAGATTGTGTATAGGAAGGAATGGGGGGGGCGGGGTCAACGCTGACATCACTGCACCTTTCCCCTGTGATCCCCACCCTGCAATCCCCTCTATGCCCATTATTCACTAGTGCCAGGTATCCTCCTTGATACATGAGGACATAGTATGGGCCCCATCCACTGCTTCTAAGGACAGAGAGCTGCCATGCTGTGATCTGCCAGTAGTTCTCGTGGGCAAGGTTTCTGTCCAGAAAGCCCACTGCTGACCTGTCGAGGGCCTGTACAGCAAAATATGCAGTGGGCTTACCCAAAAGAGGTGACACAAATTTCTTGCTGGCTCTGCAGCCAATGGTCAAGATACTTGTCACACCTTCAAGATTTCCATTCACATCATAAATCAATTATCATTATCATCGCATCTCTTTTGTACCAGAAGCCCAAGAAACCCAATATATCATCAGCAAGGCCCAAGTCAGAGGTGCATATCAATGCCCAATAACTAAGGCTTGGGGATATAGGTCACCCCCAGCTGAGTTTGGGTGGAGGTGGGGTGGGCCCACACTGCCTAAGGCAGTGATTGGGCCACAGGGACAGGGACACTGTGCTTCAGTCAGGGACTTGTGGCTAGTTTCAGGAGCAGCACCTAAGATTCCCTGGTCATGCAGTATTTCTGTTTGTCTATAACCTTAGAACTTCCAATTTATTACATGAGACAGTTAATTATACTCTCTTTCTAAAGCTAACAGCTAGCCATAGCCAACGTTCATTGTTTAAGCCAGAAGTGAATTCCACATTTCACAATGCAGCATAGAAGAAAGCCTTCACATTTCCATAGGCTTGTCACTTTAATACAGTGCAAACAAACTCTTGTTCTGCACATATGATCCAAGTTAAATAATGCTGTCTGCATCTTCATCAGCCAGCACTTGCAGCATTTTTAAAATCTTAGTGAAGTTGTTACTTAATCTTACTTGCTGTAATGAAACTGAATGGACATGTGAATATCTCATAATTTAGTGCTGAATTCTGAAATCAATCTTCTAGTTCTTTTCAACACCTACTCAGCACAGTAATGATCGAAAAGTATGGTTCGCAAAACTACACAGCATTGAATGAAATTTAAGAATGAAAACTGTGACATGACAGATCCACAACAGCATTACTCACAATGCTGCTCTTACCCAAAATTTCTGGTGGGCATCAATTAATGAAACTGAAATGTGCACAAGCATGCACCATTGGCAAACTGAGGATTTACTTGCACAGATAATGGGAATTTTAATAATACCAAAATGTTGCAGAAGCTAGAAATCTGAAACAAACACAGAGAATGCTGGAGAAACACAACAAGTCTGGCAGCATCTGCAGGGAGGGAAACAGAGTTACTATTTCAAGTCCGGTATAACTCTTCTTCAGAACCCTACAAACTTTGTTGGGAATAGAAATTTTAAGGCAGTGTTGGTGTAGCTTTTTAAAGTGGTTTTTTTCTTCACAAAACTCAAAACGGTGAAAATTTGAATCTACACTATTCTTGCCAAAGAGACAATTCATGTTCCTTCTTCAAATAACAGAAACTACAAAGAACATTTGTTTCTAAGAATATTAATAACATATCAAAATATTTAACAATAATCTTATTCACCAACAAGAGTCCCACAGCAGAACAAGCTGCCACAGGAAACAGTCATAGCCCCAACTTGAAATCTTCGAGCTTTATCTTTAGAATATTTCAATATATGAATTTTCATTATCGGGACTACCATCTCAATAGAGCATGCCTGGTTTAATATGCTTGTGCTTTTCAAATAAACCTGTTGGACCATGACCTGGTGTTGTGTGACTTCTGACCTTGTCCACCCCAGTCCAACGCTGGCACCTCCACATCATACAAATGTTGGTATAATACCAATGTTAGTGTTTGATTCTGATACAATTAAAGTAAAAGCAGGAGTTAAATGTATAGGAAGAGTTGTCCTCTGATTTTCATTAAACGTCTTAATGAAGGACGCTTTATGCCAATTATGCATTTTCTAGCTCTATTCAAAACTAATCACACAGTCCACAGTTCTTTATATGGCATTGTCCTTTCTTTACTTCTGAATATTGTGCAATTTTCCTTTTGGAAGTTACAACGGTCTTTCCACATCCACTATCTGTCACAAAGGATTCCATGTGAATTGAAGCAAATTACTCCTGACTTCTCTTCTCGCCCATTTAGTGACAAATGTAACATGCTGACCTTTTGTTAATGTCAGGGCTTGGTTGCTAGCTTTCTTGAATTTGAATTAGAAAGCTGTGGATTTACATCCCACTCCAGGTCCTGAGCACAAAAATTGAAGCTGACACTCCTGGACAGTACTCAGACTGTTGCAGTGTCAAAGTGCCACCTTGCAGATAGGGCATCAAACAGAGACCTTATCTGCTCTCGCAGGTGGATATAAACAATCATTGACACTATTTCAAACAGTGAGGAACTGTCCCTATTTTTGTCAGCCAATATTTATCCCTCAGTTTGTATCACAAACTGAGAGATGAACTGGTTATTGTCACTTTGCCTTATGTGAGAGCTTGTTGTAGGCAAGACATTAACATCACTTGCTACAATACAACCATGCCTATGTTGTCAAATAAGCACTTTTGAACATCCTGTGATCTACAGAAGGTACCCTCAATTCAAGAAAACAAATTTCCCAATTCAGTTTATCGAAACAATGGCACTTTTTAAAAAAAATAATAAATCTCCCTGTAGCTTTCCCTGGTCCACAAATATAGTCCCAGTATCTCAAGTCAGTCCATATAATTGTGATCACGCATGTGGTTGGAAGATCCTACATTATTTTACCAGATTTCCCTTTACAAATAAAATGTTTGCTGAGCATTTTTAAAAAGTATTGTTTCTCAATTATGGTGTCATGAAATGTTCACATGATTTGGGACTGCCATAGGAACAAACAGCTAAGAGGCAGATAGTAAAAAGGAAGCAACTTGTGGTAGGGTGGAGTCAGCCTGTTTGTTCTGTGCTCTCATTACAGATTGCTCACGATCAAATACAACTGGGCAGAGAATGAATAGTGTAAACTTCGAATTCAGGAAATGTGCAATTTATGAGAAATTGATCATAGAATGTTAAAAGCAAATATTGACCTTCTCAAGATTAATTTTATACTCAGAAGACATATGAAAAAATGTTACATTTTTCCCATATTGTCTGCATCAGTCAGTTTCCATATGTCAAGAGGTTAGTTTAAAATAGATTGCCTTAAGGTAGTGTGCACTAGTTAAAATTGAAGCAGCTATTTATTTTGTAAATTCAAGGAACTTTGAATCCCAGTGGCTCTTGTTAACAAAAGGTAAACATTTTGCAAAGCTGAGTTCTTTTCAATGGAGGACAATGTAGGTTGCTCCATAAAATCCTTACTTATAGTGAAATGACTTTAAGTGATTCATAGATTCCCAAAGGAATCAATGCTAAAGTCAGAGTTAGATTCCTTTAGAAATTTCATTCTCATAAAAACAATGTACATGTTGAAATTCTGTACCATACACATGTAACACAAATAGTTGAAACAACTTTCAAAATACAATTGATCGTTGGAAATAAAATAAATTATACAACCAACTTTTTTTTTTAAGAATTGCATTCATACGTATAGTATGTTTAGATTGGCCAGGCTCCATCTGGCAACAGAAGTCGGTCAATGCAGGGTGCAGGTGAAGTTCTCCCATTAGATGGAGCTGAGGAATTCGGTGCAAGTTCATATTGAGAACAAGGAGTAGCGTTCTGACAAGATAAGAAGTACAAACTTTAGGGCCTCAGGTATGACCAAAGGGCAGGAGGCATATCTGGTAATAGTTGTTGAAGAGTTCACTCCTCATATAGACTGAACCACTCAAATTGACAAATGTGGCTTGGAAGATCAGTTTGTGGAGTGTTTTCGTGGCAGCTTGCTGGAGTAATACATTGTTTAACCAACCGGGGATAAAATCATTTAGATCTGATATTGTACAATTAGGCAGGGTTAATTAGTAATTTAAAAGTAAAAGATCTGCTGGGAAATAGTGATCATAATATAATTAAATTCCATATTCAGTTTGAATCTGACATAGTCAAATTATAAACAAGAATGCTTAACTTAAACAAAACCAATTACATACCTATGAAGAGAGAGCTAGCCAAATTTAATTGAGAAAGTAGACCAAAAGCCTTATTGGTACATAAACAGTTGGAAACATTTTTTAAAAATTCAAAACATTCAAAAAAAGTTCCATCATGAATGCAAATTCAGTAAGAAAGAGCAGACAATTGTTTACAAAGCAGGTTGCACTAAATTAAAGGAAGAGGCTTATAATTACGCAATGAATAGTCCTAAATCTGAGGATCAGGTGTGTTGTAGAAACAAACAATGGATCAATTAAAAAAATTGATAAAAGGGAAAACATAGGCCAAGTAATTAATTTAGCCAGGAATATTAAAACACATTGTGAGGTTTTATAATTGTAATAAAAGATAAGATTGGTTCCTAATAAGCAGAGACAGGAAAAATGTCATGGACATCAACAAATATTTTGTGTTTCTTGTCAGAATAAAATGTGTGTGTTACGCAACAGAAATGAAGGGGCATGCAAGAGTTAATGAGACTGGATAAATTATGGTAATTAATATCAACAGAGAAGCATTGGAGAATCTAAAATCTGAAAATTCTCAGGATTAATGGCCTACATCTTAAGGTTCTATAGGACTTAGCTGCAGAAATAATGGATGCAGTAGCTATGATATTTTTAAATGCTCTATGTTCTGGACTGGTGCTATCCGATTAGAGGTTAGCAATTACGCAGTTGCTGATCAAGGAAGGAGGGATCTCACCTTCAATTGTTTCAACAATGGCCTTTCTTCCATCACAACATCAGAAATCAGGATGTTCTTAGATGTTAGCACAAAGTACAGCACCACTCATGACTTCTCAAATACTGCAGCAGACTGTGTGAATATGAATCAAGTCCTAGACAAAATTTAGACTTGGAATAGATGGTAAGTAACATTAATTTTACACAAGCGCTAGGCAATGGCCATCTTCAAGAAGAGAGAATCAAACCATCTGTCCTTGATATGAAAACAGTAAGTGCTGAATGTCTGGTAGCATTTGTGGAGAGAGAAACAAAGTTGCCATTTTGAGTCCAAGGACTCTTCTCCAGAATTATTAGAAATTCTCAAGATGGTTGACACCTTTGAGGGTGTTTCATCTTCTGTTTCTATAGTCTTGTGTAATAAATTCACGTTGTGTTTTTTCAGGAAAGCTTTGAGGATGTCAAAGTTTTTTCTGCCCTCCTGGTAACTGCATGCTGTGACAAATCTTTGGAATCAAGTCCATTTTCAGGCATCCAGGTGATGTGACCAGTCTAATACAGCTGACTGCTTCCAACCAGTGCCTTGATGCTGAGAATTTTGGCCTGTGAAAGGACCCTGGTATTTGAGCATCTATGTTGCCACTGGATTTTGCATGATTTTGTGGAGGCATCACTGATGATATTTTTCTAGGGACTTGAGATGTCTGCTGTACATTGGCCATGCTTGCAACACTTTCATAGAGGCAGGTGCCACACCTGCTCCGAAGTCCATGAGCTTGTTGATGGATTTGGTGTATTTGTTATCACTTTCTTTAGGCAGCCAAAGTCTATGCTGGCGCACTGGAGGCAACATCGATTTTTATCATACCTGTCTGAACTTGCTGAGACCAGAGCCAAGATATAAGAATTGATTAATGTTGTCCAGTGGCTCACCATGTATAGTGACATATGGAGGTTAGTGTTGCTGGTCAAGGACCTTTATATTCTGGATGATTAAATGAAAGCCCATTCTCTCAATACACCTCTGCAAATGTGAGACAATAGGAGTATTTTTCATTGCAACAGACAGTGCAGAATGAAAGGCGTTGGTAGTTAATACAATGTATCTTATCTCCTTTCTCAATAATGTTCAGAATTATAGCATTTCAGCAATCTACTGACATGCTTTCCTCCTTTCAGATGAGGGAGGTGAGGTCATACACTTGTGTCAAAAATGTTTCTCCACTATATCTCAGTATTTCAATGGGGACTCTACTTTCATTGCCAACTTTGATGGTTCTCAGCCATTAGATGGCTTTTTCAATCTCATGACATTGGCTGGCATTGTGCTGAGGTCGTGGCAGTTAATTTACTGTGGGAGCACTCATATCAATGACTGAACCTCAGTTAAGGGGATCTCAAAATGCTCCTTCCAACATCCACTGGCTGCCTCCCTGACCTTGATGGGTGTCATTCCATTCTCATTTGAGTAAGTCCTTTGGAGATTGGGCTTTAGATGATTTTGACTGCACTTCAGAATCTTTGCACTTCATTGATGTTACCTGCACTTATTTTCTGCCTTGTAGAATAACTTCCCTGCTTTTGTATTCAGTTCACTTCACTGAATGACAAAATTCTATTAGCTTTCCTAACTACTTGCTACACCTGCATACTAACTTTTTGGGATTCATGCAATGGGTCACCAGACCCTCTGCACCTTAGAACGCTGCAATCCTTTGCCATTTAGATAAGATGCTTCTTTCTATGCCAAAATAGACCATTTCAAATTTTCTCACATTTTCTTACTCTGTTTGCCCATTCGTTTAACTATCTACAACCATCTGCAGCCTTCTTACATTCTATTAATAGCTTACTTTCTTACTTATCTTTGCATTATCTGCAAATTTAGCAACCAGTCATCCAAATCATTTCTCTAAATTGTGAATAGTTGAGGTATAAGCAGTGATCCCTAAGGCATTCCACTCATTATATCTTACTAACCAGAAACTAACCCATTTAAGCATACTTTCTACCCCGGTTGAGTCAACCAATCTTCTACCTACGTTACCATAATGCCATGAGCATTTACGTTCCACAATAACCTTTGATGGATTACCTTACCAAATGGCTCCAGGAAATTTACGTACAGTACCTCCTCCAGTTCCCGTTTATTCACACGTTACTTTTTCAAAGAACTTCAATAGAATGGTTAGGCATGATTACCCCTTGCACAAAACCACATTGACATTGCCTGAAAATATTGTTTCTATGTGCCCAGCTACGTTGTCTTTAATAAAGCTTCTGACATTTTTCCTGTGACAGATGTTAACTGGCCTGTAGTTTCTTGTTTTCTGTTACCCCCTTTTTGGGATAAAGAGTCAGTTTTGCTAGTTTTCAATCATATGAAACCATCGCCGATTACACGGAATTTTGGAGAATTTAAATCAAATAATTTAATTGTCTCTATTTTTAAGACCTTAGTCTATCAGGACCTGAGGGACATGTCAGCCTGCAATTGCGACAATTAGCCCAATATCATATCCTTGGTGATTGTAATTTTCTTGCCTTCCTCCTTCTCTTCCATTTTCTAATTTATAGCCAATTCTGGAAAGATACTCATATCCTCTAGAAGAAGTGCAAAACACCTGTTCAATTCATTTTCTCACTTCCCAATATTAATTCCCATACCACTTTCTGTAGGAACAATGCTCACTTTTACACTACTTTTTATAGAAACTCTTAGTATCTTTTGTCACATTTCTAGCTAGCTTTCTCTAGTAGTCTACTTTTTCCCTCCTTATTAATGTCTTAGTCCCTCTTTGTTATCTTTTATATCAAATCAAATATTCTGACTTTCCACTCATCTTTGCACAACTATATGCTTCTTATTAAATTTTGTTACTATCTTTAACTTTACAGGTGACCATGGATTGTTAGTCCTCCACTTTGAGTTTTGTTTTTGGAGCAATTCAACAAAGTTCCTTCCAAAGTATCATCCAAAACTGAAAACTCTATCACCTAGAAGGACAAGACAGAATATGTATAGGAACCCAGCACTTGCCTGCTCCCCTCCGTACCAAGCACCATCCTGATAATGGTCTAGTGGTATTAAGACAAGACTATTAATCCAGAAACAACCAGTTATGTTATGGGGACCTGGGTTCAAATTGGCCATGGTGGATTTTGAATTCAATTTTAAAAATTTTGGAATTAAGAGTTTAATAATGATAATGACTATTACTGTTGCTGATTGTTGGGAAAACTGTGGATCTGGATTACTGATGCCCTTTCAGGAATGAAACTACCATCCTTACCTAGTCTGGCCTACATGTGACTCCAAATCCAGTGCAATGTGATTGATTCTTAACTGCCCTCTGGGCAATTAGGGATGGGCAATAAATATGGGCCTAGCCAATGATGCTCACATCCCATGAACAAATATAGAAAAAACTTATATTGCTGTACCTTGGCAGCTGGATTAGCATCTACCTACATCCACAGACATTCACCCTATCCATCACTGATGCTTAGTGACAGCAGTGCATACTATCTAAAGCGTGCACTGCAGGTGGTCAACAAAGCCCCTGAAATGGCATCTTCCAAACCCATGAATACTACCACCAGAAGAACAAGAGTATTAAATACATGGTAACACCACACCTACATATTGTCTTTGATTCAGTGTCGTTGGAAAGTAATCTTCGAACCCCACTCATAACAGTACATTGTCTGACTACCTATACCATTTAGAGTGCAGCAGTTCATCATGACCTTCTCAAGGGCAACTAGAGATGCATAATAAATACTGGCCCAGACAATAAAGCCTGCATCGCACAAATGAATAATAATAAAAAAGTAGCAGCCTGTGTGGACAACAGTAGTTTAATAAAGTGGCTCACGATCACATTCTCAGATAGACAAGCAACTGGGGAAGCAAAAACATGTTGTCCTTTATTGCAAGGTCAACGTGCAACAATAAATAAATCATGTTACAATCGTATGCAACTTCACTGAGATTGCATAGAGCATCACTGTGTGCTATATGACTCTCCACATATAAGGAAAGATACACGTGTATTGAAGGCAGCCCCTCATACATTCACCAGATTGGTGCCTGGGATGAGAGGGTTGACCTATGACTGGTTTTATATGCTCTGGGGTTTAGAAAAGTGAGATGTGATTTCATTGAAACATTTAAGTTTCTGTCGGAGTTTATACTAGGGTGCTAGCCTCTGGGACAGCTTTCAGAGATCTGCAATGCTTCGCTTACATTGTGAGACTCATCTAATACTGTTGAGTCCTTGTGACATCTCCAATCTGACTCCATGCGATCAGTTACTTGCCACTGGTCAAGCTACCTGCCACTGCACAATGACCTCTTGGATTATCCACTCTGTCCTGCCTCCAGACCAGCTTCTACAAGACTCATAAGATTCTGCCTAATGTCTCCTTAGATTTGTCATCAACAATCATTGGCTAACGAGTATGATTATCCACTTAGGAAATTCTGCGTCACTGCTCATTGGTTCTGTGGGTCTTTCTGTGGCTGATGAACCTGATCCTCGAATCATATCTCTGACCACACTCCTTAGATCATAATCTCACTGCAGAACAAAAAAGTCTGTTTAAACCTGCTTACTCCAGAAAACTACTTCAAAGCTGCCCAGATTGTGAGATAAGCTATTTTCTCATCACCATGGTCTTTCTGCAAATATTTTATCAATTTGAGTCAGTATGTATTGCTTTAGACTGTGACTAGATATTGATGTAATTACCATCTCAACAGATTTGACAAACAGTTTCTGTTAACTTACATGTTGTTACAGATAAAATCTAATTCAATTTATTAACCATTATCTAGGCATCCTGTTTTGAACATTGGATTACCCAAAGTAGCTGCTTGTGGTGTGGGAAACAAGAGCTTTGTTATACATAATTATTCATTACTATTTCAAATTAGTTTACCAAATGCTTCTCTTTACTTGGATTTGTATTTTTCAATGGTATGTCTATTCTATCCTGAACGATTCGATTTGAAATTTAACATTCCTTAACTATCTATGTAAATGCTGCCAAACCTGCTGAGTATTTTGAACATTTTCTGCTTCTTTTTTTCTTTTATTGCTCTTTTGCTGGTCTTGATAGTCTCCCAACCACAATCCATACTTGCACATGATGCCTGTCTGACATTCATTGAATTCCAATTCCCCAATGCCTCAAATTTTGTTATAATTTCTGTGTCTAAACACTTGGTAGCACTACAAACATCCACTCCCTATAACAATCTCCCTTCACCTCTAACTATTTTGCACCCCCAACACCACAGCCATACATACACCACCATCCCCTCCACCCCATCCTAACCCAACAGCAACGTAAGTGTCTCCAACTACAAAAGCTTCATATTCTGGAACATATGTTTCTACCTCTCCGTCTCTTTCACATTCTTCACAACTCTGCTTAAGTTCCATCTCTTTGAACAAACATTTCATTACCTGTCTTTATCTTCCACTTGTTGCTCAGCATCCATTTTCTTTACACATTTATGGAGCAGGATGGAAGATTCTCCACGAAATACCTGTACAGCAAATTGAGCAGAGGCACGATGAGGTAATGTTTTAACATGCAGCAAATTATTTTGATCAGAATGTACTACCTGAAAGTGTGGTACAAATAGCTTTATTATCTACTTTGAAAAAGAAATTAGATACGTATGGGAAGTGGAAATACTTGAAACATCTCTTGCTGCTTTTCTTCTAATTTACATCAATCCAGAATCCAAAATTTGTAGCAGGAGGAATGTAAGTTAAGCTGCAAAACTTCAACAAAGATATTAAGTCAATATACAATGAGCAATTTAAAAAAATATATCATTAATAGAATGAGGGCGTTGCTGACCAGGCAGCATTTAATGCCCATCTCTAATTGCCCAGATGGCAGTTCAGAGTCAACCACATTGCTGTGGGTCTGGAGTCACATGTAAGCCACACAGGTAAGGATGGCAGTTTCCCTCCTGAAAGGACATTTGTTGGAAAAAACCCATCTGGTTCACAATGGATTCATGGTTATCATTAGATTCTTAATTCCAGATATTCTATTGAATTCAAATTCCACCATCTGCTATGGCAGGACTTGAGCCTGGATCCCCAGAATGTTATCTGGGTCTCTGGATTAACAATCCAGTGACAATACCACTACCTACCAATACCACATTGCCTCCCCAAATGGGAATAGAAAATTCTGTAACTTCTCAGTTGATCAGGCAACGTCTACAGTGAATGAAACTGGGTTAACTGTTCAGCTGAATAAGCATTCATCAGAACTGGTAAAAGTTATAGATGAAAACAATTTTAAGAAACTATAGCGGCAGGGGAAGGACAGTCCAGAGCAAAAGAAAAAACTGGAATTGGATGGAAATTAAGAATATTTAAATAATGAAAGGGGTGTTGGTGTAAGTTGAAACAAATTATTGCAGCCTTGACAAGGCTTTAATTGAGAAGGCAGCAGTGAGCTGTTTGTTGCACAGTTGTATAGCAGGAAGTTTCCGGAAAGACAGAAGATAATGGAGACTCTATGCTGAAGTCTGGTTAGACTGTGGCTACCTGCACTGCAACAGCAGCGAGAAGGAAATATTTAGTTGTATCAACAATTTCATGAAGGACAATCACTTTATAATGTGCATTATTCAGTACATTTTCCCAGAGAAGTGGCTCAACATTCTCAACAAACATGTCTCCACATTGTGTCATTTACTGCTATGTATATGTGCAAATGAACTCTGCACCATTAAATCCAATTCCAATTATTTCTTTTCAATATTTCTGTTCCAGTGCTTTTTTTTTCACCTGTAGGTAAATATTTCCCATGATACAATGTAATTTACCTTGTAAATGCTCTCCTTGAGCTTCAAGATAATGAAGAGCCTCATTTCTGTAAATTAGTGGAGTTTCTGCAAACTGTGGACCTCTGTGTTGTTTCCTTTATGGATCCAAGTTGGTTTAGCCACTGATGTCATCCTGCTTGATTGTAAGAATGCTGTCTGGCTTGGCCTGCTTTCTAGCTCAGTGAGACAGGTGACAAGGTGCAAAAGATGGAGAATTGCATTTATTAGTAGCTTTCTCATCCAAGAAGGTCCATGCCATGCCCTTACTGGTGGTGCAGTCTTTCATCAAGCCCTGTCTTCTGCACATAGAACATAGGGTTACAATAATTATGCAAGGTATCATGTTACAATTTGCAGAAAGCACAGAAAAGGATGTATTGGCAAATTCAAGACCACATGTGTTAATTCTGTGAAGCCAATGCCAAACAACATTTTTATAAACCTTCTTAATGTGGAAAACCACTGTTCTTTGCATTTTCAGGATAAAGTTCCTTTTAGGAGCAGTTTGAATCTGTACTTCCACAACTGGCCATAAAACAACACCTATGACCATGTTGGTAAAGTGATTAACCCCAATTCTGTACAAATGTCAGTGAGGTTAGATTAAAGGGGTGAAGTTACTCAACACAACTAGAGTAAGCTATCTTAAGCTAGAGTAAACTGAACCTATGCCTCACGACCCACTTCACCTTTAACGACCAAATATATGAACAGATCAACTGGAAACCCATAGCATCACCTATCTGTGGACTAATAGCTGAAGCGGTGATGCAGAGCCTTGAAAGCATGGCCCTTCTGCTAATCCAACTGAAACTATGGATACACCATGTGGACTACACCGTTGTCATGACTAAATGGACCAAATGAGAGGAGACGCATGATCTAATAAACAACACCCTCATTGGAATCAGATTCACCAGAGGAGAGGAAAAGAATAAATAGCTCCCATTCCTGGATGTCATGGTGGAATACAGGACCAACGGGGAATTCCTAACAAAGATACATAGGAAAGCCACACACGCTGACTAAGTACTGAAATTCAACAGCAACCACCCTAATACACACAAACAAAGTTGCGTGAGAACATTATTCAAACGGGCAACAATACACTGCAGCAACATAGAACTACACCAAAAAGAAGTACAGTACCTCTTCCAGGTATTCAAAGACAACGGATACCTGAAAAACTGGGTCAGAAGATGCCTACTACATGAACGACACCAGGAAGATACTACATACCCCAACACACTCATCACACTACCTTACATCAAGAACACATCTGAATTGACCACAAGACTCCTGTGACCACTGGGCATCAGAGTAGCACACAAAACCACATCAATCCTACACCAACAGCTCACCCGAACCAAAGACCCAGTACCCACTATGGACAGGACTAACGTAATACATAATATTCCCTGAAAAGACTATGACAAACATTACATTGGACAGACAGGAAGGAAATTAGTCACAAGAGTACACGAGCATCAACTGGCACCAAAAAGACATGACCAATACTCATGTCCATCCACCTGGATAAGGAAAACCACCAATTCGAAAGGGACAACACCAGGATCCTGGGACAGGTGAAGCAGAGACAAGCATAGGAATTCCTAGAGGTCTGGCTCTCCACTAAGAAAGCCATCAATAAACACATAGAACTAGACCCCATATACACTCCATTGCAAAGAAAAACAGAAGTGAGATAGTCCAGCTCGATGGACACCAGAGTTTAAATAACAGGCGGGAAAATGCAACAGCGCTTCATTGGAGGCTGCACTGATGATGTTACCCAATAGGGTAATGAACAACAAACCAGCTCGGCGAGCCAACCAACAACAGCATCCACAACCCGAGGTACAAATCTACTCCAAAAACTTAGGTAAGCTATCAATAAAGAAGAAAATGGGGTGCAATTTACATTGAGCTATGGTCAGTCCAGTTTTAATTTTGATAATGATTGATCTCGCCTCCTGTGTGCTCATATTCCGAGAATAAGGTTTCCAACAGTGAGATGCTTTCAAGATCAATGTTTCCAATATTTTTCCAATTTCTATGGTAACTTCTTGCAGAAAGTTATAGACATTCTGTCACGAGAATCGATTATTGGATTCCACAATTCTGATAATAGTAAATATAGTGGAAAATATATTCCAGCAGGTTTAATTAATTTTCCTCCTAGGAGAAAAAAATCAGTTCAATAAATTTGAAAGAAAATAAAGCAACTTGGAAGAAAATTTCTCTGCTTATCTATTGTTGTTCCTCCCATGAGACCAATCATTTTCTGTGTTAATTTCTCTTCAGATTTTTTAAGGGTCAATAATTGCCAAATGGAAAAGTACAGCATGTTCCTTAATACTTGTATGGTATTAGCAATACTTCAAGATTGCCAAGGTGAAATGTGGTTCAGTACAAGAAAACTCTTGATATAGGATTTGAAATCTGCATTAAGAATGGCCAATCTGAGGCTTGGTAAGGGGCTGATGACTGCTTAAAATTTCTTTTGCAGCTCACTAAAGAGACTGCATGGCAATTGGTAAGCAACATCTACCTTAACCACCCTTCCTGCTGACAATGACCAGTTATTTGAGTAAACATGGAATTGCTGGTTGCTTTCAAATGCTAGATACCTAAGTAGATACTAAAATGTTCAAGTTCACTTGGTCTTGCTGTGCAGAGAATCTTGGAAACATACGGAAAGACTTTCTGAGATATTTTGCTAAGACGTCATTCATAATCAAGCAAAATTTATTATGGAAAGTTTTTGAAGATTTTATTTAAAAAGAATGAGTTGTACTCCTCCATATTAATGGATACCTTATGGGAGTTACCAAGAAAAAGGGAATGCATTCATGGATGCCTTACTCAGAGACCAATTTCATCAGGATAAGGAATGGAAGGAGGATGTGATGTCATGCAGATAAGCACCAAAAGCTGCAGGAGAGAGGGGTAGGTGAATGTGGAGAAAAAGGTGGCATCCTTCCTTCCTGTTGTACAGGACACCTCACTTCCTTTGCATCTCCTCCAATGCTACATTTGAGAACCTTTCCCTCAGTCACTGAACAAACCTACAAAATATTGTTTTATGAGCAGGCCATACCTTGAGTGGATTTGGGGTATGATGAGTTGTTAGTATTTGTATGTTGAGTCTGTAGATTGCTGGTTTAGCACCACAAGGTAAATACAAATTATGATGAAGAGCAATTAGTACCACATTTTTAAGTATAATTCAGATTTTAATTCTTTCTCCATACATCATTGATCTTTTTTCTGTCCAGCTGATTCTTCCCACTGTCCTCCAAACATATTTCATACCTTTGTAACATGTTGGCGTCCTCCTTCAGTAAGGTCCACTTCTCACATCCGTACATAACAACAGTCCATACCAAACACTTTACAGGTTAACTTTTGAGTAGCTTATTCAGCTCACTGGTTAGCAATTGTCTCTTCTTACTAAATGTGGTGTTTCTCATTACTATCCTTGTTTTTTATTGCATTTTGCATCTGCAGATATCATACTTCCTAAATATTGAATTCTTGCACCTGTTTTAGTTCTTTTTCTATGAATATTTCTTGGTGATTTTGAGTTACGCACAGCTTTGGCTTTGCCAACAAAAACAAGATGCTGGGAAAGCTCTGCAGGTCTGGCAACATCTGTGAAGAGAAATCAAAGTGGACATTTTGGGTCCTCAGAAGGGTCACCGGACCTGAAACGTTAACACTGATTTCTCTTCTCAAGATGCTGCCAGACCTGCTGAGTTTTTCCAACAACTTCTGTTTTTGTTTCTGATTTACAGCATCCGCAGTTCTTTCAGTTTTTATTTGGTTTTGCCAATCTTCACTTTCGTTCCAAACTTCCTGACTGTTGTCACAAGTCTATCTATTAGTTCTAGTAATCATTCTTCTGCATTTTACACAAGTACTTTTTGATCTGCAAATCTAACTAAAGCAATAATTTTTCCACTAACCTTAACAACGTGTTTTCAAACAGTTCTTTTATTATTGCTTCTCCATAGACATTGAAGAGGACAATGACAAATGGCTCTGACTGCCTGTTGGCTCCTCTCACTGCTGCTGTTTGCCCCATTTACAGATTTCCTTTGAGTCATATAACATAAAATAAATAATTATCAAGCATTATATTATTATATGTTATTTTAATTAAAAGCATCCACAAAAAAACACACTGGAAGGACAACTCTTCCCTCTGTTCTTCTTCAGAGATTTTTTGGAACCACTATAAGTTACAAAGTTTCGAGAAAATAACACTATTCAGTAATTTGCTCAAACTTGCAGGCGAACACTATTTGATAATCTGCAGAGTTGAGCCTTTGATCAGAGATACAGACATCTGCCAAACCTGACAAGAGATACAATTATATAGATACAAGAAATACAAGAAATACATTTCTGAAAAAGGGTCTCGACCCGAAACGTCAACTTTCCTGCTCCTCTGATGCTGCTTGGCCTGCTGTGTTCATCCAGCTCCACAACGTTTTATCTCAAGAGATACAATTAAGTTGGAGCTGATCAAACCCAAAATCTTCAGCATAGACTAGAATATTGCATGATATAGGCACATGGTATTTCATAAAGTATATCGTTAATATACTTGATGGATATGAAATGTGTCTGTAGCTATTCTTTCTCCATATATTTGAGGAATATCTTCATGTGAAAGCTTTTGAAATAAAGAATGTATTAATGCAGGAAATAAAACAAGAACTTTCTTTGACTGGCCATCAATTTTCATGCTGGAACCAAACTTGGTTATGATTTACTACCTTTGAGTCAAGGTCTGTTTCTAACACAACATTTTTTAGGAGTCAGCAAGATAATTTTAATATTAGAAAAATCTGCAACAAAGTCCCCCTGGAATCAGACCTTAAACACAATTAGACATTGGCTCTTGTGAACAATTTTCTTTTGAATGTGAGACCAGATGCTTAAGTATACTGCAATCTGGAGCTCCTTATGGTGGGTGTATTGAGTCTCCTAGCTAATGGATTATTACTAGTTTTCTTTGCTATGAAGTAATAGAAACAGTCAATCTTTATACTGTATTTTCCCTGAGGTGCTGTAATAAGAATAAATGCCATTGCTGATTTGCTTCATCGGTCCTTTAAAGGGAGAGCTAGGGCTTTTATGATAGAACATTAAATGTGATTTTATTTTGCATTGCTTCTAATGTTACAAGAACCCATTTTCACAACACCCTATTGCACAGTGCCTTGTGTAATCTTACTTAACTGAGCAGTTTCAGAGATAGCAGGAACTGCAGATGCTGGAGAATCTGAGATAACAAGGTGTAGATCTGGATGAACACAGCAGGTCAAGCAGCATCAGAGGAGCAGGAAGACTGACGTTTCGGGCCTAGACCCGTCTTCAGAAAGGGTCTTCTGAAGAAGGGTATAGGCCCAAAACATCAGCCTTCCTGCTCCTCTGATGCTGCTTGGCCTGCTGTGTTCATCCAGCTCTACACCTTGTTATCTCTTAACACTGAGTACTTATTTGATATTCAACATAAGCACAATCCAAAAATTAGATCAATTTCAATCACATGACTATCCTTCTCTGACAATGTCCCCATATTGTCCATGTAAATGGCACTACCCTCTACGATTTCCACATTTCCAGTGGAGTTGTTGCAAAAGGACCTTCTATAGTGACTTCTAACCAGTGCACTCTTACACAAAAATGTTACCTCAGAGTACAACGGGATCTTGATCAGAATGGGCTGATGGGTCGAGGAGTGGCAGGTGGAGTTTAAAGTTGATAAATGTGAGATGCTGCATTTTGGTAGGGCAAATCAAGGCAAGACAAATACATTTAATGGTAATGTCCTGGGGAGTGTTGCCAAACAAAGAGGCCTTGAGTACAAGCTCATAATCCCTTGAAAGCAGAGTTTCAGGAGACAAGGTAGTGAAGAAGACATTTGGTATGTTTGCCTTTATTGGTCAGTGCGATGAGTGTAGGAATCAGGAGGTCATGTTGCAGCTGCACAGGACATTATTAGCCTACTTTTGGAATACTGTATTCAGTTCTGATCTCCCTGCTATAGGAAAGATGCTGTGAAACTTGAAAGGCTTTCGGAAAGATTTACAGATGTTGCCAAGGTTGGAAGGTTTGAGCTATAGGGAGAGGCTGAATAAGCTTGGGCTATTTTCCCTGGAGCATCAGAGGCTGAGGGGTTATCATATAGAAGTTAACAAAATCATGAGGGGCATGGATAGGCCAAATAGTCAAGGTCCTTTTCCCAGGGTAGGGGAGTCCAAAACTGGAGGGCATAGGTTTAAGGTGCAAGGGGACTTACTTATAAGGGATCTAAGAGACAACATTTTCACACAGAGAGTGGTACATGTATGAAATGAGCTGCTAGAGGAAGTGGAGGAGGCTGGTACAATTACAACATTTAAAAGGCATTTGGGTGGGTATATTAATCGGAAGGACTTAGAGTGATATGGGCCAAATGCTAGTAAATAGGACCAGATTAATTTAGAATATCTGGTCAGCATAGACGAGTTGGACCAAAGGGTCTATTTCCGTGCTGTACATTTCCACAATTCTTTGACTCTATCTGGAGATGTTCAGAAACTTGATCGCTGTGTGAGCATACACACTAGCATGGACCTGTTAGGCTGAGTGTCTATTTCTATGCTGTGAATATTGTGCAATATAATGTAAATTATACAACTTCAGGATCCACACAATTGCCTCATCGACCACCTCTGCCTCCCACTATCTTTGTATATTCTGATATCCCTTTCTGGTACACCATAATTTCCTACAGTTACTCATTGAAGGGAATAAAGTCATCATTGTTTATTGGGACCCCCTGCAAAGCATTTCCCTGTCTACCGTCTCAGGGTGAATCACAATCCACCTTTATTTGACCTCAACGTGATCTTCTGAGCTTTTTCTTTCTATCACCAAGATTGTCCACTTCTACCTCCATAACATCACCAAACTCATCATGTAGAATGGACAAGAACATGGCAAATGAAATATAATTTCAAAAAAGAATAACTTATTGACATTGGTAGGAAAACAGGAATGGAGAGCACTTTATTATTGGTGGGAGATTGAGAAGTGCTAATATCCAAAGGGACCTGAATTTAGACTCACTAAAACCTACACCCAAATGCAACAACCAATTAAGATGGTAAATTCCAAGAGGATTTGCAGACACAGATAAATATGGCTTCCCACAATCACATTGATCCTTGGTGAGACTGTACTGGGGCTATTGTGTCCAGTTTTGGTCTCCCTACTCAATGAAGCATATCGGTACCATAAATGGAATGCAATGAAGGCTCACCAGACCAAACACTGAGATGGCAGGATTGTCCTTTCATTAAGGAGACTGGTGCTGTATTCTGTAGAGTTTAGAAGAATAAGACATGAAATTCACCAAAGTCTTACATGGCTTGGCAGGAATGATGTTGCCACTAGCTGCTGAGGGTTCTGGAAGTAGGGTGTACATTGTTAAAATTAGTGCAGACCATTTAGAATAGAGGAGGAAGAACATCTTCACTTAGAGGGTGTTAAATCATTGGAATTCTCTACCCTGGTCTTCCCTGTGGAGGTTTAGTTGTTCACGACAGGGGACAGGAATTGAGAGATTTCTAGATATAACTTACATCAGGGGAATAGCATCAAAAAATGCCATTGAGATAAAAGATCAGCTATGAACTGGTTGAATGGCAGAGCAAGCTGGAGTGTTTGAATATACTACTTTTGTTCCCACTTTTTAGGTACCAATGTTTCTGTCTCTGCCTCAGCTTATCTGCTGCTGAGGTGCTATCTATAAACTTGTTACCCCCAAACTTGACTATCCCACTGTTTATGATAGAACAGTGAAATATTCCATTCCTTGTTAGTCTCCTGGCTTCAATGCAAACACCCCAGCCCCACCTTAAATATGAGCTCAACCAAAACCGTGTTGCTCACATTCTGATGTTATGATACCAATTGATGCTACTCTGGACAAGCCAAATCCCAGACTGAAATTGGCTGAATAGAACTTTGTTTTATTTATTTAATGTGGTGGACTCTCATTGAAACATAAGTACACAATGCTGTAGTTTTAACAACAAAACAGAAACTTATTTCACAAGAGAATTGAATATAAAAGAAGAATAAACCAAACCATTTATATATAACACAATTTGAAAGGTTTTGAAACATGGCACAGAGTTGATGGGCTGAAGGGTCTTTCTCTGTGTTGTAGACCTCTATGGATCTAAGACCACAGGAGGTGATGGTTTAGTGGTAATGTCATTGCACTAGTTATCAGGAACACAAAGCTTCTGACCTGAGTATGTTAACGACATTAGCTAAATGCTAATGTTAATGCATAAATCATGCAGCTGCCAATGTCTAAATGCAATTCCAGTTGTATCAGACTTTTCATAAGGAATTATATTCACACCTTATGATTGGTAACCTGTAAATTTCCCACCTTGATACTAATTCTTGAAAGTAACAAGTAACACCATTTCTTAAAAGAGGAGCATGATGTGCTAAAATAGGTGTTAAAATATTTCAGCACGACAGCAACAATCCCCATTTTATGTCGCTTTCAATACAATACAATATCCTAAGACACCTCTAATAAACATTATAAGACAAACTATGATGCCAAAACTGTATCAGTAGCTATTTGGTGAGATGACCTAAACTCATGTCAGAGGAGTATGTTTTAAAGGTTGTCTTAAACAATATAGAAAGATGGAACAAGGGCATCAAAAGCTTGGTGCCGAGGCGAGTTAAGGCATGGCAACCTATGATGGGATGATGAAAATTAGGGATGCGCAGACACCAGAGGTAGAGGAACACAGATATCTTGGAGGATTGTGGGCCTGAATAAGATTACTAAAAGTAAGGAGGGGTGAAACCATGGAAGGATTTGAAAACAAGAATGAGGTTTTGAAAATTAAGACTTTGCACGGCTGGATCCCAATACATCAAATAGTATGTCAGTGTTATTATAAAGCATTCAATTAAGTTTTATTTTATAAAAATGATAATACTTGTTACTGTTGCCCCATTGGCAAATTTTTAGTACAATTTAATCTCTATATTTAATTGATTGTGACAAATACTGAGGTGTTTTTGAAAAGGCTGTGTAATTGTAGAAAGAACAATGTTAATGCATCATTACTCAACTACAGGTGTCCAAATTTGATGCAGAAAGTTTTCATCACAGCTCAAATGCAACACTTAAATAAATTTAGAAGAGAAAGTAAAATGTTCGTTTTGTCTTTAACAATTCTCTTCTTATATTATTATGGACGTATTATCCTGATGGAATTACAGGGAAAAATATTCACAGCACTCTGTGGCAAGGAGCTCCAAAGACACTCAGCCCTCTGACAGAAGAAATTCTCCATAATCTCAGTCTTAACTTGGTGCCCCTTTATTCTAAAACTATGCTGTCTGACAATAGACACTCCCGTGAGGGAAAATATCCTCTTGGCATTTACCTTGTCAAGCCCCGATATGTTTCGATGATTTACCAATAAATTTAAAAACAGCTTCTACTCTACTGTTACCAGACTAATGAACAAACCTCTCATGTATTAGAGATAGTGGAAACTGCCAATGCTGGAGAATTTGAGATAACAAGGTGTAGAGCTGGATGAACACATCAGACCAAGCAGCATCAGAGGAGCAGGAAGGCTGACGTTTCGGGTTTGGACCCTTCTTTAGAAAATTTTTTCTGAAGAAGGATACAGACCCGAAACGTCAGCCTTCCTGCTCCTCTGATGCTGCTTGGCCTGCTGTGTTTATCCAGCTCTACACCTTGTCATCTCATATATTAGAGTTGTTCTTTCTCTGCAACTTCCCTATAGCTGTAAGGTTATATTCTGCATTCTGTTCTATGAGGGTGACGTACTTATGTAAGATATGATTTGTCTGGTTAGCACGCAAAACAATACTATATCTTGTTACATGTGACAATAATAAATCAAATCAAATCAAATCAAAACGAGATCACTTCACATTCATCTATGCTTCTTTGTTATTTCTCTGTGAATCTGCAGAGACTGGACCCACTTTTATCTTCGTCAAATTTTTTTTAATGTACCTACAGCTTTTACAGTCCATTTTTATGTTTATTGAAAGGTTGCATTCATATTGTATCTTTTTTTCCTTGTCATTTTTTTAGTCATCCTTTTTTGTATTCTAAAAACTTTCCAACTCACTGATTTATTATTGTATCTGGCCACTTTCTAAGATTTATCTTTTAACCTTATAAAATACTTAACTCCCTTTGACCGGCCATTTTTGAGTTTTATACCTTGGAGGAATGTATCGTTGTTATAAACTATGCACTATCTTTTCAAATCTATCCACTGCCTATATACAGTCATGCCTATATACAGTCATGCCTTTTAATGTATTTTCCCAATTGATCTCAACCAATTGTGCCTCATGTCTTCATAATTTTACTCATTTAAGTTTAACATTCTTGCTTCAGATTGAGCTCGCTCACAAGAACAATGTCAAGTTCAATTAATTTGTGATTGACTCACCCCCTAAGGTTTTTTTAATAATAAAATCATGACATAATACAAGATCTAAAACAACTTGCCCTCTAATTGACTGTTTAACATGATGCTCTAGGAAACCACCTCTAACGCATAGAAGAAAACTATCCTTTACAGGTATAGCATGGGTTTTCCCAGTCTACATGTGGATTGAAGTCACCCCTGAAAACTGCATTGACCACGCTACAAGATTTGATTGATCCATGATCTCTTGATTCACACCGTTCCCAACACTATTGCTGCCTCTTGTCTATAAAGAAGTCCAACCAATATTTGATGCCACTTACAGTTTCTGAGTCCACCAGATTCCATACCTCCTTCTTCTGATCTGCAGTCCTCCCTTGTACTGATCCCATCCCTCACTATCGGCACAACTCCACTTCCTTTTCCTTCCTGTCTGTCTTTCCTAAGCATTGAATATCCTTGAATAGTCAGTTCCCAGTCCTGATCACCATGGAGCCATGTTTCTCTAATGGTAATTAAATTATAACTAGTTACCTGATTTTGGTTTTTAGATAGTCTATCTTGTTGTCAATGCAACGTGCATTGTGGCTCGAATGCCCTGAGCTTTCTCTTTCTGACATAATTCGCATTCAAATCATACTCAATGATTGTCTTTATTTCTCCTGTTTTCTGTTCTCCCTATCACCTTTTCCACTTTCAGTTACCAACTTTACTTCCTCCTAATTTAGGTCAGCCCTCAAGTTCCCATCCCACTAACGAGATAATTTAAACCAACTCCAAAAATACCAGCAAATTTCCCTGAGAGGTTATAAGTACCTGTCCTATTAACATGTAATCTGTCCAGCATGGACAGGCCCAACTTACACCAGCATTAGTCCCAGAGTCTCAGAAATAAGACGCGGTGCCTTCTATGCCAGTTCTCCAGCCATGTGTTCAATGGATTGGCTGTTGATTGGCTGCCCCATGTTCTTATGCTCAATAGCACAAGTCTTTGGGAACAATCCTTAGATTACAATTCTTGAGGTAATGCTTTTCAACTTCTTTCCTAACTTCATAAAATCTGCTTTTAAGACTCATCTCTCTTCCTATCTATGTCCTCGGTACAAATGTAAACCATGACTTCTGGCTGATCCCCTCCCCTACAAGGATTTACTGCAGCTGCTCCATGGCATTCTTCACCCTGGCACAAGGGAGATAATTTATCATTGTGGGATCACACATTTAATATCACAAAATTGTGTTCTGATTACCTGACTATTGGATCCCCTTTCTCTATTGCCCTCCCATTCTTCTTTCTCCCTACCTTTTTTGTAGCTGTGACTCCATTGGTGCCATGGACCTATCACTGGCTGCACTACCCTAAGCAACCATTGCTTTCCCTAATTTCCAAAATGGCATACAAATCGGCAAGCATGATAGAGGATTCTTAGATTAGCTAGCAGAGCTGATGGCCTAGTGGTATTATTGCTGGACTGTTAATCCAGAGACCCAGATAATGTTTTGGGGACCAGGGTTCAAATCCTTCCATGGCTGATGTGGAATTTGAATTCAATAAAAATATCTGGAATAGAGGGTCAAACAATGATCATGAACCCATTGTTGATTTTTGGAAAAACCCTTCTGGCTCACTAATGCCGTTTAGGGAAGGAAACTGCCATACTTACCCAGTCTGGCCTACATGTGAGTCCAGCCCCACAGCAATGTGGTTGACTCTGAACTGCCCTCTGGGAAATTCGGGATGGGCAATAAATGCTGCCTAGCCAGCGATGCCCTCATCCCATGAATGAATAAAGAAAAAAAGCTTGCATGGTTTTCTTGTATTACCTGGTAGTCACCCAGGCCTTCTCAGCCTGTAGATTCTCATCTGTTATGTAATCATTTCCCTCTCTATGTGGTATTCATGTAGACTTGAGTCTTGTGGATTCACAACAGTAAGTCCAGCCACTATCCAACTTCTGAAATCCAGACCTTTAGCTTGTGCGGCTGGTGATATTCCCTGCAGAAGTGTTTGTCTGGGATACATCATGGACATATACCGCAGGATGTATATTCCACTTGGTCCTGTGGACTTACAATCATATAACTCTGAAAACTATTTGTAACCCTTAGAATACATAGAAACCTACCATAAAAAAACTTACTGGTAACCCAACTTTACTACACTTATATTTACTTTATATTCCCTCTATTTACTTTATAAATCTATTTTACTTTGATTTGATTCAATTGTGACTCCCTTTTGCCAATGCTCCTTACTGCAATCCAAGTAGCGATCTCCTCCTTATAAATAATACAATTCTCTATTTTTAAGATATTTAGATTCACTCCCTAGCAGCAGCAACTTCTCACTAAGCAATAAATTTACAGTTTCCCTATGAAGTCAGTCTTGGATTTGTTTTACCATCAGTTCTGAGTGGATGTATCTCACACAGGTCTGGCTGTCTCCACTTCTGGAACATCAGTGAAGGCTCCATGCATCACCCTCCCTTTATCTGCCACATAAAGATGTCTAAAGAGTTCTAATAGAGATTTTTGTCTCTTCTGGTACTTTGTGGTTTGTAATGATCTCCTCTTATCTGTGACTGAAAGATGTCTAACTCTAGTATGTTTCTACAAACACTTTTGATTAAACCATCATACTTGATAGAGTTCTATGTAAGTGTGTCTCTCATTATTCTATTCCACTCTTTCTTCATTATCTCTTGCACTATCTCATTATCATGTCCATTCTCATTTGTCCCCATCTCCCCAAAGTTTCTTTAATTTTTAGATAAACGTTACTTAACTATTTATTTAAACTGTTTACATTCTCACCATCAACCCATCAGACAATTCCCCAAAGATCTGAAATTCCCAGGTTGAGTCTCAGTAATATTCCTTTGCCTAATATAGTATCTCATTAGTATTAATATTGTACTGACATAATATAATAATAGCACTTAGATAGTACAGCTCACCTTGACCTTGTTTCGATCACCATTGATTGAAGGTAATGGTCTTCAACTGTTTCTATAACATGATTAATAGGGTGTGAGATAATCAATGTAATTCTTGACTCATCATCACAAGGTGTGTGGTCATCATATTCATTCATTTCTGCTAATCGTGTTACTAACATTTTCTGTTCCTTCTGAACATTCCCGCTGGAGTTCCAACAATCGCTCTGCCTGCTTGGTGACTGCACCTTTTCACTTCCAATCTTTGCCCCATAGCTTTTGATCTGGAACTGAAGCTGATAAATACTTTGGCCTGTGCCTTCTGTGTTACCTTTTGGCCTTTCTCAATTGGCCTTCAGGTCTGGTATTTGGTCAGAAGTTTTGTTATATGCAATGTAATCTCTGTTTTTAGCCTCCTGCCCATAAATAACTGCTGGTGAATGTCCATGACTCGTGTGTGTTGCTTTGTAATTCAGTAAAGCTGAAAACCAATCACCATTCCTCATGATTAGCATCTTCATAGTTTTGACTTGGCTTCTCCGTTGGCTGTTAGACAAAAAATATAACTATTGACACAATTAATGCTCAATTCTATGATGAATCTTTCAGGTATTAAAGGATGCACTGCAGACAGTTATCTGAAACAATCTCACCTGGAAAAACCCATGTCGAGAAACTGTTTTCTTCAATAATGTCCAGACCCGAAACATCAGCTTTCCTGCTCCTCTGATGCTGCTTGGCCTGCTGTGTTCATCCAGCTCTATACCTTGTTATCTCTTTCTTCAATGATCATTGCCTCAGATGTTATAATGTGAAATCTGGGAACTTCTTGTGCCCTGGAATAATAGTCGAATGTCAACAAATATGCTTTCCCTTGAAAGTCAGAGAGATTTAGTCTCAATCTTTGCCGTGGGCTGTCTGGCAGACTAGAAGGTAATAATAATTGTGATAATAAGATGTCTTCTGATAAGAAGATAATAATTGTGCAAGTGTGGCATGATGATAGGAAATTTTCAATTTCTTCTGAAATTCAAGACCACCAGATAAACTGTTGTGTACAAACACCACATGTGGTTTTCCCATGTGACCTGTGTGGATTGGATAAAGAAATTCCTTCTTCATAGCTTTTGGCATCGTTATCCTGTGATTAAAGATGAGAGGATCATTCACTATGGTCAAATGTTACTTTCTTTCATGATAATGGTACGACAGTTTATCATTCGGGTTATGTTTTGACCAAACCTCTTGACAGAATTTCCTAAACTGGGTATACTCAACCTCTGCCTTTTGTGCTTCTCTGATTTATTGTAACTTCTTCTCAGAAGCTGGTAAAGAATTTATTATGATGGATAAAACTATTTTACTTCTGAAAGGACTAAATCTTATGCTTCAGTTTGATCAACTGTAGCACTTAACAATGTGTTAGCTGTGATCTGAATTTACCGTTTTATACACCATTGTCTGATCATAACACAGTACCGGTCGACATCTAAGGCTCTGGGTACTCAACAACATTTTGATGATCTTTTTTGGAATCCAAAGGTGGAACCAATGGCCTGTGCTTTGTCTCAATTTAAAGCTTAAATTCCATCAAGGAGTCTGAGAATCAATCCCATCCCCACATTACTTTTTTTTATGATCATGAAACATTCTTCTGATCCCATGATTGCTCTAGAAATAGAACATAGAACATAGAACATTACAGCGCAGTACAGGCCCTTCGGCCCTCAATGTTGCACCGACCTGTGAAACCAATCTGAAGCCCATCTAACCTACAATATTCCATTATCATCCATATGTTTATCCAACATGACTCATGTTCACTCATTTAAATGCCCTTAAAGTTGGCGAGTCTACAACCGCTGCAGGCAAGGCATTCCATGCCCTTACTACTCTCTGAGTAAAGAATCTACCTCTGACATCTGTCCTATATCTATCACCCCTCAATTTAAAGCTATGCCCCCTCGTGCTAGCAGTCACCATCCAAGGAAAAAGGCTTTCACTGTCCATCCTATCCAATCCTCTGATCATCTTGTATGTCTCTATTAAGTCACCTCTTAACCTTCTTCTTTCTAATGAAAACAGCCTCCAGTCCCGCAGCCTTTCCTCATAAGACCTTCCCTCCATACCAGGCAACATCCTGGTAAATCTCCTCTGCACCCTTTCCAATGCTTCCACATCCTTCCTATAATGCGGCGACCAGAACAGTACGCAATACTCCAAGTGCAGCTGCACTAGAGTTTTGTACAGCTGCAACATGACCTCACGGGTCTGAAACTAATTCCTCTACCAATAAAACCTAACACACCGTACGCCTTCTTAATAACCCTATCAACCTGGGCGGCAACTTTCAGGGATCTTTGCACATGGACACTGAGATCTCTCTGCTTTTCCACACTACCAAGAATCTTACCATTAGCCCTGTACACTGTATTCCTGTTACTCCTTCCAAAGTGAATCACCTCACACTTTTCCTCATTAAACTCCATTGGCCACCTCTCAGCCCAGCTCTGCAGCTTATCTATGTCCCTCTGTAACCTGCAACATCCTTCCGCACTATCCACAACTCCACCGACTTTAGTGTCATCCGCAAATTTACTAACCCATCCTTCTACGCCCTCATCCAGGTCATTTATAAAAATTACAAACAGCAGTGGCCCCATAACAAATCCTTGTGGTACACCACTCGTAACTGAACTTCAGGATGAACATTTCCCATCAACCACCACCCTCTGTCTTCTTACAGCGAGCCAATTTCTGATCCAAACCGCTAAATCACCCTCAATCCCATGGCTCCGAATTTTCTGCAATAGCCTACCGTGGAGAACCTTATCAAATGCTTTACTGAAATCCATATACACCACATCAAACGCTTTACCCTCATCCACCTGTTTAGTCACCTTCTCAAAGAACTCAACAAGGTTTGTGAGGCACGACCTACCCATCACAAAACCGTGTTGACTATCCCTAATCAAATTATTTCTTTCTAGATGATTATAAATCCTATCTCTTATAATCCTTTCCAACACTTTACCCACAACCGAAGTAAGGCTCACTGGTCTATAATTACCAGGGTTGTCTCTACTCCCCTTCTTGAACAAGGGGACAACATTTGCTATCCTCCAGTCTTCTGGCACTATTCCTGTAGACAATGACGACATAAGTATCAAAGCCAAAGGCTCTGCAATCTCCTCCCTAGCTTCCCAGAGAACCCTAGGATAGGTCCCATCCGGCCCAGGGGACTTACCTGTTCTCACACTTTCCAGAATTGCTAACACCTCCTCCTTATGAACCTCAATCCCATCTAGTCTAATAGCCTGCATCTCAGTATTCTCCTCATTGTGCTTTTCATGTGTGAATACTGATGAAAAATACTCATTTAGTGCCTCTCCTATCTCTTCGGACTCCACGCACAACTTCCCACTACTGTCCTTGACTGGCCCTAATCTTACTCTAGTCATTCTTTTATTCCTGATTTATTTGGCAACCTGAAATTATAATGCTGCAGCATGTATGAAGAAATGAAAATAAAGTGGCTCACATCTACCGTTATCCTGGACCTCGGAATATAGGGATTAGGAAAAGTAGGCCACTTGGCCCTTCAAACCCGCTCCAACATTCAACAAGATCAAGGATGCTCTGGTTGTGGTCTCTTTACTACTTTTGTCTCTGTATCCCATGACTCTGCGACTCCCCTGTCAGAAAGTTATATAACTCATGGTTGAATGAATTTAAAGACTCGGCCAACACTACCTTCTTGGAAAGAGAATTTCATATTTCAACAACTCTCGGAGAGAAAGGCAATTTCCTCTTAACTGTCTGTTAAAACAGACATCTTATTCTTTGACTTTGTACCCTAGTTTTAATCCTGCTCAGGAAAGAAAACATCCTTTGGGTATCCACCATATTAAGTCTCCTCAATATTTTATGTTTTAATCAGATCCCCTCTCATTCTTCAGAACTCCAATGAGTATAAACCTAATGCGTCAAATCTTCTTCATAATATAACCCTCTCATCCTAGAAATGAGTCAATTGAATCTTCTTTGAATCGATTCTGTGGCAATTATACATTTGTTTCAAATGAGGAGATCAGTATGATGTTGTTTGTAAGCCGATTAAGGAGGCATCCACAGCCACCTTTGGCAACCTGAAATTATAATGCTGCAGCATGTCTGAAGAAATTAATTTCTTTTATCTTCACAAATGCCATGGTTTGCTTGATAGTCTGAAGCCATTTATTGACCTTTTCTCAGAAGATACATAAAGGTCATGCAGTTGAGGCCAAGATTTTGACATTCATTGATTGTAGAAAGTAATTTCTGGCTTTCGTTTTTGAGAATCTATCATTATCTCTCTATTTCATCATAGGATTCGAAAATCTAATTCATGTTCTTACAAATTCACACTTTGTGCTCAATGTGAGACCTGTATTCTGAAATGCTCCAAACTTCACAAAATCTTGGTCATGTTCTTCTTCTTCAGTACCATGTACAATAGAGTCATCCACATAACACATTATTCCCTTTTTCTCTTCTAGAATGTGTGACAATGTGAAGTGAAATAAGACTGGTTATGAGCCCTGAACACAACACAACCTCTATGACAGGTGATATTCCTCTTGTATGTAGCATTCGATTAAATTCTTCTTGAAGTTTCCCCAGCAATGAATGTGGTACTCTTCTGGGAGTAATAGCATCTTGAAGCAATATTATATGATATTCATCTTTCAAGTTACCTAGATCCTGAAGAAGCTGTAGGAATTCTCAATGGAATTCTGTTCCATTGTCTTGATAGAGGACTTCCATTTATTCTTTCCAGACCTAGTTGTTTACATGCATTTCTGCTTAATAATGACATTCTTTGTTCTACAAGACATGAAGGGGTGAATCTTATATTTTAGCTAAGTAATATTTTTGTCAAGTTTCATGGAAGGTTTCTCCCCAGGAAGCCTAGTGAGTTTTCTTGCGCGATTGTCCCAAACCCACCTTATTAACTACATGCCATACCCTATGATACTTCCTGTTATCCAATGCTAGCCCAATTCTACCACTCATCATAGATGGATAAACTCACCGGATATCCTAGAAGTCCATCATCCTTGATGCTAGTGCCATTTTTGAACCTCAGCCATGCAACCAGTCAAATGATGGCAGGATGGAGTTGCCCTTCATTGTCAATGTGGTGACTTTGGTGACATGGTTTACAATTCCTTGCACATAAAACAGCACATTCCTACACCTATGGCTGTTTAAACACCAGGCTGCACAACTTGTCAAATCTTATAGCCCTGTCTGACTCAATGCAACTCTCTCACTGTCAGCCAGCATCTTATCATTGCTCAATATGGAGCCGTTATCATAGAATCCTTACAGTGTGGAAACAGGCCCTTCAGCCCAACAAGTCCACCCCAACCCTTGGAGCATCCTGCCCAGACCCATCCCCCTATAACCCACCTAATGTACATCTCCTGAACACTACAGGCAATTTAGCATGGCCAATCCACCTAGCCTGCACATCTTTGGACTGTGGAGGAAACCGGAGCAAACCCGCAAAGACACGGGGAGAATGTGCAAACTCCACACAGACAGTCACCCAAGGTGGAATTGAACCTGGGTCCCTGGTGTTGCGAGACAGCAGGGCTAACCATTGAGCCACCGTGCTGCCCATGAACAGGGAAATGTTCAAATGATTCAAAATCAAACAAAAAGAAGTTGCATTTCTCTTCTGGAATGCTAACAAACTATTTGTATGTTGAGCAGCAAGTGTTTTACAGCCAATTATTGATCATTGCACCCAACTGTCATTCATTTGTTATGGACCAGAACAAACTCCTTCAAAGTATTTTAACTTTTTCTTATTTTAAAGATAAGTGCAAGGTTTTGCATTCCAGATGCAATTTGATTGGTCAAACTACTCAACTTTAAGCAAAACACATTTTATTTTACACTACTATTAAAATACAGACAAAATAAAACTAAAAGAAGGGATTTGGCTTAACTGTAACTCTATCCAAATGCCTAACAAAATAATATAGATATTAACCATCATTAATTAATTATTTCAATACAGTAACATCCCATAAACACCTTGGGCAAAGGCAAATTCAGTAAAGTAGATTGTCTCATATGCATTTCTTGCAGCAGGAAGAGAATCCCAGCTTTTAGCTGTAACAGAGAGGGGAATTAGAGCTTCCACATCCAGCTTCAAGGCCCCAAAAGCTACTGTAAAAATCTAAAACGAAATACCCTGGTTCTGTGAGAGCTTGACCAAGATTTTGTGAAGTTTGGAGCATTTCAGAATACAGGTCTCACATTGAACAAAAAGTGTTCTATTGTGCTGCGTCTATTGTTCCAACTTTTACAAAAACCTAAACTTCACAAGTTCTTTATTTTATTGGCTTTGCGCAGACTGCTTGTCACCTCTGTCTCGACAATTCTTCATTAAAAAAGGACAAAATATAACACTTAAAGCCACAGTGTCATCACATATGAACCCATCTGGCTCACTAATGTCTTTTAGGGAAGGAAACTGCCATCCTTACCTGGTCTGGCCTACATGTGACTCCAGACAAAGAGAGGCAATAGCCTAGTGATATTATCACTGGACTGTTAATCCAGACACCCAGATAATGTTCTCGAGACCAGGTTGAAATCCTGCCATGGCAGATGGTGGAATTTGAATTCAATAAAAATATCTGGAATTAAGAATCTAATGATGACCATAAACCTATTGCCGATTGTCAGGAAAAACCCATCAGGCTCACTAATGCCTTTTAGGGAAGGAAATTGCCGTCTTTACCTGGCCTGGCCTACATGTGACTCCAGACCCACAGCAATGTGGCACCACCTTGAGTTGATACTCCAACCATCTTTTTTGACTTCTGAGCCCCCTCAGTGCAGTTGGGTGATGCCCACCACCAGGTTGCACAGCCCACCCCCGGGGAGCCACAGGGGTGGTAACCACCTATCAACACCCTTCCGTAGCATCTAACGCCTTTCCATGATTTAAGAGCTTCCACCCTTCCTCGTATATCGAATTTCCCTTCCCCTCCACTGTTCTTGATCCCCTCACATCCCAGGTTTCTCTCCTCATTCCCCAGCATTGACACCCTCCACATCTTGATATTCTTTCCACTATTGTCCAGGACTGACTATGGCCCATTCCCTGGACTGTACAGAGATGGACCCTCAGATCCTGACCACACAAAGGGGATAACTGACACTGCCCAAGGCCCTGGACTGTAGTTGGATGCTGCCCTTGGCTGACTTAACCAGGAGCCCCTGACGGAAGGGTGGACTTGAAGAAAACATACTTTTCTACTTTGAGATGTGGTCATTTAGTTGATGCACACGCAGAGTATTTGCCACTTGTTCGATCCCTTATTGGCAGTGAGCCAATGAGACAGCGGCAGCAAGGTTCGGCCATTGGGGCAGCCCAGAGTGGGATGCTGGCAGCCTCATGGCGAAGGCTGGAAAGCCCTGAGTGGGACTACAGCAGTAGAAAGGAAAGTTAAACTCTCTTGAGTTATCTTTTTTCTTACCTTATTCTAAGTTAACGCGAGTGGCGCCACGTATGTCCGGTGAAAGTACACACTTTTCACTATATTTTTACAATGAATACACGTGACAATAAATGATTCAATTCAATTCGTTCAATTCATTTTCAATATTTTTGTTTTGTCATGAACAAGATAATCTTTCAATGTTCCACATCTGCAACAACTGGCAAACCTATACAGCCTGTAAGAATTGACATGACGGATTCCTCAGGCCTCTGGAATCTCTGATTAAATTATGCTTTTTCAACAACAAGGTTTTGGTATTGGCTGAAACATGCAGCGAGTGCCATCATGACGGATTTGAATCCTTCATCGATCTCTTCTACCCCTGTCTCATGACAATATCATCAGCAGTAGGCCCAAAAACATACAGGAATGTACTAACCTGCTGCTTCTGGTCTTCGAAATGCAAACCCGAGGCTGTTCGGCACCTTTGAAATTTTCTTTTTGATAACTCCCAGCTTTGGCCTCTCCGAGAGACTTCGGAGTTTTTGAGTCCCTGTGGAGGGGCTAATAACACTCCAAAAAAAAAGGTGATATTAAATCAGGTGCAGCATCTCACCAAGGATAACATTAGCAAAATAATAGTAATCCAAAATGGCACCGAGGAATGACAGATCCTGAGGGCTAGACCAGTTCCATCACAGTATTTTCAAATAATTTGATTAGAACGTTCCAGTGCAACAATTAAAATTTTTCAAGGCTCTCTTGATTCAGAACTATTTCCCTTGATTGGACATAACGCAAGCCACAGTGCTGTGTAAAGGAGATGTGAAATGAAACCAGGGAATTATAGTAATTTTACTGTTTGTTGTCAGCAAATTACTAAATCAATAAAAATTAAGATAATATAATCTTGAAAACTTTAAAATGTTCACTGCATAGTTTTGAGAAGGGTGACTATTGTTTGACAGACCTGATTATATTTTTTGAATAGAGGTCACTAAAGTGGTGGACAGAGAAATGTGTTTGAATGGTATCCACAAATGTCTAAGAAGCATTTTATGTTTCTACGACCAGACCCTGGGAGAGGTTCTCCATTTCAGTACAGTTGCAGGCAGAATTCTCCAAACTGTTAAACTCCTGGGTGAAGAAAGGTGATCTGGCCCTCCTTCTTTTTTCATCCACCCGCTCGATTGGTTGGAACAAGAATATTTTTTTAAAATTCTCTCTTTTGTGTCTACCACTTCCCCAGACCTGAATGAATTTATATTTTGCAAGGAACCAATTTAAATAGGCTTTCCTGAATTAACAAAAGAATGTGTTTATTAATTACTAAATACAAGAAGAATTAGAAAAACAACGCACCTGCACATAGATCAGAGATGAGAGGTGAATCCACAAAGATGAAAGTTAAAACATAGACACACGGTTCAGAAAGAACAGATATTTGAACTTTGCAGCTGTTGCCATGGTGGTTACCGGTAGCATCGATGTAGGCAGTTAACATTCTTTTTGAGATTTTTTATCCCATTGAGATGCTTTATTACTTTGAGGGTGCTATGTAAATACAACTTGTTAGTTTTGTCTGTCATGACATCAGTGAGAAAGAGCCTGGAAATCAAGCTTCACTATTCCACAAATCATCATAAATGACCAACTCAATCACTAAGATGGTTAATCTGCCCAACTTTGATCACTAGCTAAGACAAAATAAATTCTCCCTAAGTTGCATAAATATACAGAAAAACAGCATTTATTTATTATAAACAAATACCCTTCCACAATGGCAAGACAGATTAAAGACAGACAACCCAGCAGAAATAACATGATCGGAAAACATCAAAAAAGGTACAAATTACGTGGATCAAGAACCCAAACCATAGAACATAGAACATAGAACAATACAGCGCAGAACAGGCCCTTCGGCCCTCGATGTTGTGCTGACCTGTGAACTAATCTAAGCCCACCTGCTACACTATCCCATCATCATCCATATGCTTATCCAAGGACTGTTTAAATGCCCCTAAAGTGGCTGAGGAAGTGGAAAATAAGTGGAAAATAAGATGCTATTCTCACCGTTCTTTTGGTTTCTGGTGATGATATCACATCGTTGTTGACTGCAGCGATCCTCAATTTGGTATCCAGTCAACTGAGCTGAAGATTTTGCTTGAGCTTGAAGTTTTTCTTTTTGGACTCACTCTTAAGATCCTCCATAAGTCCCATGAACCTCCCTCACCACTTGCTGTATTCTGAATGAAATGTTCCACTTTATCGCACAGAACCACCTAGGTCTTCAATTCTCAGTGCCACCCACAGCATTTTCTTTTCTCGTCTGAGGAGGAGATCTTGCAGCGTTCCCAACTGTTCCTTCTTTATATTGCAACTTGTCTTCCTTACATTGTTCCACCTTCTATCGCTCCCGCTCCTGCGCAGTAATGGAAAAGAGATTTCGTTTTATACATCAGTTCATTATTGTTTACCATCACTGCGGCCTGCTTCACAGTTGCTGCTCTTCAATTTGGGTTTTAATTGCTAAAGGTGGTAACTTTTTAAATTTTTCTGAGAGAATAATTTCTCAAAGTTTCAGTCATGGTATTTACTGCTAATGCCTATATTTAGTAATGAAACTTAATTTTCAAATTCAGTGTAGCTTGACCTGCTCTGTTTCCTTAATACAATAAGACTATACGATGTAAGAACACATGCAGGCCATTTGGCCCATCAAATCTATTCTGAGATTCAATGAGATTTTGACTGATCTGATAATCCTCAACTCTACTTTCCTGTCTTTACCTGATAGCCTTTGATTCCCTTATTGATTAAAAATCTCTCCACCTCAGCTTTGAATATACTTAACAACTCCGGCACTACAGCCCTCTGCAGGAAAAGAATTCCACAGATTCACTACCCTCTGAAAGAAGAAATTTCTCCTCATCTGTCCTAAATGTGCAACCTCTTATTCTTGGAGGATGCCGTCTGGTCCGAGACTTGCTGTGAAGCCCAATGAGTTTACTCGCCATTTCTTACTAAATTTGTCAAATTAATTACCTCTCCTGCTCCTGCAGTGCCTCACATGTCTGAGTTCTACCCCATGTTACCACGTGCCCTTCCCAGAACTACTCACCACTCAGCAGATAGCATCCCTTGTGCCTATGCCATACTTGAAAGGCGACTGCGTACTTGGAGAACTATTAGCAATGTGATATTGCATTGCCCCCTCATTGGCAATATCCTGGTACAGCAGCCAAGAAGCCATGCAGTTCACAGTGCCTAACTGGCATGGCTGACACTCCCTCACACATCCAACTGCATTCTCATACCGTAGTCGTGTTTAACCATCATGCCATACACTTTACCTGCCCATAGCTACAAAGCTGCCCTGTCCCCACAGTAGACCCACAGCTTGTCGCTGTTCAGTAGAGGAACATTATATACCGGCAAGCAATTGGACAAATCCAAACATGAGCTTTTATTTACGTACAGCAAAAAGAAACAAACAAAATCAGTAGAGGCTTCAGCTCACCCTGGCAATGGAAACCAGATTTTGAGTTCAAGAGCAGTCCATAATGATCTGCTGCTGCCAGCTCTCATCCGGGTGTCAATGAGCTTCTCTCTGGGTTATAGCACCCAACACAACTGAGCTCTGTCATTGGCAATAGCAATTTTCTCTTATTCCTCCTCCTCGTCCTCCTCAGAAGAAGACTGCTCTGATACTTCCAGTTCCTCAGTATCTAATCACATTGCCTTGTTGCCCCCTATAGTTATGCAAAGCAAACTACACCAGCATGATGTGGCACATTCTGTCCAGACTATACTGAAAGTCATCTCTCAGACCTGTCTAAGCATCAAAACAGCTGCAACAGCTCTATACTCTGCTCCATTGCAGTCCTGGACAGCATTAAATCTGCACATTACCAACGGCTGTTCCATATATCCGTTGCGACAATGTCATAACGTCCAGCAAGTGTGGCTTCTGTGCTTTCACCCATCAAATTGACACTTACCCCACCCACCTGTAGTGGGTGTTGTTCCAACCATTTTCTAGTAGCACTTTGCATCTAGAGAAGGGAAGTTCATGGCAGAGGCGCAGCTCACAGAGACTACTGTTATCACCTGGTCACCAGGTACTCTCCAAAATCCTCAATGTTCCCTATTACCTTGCACTACCCTGACAATCTATTTCAACTCATCACCTCCCACATGAAGACACACCATATTGAATTTCACTTACAACTCTTCTTCAGACCATATCAGACTCAAAACTGTATCTCTGTTTTTCTTTCCACAGATGCTGCCAAACCTGCTGAGCTTCTCCAATACTTTCTCTTTTATTTTCCCTCAAATTTCCAGCATTCACAGTACTTTGCTTTTATTTAACAAAATACAAATAAACTCCATCAGGACATAGGTAGATCTTCTCTACTGTATGATTTGTTGATTCACAGGATTCTAATGAACAGGCAAACATGAAACTTAATACAGAAGAGTGCAAGATGATACATTTTGGTAGAAGAGATAAGAAGAGATAATAGATTTTGTTGCACATATCTGAGGTCTGTGAGGAACAAAGGTTATCTAGGGTGCATGTACATCGATCTTTGAAGATGACAAGTGGTTGGTCAGCAAGAATATGGAATCTTAAGTTTCATAAATAGAGGTATTGAATGCAAAAGCAGGAAGGTTATGCTGAAGATTTTCAGAACTCTGGTTGGGCCTCAACTAGAGTGGCCCATTCAGTTCTGTTTACCACATTTTGGGAAAGATGTGAGGAGCCTTGATAGAGTGCAGAGAAAATTTATCAGCATTGCTTCAGGGATGAGGGAATTTTACTTACAATGTTCAGTTAGAGAAGTTGCAAATTTGTATTCAACAAAAATTAGATCAGGCTCTGATGTTGGGGGAGATTCACAGGAGAGAGTACTGGGAGGTGTACTCAACGTGCACAGGGCATCCTCCAAAGGAAGTACCCTCCTTCTTTACTGCCAAAACATGACTAATCATCCAACTCAACAGCTTGCTTTCTCCCCATAACCTTTGATCCTATTCGCCCAAAGTGCTTTATACTAGATATAGCACTTTGGGCGAATTGGATCAAAGGTTATGGGGAGAAAGCAGGCTATTGAGTTGGATGATCAGCCAGGATCGTGAAGAATGGTGGAGCAGGCTCGAATGGTCGAACGGCTCCCTCCTACTCCTATGTTTCTATGTCAATGTTTTAGCTTGAATTGATGAGCTGGTTTTCTTCATTCCAACTTCCTCAGTACACACATTCTTTTTGTATCCACAAGTGCTCTTGCACATAACTGAAATTTTTTTAACCGTAGCCAAATCACTCATTTTTTTTCATTTATTTACCATCACCAATAAATCATCCATGATTTCCAACTGATTAGTTCACACATAAAAAAATTGAAATGAAAATAGAGCTAAAGTACTCTACACCCTGGTGATGCCCATCTCTTTCTAAAGGCATTGGGCTTATTGGTGGACACCACATGATCCCTCTCCACAGACACATGGGCACAAATGTAGCCACAGAAGACGGGCAGACGTTCAGCAGCTATGACCCCTTCCACAGCCCATTGCCTGGACTTGTTAATAACCAACTCGGCCAGTCCCAGTAGCAACCCACAAGATGGTCCTCTGGCTTGCCCACACTTCTCCACTGGGTACCCAAAGATCAGGAGTGTAGAATTGAAGCAGAACCAAAAGTATAACGTAAGATTTTTCAAACTAGAAAGGGAATGTAATTGGCCACAACAAATATATACATGATCCAAGGACTTCATATAACAAATTGGGCTTGGAGTCTGTAAACCATCTTAATCTGTGATAACTTGGAATTGCTGCATGTAATACCTTCCACCAGACTCTGATGGAAAATGGGAGAACTCCCACAGAAAGAGCCCTCCGTTAGGGATCCGCACAATCTGGTGGTGTGCACACACCTTTCAGTTGAGAAGAAATAGGCCTTTAGCTGCTTATTAATTAGGCAGTTAAGAGTTTCAGTAGGCCTGAGGGTGATTCAGACAGTTGATGATTTATTACTTAACTAGGACAGGTCAGGGGAGAGTGGGAAGCTGATTGGCTACCTATTCTCTCTGTTCTGCATCCCCCTATCTCCTCCACAAAAATTTGCTACTGCGGGCTAGAGAATTCTATTCTATATTTCAGCCATATTTCAGCTGTATAAAGCCCTGGCTAGAACACAACTGGCATACTATGAATAGTCTGGGCGCCATACTTTAGGAAAGATATATTGATCTTGAATGGTGCGCAGCATAGATACATTAGAATGATATGTAGATTCCAAGCATAATATTAAAGAAAATGTTTGACAAGCTTGCATTATCTTCTCCACAATTTAGAAAGTTATAGGGTAAATTGATCATTTTTTTCAAGTCACTAAAAGAACGGATAGGGTGAATGGAAAAGAAACAACTTCTGCTGCTAGGGGAGTCTGGAACAAGGAGGCATTGTTTAAAATTCAGAGCCAGAAGAAACAGGACTAAAAATAGGAAGCAATCCTGCATTGAAAGGTGGTAGAATTTTGCAACTCCCTGTCCCAAAGGACAATTGAAATTAGATAATTTGTTCATTTTAAAATTCAGAATTGATAGATTTATTTTGTTAGCCGGAGATATCAGCAGATATGGGGCAAAGAAGCCAGGTCACAGTTCAGCCATGATTTCATTGGATGAACAGTCTCGAGGGCCTCAGTGCTTATTTCCATTCTCATGTTTCTATGATATAAAACATCCCATGGCATTACTTGAAGATGAGTAAAGAGATCTCCTCATGTCCTGGACAATATTTCTAAAGCAATACCCCTGAAACTATCATATAATTTATCTCATTGATGTCTGTGGGACAGTGCTGTGCACAATTGGCTTCTTCGCTTTTTTAAAACACGAATAACTACAATTCAAATGCATTTTGTTTCTTGTGAAATGCTTCTACTGTCCTGAAACTATTCAAGAAAATATATGAATGCACATATATTTTTCCATGATGCATCATGTACTGAGCTTTGTTCCGAGGCATGTTGTTTGCTTTAGTCATGGGAAATGTGAATAATTATTCTGTTTGAGCTATTAAACTATTGTATCAGTTATTGTACTTCCTCTAATATATGAGAACTTTGTCGCTGTTTATGGTCAGAAGCAAATAATAATAATTTTGCTTTTGGCTAAAACTTATGTAAAATAGACTGTTTTGTTGTTCTGTACGGCAGTGTAATTGTTCCATTTGATAGAGCAATTTGCTTTGCAATCTATTTGGTGATTGACATGACCTTTAAGTTACTTGCGATTATAATTGCTAAATGTTGGAACGTCTATAAAATTAAGGAAAATTGTTCATTACCTCTGCTGTGAAATTTTTCAACAGTTGGTGAAGTATTAATGATTATTTGCTGAAAGTAATTTTGGAATGGTACCATTACCTACATGCAAAGGCTTCATACGAATTATGGATAACACAGTGTGGAGCTGGAGGAACACAGCAGGCCAGGCAGCTTCAGAGAAGCAGGAAACTTGACATTTCGGGTCAGGGCCCTTCTTCAGAAATGGCATTCTTTAAAATTAGTTTTCTTGTATACAGAATTTAAATTTGCTCTGTTAATGAGAAAGACGATATTATATCATAACCGATGTCATAGCAATAACACTATCTCTCTTTATCAAAATGGTAATAACACACTATGAATTTTAGCTCATGTGATGAAGCTGAAAGCTTTTCAGGTAAAGTGATAAATCTCGACCAAAGAAGGCACAAACTGCATTTTCTTTGGTGTATTAATTCTGTAGTCAAGTTCTATTATTTAAATTGATTGCAATTTAAACCGTGAACATGTTGCTTACAAAAATCACAACTCAATGTCCAACCTTAGTTATGATTGTGCAATTGAGCAACATTTATGACGGAATCCTGAGTTAATGAAGAATTATGCTGGCAGCTAATTTGGGATTGTAAATAGAGTTCTCAGAATCACCGACTTGTCTATACTGGAAGATACAAATATTTATACATTGGGCCCTGTAATTTGCAGACAGAAAGAATGTGTGCATATGCTGCATGTGATTAAATGCAACAAAATACAGGATAACCATTGTGTGGGGCTGGATGAACACAGCAGGCCAAGCAGCATCATAGGAGCAGGAAA
>JAHRHZ010000013.1:53363987-53406474 GCA_024137785.1 Ginglymostoma cirratum
TCGGGCCTAGACCCTTCATCAGAAAGGTCTAGGCCCAAAACGTCAAGTTTTCCTGCTCCTATGATGCTGCTTGGCCTGCTGTGTTCATCCAGCCCCACACCTTGTTATCTCGGATTCTCCAGCATCTGCAGTACCTTTTATCACAGGATAACCATTCTCTGGTTCATGTCAATCTGTCCTGTTTAAAGTGTAAACAAAACTTGATAGTTAAATGTCAGTTATCATTAACTGGTGCATCCTCCATGTCAGCTCCTCTGCCAATCAGAGTCTATCTGCTAACCAATCAGCACTCCCCTCATCAAAAATAAATGTTGATTTGTATTTACTTTGCATTTCTCATGAATTTTTATAATGAGTTTAAGTTGAAAACCTTTGACAAGATGTGTCCTTTATCAGTAGTAACCAAGTTCTGTACTATCAAACTACTATAAATAAATACTTCAATAAAGAAATTTCTCACTTGTTCACTCTTAGAGCTCTTGGAAATGAAGACCACTGTGTTGATCATTTGGGGTGTTTGGTAGGGTTATGATGGTACATAATTGATTGGTAAGACCAACCCATGCCCAGAATGTCCTGTTGTAAGTAGGACAGGAGACCTCAGATGATTACGATCTGGATAAGTTCCTGATTTCAGATTTCCTCTCCCTGCGTTTCTTTCCCTGCTTCTGATGATGCATTTGATCACAAAGGAGGCTGCACCATTTGCCATTTGGTTGTATCAAGTACAGAGATCGCCGGCAAACTTCTCCCACGACTAACGGTCAATATCAAAACTCTCAAAAGAAGCCTTCAGAGTGTCCTTGTATGATTTGCTTTGACCACCATAATAGTGCATTCCAGACTCAAGTTTTTCATTGAAGTTTCACTTCAATAATATAATGTCAGGCATTCTGACTACATGACCAGCTGCCCATTGTTGTTATTCACTCAGTATGGCATAGCTGCTTGGCATGTCAGCTCAGATAAGGACCTCAGTGTCTGATGTTTTGTCCTTCCATCTAATCTTCAGAAGATTGCAGAGGCAGATTAAACAGTTGATCTTCCAGACATGATGATGGTAGACAGTTTAAGTCTTATCATCTTTCAAAGAGCAAATGCTACATTGATAAAATATTTCTTTGGACTTCTTTTGTTTGGTATACTTCTTTCAAAAACAGGTTGTACTTTATTTCAGATGTTTTAATACCTTTGTTAAAATAACAAGGTGGATAAGTGTCATTGTTCCTGAATTACTGATTATCACTCTGAATAGCTTATAATTAATGATGCATTTGGTATCATTCTACTTTAAAACAAACACTGAGAAAACTAAGTTAACTTATGTTTATCATTGATTATCTTTGATTTTTTTTTGAGGTGCTTCCACAACACTGACCTGGTAAGGAGAGTTTTCTGTCAGTTTTACACTCTGATGCCAGCTGTGAGTTGCATGACAATAACCAATGTTGAATTTTCATTTGGCTTTCATTCTGTCCTTATACCTTGCAGCAACAACTGGTACTTATGTTGCATTTTTAATGTGTAAAGGTCCTAAGGTGCTTCATTTTAAGGTGAAATATAATACCAAGACATATATGAAAATATTAGCCCTTACTTACTAAGTCAGGGTTAAAGAGATAGGTTTTAAGGAGTGTCTTAGAGGAGGAAAGTCATGTACAGAAGCAGAAAGACTGAGAGAGTTGAAGGCAATGTTATCAATAGTGGAGGAACCAGATTTAGAGCAATGCAGGTCAAAACCAAGCCATGGAGTGATTTGAAAATGAGAATGAAAATTTAAAATTAAGACATTGCTTACTTGGGTGCTAAGGTAAGTCAGTGAACCGGGAATGGGTGAAATGGATTTTGGCTTGACTTAGAAGACAGCTATCAAAGTTTTGGTTGGCCTCAGGTTGGTAGAGAGTGAGAAGCCAGCCTGCATTTGAATAGACAGGTTGGAAGGTAACAAAGGCATAGCTAAAACAAAACTGAGGCAGGGCAGAGGCAGGTGATGTTATAGACCTAGAAATAAAAGGTCCTAGTGATATCTCAGACATGTGGTTGAAAGTTCATTTCAAACAAAAAGTTTGTAAATCAGGGACAAAAACAAAGTTGCTGGAAAAGCTCAGCATGTCTGGCAGTATCTGTGAAGGAAAAGACAGAGTTACTATTTTGGGTCCGGCGACCCTTCCTCAGATCTGATGGTGACCGGGAAAATGTCACTTTATATGTCATGTGCTGAGCTTTTCTAGCAACTTTGTTTTTGTTCCTGATTTGCAGCATCCACAGTTCTTTCAGTTTTTAAATAGATTGTAAATGTTTGACTTCAGTCTCAAACAGTGAGAAGAACGTGTTATAGTTCTGCAATGGCATACCTGTGATCACTGTCTCACAAGGTGTGAGAGGACTAGAGGACTAGTCACAAACAGGATTCTTACTCTACTGATGTGCATTTTTTTCCTATGATGACCCTTTGACTATTTCTCCTGGATAGGCTTGAGCACACCTCTAGAGCTCTTGCTGGCGACAGCACTGGCATGCCTGTGTGGTATATGACAGCATCTGCTCTTCAGTGGGGAATCCACCATAATCCGTCATTCAGCATTTTCAATAAAGACATATGGCTGGAAAGTCATTGGCCCAGCTTCCAACATGCAAAGCAGAAATACTCATGGAATTTAAGAGAAAGGAAGAATTTGTTTTTACTTAATACTTTTCATATCCGCGGGATGTTCCATCGCACATCATAGTTGGAGAGATGGGACATTTAATCACTGTGACAATAAAGGCAAAAGCTGCAATAAAATTATACAGAACAACATTTTATAGACAGCAGTTAGATTAATGAATAAGTAATCTTCTTTAATAAAAATATTGAGGACATTAGAAATCTGAAACAAAAACAGAAATCACTGGAAATGTCCAGCAGTGGACGCACAGTGTCTGAGCAGAGAGAAGCTAGATTTACACTTCAGGTTAATGACTTTATGTCTGATGCAAGATTAAATTTATTTTTAAAATTATTGCCTGGTGGATAAATGTTACCAGGGGATACTAACGGATACCTACCCTGTTAGTGTCATGGAATTTTGTACATCTATCCTGAGGGTCATAAGACAGCATATCCAATATTAGCTAGGATCTTCATAGCCAATGTAACTTGACAATCTGACTCAACAATTTCAGATTATTGTCACAAGCAGATGCATAATTGTTCTGAAATCTGAGTAAGCTGACTCTCTATCCATATACCTTGCTACGTGGGCAGTGCTTCTTGTGGTCTTGGACTCTCTATTGATCTCCCCTCTCCTGTATCCTGAAATGATCTGACCACAGCACGTCTTTGTCAGAGTGATGAACTATCATTTTCATTGCTGTCTGAATGATCCCAGTGAGTCTTCTGTGTAGATTGTTTGCAAACAGTGAAACTTTAGTTAAATACAGGAAACACATGTTGAAAATTGGTTGCAATTGGGCTTCTATTTTCTCTGAATTTATGGAAGACCCAACCCCAAACTATTCATTCTCACCTGGTTAAGATTGTCCCTCTGTTAAAAATTAAGATTTAAATGAAAGGAATTGAATAGACAACTCTAATGTACAATTGGCATGATACTGGCACCGAGTCAAATGGCTGAATGGCCTTCTCCTTTGCTGACATTTGTAAAATTTTATTGAAATCTACCCTGATTATTAACACATACGATACTATATCTTTGTCTTGAGTTTACTGCTGATATCTTTTTGAAATGGTAGAGCCTTTTGTATTAATTGTGTGTGCTTAAGAAGACAGACAGTATTACTAAGGAATGAAATTCTCCTTCTTTCATCCTTGTAACATCAAACATTCCTAAGCTGGGTAAAGCGACTCTGTCCGAACATAACTCAGCTGTAAATCTTGCAAGAAAACTCCCTGCTGGACCGTTTTTCCATTATTCACACCAACCTTCCTAAGAAAAGTTGCTAATTAGCATAGAATGAGGAACAGATTTATACTGTTAGATTCTAGATTGAGATGCCTGCCCTAATGTCACACAGGACCCTCAAGCCACAAGACAAAAGAAATTTTCAACCTCTCAGTTTTGGTGGGATTTAAGCACAGATGTAAAAAACAAGTGTGTACTTCATTGTGTCATCGGATTCCCTTGAAATAAACTGTTTGGTAATTTTAATACTTCCTGAACCAGCAAACATTTCAATGCCTCCCTCAATTTCTGCTTTTGTCGTAGTAAAAATACATGATGAATATTAAGATTAAATTCTCACATCAATTGTATGCCATAATTATCCAGTGAGCCATAAGTTACATGAGAATGTTTATTAGGCAGTTCAATGCTGCTGCAAAGTAATCTGTGCTGGTTAATTACCTTTTATTGGGAAAATGTGAACATGAAGATATTGTTGGTTACACTAGCACTTAAAGTATTTCAGACAAGTACTTTACTCCGTTTTAGTCCCTACACAGCAGCGTTAATTTTGGAATCTTTATTTTGCAAGGACATTATGTGAACATAACAATACTATTAGAAAGTAAACGAGATATTGATTTTGATGATCAGATGATATATATACTGTTGTATCCTTTACATAAATTATTTTATGATAGATTTATTCAGATAATTTTAAGATTTTATGACATTATATAGAGTTTATTAGTTTTAGTAACACTCTGAAGTATATTATGATCTACCAGATCGATTTAATGATGTTATACTCTGAATCTGGCGTGCAAATCTGTAATGTCCACTCATCTATGTGAAGAAAAAGTTACTTCACCAACTTCCATAAACTTATAAACTTCCATAATGTAAAGATTGTATCTTTACATATTTTCATGGATTTTTGATTATGGAGCAAAGTGGGGAAATGAATGTTTTAAAAACCAAGGTTTGTGGAAGGGAATACTGCACTTTTTCCAATCAAATTAAAATGTTTACACTACTACTTTTTCAAGCAGTGGGGCAAGTTGACTGTATATGGGCTTACACTAGTTGATGCATGCAAAATGAGATTTGGTCAGCAGCAGGTGAGCCAATTGATCGATGGAATGCTACTCTAATTGTCAGTTGCATACAGCTGCTTGCCAACAACTATGTGATGAACTCCTAGGCAGTCGAACAGACCGTGGGTGTGAACTATATGCCCAAAAGCCTTCCAACATTCAAAGCAGGAGGTGGTTTCTCTCTCTCTCTATAGTAAAAAGATGCCTAAACTCTGAAGCAGGCCAGTATAATTCCCTCACTAGTTGCTATAAGCTGTGTTTTTTAAACAAATAAACAAGAGACTTTGTGATTTGTAAAGCAGTAACTCTGTATCTGGAAAACAGAGATCAACAAGCATTTAATATTTAAGTCCTGAGAAGTGAATGGGTCATCTCACTGAACCCTACAGACTGGGAGCATGGAACTGTCTTCCCAGTTTTCCATTCCACCCAAAATTATTCTTGATGAAACTAATGATGATATTTTATCATGAAAGCATTTTGGGACAGTGAAGATGCTCCACTCAGAATTTTTATTACCTCAAAATTTTCCCTTAGCTTTCTCTGTGGTAAGAGGAACAATTCTAGCTTCTCCAAGTGCCATAGATACCTGATGTCGGCCATCTCTGCCCTTGCGATGATGCCCAAAATTGTACTCCAGTTGAGGTCATACCTGTGCTTTCTAATGCCAAGGTCCGGCATGCTTTCTTTGCTTTTGCATTTAATGCTTGAATTTACAATATCAAGTCACTAAAATGTTTCTTCTAAATGCCTTTTCAAACATTCTGCACCTTCAAATACTTGGGAATGTGTATCCTCGGACATGAGAGTCCTAGTGCTCCAAAGGTCTTCTACATTTTCCTCACCGTGTACTATGATGTGACAGTTGCACCACTCAAACTTCAAACTTCAATTTCCTCAAGTTCATTTCATGAATTCATTGTTAAGAAAAACAATTGTCCCAACAGCAATTCCTGGTAGAGACCACCACCATACTCCTCTCCAATAAGAAAGTTTCTATTTTATACCACCTACTTCCTAATGTCTATCCCTGATGCTAATTACGAATTCAAGTTGCCATCCTTAAAGATATGTGCTTCCATTTTTCGAATAACAGTATTCTGTTTTTTTTAATGTCTTGTGAAAATCCATCTACTGCACTAGGTTAACAAGTCTCTGTTATTGCATTTATGAGCACAGTCAGGTTCGTCAGATTTTTTCTCTCAATAACAAATATGTTCTAGCTGTCCATTATTAAACTATACTTCTCTAAATGAGAATTCATTTAGCCTTTAATGATGATCGCTGGACCTTTTCCCAACACTGCTGTAAAGCTGACTGGCCTGTAATCAAACCAGATAATCTCTCTCCTCTATCTGAACAGTGCTGTACCATTTGTAATCATCCATTCCTCTGGCACTGTATGCATATCCAAGAAGGACTGAAAAATTCTGGTGGGCATTCCTGCCGACTACACCCATTACTTAGCATGCATCCATCTGTGTCCAAAAATATTCGGAGTGTGTGGGCAAAGTCAGAAATTGTCCCGACTCCCATTTCTTGAATCTGTGATGAAAATCCAGCAATCAACTTTGAACAATGATAGTGTATACTTCAATGGCAAGGATTTTATTCATCCTTGTTATCAGAGCAGGTAGCAGGCAGGGGGCAAAAAATTGATTGACATGATGGCAAATGGGGCTTCTTGCCCATCACCTACCTGCTTTCACTGGAATATTAAACATGGAGGAGTAGGTGTCAGGTGGCCTGCAAGCCCTCATGCCTAATCAATGATGATTTTAATCTTCATATGCGTTGAGCTAATCAGATTGACAAATGGAAAATGTGTTCATAGAGGGTGTTGGAACAATTTCTTATATCTGTACATTCTAGTGCCTACAGGGGATTTTAGATTTGGCAATGAGCAATGAAATCAGAGTAAAAGACCTTTCAGGTAGCAATGATCACAACAAGGTAGAATTTTACATTCTATTTGAGGGTGAGAAAGGTAGCCTGAGGCAATAATCGAACACTTAAATAAAAGCAGTTACAAAGGTATGAGGATAGAATTAAAGTAAGTTGGTAAAATAGGTTAAAAGCTAAGACATTTCGGACAATATTCCATAACTCTGAGGAAAGACACATTATTGAAAACCGTTGTGAGAAAGAAAAATGCACATCCTGGATTGAGGAAGTTAAGCAGAGTATCAACTTGAAAGAAAAATACACAAAGAACCATGAAGATTCACTGTAGGTTGGAAGATAGGAAAGATTTTAAAAATTAACAAAGAATGACTAAACAAATAACAGAGAGGAAAAAAAGAAGTATGAGAGAAAGCTGTCAAAAATAGTACAAACATAACTAGAAAGTTTCTACAAGTATATAAGAAGAAAAGGCATGACTAAAGTGACCATTGTAAAGGTTGAGAATCGGATGTTAATCATGGGAAAAGCATGGCAGAAGAATCGTATAGATAGTTTGCATATATTTTTACTGTAGAAGACTCAAAAAAACCACATCAAAAATGTTTGAAAATCAAGAGGTAAAGGAGGGAGTTACAAAAACTGTCATCACTTGGAAATAGATACCAAAGAAAACTGTTAGAACGAAAGGTTGACAAAGATAAGGATATACTACCCCTCCTCTTCGCAAGAATATGCTTAGTTTGTATCCAAACTATCTCCACCTGGGCTGGATGGCTTTCATGTTAAGGTCTTAAAAGATGTGACAAATTGGTTGTGATCTTCCGAAATTTCATAGATTCTAGAAGAACCCAATGGATTTGAAAATTGCTTATGTAATATCTTAATTCAAGAAAAGAGGGAGAGAGAAATCAGGAGTCTACAGGTCAGTTAAATTAACAACTATCATAGAAAAATCCTAGAACACAATATTGAGTAGGTAACAGCAGAACATGAAAGAAATGATAATGCAGTTGTGCAAAGTCAATACGATTTTATGAAAAAGAATTGTGTGTTAGACACATTTAAAATTCTTTGAAGAAGTAACAAGCAAGATAGATAAAGGAAAACCAGTAGATGTGATAGCATTTAGATTTCCAAAACCCATTCAATGTGGCGCCATAGCAAATACACTACTCAGAATAAGAGTGTAGGGGGTAACATGTTAAAATGGATAGAGGATTTGTTATCAAATGCAAAGTGGAAATTCTGGATAAATGGTTCATTTTCAGGTTGGCAGCTTATTACTAACATAGTTCCACAGGGCCCTCAACTAAATTCAATCTTTAACAATGACTGGGACAAAGAAGACTAAATATATGGTTGCTAAACTTGCCATTAACAGAAGGGTATGCAGGGAAGCAAGCATTCAGAGTCAACCTGCCTGATATAAATTTTAAAATTTGTGTTAGCTTGGTAGTAAACTGTCAGTCATTATCTAACTGGTAAATCTCTATGGTAATACTTCTACCAATCAATCAGAGTCCACGTGCTAACCAATCAGTCCTCTCCTCTCATACAGCATTAATATTATTTTCCCTTAACTTGACAATTTTTTGCAAATAGTCCCATAGAGTATAAGATGAAAATATTTGCCAAAATATGCCCTTTTATAGCAAAGCCATTTAGATTACTGTTGTTTTGAAATAATACCAGGATGTATGATAATGTATATCAATTTCTGCATTTCCTTGTGGACTTCTCATGGCAACGACCAGGAGGTTTATTTGAAATACTGGGAGATTCCTAAGAACTCCAGGGTGGTTGGTAAACTAACAGCAAATAAACTTGAAATTTGTAAAAGCTGTATTAACAGTCAATGATTAAAAGGATTATATTAAATTATCTGCATATTATTCTAATATTCAACATTAAGAAGAATAGCATCCACACTGGATATAAATGTCCTTTGCTTTAAAATCTCAGATTTGTTCCAAATGCCTTTGGCAAGGTGCATCTCAATATTAAATAATGAAATATGTCCACAATGGTTATTGGCAGATAAAAAGCTTTAAGTTTCATCAAGATCACAAGCACGTATTCAAGGTCATAGAAGTGAGTTCAAGTGTAAATTCTGACAGCAGTGATTTGGTGACAGTGACAACCCGTCTTTGCAGGTACTGGGAATAATAGAACTTCAAAATTCTGTCTTAAGTTAAAAATAAATTTGTAACAGTTCTTATATCAATCATTGACTTTTGAATTAGCTTGAAAGTCGTTCATTCTTCCAAGGATGTTTCTGGTCATGAATAGTTCTTGGAATGGGCTTGAAATACCAAGACGTAGGTCATTATGATATGTTTCTATTACATTAGGATGTGTGCTTTGGTTTGAAAACAGCAAAAACAAAATTTATTGGAATGTATCAATTATATCATAGTCCATTACAGAACCAGCACTAGAGTTTATCTCTGGATTATTTAATCATCCTTCATTATAGTACGGTTTTAAATCAAATGAAAGGACACAGACTTGAAACATGCCTGTTCACTGGCCAATGAGCTGCGAGCAAAGCCCATGCAAATATTCCCGGGCCACACCCCTATGACAACAAGTCGATCAGCCACCTACGTGGTCAGCTTTGGGTTTCCTGGGCTTTGCCAGCAAGATGTCCCACCTCCAAGAGCTGTCAAACAAATCAGAAGTTATTAACTGTTCAGTAACAACAGCGACACTGGCAACAGTGGTCATTGCCAGTATTACAGTAAGCTCTAGATGGGGGAACAATTACGTAGCTGAAGAATTCAGGTCAATGAGATAGGCTGATCAAATAGAACTGTGAGGAGAGAACAGAAGGAAGGCAAGATAAAATAGAAAGTGCTGAAGAAGTGCAGCAGGGCTGTGCGCATCTGTGGAGAGAAACATAGATTTAGTGCTTTGATTCTGATATGATTCTTGCTCAGCCCAAGATGACAGGAGAGTAGGATGCTTCAGATGGAGCTCATCCACTTCATCCATCTCCTTTTCTTTCTTTTCTCCCTTTTCTTCTCTTTTGTGATTTAGTTTCTATTTTTCTCTCTTCTTTCTTCTCTCAGCCATGGACTCCTGGCTTTGGACTCAATGTAGATCTAGCATGGTGGCCTCCTGGTCTGGTGAAGTGGAATTTCAGCCTGGCATGACAGCCTCTTGGCCCGGTGTGGTGTGGTGGTCTGTTGGCCTGGTGTGGCGGTCTTTTGGTGGTACATGGCGGTCTCTCAGCCTGGCGTGGCCTCAGCATGGACTTCCATTCTCAAGATGATTCCTCAAAGTACAGTCCCACCATGGCTGAGTACTTAAGAAGACTAAGCTTTATTTGTTCATTTGCTACTTAAAGCTAAGAAGGTCTACAAGTGTAACTTCTAACCTCATGCTGTCAGCGTTACACTATACTATAATTACTGCAATGTTTAACTTTTAACTATCTTCTCTCTTTCTAACTTGTTCTTAAGATTCTGCACCTAGGTACTAATACCTAAGATGGCGCCTTTGGCACTCATGGTGACATTATGCACTTTTTCACTGTACTCCTGTGCCTCTGTACTTGAGTACACGTGACAATAAAAATCAAATCAAATCAATACACCAGATCAAGTAGAAGCATGTAAGACACAAAATGCAGGAAAGTCATCTTCAACCTCTATTTCTTTTAGGGTTTAAAATAGGTGGAGTTGGAGAGACAATGGCCTGTCTATCCCAAGCCTTCCTGCTCTGTTGTATGATACTTTTGCTGTTGTATGTTTGGCTAATTCAGCTCAGAGCCATTATCGAGCCTTTTGTAGGTTTGAACAATAGCTGGTTTATTACATATTGAGGAACTAAGTAGAACTTCACAACAGCAGAACTAACTGTTTTGAAGCCAAAATGCTTCTCTCTCAAGTCTACCTCAGAGTAGAAGGCATTACCCTGTTCCAGACATTAACACCTTCCAATCCATACACTGCGGTCCCTCCCAGCCTGCTTCTGAAGTACAGTAGCGTCCAACAATGGTTCTGTTTCTCTGTACATTCTACCAGACCTGCTGAATATTTCTGTCATTTTCTGTTTTATGTTTCAGATTTCCAGCATAACAGTACTTTCCTTTCATCTGTTGTGAAGGTGGACATTTTAAATGCAAAAAGAAAAACAGAAAGTCTTATATTTATAGATCACTTCTTGGGAATCCCAAAACACTTCACAGTCAAGCATTTCTTTGGAGATATAAACAGCATTGTAAGTAGGAAACATGGCAGTCAGACTGTGCACAGGAAATTACTGCAGCACCATGAGAATAATAATGAGAAGTTCATGAGAAAAATGATTTAGAAAGAAAAATTGGTCAGGTCTTCATCAGAACAGTGACATATAATATGTTATGTCCACATAAAGGACAGATGAGTCTTGGTTTAACATTTTATCTGCAAGATGGGACCTTCAATAATGTAACATTCCCTCAGTAGGACACTAGAGTGGCAGACTTGATATTCATGTTGAAGTCCTGTAGTTGGGTTTAGACCCACAGACTATGATTTTTGCTTCCCATTTGGCAAAGTAGAGGCAAGATGTGTTCTGGCTCTGCACCATTACAGGAAACATGCCCTTTGACATCCATTCTGGAGTAACGGCGCTGTTTGGCCTGTGGGCCATGTGGCACCAGAATGAAAATGGAGATAGGTGGAGACTGGGCTCAAGGCTGGCCTCCTGCACCAGCATTATTGTGCATTTCGATAAAAAATGGAAGCAAATAAAAGAGTCCCTCCAGCCTTCACTTCTCACATCCTTCTCTTTACCATAAAACTTCCATGCCCACTCATACCACCCACATGGCATCTCATAACCAATGATCCCACAGCCTAGTCTAACCCCTTATTGCCATCCTAGAAATATGGATGCTCCCTAACCATCCAAAGGTTCCCTTTTACCCCATTGTCCCCTCTCTCAATGTCAAATTTTAGCTGTGTACTCAAAACTCTTGCCCTTAATACCTGCTGCAGTAACGTACATTCAACACTTTTGTAATCCTTCTGTCACTTAGTACCAACTCATGACAATATGTGTCCCCCATCCACCAGCCCTTGCCTTCTCTACTTCATTATGTCTCACCTGGTGTCCACCATGGACAAACCTCAGGAGCCATGCTGACATAAAATAAACTTAGGTGTGAATTGATGACATCACTATTTTACCATAACACTATACTATATATTGATAATGAAGAGAAGCAAGGAAGTCTTGTTACAACTTTATAAAGCATTGGTTAGACAACAGTTGGAACACTGCGTGTAGTTCCTGTTGCCACACTATTAGAAGGATGTGATTGCACTGGAAAGCGTGCAGCGGAGATTCACCAGGATGTTGCTTGCGATGAAAAATCTCAGTTATGAACAGAGGCTGAATAGGCTGCATTTGTTTACTTTGGAGCAGAGGAGAGTAAGGACAGATCTAATTGAGGTATACAAATTATGAGAGGCAGAGACAGAGTAAATCGTGAGAATCTTTTCCCCATGGCAGACGGATCTAAGATCAGAGAACATAAATTTAAGATGAGGAGTACATGGTTTAGAGGAGATCTGAGAAATTATTTTTTCATCCAGAGGGTGATAGAAATGTGGAATGCACTGCCTGAGAGAGTGGTAAAGACAGGTACTCTCGCAACATTTACAAAACATCTAGATAAGCACTTAAAACGCCAGGGCATAGTAGACTATGGACCTAGTGCAGTGAAATGGGTTTCCTGTAGTTTCGTGTTTGTTGGTTGGCATAGACATGGTGGGCCAAAGGGCTTGTTTCTAGGATGTATGACTCAATGACTTTATGACGCTTATGAATAAAAATCACGCATTTAAACTCCTTGAAGAGATCACATATGAAAGTAAACATTTGCATTTCGAGTTGGTTTGACAAATTTGACAGCTTTGAAAATTCTTCAACAGCTTTGAGTACCTAGACAGACTTGACAGTTCTTTGACATTTTTGACACCTTTTTCAGTTCTTTAACAGCTTTGATAAATCCATGAGTTGAGGTGCTGTTTGGGCACATTTCTTTCTATGTTGTACAATCACAAAAAGTACCTGACAAGAGTACCGAGGAAACCTGACACCACCCCCACCCATTCCCAGGTCTTCTGCATCTTATCCACTGGTGTACTTTCACTTCTCCAATGGAGTATCCTAGCTATCCAAAATAAATTCACTGTAACTGAACTGCTCTTCGCACAATAGCTTCAGGACAGGAGAGATGTCAAAATAGCATTTAAATTGAAGCTGATGGCTATTTAAATGGTCAGTCAGCGCCTTGAATCTTGCTGGCATGAATTCTGGGCATTCTCCAAACCCACCCACACAAGAAAATGGACATAGCACATTCACATTCAAGAGCAGGACTTCTAATTTTTCGCGATTTCTACCATTTTTGCCATAATAGAGAGGTTCTCTGTCACAGTGAAAATCTGGGCCATAATCTGAGTGCAATTGCTACCAATGGAATTAGATGACGCTCTAATTTAGAAATCAGCCTCCCACATCTCTTCTCTTGAACAACATTGGTTCCTCTATTGGTTCAGGTATGTACACATGTAAACATGGCAGACAGACATAAGGTCTTTTATGTATGCTAGAGACGGGTCTAATCCCATTTCTAATATCCATTCAAAACATTGCGTTGTCCAACGGGTGTTCTGCTCTGAATTACTTTGTCTATTGGAAGCCATCGAATAAAAGGTGTAGTTCAACGGGTAATTTACTTCACAGAGGGAGAAATAGAATCACCCTGAGTAAAATTGCTGGTCTCCCCTTGGCCCCTTTCTATCACTGCCTCCAAAATGAGGGTTGGCTGACCTAACATTCATCTGAGCGTGTCTGGTGAGCTGCTCAGAGATGTGTGATTGGCATCTGTAACACGCCAGTCCTATTAATAGAGGGCACAAAACCCAATGTTAATTGGATCTTGTGCCTTCTTGTTTGGTGGAAGTCTATTTTCTTTCTGTCTGGTTCCCACTAACAATTTGATACAACGTGAAAAACAGAACAGAATTATGCGTTATATCCATTTTTTAAAATCCTGCTGCTCAGATATTCTAGGATAAAGTGACAGTAAATTTTAGATCAATTCCTACCCAGCTTGTCATTGCATTTTTCTACTATCATAGCCATTTATATTTCTACAGCACCCTTCACTTCCTCAGAGTATCTCACAGTGTTTCACAATCAACTAATTATTTCTGAAGTGTAAACAGCTTATTTTGGAAGCATATGCAACTGCCAATTTGTGCATGCCAAAAAGCAACTGAGTTAAAAGAATAATTAATTTGTTTTGGTAACGTCGAATGATGAATATTAATCTGCTGTTCTCAGAAGAGCATGGGTGAACAGTAGTCTTTTATAAGCCCACCCCAATGCAAACAGATTAACCTCCTATTCTGTAGAGCAAGAGCAATTACAGATATAAAGGGTGGAGGAAACCATGCTTCAAGAAATGTATCAATGGCACACAGCTACAGAATAAAGTGTAGGATATGGAACATGTAAAAAGAAGAGCTGCAACTTACCATTGAGATTGCATTGAGATCATTCTCCAACCATGATATTATACATATATAAATTTCATAGGTTTGTTCAAAAGAGCACACAATTATAACCAAGGTGATGGCAGTTCATTTTTGGGCAAAACTTGCTGAACTTCAGTATTCTGCAATAATCATATTTTCAAAGCCTATGCTATCAAATTGAATAAAGCCATAGTGCTGGGAGATGTAACATCTATGTTGTGACCTTAAGAATTGACAAGTTTTGATTACTTTAGATAAGACATTGCCAACTGACAATGGCTGACAAGGTTAAAGACACAAACTTGTTTGGAAGAATGTCAGCACAGCTGAGTTCAGCTGAAGAACATTGGAATGTAAGAACTGGCCTCCAGCATGGTGATGAAACTTTAACTCAATAAGGGACAATCAGTTTTAAATTTCAGTCCTGCAGGGAGAGGTGATCCAGTGAACTAACGAAAACCTACAGTCAAATTGGACCTGACCAGTTATAGGTAACTTGGTGACCAGCGCCTTCTGATTCCATAGGTGAGAATTTACAGGGGACAGCATTCTTTGTCCCACTTTCCCAGCTAAAAAGTCCGTGGAGATCCCATTCACAATCTGGGTGGCTGCCCTGCAGCAATTTAAAATTGGGAGCAACATTATTTGCTTGAAAGTGTGACTTCCACCCCTGCCCAAAAATAGCCTGCCCTGTTGAAGCTGCCAGTCTTTCTGCAAGATGTGGGATGCTAGGTAAAACAAGCAGTTGGAATGGGAATGGACGTTAAACTACCATTAATTGTTGGGATACCTGTTACATCCCTTGCTCTCTGTAAATTTACACACAATAGGAATGGAAAGGTCACCTGTTAGATTTGACATCCCCCAGCACGTGGTTCAAACACACCACTATGAAATTTGGATCCTTATTTCTGTCTTCGAGTACTTAATTAACAGTGGATTGAATGTTCGACAAAGAAGTACAAGAACTGCAGATGCTGGAAATCTGACACAAAAACAGAAATTCCTGGAAAATCTCAACGGGTCTGGCAGCATCTGTGGAAAGAAATCAGATTTAACGATTCAGGTCCAGTGACCCTTCTTTCGAACACTTCAAAAGAGTTTTGATGGAACTGAAAAAGTGGAGAGCGGTTTCACTGTTACTGCAATTCTCAGTCAGAACTCTTAAAACAGTTCAAACTGGGAAAAAGTGGTAGATTAGATAATTGCTGCATCTATTCAGTACTGCATTGGAATACCAACCTGAATGATATGCTCAATCTCTCCAATGAGGGCTAAGGCCTACAACCCTTTGACTACATAGGAAGAATGTAACCACTGACAGAAATTAATTTTAATGCTACAGGACAGAAGGAAACATCTCAAATAGGTCCCGCTCTTTCCCTGGTAATCCTGTCACTTTAATTTACTTTTAAAATGCCTTGGGGTTTGCCCAAGGAATGCTACTCACTCACAAATCTATCACCTTCACTGTGGGAGAAACAGTATGTCATATAGGTGCATGACTTATATACATATTGGCATCATTTATTTTAGACTTTGAACTCATAGCATATGGAAGTTTACTGATCAAAGAATCATAGAATCCCTACGGTGTGGAAGCAGGGCATTCATCTCATCAAGTCCACACCACCCCTCCAAACAGCATCCCACCGAGACACAACCCCCTACCCTTTCCTTGTAATCCTGCATTTCTCATGGCTAACCTGCCTAACCGACACTTCCGGCACGATCATCAGACGCCATTTCCGCCACGTCCAGCAAGATGCCACCACCAGACACATATTCCCCTCCCCTCCCTTGTCCGCCTTCCCTCCGGGACACCCTGGTCCATACTTCCTTCACCCCCAATAGCTCCCCACGGCCCTATGGCACCTTCCCCCGTAACCGGCAAAGGTGCAACACCTGCGCATTTACCTCCTCCCTCCCCAGTATCCAAGGGCCCAAACATACATTCCAGGTGAAACAACACTTCACCTGCACTTCGAAGAATCTAGTCGACTGCATTTGCTGCTCACAATGTGGTCTCCTCTACATTGGGGAAACCAAGCGTAGACTTGGCGACCGCTTCGCAGAACACCTACGTTCTGCTCGCAAAAAAGACCCTGAACTACCTGTTGCCTGCCACTTCAATGCACCACCTTGCTCCCTGGCCAACATCTCTGTCTCTGGCTTGCTACAGTGTTCCAGTGAAGCCCAGGGCAAGCTGGAGGAACACCTCATTTTCCGCTTGGGGACCCTATAGGCCTCTGGACTCAGTATTGAGTTCAATAATTTTAGGGCCTAAACTCTCCCATGTCCCAGCCCCCACCCAACACACCAGGCCTTGCTACCACATAGCCTGCCACTACACACCCTCTGTTGTTAGTCACTAACAGTCCCCATTAACAACTTTTCACCCTCCAAGCCTGATCGTTAGCAACTCCTTTGTCTGTCCAACTGTCTTTCTCTCTCTCTGGGCTCTATCCTATCGTTTACTCCCTACCCCACACACCTCCCTATTTTCTGCATATAAACTGACGTTTTCCCAGCCACCATCAGTTCTGAGGAAGGGTCACCAGACCCGAAACTTTAACTCTGTTTTCTCCTCCACAGATGCTGCCAGACCTACTGAGCTTTTCCAGAAACTTTGTTTTTGTTTCTAACCGTCACTGCCCTGGATACTATGGGCAATTTAGGGCAGCCAGTTCAACTAACCTGCACATCTTTAGACTGTGGGAGGAAACTCACACAGAAACAGGGAGAATGTGCAAACTCCACACAGATGATTACCCAACGGTCGAATCGAACCTGGATCCCTGGCGCTGTGAAGCCGCAGTGCTAACCACTGGGCCACCATTTCAGTATTTAGTCTTCCTGGAAGCAATTTGTTTTATTCAGTTTGAGAGAGGGAGGTCCAGGCATAGTAATCAGAATTTGTTTACCTTGGGAGTTTTATGAGCAGATTGAGTAAACATTGAGGAGCATTAGTTTGCTTTCAATTTAGAAAAGACAGCAATTAATTTTTTTGCTAAGGAGAAATCCTCATGGATTGGAAAGATTTTGGATTCAGTTCACAGAAGTTCCATTTAAAATTAGATGCATGAGACAGTCTTTCAGAGAAAGAAGTTGGCTCAGAACAGTTGTAAAATAAGTTACCTCAGAGTAATATTTTAGTTTCAAAGACCAGAAATGATGTGTGAAGAAACCTGAAGGGGTTATTTGAGGCTGAGAAAGTTTGTATTTAGTTGTGAAATGAATCAAGGAAGAGGCTATCTCTCTCATTAGCGGAATTAAAAGAAACAGTTAGATCAAATCTATGGATGCGATTGAGAAGCGAATTCTCTCTGGTGTTTGAATACTGTAAAGTGATGGTGTTAGAATAGATGGTATTCTTTTTAAAGTGTTTCAAAACCTTTTGAAATGTGTTATGCATAATGGCTTGTTTTCTTCTATTTTCTTTTCTTTTGCATAATAAATGTCTATCTTATTGTTAATAACAAATCTGTAGTATTATGCGTTTACGACTCAGTGAAAAATCACCTCATTAAATGAAAAGAAAAAAACATAATCTCAAACAAGATATCAGTCTGGGATCAGAGCTGACATAGATTTGTATGGAGGCAACATTGGGAGTAAACATTAACAGGCTTTAGTTAACATAACTCTACATAAGAGACGGTAAGTGCAGAGAACTATGGAACTCTGCAGACTCAGGTCCCAATTCCCTGTGAATCTCTCCCCAGAGTCAGATTACAATCAGAAGTCCCATTGGGCTAAATGAAGCCAAATGCTTTGTTGAGTTTTAGGGATGTGGTCTACCTCATCTTGGCCTATTCAGAATGTTGAGACAGGCACTGACTTTGTGGAGCTGGCAGCTTTACCAAACCTTTCATTGATAGATTTCCAAACTGCTGGGAAATCTGCACCACAACAGAAAACTATGCATCAGCCTCTGAACTGCACAAATTTCAACATGCTAATTAAATGGCCCTCCTCAACATGGCAACTTACCTGATCTCATTGATATCTGCAACACTGAAAATAACCGAGTGTGTTTATAAGCCATATTAGGTTTGCATGCCCTGTAGCTAGCTGTTTAACCCTTCTCCATAGCGTTTTCAAGACAAAAGTGTGTACCTGTGTGTGTGTGCAGGGAACATTATTAGTTATTTAGCTAATGTCAACCTTTCTACTGCAGATTGAACCACTATATCAAAACTTCTTCCTCTCAGCTGTTACCCATGGTTCTATTGGCATACCACTCTCATATAGATCCCATTCCCAGACTTGAACATAAAACCATAGCGAGCACTCCAGTGAATGCTGAAAGAGTATTGCATTGTGGAGCTATCATTCAGATGAGGTGTTAACGCAAAGCAAAGCCTGTACTCTCAGATGGATGTAAATGATCCCATGCCACTCTGGAGCTATCCCAGGAGTCCTCGTTAATATTTATTCCACTCATTAATGCACAAAACAGTTTTCACAATTATTATTGTTGTGTAAAGGCTTCAGGTACCTGGAGCAAATTTATGATGATGTCACAGAGCAGCACATCACCAAGCATAAAGACTGCAACCAGAATATTGAGGTTCAAGAACACATCGACATGAACAACTGAAGCAAATAGTTTAGTCCTTACCTAATGGATCTATAAGTCAGAGCCTAGTATATCTATAAATATCGTGTCTTGCAGTGTTTAGTGTGAAAGGATAGTAAGTATTATTATTTTAACGACTAAATTTGAAGACCCCATGACTTTGTCTTCTTCTTGATTAGTCTGACCTGAGCTCAATCTCATAGCATTAAACCACATGATTAAAGAATTATCACATTGTTGTTTGTGGCAGCTTATTGTGTGAAAATTGACTGCTGAATTTCTGATATTATAGCAGTAACAACGCTTCTAAAAGTATTTTATGAACCAAAAAGTGCTTTGGCAATTCCAATGATTTTAGGGTGTTAGTTGTGAGATCGCGTTCAAAGAACCAGATGATCAGGATCAGTGAGTAGCGAAAATAGCTTCTTTATTGCACCTTCACAGCACGGTGTGAGGCGAAATAGAATTCCCCAAAATCATAGCTCAAAAGCAGCCATTTTATACAGAATTCTAGCATACATTAGCATTCTAACACTTGAGTGTTAAGCAGTACACATTGTACAAAAACTGTTTTGCAGGAAATCGGAGATGGTTTAAACGTGGGCTAAACGTTACCGGTTATTGTTGAGTGTTAATGGTTGTTTTAATGAGATTAGAGTGTCCTTGCATAATTCAAAAATGTGTTAGTCTTGTTTAGTTAGTTTCATGGTTGTGTCCACCTGTGGTTTCTATTTACTATCATTCATTCATTCAAGGTCGCATGGGTCTGGACATAGTGCCGTTAGTTTCATTAGTAAGTTAAAGGTTGCTTACATGTGCTGCATAGTGTTTATTAGTTTTATTAGTGGGGTAAAGTTTTATATACATGTTGAATAAAAACTTGGGACAATTACCTAGCTACATAATATACAGGAAAAGTCTACAGGGCTATCCAATTATCACCTTTGACTGATACTTGGAGTTACTCTAGCTGAGGGAGAAGATAAACAACTTGGTAATTTCTGAAGAAGGGTCTACGCCCGAAACTTCAGCTTTCCTGGTCCTCTGATGCTGCTTGGCCTGCTGTGTTCATCCAGCTCCACACCTTGTTATCTCTGGTAATAGCAGCTATTCAGTTGGATTTTAATACGCTTGGTTCGCACTAAACAACTGCACCTCCCAGTCGCGAACCACTTGAACTCCCCCTCCCATTCCTCAGACGACATGTCCATCCTGGGCCTCCTGCAGTGCCACAACAATGCCACCGAAGTTTGCAGGAACAGCACCGCATATTCCGCTTGGGAACCCTGCAGCCCAATGGTATCAATGTGGACTTCACAAGCTTCAAAATCTGCCCCCCACCTACTGCATCCCAAAACCAGCCCAGCTCGTCCCCGCCTCCCTAACCTGTCTTTCCTCCTACCTATCCCCTCCTCCCACCTCAAGCCCCACCCCCATCTCCTACCTACTAACCTCATCCCGCCCCCTTGACCTGTCCGTCTTCCGTGGACTGACCTATCTCCCCCTTACCTCCCCACCTACACTCACCTTTACTTGCTCCATCCTGCCTTTTTTACCTGTCTGTCTCCTCTCCACCTATCCTCTCCTCTATCCATCTCCTATCTGCCTCCCCCTCTGTCCCTATTTATTTCAGACACCCCTTCCCCTCCCCCATTTCTGAAGAAGGGTCTAGGCCTGAAACGTCAGCCTTCCTGCTCCTCTGATGCTGCTTGGCCTGCTGTGTTCATCCAGCTCTACACTTTGTTATCTCTTAATATCAAATGACACTGTTTTTGGTGAGGGTGTGCAAAAAGGTTCCATCCTGTAGTGTCTGTGCAGCTTCGTTAGCCGTCACGCCTGACTGCACCTTTGAATGGAATGTCGGTCTCGTTTAAATGGGGTTGTTTACATAGCGTGTTATGCATGAGTGCACTTTCAAATGGGGTGTAACCGCAGATTGAAGTGGTTGTAACCTGATACGGCAGCGAACCCCTCAATTAGTTTGAATGGGGGCTGGATAGTGCATGGAAATCTGCCGTTATTGTTATAACCACGAATTAGTGGGTTAATGGATTAATAGACATGATTTATGGAGTTATATTAAAAGTTGTTAACACATTTGAATTCTGATATATCATATATAAACAGAAGTCTTTATTTGTCCTTCCTTTGAGAAGCTACCTGCCAAGAAGGGGTGAAAACTGTATCAGGTAAGCATTGAGAATGAGGTCCAAGGAAATATGAGCTGCTTCATGGCAGAATTGCGCTTGCAGCTGTGGTATATCACCTCGCTGATAAATTACAGAGGAACCATAGTCCTCGACAGATAATGAAATCTTTACTTTTTTTGTTGTAAGTGTTTATTTTTCATACTGAAGAATCACTGTACAATCTGCTAGCATTAAAAGCCACAGAGCTCCTTAACTTACACAGCTATAGCTTCCAACCATTTATGTTTTGATCGAGCATCCAATGTTTCTTTTCTCTGGGCACACCATGTGCTTAGTTCAGCTTGCACTATATAAAACTGCCCATAATTTATATTATCTGTTATTTGCATGTGTGACATTGTTGCGCATATGTGGAAGAGATAACATTGAGTAAATAGAAGGGCACAGTCAATGTTCTGACAGAGTCACACAGTTTAGCAGTTGTGTGCATTTATCGGCAGTCAAGCTGGCTCCGTGCAGAAATCAGATGTTTTATCAGTCAGGTCTAAAAAATACAGCTGAAATATCACAATTCGGCAGCAATAAATAACAAGACTACATGTGACCTTTATCATGAATTCCATTGCAGAATAATAATTAAACCCTCGCAGTTAAATTAAGTTTTGCCGATTAATTACATTTTTGCTTTAGTTGATTGCAAAGAAGAATGGACAGAAGATGGTGTAACAGTTGCTGTATAGATTCTGACAGTCTCACTCACCAATTATTTAGTCAATCTAGATACCACAGAGCACTGGCTGCAAACTTTTGTACACCTGAGATAGGACACTATCTAATGGATTGTCTTGAAATGCATTTTCTCCACTAAACTAGGATTTTAGAAAGAAGAGATATGCCTTTGGACAAGTAATTACAGAGCACTATTTGTGCTGTTTTTCACATTAGACCATTATATCTACTGGTCAGCTATTTGGGACATTTTTTCATTGCTGCCTAATGCACAATATAGAAATATTTTATTCTGGACTTTTGCATGAGAGCAATTAGTTAATGATATTATTTCATTACTACCAGTCAATTTTGAGTGTTACAATTTTAGTGCTCTGTGTGTAAGGTAGAAATTTTGGGTTCAATTGCCCGGCTTGGAGATGTTGGGTTGGAAAAACAGAGATTACCCAATGCTTTCTGATGTATTCTTCTTGCCAATACACAGCTAGCCAGAGAAGAAGGAAACAGTGAATCTCAGAAAGGATGTCAATTTGTCGAACTGGTCTTGTCTACCTGAAAATGGATCTCCAGTACGACCAATGCATTCATTTCCAAATTGTACTGATTTCTTTTAAATGGATTTTCCCTCTAAAGAACTTGCCTGGACCAACAGGCACCCAAATTAACAGTCAGCTAAACAGAGATGAACAGTGCTCATGGTATGGGTAGGCCAGGTCAATAGAAGCACAACTGTGTGCCAGTCTTTGTGTGGCATCAGACCTTGATACTCCCTGCCCCAAAGAAGCAGCCTGGTTCATGAAGGCAGACCGAGCTAAAGCAAAAATGCATCAGCTGAGGTTGGCTCACCAATCTGGATGGGCCATCACTTTCACTCCTCAGATTTAATAATTTAACTTGACTTTACCAGTGTCACCTCCACGTGGAGGCACAATTGAGGTGTCCAACTTGCCTTAGTAGCACCCACTTCACCCAGTAGAGCTGCCAATGCTCTAGACACAATGGCCCACTAATTAAACAGAATCAAGAGTCTGGCTTTGTTCTTCAACAGAAGAATGAGAAAATAAAACAAATTCCAGATTAATTCTGGATTTTCTACTGCACCTCCACCCGATTCCTATAGCAGCCATTTTCCTAAAACTTGTATGAAACTTGAATCTTCAAATATCTGAACTGTTTTAAGAAGTGACTATGCAAAGTAGTAGAGTATAAAGTGGATCTTCATGATTTTTCAATAAATACCAATCAAAGGAAATCTTCTTGAATGGATCTCCATTTTTGTGAAAAATAGTATACAAAGCAAATGCTCTCCATTGTTATCAACAGTTTGCAGGGATTTGCATTTGACCAGGATGTCCTTGTGTTCACTTTGATTGCAAAATTTAGAAAGGTGTTACATTTACAGATTACACCTGTTATTGAGAAAATGTCAGTCTATTATAAACAATGTAACAGCAGAGCGTGTGGAAATATTTAATATGATTGAACAGAATCAGCACAGCTTCAAGAATGGGGAAATCATATCTGACAAATTTACTCAACTACTTACAATATATTTGGAAATTCACAAGGCGTTTGATAAGGCCTCACACATTAGGCTACTTCACAAAATAAAAGCCCATAGTGTTGAAGGTAGTATTTTCATATGATAGAAGATTTGCTAACAACTAGAAGACTGAGACAGGAGCATTTTCAGCATGATAAGCTGAAACTAGTGGAGTGCCACAGGGATTACAGAATTCGAGTTAGCTTAATTGTCATGTGTATTCAAATGAGTATAATGAAAAGCATACAAGTTGCCATTCACGGTGCCATCTTATGAACAAAGGTACCTAGGTACAGATTGTTAAGGACAAATTATTAGGAAAAATAGTTAGAAAAATACAGAAATAAAAAGTTCAGCACGACAGATCCTAGGGATAAATTAGAAAATAAAAGTTGAGAATAACAGTCCTTCCAACCCAGTCCATGCCGGCCTTGACTCCAGACCATGCTAAGCATCACCTTGAGGCCCTTGATGTTGAGATAGTACTCTGTAATCACCTCGAGGCTGAAAGTGCAAGCCAAGGCCATGCTGGTTAACTGTCGCACGGTGTCGGGAGACTACCATCAATGCTGGGGCCACAATTACATACAAAACATATTAATCATTTGGACAAGGAAAGTTTTAGCACCATAACCAAGTGTGCACACAACACAAAAACAGGTGAAAAGACAAGTGGAGTGGATGATAGGAAGAGTTTTCAAAGCGGTATACATAAGATATTGAGTCAGCAAATGCTTGGCAGATAGAATATAACATGGGAGAATTTGAGATTATGCACTTTGGCAGAAGAATAAAGGAATTGAATGTTACTTAAATGGAGAAAGACTGCAGAAAACCACAGCACGGAGGGATTTAGGAGTCCTCTTCCATTAATCACAAAAAGCCAACATCCTGGTTCATTTGGTAACAGGGAAAGTAAATAGAATGTTGTGCTTTTTTTGAAAGGGAATGGAGTATAAAATTAGGGAGGTTTTGTTAAAACTGTATAAGACACTAACTCGACCACAGCTGGAATACTGTGAACAGTTTTGGGCCCCTCATATAAAGAAAGATATCCTGGCACCTTGGAGGCAGTCCAGACAAGGTTCACTAGGCCAGATATGGAAGAGCTGTTTTATAAGGAAAGGTTGAGTAGATTGGGCCTGTACACCTTGGATTTTAGAAGAATGGTAGGACACCTTATTGAAACATACACAATCTTAAGGGATTTGATGGTGTAGATGCTGAGATGTTGTTTCCACTGCGGGAAGGTCTAGGATTATACGACATGACTCAGAATAGGGGGCTGCACATTTCAGACAGAGATGAAGAGGAATTTCTTCTCTCAAAGAGTAGTTAATCTGTGGAATTCAGAGAGCTGTCAAGGCTGAGTCATTAAGTCTATTAAAGGCTGACATAGACAGATTTTGAATCAGTAAGGGAATCGAGGCTTAAATGGGAAAAAGAACAGGAAACTGAAATTGGGGATTATCAGATCAGTCATGATATCATTGAATGGCAGAGAAGACTTAAAGGGCTGGATGGCTTCTGTCTGCTTGTGGTCTTGTGGTCTTACATTTTCCAGCATTAATATCTTGTCAAAGTAAAAGGAATGTCAAAATGGTCGGAATGGATTACATTGGAGAGAAATAATGAGGAAACACTAAAATGATGCTTTCAAAAGCGCAAACAGAAATAAACAAGTAGCTTGGAGTATATTCAACATTTTTTAACCTTTTTTTAACCCTAATCAATTCATCAAGATATTATACATTTATTTCTTACATCTGCAGTTAATTTGCAATCAGAATATTGAAATTCTATACAACACAGTGTTGTATTCATCATTGTCAAGGTGTATACATGCTGGGAACAAATTTTGTGTGATAATTTCAGATAGAGTTGGGAATCATTTGTTATAATTAAAATTTTTATTGTATTTAGATAAATGCGATTAATTCAAACTTGTTTTAAAAGGAGAAATCTGGTGTTCAGCCATTAAATGAACAAAGTAATATCAGGTTTGGCTTGCAGTCACATTTTTTCCACAGCCATTATTCTTTGTTTCGGTGTCTCACCAATTTCTGTCTTTATTAGATTTTAAAATTTAAACTACATTTTCTGAATACCTATACTGCAACTCATTCAATGCATGAAGTTTCTCATTATGTTTCCTGCAAAGTTTGCATTTTATGTATTGTGCTTTGCCTGCTAAAATATATGTGCAATGCCAAAATCATCACATATTTTAAAAATTTATAAGAGTAAAAAACTTTTGCTGCAGTTGTGCAAGCTGTGTTGGAGGTTGCTTCTGAGTACTGTGTACAGCTTTGGTCTTTTTAAAGAAAGTGTATCACTAATTTGAAAGTAGAGCAGGAAAATTTCATTCAACTGATTTCTGGGGTGTAGGGCCATCTTAAGTGCAAAGTTTGGGTTAGTATCAATAGAGTTTGCAATAATGAGAAGTGAACTTATTGAAACATATAAGATCCTGAGTGGTTTTGACAGTGGGATGTAGAAAGGAAATTTCCTTTTGAGAGACTAGAACTAGAATATAGTTTAAAAAATAGAGCTCTTCCATATAAGGCAAAGATTAGGAGATTTTCTTTTTCTCTCAGACGGTCTCTAATTTGTGGAATTCCTTTTCCTAGATAGTGGTGGATGCAGTGTCATTAAATATGCATAAGTCGGAGTTAAATCAATTCATGACCTTCCCTCCATTATAAAGTCAAAATCGAGGATTTGCTGATGATTGTATAGTGTTCAGCACCATTTGCGAGTCATCAGATACTGAAGATGTCTATGTTCAAGACCTGGACATTATCCAGGCTTGGGCTGAAAATTGGAAATTAACATTCGCACCACACAAGTACTATCTCAAACAAGAGAGAATCTAACCATTGTCCCTTTACATTGAATGGCATCACCATCAATGTTAACATCCTGAGGGTTAACAATGTCCAGAACTGAATGGGACTAGCCACATAAACACATTGTCTACAAGAGCAGGTTAGAGTACAGGAATACTGCAACAAGTACATCACCTCCTGACTTCCCAAAGCCTGTTCACCATCTACAAGGAAGAAATCTGGAGTGTGATTGAATATTCCCCACTTTCATGGGTAAGTGCAGCTCCAACACCACTCAAAATGTTTGCAGGACAAAGCAGCCCACTTGATTGGCACCACATCCACAAACATCAATTCCCTCCACCACCGACGCTCAGTTGCAGCGAAGTATACCATCTATAAAATGTACTATAGATATTTACCAAGGATCCTTGCGCAGCATCTTCCAAATGCACAACGACTCCCATTCAGAAGGACAAGAATAGCAGATACACCACCACCTGCAAGTTCTCCTCCAAGCCACACATCCTTCAGAGACATTGAGACAAACTCCTGGAACTCCCAACCTTGTGGGTGCACCTGCACCAAATGAGCCGCAGCAGTCCAGGAAGGCAGCTCAGTACCACTTTCTCAAGGCCAACCAGGGATGGGCAATAAATACTGGTTCAGTCAGCAATGTCCACATCCTGGTGCAACTCAAAAAGAATGACTAACAAGGAACTCAAACATTTCAGAGTGGATGGAAAAGTGCAAACAGATTAATCATGCTTTTATCAAATGATGGAGTAGATTTGAGATCCAAAAGACTTACCCCGTTCCCACTTCGTATATTCACATTTTTGGTGTGGAGGACTGATTTCCAGCAACCCCATTCATTCTGAAGCCATGATTGGCAATCCTTTATAATAATTGATTAACTTGTAATATCTTAATATACAATATGAAAACAGACAAACATAATGCTTTGAAAGAGAAAAAAAATTGCTGTTGAAACTTTACGAATACACAAGTACTTTTCCTTCACATATCCCTGTTCTTCAATCTATAGGATTATTTAGTTTGTTGGAGGCAAAAGAAAATCTACTTTTGCTGGGTTGCTGAACTGTTGTGGACGGCTGGGATGTGGCAAAACTCTTATTAGAGCAAAGGAAGGCTTCAGAAGAGAAGACTAATACTTCCCTGCTGCCATGGCTAATTACCATTGGTGGGAACATAACTGACATGCCTGCCCAGCAAATGCTCATTGAGCAACTTAAGGGCCCTATCAAGGGCCATTTCCACCCCTTTGACAATCTGGTGGTACTGGAATGGCCCATTGCCATGGGAGGAAATAACAAGATAAAGCCTGTAGGTTTCCAGGGGATTCCTGAAGTTGTCATGGCCCTGGTTGTGCCTGTGCTGTGCCTGTGGTGAGACATCCCTTGTCACAATGGAGGACTCCTGCAGCTTTGGCACTGGTGCTGAAAATGCTCCTCCTGGCTCTGACTATAAGGTTGCCATCCTCGATTAGACCTGTTCATTGGCCACTGCGAGCGAAATGCTACTGCAGGGTCCTTCTGCTCACCTGAATGGGCTCCAACTTCCACTTCCAGACCCAGGAACAGGACACCTCATTCTATGAGAAATTCAACTTGTTTAAGTTGTGACTGTATTAAGTATACATTGATTCCAACAGCTATTTGGTTAATTAGTTGATGCTACTTACAAAACTTAATTGGAGACTAATTTGAATAATTTAAAATCCATGGATAGTAATTAAACAGATTTTAAAAGTACAGCAATATTTTTTGAAAAGTACAGTCATAAGAGTATGTTTTAATGAAGTGTATCAAATTGCACTAATAACTTTTGTTAACAAGTGGAAACTAAGGCAATTGGATAATGCCAGAATTATTCAAAATATAATTATGAAGCTTCAACCATTGAAGTACTTCAGTTCCAAATTAAGTAAGCAAACAATCAGTGCAAGACCACAATTGTAGAATGTTAACATGGGGGCTTTATTAACTGAGGACCAAAAGCAAAGGGCAGAATTTTCCCTTCACTGGTCGTGCAGAATGGTGAAAAATATAATGCATATGAAAAAATAAGTTTCTCAACAACGAGAGTGATTTTTCCAGTTTTCCCTCAAGCCTTGAATCATGATTTCAGAGTCTTTCCATAATGTTGTGACCATCATATTTCCATGTCATTAAAGGTCCAACCTGCCTAATTTGTATGCCACTTCCATTCTCACTTCATCAATTAGAGATTGAGTGAAGAAGAGTGCAAATTCTCCACATGTAAATCAGAGTAGGTAGCAAGTGGCTGCATCTCACCAAATGCATGCCCTGAACAATATGCACTTGTTCCTTCAGAACAACGTCCCTGCATGCTCCATGTTTTCACTAACCCCCTTGAATCTTCATCTAAACAACTCGGCACTAGCTAACCACCAGCATCACAACATCACTGTCCCTGTTCAAAGGACAATGTAGACTCTGCTAACACTTTGCTTTGGAGTTCAGGAACACCCATGACTTGCATGATTCTGCCAGTTTGCTTCGTGCACAGGGACATGCACACATCTCATGCACCTATACAGGACGCTTCTTTACTCACATGGAAACATGCACCTTAAAGCTCTTAGCTTATTTTGGAATCAGAGAATAGAATCACAGAGTTCCTACAGTGTAGAATCAGGCTATTCAGCCCATCAAATCCACACCGACCCTCCGAAGAGCATCCCACCCCGACCCACTCCCCTACCCTATCCCTGTAACCCTGCATTTCCCATGACTAATCCATCTACCCTCTACATCTCTGGACATTATGGGCAATTTAGCATGGTCAATCTATCTAACCTCTCAGCACTCACTACCTTTACAGTTTACTTGAAGGCTGTCAACCTATATGTCGGTCACACTGTTTTCAAAGCACATAAGGTCTTTAGTGATGGGACAGTGGCTCACAGCACCAGGGACCTGGGTTCGATTCCAGCCTCGAGTGGCCACTTCCTCCAGGTGCTCCGGTTTCCTCCCACACTTCAAAGTTGTGCAGGTTAGGCAGATTGGCCATGCTAAATTGCTCATATAGTGTCCAGGGATGTGTAGGCTAGCTGGATCAGCCGTGGGAAAAGTGCAGGGTTACAGGGATAGGGTAGAGGTCTAGGTGGGATGCTCTTTGGTGGTGTGGTGTGGACTTGATGGGCCAAATGGCCTGCTTCCACACTGTAGGGATTCTATGACTCTTGTGCCCAGTTAAATGCTGCTAACTTCTGAGGACTGTGTTGCGTTTTAGTGCAGGTGGAGTAGCAAGAAACTTTGTCACAGTGGAGAGCAGTGAGGGAATCGAAAGTTTGGTGCACAGTACCGTGCTGTGTTAACATCACATCTGCAGCATGTGCCAGTAGTTTAGAAAAACAAACACATTACACATGCTTCGAGCAAATTGTCACATCAGAAATTGAAAGTGGAACAGTCTTCAGTGGGGTGAAGGAAGGCTACAGTCAGTCTATAGGCATGTCCACATTCAGCTAAGAGGCTAGTCTTTTTCCACACTAGGGGGTTGGTCATTGTCAGCCCTTCATGTTCATGGTCAACACCTCAATCTCTCTTGTCTCGTGATTCCCAGAGAGAGAGAGAGAGAGAGAGACAGAGAACAAAATGGCAGGCTGTGTCAGTAGTTAGCACTGCTGTCTCACAGCACCCCTGATCCAGGCTTGATTCCACCTTCGAGCGATTGTGTGGAGTTAGCACATTTCCTTGTGTCTGCTTGGGTTTCCTCCAGGTGCTCCAGTTTCCTTACACAGTCCAAATGTGTGCAGATTAGGTGGATTGGTCAGGTCCAATTTCCTATAGTGTCAGCCTAGGTGGATTAGCCATGGGAGATGCAGGGTTATAGGGTGGGAGAGGGTGGGTCTGGATGGGATATTCTTCGGAAGGTCGGTGTGGCCTCAATGGGCTGAATGGCCTGCTTCTACACTGTAGGGATTCTTATGATTCTAAGACCCTGGTTGCAGAATTGATGAGTTGACAAATAGAAGATAATGTGGAAAAAGTTTTTCAGAATCATAATGCCATACCTCACTTGACAAAATATTTCAACTGAAAATAGGAAAATTCTGCCCAAAAAGAAGTTAGCTTAACACTTAGTATCTCTTGAGCAAGAAGACTTCAGCTGTTTTAAGTGATATTTTCTTCTTGGCTTGGTATGTTGAGATTTTTAGATTGGATAGTATGTAAGTGGTATTTAATGATAGGGAGGGCAAAAAGTTGAACTGTAGGAGAAAGTGACTGAGTTTCATTAATAACAATAAAAAGTTAGAATTTGGCTGAGGTCTTAAATGAATACTACTCATCAGAACTTACAGAGGAGAAAGACATTGTCGCAGAGAATTCCAGTTGAGATATTGCTAGAACATGTTGAGATGAGTAAGGAGAAGGTTTTAGATGTTTAGCAGGCATGAAGGTGCACCAATCTCCAGACCCAGATAAAATATATCTCAGGGGACTATGGGAGGCAAGAGAGGGCATTGCTGATGTCCTGGCAGAGATTTTAAATATGTCACTGGCCATAGGTGAAGCACCAGATGACTGGAAGACAGTTAATGTGGCTCTTTTGTTCCAGAACAGCAGCAGGGCGAGGCCAGGTAATTACAGACCAGTTAGTCTGATGTCAATGGTGGGGAAGTTATTGGAAAAAGTTCTGAAGACAGGATTAATCAATATTTGGAAAGGCAGGGATTCAGAGATAGTCAAATTGGATTTGTTGAAGGGAGATTCCGTCTAACTAATTTAATTGAGCATTTGAAAAAGTGTCTAAATGTGTTGATGAGGATAGTGCGGTGGATGTCATTTATGTGGACTTCAGTAAGACCTTTGACAAAATCCCACTTGGAAGGCTGGTCCAAAAGATAAGAGCCTATAGCATCTAAGGCATCCAAATAGTAAGTAAAAGGTGATGGTTGAGTTGCTTTTGTAATTGTGTAAGTGCTGCCCATATTTGAAAGACATAAAATGGCCAACAAGGGATAAACAGATTTAAAAAGCCTGCTCCAGTATTTTGACACAAAATGTCAGATAAATAATTAAAACAGAATTAAATGTCTGTTCCAACATTTAAGTGAAACACAATGGTACCTTTGAACAGGGCTACCCCAAGGTGAATGGGACGCCCTGCACAGAAACAGCTACTGGAGTCAGTTCAATAAGAGGATGTCTAAGGATAGACGCAAGTTCATTAAGCTATGACAAATGGTTGGTTCCAGTCTCATAGGTGAACAGCACCAGTAAGAACAAGGGGTGTAACATCTCATCCTATGGGACGGTCAGCCTAACTCAATTTGTAGCTGTGAAAACAACAGCTAAAGTTATTTTGTAGTAATCAGTTGTTTCTTTGAACTTATTCACAACATTAAGAATTAGATTCTAGTTAAAGATTCTTCAGATAATCACAGAGATAGAGTTCAACATAATTATAGATACAAATATCTAACCAAAATATAGTAGAAACATTCAGGGAAAATATTCTAACCTAGATGTTAATTAGTCTCAGAAAACTTTACTCATTAGCTAAAGAGTGCTAATAATAGAAGCAGCTGTAAAACTTTACATAGAAACTAATATTATGAATCATATAGCAGTTAGTTAGAACCAACTGTCTTTTCTATTTTTTACATATAATTAGGACTGTGGGAAAATATAGGAGAAGTAGCAGAATTTGATAGAGATAGCAAAGGAATATAGGGGGCAAAAAAAGTCAAGCATTCCTTAGAGATAAGCAAGTCTGGGACATGTCCAATAACCAGTCACTTTGGCATGCAAATTAATAGGATGCATAGAAAGATCCCAAGGCCTAGCGATTACAATGTCTGTTAAACACCATGAGATCATGAGAATCTGGGGTTGTCCATAGGAGTGTGTCCATCAGTGATTAGGTGTTTCACAGGACTGGATGCACAGAATAAGGGGAAGGGCGCAGTGGCCACATTGTATATGATTATTATGACACAGAATGTATAAAAATGTTGTGTCTCACTGTGAAAATCAGAGTGTCATTGGCCTCTCTTTCAATCTAAGTGGAAGATTAAGGGAACAACTGCATTCTCATGTTGAGGCCAGATTCGGTGGGAGATCTTTGCCTCTGTTCCTGCGTGAACCAGTGATTGATTGAATAAGCATAAAGACTGCCATGTTCCTGAATCCTGCTTTCCTCCTGGGTCTTTGTGCCTGGTCGAAAGCTTTCACTCCAACAAATTGGTAGCCTGTGAGTAGTAATGTACCACAGTGATGGGTGTTGGGACCTTTGCTGTTTGTAATAGAGTCATAGACCCTTTCTGCTTGTAATGTATGAACGTAGACAGTATAAGTTGTAACTTTGCAGATGACACAAAAAGTCATGGTGTTAATGATGGTGAGGAGAATGATCTCAGGCAACATTCTGATGTTGATCAGCTGGTAAATTGGGCAGAACAATGGCAGATGGAATTTAATCCCAAAAAGCGTAAGATAACGCATTTTTGGAGGTCTAGTAAGGGAAGGATATACACAATGAATTGTAGGTCCTTAGAGAGTACAGAGGAACAAAGAAACCTTGGTGTACTAATCCATAGACTCATGAGGGTGTCAGCACAGGCGGACAGTGTGATGAAGCCGGACAGGCCGGATAACGTACGTACAAAGAAAAGATAGCAAGAACTGCAGATGCTGCACTCAGACATAACACAGTGTGGAGCTGGAGGAACACAACAGGCCAAGCAGCATCAGAGGAGCAGGGAAGAAATTTCTGAAGAAGGGTCTCAACCTGAAACGTTAAACTTTCCTGTTCCTCTGATGCTATCTGGCTTGCTGTGTTCCTCCAGTTCCACACTATGTTAAAGGAACAATGAAGTCTTCTTATAATTCTATAAAACATTGGTTAGGCCTCAGATGGAATCATGCACACAGTTCTGGTCTCCACACTATTGGAATGATGTGAATGCACTGGAGAAGATGCAAAGGAGATTCACCAGGATGTTACCTAGGGTTAAAAATCTCAGTTATCAGGAGAGACAGGATAGGCTGGGTTTGTTTTCCTTGGAGCAGAGGTGGCTGAGGGGTGATGTGATCAAGGCATACAAAATTATGACAGGCATAGACAGAGTGGACTGTGAGAATCTCTTCCCCATGGAAGATGTGTCCAAGACCACAAGGCGTAAGTTTAAGGTGAGAAACAAATTGTTTAGAGGAGACCTGAGAAAAAAAAATCTCCCAGAGGATGGCAGAAACATGGAATGTGCTGTGTAAGATAATGGTGGAGGCAGATACTCTAGCAACAGTTAAGACACGTCTGAATGAGTAGTTAAATTGCCAAGGCATAATAAACTGTGGGCAAGTATAAGTAAATGGGATTAGTATAGTTCGGTGCATGTTGGTTGGTATAGATGGGGTGGGCCAAAGGGCCTGTTTTTATGCTCCATGATTCTTTGATCAATGATCTCTATTGATTTGGAGATCAATGGTTTCTGCTTATACTCAGGAACTGTGTATCCATCCTTCTGCTATTCTTTTGTTCTTTCACATCACATTTAATTCTGTGCACACGTCTGTGCTTTCAGCACGAAACATGGTGTTCTTTTCTTTTATTTAAATCTTTTTAACATTTTGTAATAGGCTTGTTCTATTTGCCCTTCGATGTTAAAGAATGTAGCCACTTTTTCTTCCTCTGTTTTAAGTTTATTTTAGTTCACCATGCGGCTGACTCCCAAGAGCCACTCACACCTGAAAAGTCTTTAGAAAGGACATGTTTGATTCAATTGGCTGCCTGCATACAATTGGCCAACTCAGGAATACTCAAAGCTTGCAAAGAAGTCTTACTTCCATTTGATTGTTTTGCACTGTGGAAACTTCCGGATTATTGTTATATTTTGATTCTTGCTGGTCCCTTTGCCTTCAAGCTTATAAGACTGGTTTCTTCTTTATTTTGTAAAAAAATCCCAGCAGCACATAATGCAATGATTTTGTTGCGCTACCTAAATGCAACAACATCAAGGTATGCGGATTCTGGTCACTTACAGATCGCTGGCAAGTTTATTTATGGGCAAACTGATAGATAAAGTGTGCAGGAATTACCAAGCACAGTCTGTGCCCAGAGTGTTGCAATGCAGAGAGCTGTTGGGTTATGAACATGTGATGACATTGGAGTACGTGGCTCATTTACATGTTGAGTTTCTTAAAGAGCTATCACTCCAAATAGCAATAATACAACAATGGGAACATCAAAAACTTGTTGGTAGGTGGGCCAGACCTAAAAGAGGTGCATAGCATCCTCCATTTAAAGCCTATTTTTGAGAGACATATTCTCCCATCAGACTTTGGAGCTCTTTTGCTACATGCATTACCTGTCACAACTGAGAATCTATTCAGAAGTATACTACATGCATGCAATCATTTCAAACCTTTCCCCTGAGGTACATTATAAAAAGATAATCAATTCTGCCACCATCAAATCACCTTTATCAATTTTTATGAGAAGCAAAAATAAACAATAAAACATGACACAACCAACAGCACATACAAATGTTTAATTATTCCCCATGGTTACTCTTAGTGGCTACACAGTGTTTTGAAGTAGCAGTGTCACACCAGGTGGATGGTTGCTGAGAATCTAAAGAGGGAAGTTCCGTGGTCCTCCAGAGATACACTTGACAAGATGTGGCTATGAAAGCCCTGCCTCACACTGTACCATCTCAGCATGTGTGTTACCTGACAGCGCATTGTCAATTGATTTTTAAAAAAAAACGTAGAATTTTAGAAGAATTCTGGCATCCACTGAATCTTTCCCCCATTTTTATTATTGCTGAACAAGACAGTCCATAGCACGGCACAGAGATAGAGCAGTGGTAGTGAGATGCCTAATATCTGTGTCCTTAATCCCTATGAGAAGAGAATCCTGGCCCTCACAGGAGAAGATACAGAAACATCCATGCCCTGCCAACTGACTAAGAAACACTCTTCATTCCACTGCAACTCTCCCTTTAACCCCACTCTCGTTCTCAATCATTCCACACCACTTCTAACCATGATCTACGATGCCGTCTCTCTCTTTTTTTTCTTGCAGGCTCTGCTAGCCTGCCCACAATCTCTGTGCGACTCCGCCAGAAGTGCCCTCCTGGATCTTGGAGGATGAGAGTTTGGAGTCCAGAGAGGAAGCATCAGCAAGCTGTCTCCTGTACACCTCGCCACAGCAAATACTGACACCTCGGGGAGGCTGTTGACATGGAGAGTGAGAGTGTGGGTACACATTCTGATGAGCATCTCACAAGGACAGCTCCACAGCCGACTAAGGGAGACATGGCCAGGCAGATGGCATTCAAAGGACTGCTGGAGACAAGCCTCTGGCACAGCCCCAGCCAGGAGTTAGCCTGCAGTTTTGGCAAATGCAAATTCATCCAAATGCACAGGGAGGAGCAGCAGGAGTAGACAGCTACGTGGGACGTAATGGCCCTCATTAACCAGAGGTTGCATCAGTCCACCAAATCCTGTGACCATCTATCATGCTTCCATGAGCAAGTGGTAAGACAGCAAGCAAGCAGTCTCGGATGCAGCCTGATCCAGACTGTCAGCAGGATGCCTGGGTTCTGTGTGTAAATTGTCCACACTGCAGCCTTTCAATGTTAGATGCTAATGCACCTTCCAGTGCCAATATACATGGACAAAAGTGAGTGTGCAGCTAATGCTTGTAGATCACAGTCAGATGCTGTCACCCAGAATCCAAGATGTAGGTTGTTTGGAGCAAGTGGTGAGGTGAATCCGCTCAGGACACGTTCTTGTTTACCTGTTGAATTTTCCCAGCACCAAGCTTGTTTGGTGAGTAAAATGGGAGGCTGAATACTAATTTGGTGATTGTGATGTTAACAAAGCCTTTAACAAGCTTTAATCCTGTCAATTGGCACAGCTGCTGCCTGGCAACAATCTCACCATGCCATTTGTAAAAAGCTCAGAAGATGGAGTAAGATGATTTTGAGGTCAAGGTGAACCTTGCCACATTGTCACCCGATTATGCCATACATCTCAGCATAGCCCACATCGCTTACAGCTGCAGCTGTTTCTCTCCAATCCTGCACTAGCTTCTCTCTAATAGGAGAAAGAAAACTGAGACAAATATGAATGCAGACATGACAGTTCTTTTCAAAGTGACAATTGCATCCTCGGTGATTGTGATGAAGGTATATTACCTCTCCCTGCCCTGGTCAAGCTGCCAGCAGTCCTTGGCACAGGTGGTCATAGTATCAACGTCTAATAATATCTCTCACATCATCTAGCTTGTTGGGACCACTCTTACCTGGTTCTATTTAACTGCAGCCAGAAAATCTGTTGCTTTGCTTCTATCTTCCACACAGTTATCACTGGTATTCTTCAAGGTTCTATTCTTCCCAACCTATCTATATATTACCTCTCACCAAAACCATCCAAAAACAAAGCAGCAGTTTCCATATTTAGGCTGACAACTCCCAACTCGCCACCACCCGTCTCAATTCTTCCACTTCATCTAAAATTCTCAGATTGCTTATCTGACATTTGATAGTAGATGAGTAGAAATTTCCTCCATTTAAGAAAACGAAAACCATTATCTTCTATCCCATTACAAAATCGCTGTCCTTACTCACGATTCCACCCTGCTGTATGGTAACCAAAGCTGAACCAGACTGTTTACAACCTTGTTGTAATTTGTGATCCTGAATTAAGTACCATATAATTGGGCCAACACAAAGAACTTCCTCCACAGTATCACTCAAATCTACCTGTGCATCACCTTTGAAAGCCTCATCTATATCTTTGTTACCTCTAGTCTTGACAATTGACCGGCCTGCCACATTCTTCAGTGAACTGAAGGTCACCTGGGATTGCTGCACACACTCGCACCAAAACCACGATTGCCTACCCTTATTGGCCTAAGCTGTCTTCCAAATTTGCAATGACATGACTTTCAATTACTCATCCTTTCCAACTCCTTTCTCTGTGATCTCCTTCAATCCATCAATCCTGTGAGATCTATCTGCTCCTCTAATTCTTGCCTCTTAAGAATCCCCAATTTTAATTGCTACAGGTTGGGTGATTATACCTTAAGTTTTAATTATTCCTTCCTCAGCCTCTCTGACTATCTACCTCACATCTGTCCTTTAAGACACTCACTGAAACCTACTTTCCCATCTAAGCATTTGATCAAATGCCCTAATAGCTGCTTATATGACAGAATGTCATGCTTTGTTTAATAATAGCCTTGTAGAGACATGGAACATGAGACAGGAGTGCTATATCACATTAATTGTTATTAGTATAGTTGATTGTTGGGAAAACGTCTTACTACCCAAAACTCTCCATGCATACCATAATTATTAATAATGGCAAGTTATTCTCCCTAGAAACACCACTCCTCAAAGACTAACAAAGCCCATAGTGACAGGCAGTGCATTTTCACAGTGATTCTAAGTTATCATGTTAATTCTTTTTCTGGCATCTTTCTGTCAGTTGATCCATTTATCTGTCACTCAGGTAATGACATAACGTGGTGTGAGAGATAAGGTGACATCCCAGCTTTATCTTCCCAAAGTATATGCACAGAAACAAGATACCTTTCTACACATTCAACAGGTTGAGGTGATGAAAGCGCTTACTGCACTGTGTGACAGTTACTTGGGTGGTGGAGAATTTGTCTATTCGCCTTCTGTCAATCTCTATAGGGCCTGCACCATAGCCTCATGTGCTTACTGCTTTCAACCAGCAGGAGTCCACTTATTGCTTTTATTTCTGTTAGCTATTCAGAGATACATCAGTAAATCATCATGTTGCTGACATACCTGGTGCTGATCCTTCCTCTTTCAATTCTGCTGCAGCCAATCAAAAATCGTAGGGACTTTTCAATTGGCAGAGGTACAGCTGAACTTCCCTTTCTTTCCACCATTAGGTAATTTTTACCCTAGTATGGATCTATATGTGCATAACTAATGAAGGCCATTCTAACAAGTTGGCTGGCATGATCATGTGCACAGGTAGAAATTCCACCCAGAAACTTGCCAGTTCATGGAAAGGAATCCAGCCCTTAATGTTTGTGGTGACTGACAATTGGTTAAAATAAGTGTAACTGGGTTAAACTAAGCAAATTACAGAAAAGAAAAGCTAATCCATAGACTTCATAGGTCATTTATCACATAGACCTACCCAACCTTTGCAAAAGACTGACAGAAATATGTAAAAACTTTAGAGGTTCGAAGCTGCAATTGGATCAATTCTTGGAATTCTGTTAATAATGCAGTATTTATTCAAGATTTTCTCATACAGTTCATAATCAACACAGCATTATTGCATTGGTTGGAAACCTGATCTACATATCAAATCTTGCCTGGAGGTTGTTCTTCTAATCCTACATTTGCTCAAGGCTGGTTAATTTTATGCTAATTTTTTTCCTCTATTTCTGTATAGTTTGTAATTATTGTTAGTGTTTTGGATTTACTAATGTGGAAAATGTCCTCAGATTTGTAGTGTTTTGTTCATATTTTTCCTGGTCCATTGGGTTTACTCTGGATATCAATAACACCAAGCAATTCTAACAACAAGATGTATGCTCTTTATTAAAGCATAATACACTACAAAATACAGCAAAAATCTTACCCATACGATGCTTACAATCAACCCATTTACTGGACTTATCTGAGGATCAGATTGAAACAAATGCATGCAGTCTGGTACTTCTCAATCAACTGCTGATGATCTGATGATTTCCTCCTGAACTAGCTAACTATCGTTCTGAGACAAGCTCTCTTATACCCTTCTTCCATACAGACAGGCTATGTGTTCAAACTTTGATATTGTCCAGCCTCTAGCTCGTTGATCAGTTTGACCACTGGCAAATATCACAAATGTGTTATGTTTTCCACATTCAGTTGTGCAATTGCTCACTAAGACTTACTTATTTCTCCTTGGAAAAAGGCTTGTCTCTTGATTTTAAGTAACTTTGATCTCAGCCTTCATATGCTTACACTGTTGCTATCTTTATGTGATCCAATCAACCCCATGATATTTACACAATCTAATGATCAAGCACTTTCTGCTTAGTCCATATCAATGTCTTGATCTGTTTTAAACCAAGACTTTCAGACATATTACAGTTTACTCCATTGCTATTGAGTTGGAGGTCAGTTATCTCAGTTGGCTGGACAGCTGGCTTGTGATGTAATGTACAGCTAACAGCATGGGTTTCAATTCCTACACCTTGAAGATACCATGAAGGACTTTCCTTCTCAACTTCTCCCTTTGCCTAAGGTGTGGTGATCCTCAGGTTAATCCACCACCAGTCATCTCTCTCTACAATGAGAAAGCAACCCCATGGTCAGCTAAGACAGTGGTATTTTTCTATTCAGTTTTTTTTTTACTATTCAGTTACAGCATTTAATACAAATACACATTCTTTCAACACAAAACACATTAAAACCAGTGACTTTTCTAATTGTTAAGTCACCATTGGACTGATCAACTTTTCATTAAAGCAAACTTCATGTGTTTATTTCTTTCATTTAATTTCATATCATCCAATAAATTTTAGGTTAACATCTGCACATTTCATACAATTCACCAAGCTTACATGGTTCACTGCAATGCTCTCAAAGTCATTCTGAACAATGTCACAACCACGGACACAGGAGTGACATTTTCTCAAACGTTAAGTCTTAATACATAAATGATTTGTACAACTTATCCATTCAAAGCATGCAGACAATATTTTGTAATGCTTACAGTATCATTCATATGGTAAATCATAGATGTGTTAAAATGAACTCAGCTGAATGTTGGGTGAAGAAGAGTTGCAGCGAGGAACTCAAAGTCAGTCAGCAGGAATCATCATGGCTGTCATTAACATCGAATGGTTTACATTTTTGCAAATGGCAGCAGCTTTCTTCTGCCCCTTTTTTCTTGCTATTACGCCAGAATGCATAAAATGTCTCATGCTGAGCTGAGGCTAACACAACCTTCACATTGCACTTCTTAATTAACTATGCTTTATTGCTTTCTTGTTTGGATGTTGGAGATTCAAGCAGTCTTGTGAACTCGGCAGCAATCCTGATCGTTACTCCATAATTCAATGGATAATGTCTGAAGCAGATTTTGTTCAATTCAATGCCCTCAGCTAATAATTTTGTTGTATTGATTACACTCCAGGTCTAAAACAGGCAGAATTAGCATCATGATCAATAAGGTTATTACAAATTCAACTGTCAGCAAAACTAAGCTATAATATTAAACATTCTTTTCTGTGAAACAGAAGTAGTATTTCCTGAATTATTCCTCTTCATCATTGTTCGAAACCAACTTTTTAGCACATTCAACAACTCAATCCATCATACCAAAGGAAATACAAATATTGAAAGTGTGTTCATAAGAAACTGTCCAACATGAAAGCAAATAGAAGTCATGTTTGTCTCCTGTGACCCTGGGGTAATAATTTTCCTTTAACTGATGTTCCATTATAAACGCCTTTTAACTCTGCACAATTCAATTTCATTTCAGAAGCACTGAATGTGACCAGTAAAAATTAAGCTATGATTTTTAACATCTATGAAGTGTAATCAAGTAGGAAAATTATGATTTTGAAGTGAAATGTGTACTTATTTCAATATTCATCGTTCCATTATCTTAGTTTAAAACAAGGAGATAGCAAGAAGTGCAGATGCTGGAAGTCAATACAGTGAGAAGCCAGAGGACCACAGCAGGTCATGCAGCATCAGAGCAGCAGGAAAGTCAACGTTTCGGGTTTACACCCTTCATCAGGACTGGGGAGGGGGAAGCGAGCTCAGAAATAAATAGAGGGAGGGGGTGGGGCTGGGGGAAGGTAGGAGGCGTGGTAATCGGTGGATGCAGGTAGGGGGTTGTGGAGATTGGTCGATGGGAAAGGTGAGGTGGAGGGTTGAGAAGGAAGATGGACAGGTTGTTTCAGGTCAAGGATGTGGGGAAGTGAGGGAGGGTGGGCGTGGAATGAGGCCAGGGTGAAGGGTTAGATTTTGAAGCTGGTGAATTCTATGTTGAGGCCATCGGGCTGTAAGCTCCTGAGGTAGAATATAAGGTGTTGTTCCTCCAATTTTTGTGTTGCTTCATTGTGACTTTGGAGGAGGCCCAGGATGGACATGTCACCAAGGGAGTGGGAAGGGGAGTTTTAACAGCTGGCAACCAGAAGGTGTTGTTGATTGGAGTGTAAAGAGCATGGATGCTCCGTGTATCTGTCACTGAGTTTGTGTTTGGTCTCTCCAATGTAGAGGAGACGTCTTCAAGAGCAATAAATTCAATAGACCAGGTTAGAAGACATACAGGCGAATCCCTGTTAGATGTGGAAGAATTGTTTGGGGCCTTGGACGGAGGTGAGAGGGGAGCTGTAGGGGCAGGTGTAGCACCTCCTCCGTTTGCAGGGAAAGGTGCCGGGTGTTGCGGGGAGTGTAGAGCAGACAAGGAAGTCGCAGAGAGAGAGGTCCCTATGGAAAGCAGATAGGAGTGGGGAGGGGAATATCTTTTTGGTGGTGGTTCTGACTGCAGGTGGCAAAAAAATAGCAGAGGATGATATGCTGGATTTGGAGGTGGTGGGGTGCCAATACTCATGTCCACTTTTCTGCCCTTTCCCCATAACCATTCATTCCCCTACTGATCAAGAATCTATCGATTTCAGCCTTAACTATCCACAAGGACCATATCCCCACAGCTCTAAGTGGCAAGAAGTTCCATTGACTCACAACCCTCTTAGGGAAGAAATTCCTCCTCATTTCAGTATTAAATTGTTATCCCGTTATTCTGAGACTATGCTGTCTGGTCCTGGACTCCCATGAGGGGAAACATCCTCTTAGCATTTACCCTGTCAAGCCCCCCAAGAACCCTATGTGTTTCAATGAGATCACCTCTTATTCTTCTGAACTCCAGTGAGAAGAGTCCAACCTCTTTAGCAAAATAAAAAAAAAACCGAAAGAACTGCAGATGCTGTAAATCAGGAACAACCTCTTTAGCCTTTGCTCATAAGGCAATCCCTCCTTACCAGGGATCATTACAGTGAATGAGAGATAAAAGGTACTGCAGAAGCTGGAGAATCCAAGCTAACAAGGTGTGGGGCTGGATGAACACAGCAGGCCAAGCAGCATCATAGGAGCAGGAAAGCTTGACGTTTCGGGCCTAGACCCTTCATCAGAAATCCATTTCTAGGCCCGAAACATCAAGCTTTCCTGCTCCTATGATGCTGC
>JAHRHZ010000013.1:53411474-53486030 GCA_024137785.1 Ginglymostoma cirratum
CAAAAACAGAAGTTGCTGGAAAAGCTCAGCAGGTCTGGCAGCACCTGTGAAGAAAAGATCAGAGTTAATGGAAGGGTCCGGTGGCCCTTCCTCAGAACCCTGAGGAAGGGTCACCGGACCCAAAACGTTAACTCTGATTTTTCCTTCACAGATGCTGCCAGACCTGCTGAGCTTTTCCAGCAACTTCTGTTTTTGCAATTGACATTATATACTGTTCAAGCTGAAATCAAGCTGCATGTTTTCATCTATCAAAATAACCTTACATAAATATGAAACATTAAATGTGCAGAATGTAATATATCATCTGCCATAACGAACTTTGCCTGTTCTATTATGCTGTATCAGCTATTCCCACCAAATTAGCAAATCCTAATCAGAAGAACATGAAACAGAGAAGATATGAGCAATGATGTAATATAAATACATTTATTGCACTTTTTATAGGATTGGAATTTGTGCTTGCTTACAATTTTCCTGCATGCAAACTAATTACTCTTTAGCCTATGAGGCCTTTGAGCATATGAGTTTATATGAGCATATGGATGTATTACAAATCTTGATAGTATTAATATTTTTCCAAAATTAACATTAAAGTAGCTGTTGAATAAGGGTATAAGGGCCTGAAAGAAGTTAATCTGAACTGGCCTTCAGCATCACCTACTATAACTACGTCATGTGGACTTGGTGGGAGGACAGTTTAAGCTCTCAAAGGAAGAAAATATACCGCGTGGGTTTTCTTTTGCAGTTTTCCTTGTAGATTTTGTAACAACTGTTGTCACTTCAGTGTGACTGGCACCTAGTTGCTATCATAACATAAACAACATTTCATTTAAGACAAGAATCTCGTTTCATTCGACTACTAAATGACTTTCCCACATTAGACCAGTCAGGCCATGTTGGTCACTCCCCTGGAAAAAGATAGTGGCAGTAGTTCAAAGAGTTCCTACAATGCGTTCAAACAGTGTGTTGGAAAATAATGATTTTCCTGCCTCATACCAGATGCTGCCAGCAGTGTTTATCTGAAGATAAGCAGTAAGAAAATAAACACAAAGAAATGTGGATGCTGGAAATCTGAAACAAAACCAGAAAGTGCTGGCCAAGTGTTTCACCTTCTGCAGTTGCGGGGGGAGGAGCTATGGAGGTGTGGGCTGCTGTTGGGAGTGGAGCAGGAGTGGGCCAGAAAGCCCTACGTCCTGCATTACATGAGTTGTTCTCTAAACAGACAATCCATTTTCAGCTTCTTGTTAGCTGTCTCACTCTCGGGTAATCACAAGCTGTCTCTTTAATTGCTTATCCTGTTTATTTTTTTCTCTCCCTCTCTTTCTGGGCTCCATCTCCATGTACGTTATTCACTTGCCCCATCCCTCTGCCCTGCCATCAGCATGAATACCACGCTCTCCCAGCTATTGTCAGTTCTGACCAAAGCTTACTGAGAGACAGCAAAGCCTACAGATGCTGGAGTCCGAGTCAATACAGTGTGGAGTGGGACAAGCACAGCAGGTCAGGCAGCATCAGAGGAGCAGGAAATTCGATGTTTCGGGTTTACACCCTTCATGAGCCTTACTGGACTCAAATATTAACTCTGTTTTTCTCTCAAAAGATGCTGTGGACCTGCTGTATTTCTCTAACACATGCTATTTTTGGACAGCTTGAAGAAGGTTTCTCACGCAGACACTCTGTCGAGAAGGATATTCAACAGTGCAACAGAGGAAACATCATCGAAAGATTCCGCAAGGTCATATTTACAATAAATGGAAAAGCATTTCAGGGCTGGAAAGAGAGACACAACAGCAGGAGAGTGTTCCGAGCTCCCTGAAGCTGAGTATTAGTCAGTCTAAGGCTTTAATGATTGCAGAAGAATCTAGGAGTAGTTTCAGGTCAGAGTTCTTTCAGACAATGAATGGGCATCGAAGGGCCCTTGTGTAAGTTTCAAATCACTGGTGGGAAAGGGAATACTTTAAATATTGCTAAAGGTTTACAGGCTAAAAAAGTGACATATGAGAAAAGTATTTACAGCGACAGCAAATGTCACTGCCAGAATGAGTAGGCACTACAAAGCACAGCTACAGAAAGGGAAATAAAGGGCCACTAGAGCAAATTAAGCTGCGGTCACAGATCTAGAAATCTCATGAAGCCAGAATTAAATAAATTAGGGTAGAAGAGTGGCTCAGTGGTTAGCACTGCTGCCTCACAGCACCAAGAACCTGGGTTTGATTCCGGTCTTGGATGACTGTCTGTGTGAAGTTTTCACGCTCTCCTTGTGTCAGCGTGGGTTTCCTCCAGGTGCTCCGGTTTCCTCCCACAGTCCAAAGATGTGCAGGTTATGTGGATTGGCCATGCTAAATGCGAGTTATGAGAAAAGGATGGGGGCTTGGTCTGGGTGGGAGGCTTTTCAGAGGGTCAATATGGACTTGATGAGCCAAACAGCCTCTTTCTGAACTGTCGGAATTCTAAGGTAATAAAAGATCATTTGAAAAGCCTAATTAGTCAAGGTGAAAATGTAGGAGATCCATAACTTAAGCTGCAATAAAGGCAGAAATCATTTATGTCAGCTGAAGAGTCCAGGAATCATCCGGAAAAGTAGTTAAAGGAACAGAATTCATCTTAGAAAGCCACAAATAGCAGGACAAATTTACTGAAATCTTGATTGGGATGGAAATTGGCTGTTAAAGCTACACTCAGGGCAACTTGTTCAGTACAACTGTTCAGGAAATGTGAATCATTTACTAAGACCACGATTAGCAAGTCATATCAAATGAAGCTGTAGAAAAGATGTGAATCCTCCAATTTACTCACAGAAGGAGGGAATCCTCCATTTTAATTGCACAGGCATGTAAAGTCCCTCCAGTACTGTATTACACTGCAGCAGCTGCAATGCATACTGTAAAATTAAAAGCCTTTGAAGCAAAGATGATAAATACATTCGGAAGACATTGCACAGAAATAATATTTCCAGAAATGTTTAATTTCGGAGATCGACCAAAGAGAGCAGAGCTGGCCTTCTTGGAGAAAACATTTTTAGATACTGAATAACTTACAAATTAGATACAGAGTGAGAAGCTGCAAAAGTTAATATACTCCTACACACAGTTGGTAGATCCCTCATGTTGTAATAATGTTTCCAGGCACAAAAGGAACAACAGATATTTTTGAAGAAGCACTGAAAGCCTTTAACAATTTCTTTGACATCAGAACAAATACATTTCTTGAAAGAGCATGATTCAATAGAAGAGGTCAGCATCCAGGGTATAATAATTTCACAACTGGTTGCTACATATCAGTGGAACAATGTGACTGGGAATACCGAGTCAGAATTTAAATCAGACAGAACTTTTGGATTTGCTGATGAGTTTTTGTCAATTTTATTATAGTCAAAAGAAGTTTTGACTCTGGAGAAAACCTTTCAAATGATCAGTGAAGCAGAAGTTTGGAAACAACACAGATCAATCCTAAGAGAAGATTAAACAGTCAACAAGAGATCAGCAGAACTGATTCAGTTCTTAAGGTCCAAAAGCACAAAGGACTTATCTATAAAAGCAGTGCAATGAGAATGAGAGCAAAGAAACATTACTGGTACAAGCAGGACGCAGCTATTCCAAAAGAATGCTTTACCTGTAAAACAGTAGATCTTTTTGGAAAATATTCTGAAGTCAGACACGGTCACTGAACAACAAGAATTTAAGTAAGTACTTACTCAAACTTATGAGATCGAACAGTTCGTAACAGAAGAAAAATTGAACGTATATTCCTCGGAGAAATATGATTTGAAGATATTGATATGAATTTTAAGGTCATTACTGGAATTATTATATGATCAGACAGCTTATCATGTTTGAAGAAACACTGTCTACAAGTGACAGCTATGTAACTACATGGTCCAGGACGAACTGCACTTCAGATTAAAGGTAAACAACAAGAAACCTGCTATCACAAATACCCGACAGCAGAGAATTTATCCATACTTCACAATCAGGAATCCTCACTCTTGGGTAAGAATACCAAACATAATGTCAAGCTTCCTCAGGAGGTAGAATGATTCAAGTTAGTTAAAGGTGAGGAACAACTATTTTATGCAGGTACACTTATCGCACAAATGAAAATGGTCAAAGGTTTCATAGGGCTCCCTAGACTCATGGCAGAACACAAATAAAAGGGAGAATCCATTGATTTAGCTATGTTAACAAAATAATCTTTTTATTATTTATTCATTTTTGTGGGATGTGAGCATCACTGGCTGGCCAGCATTTATTACCAATCCCTACTTGCTGTTGAGTTGATAGTGGTGAGCTGCCTTCTTTAAGTGCTGCAACCTGCTCTGGGTTGATTCACAATGCTATTATGAAGGGAATTCCAGGATTTTGACCCAGCAACAGTGAAGGAACAGCAATATATTTCTCAGTCAGGTTGGTGAGTGGCTTGGAAGGGAATTTGAAAGTGGTGGTGTTCCTATATATCTGCTACCTTGTCCTTCTAGATGGAAGTGGTCATGGGTTTGGGAGGTGCTGTCTGAGGATCTTTGGTGAATTTCTGCAGTGCATCTTGTAGACAGTACACACTGCTGCTACTGAGCGTCGGTGGTGCAGGGAGTGAATGCTTGTGGACGTGGTGCCAGTCAAGTGGGCTGCTTTATCCTGGATAGTGTCAAGCTTCTTGAGTGTTGTTGGGGCTGCACTCACCCAGGGGTTTATTCTGTCACACTGCTGACTTATGCCTTGTAAATGGTGGACAAGCTTTGGGGAGTCAGGAGGTGAGTTACTTGCCACAATATTTCTTGCCTCTGACCTGCTCTTGTAGCCATCGCGTTTATGTGGTGAGCCCAGTTGAGTTACTGATCAATGATAACCACCAGGATGTTGATAGTGGGGTATTCAGTGACGGTGACACCATTGAATGTCAAGGGACAGTGGTTAAATTGTCTCGTATTGGTGATGGTCATAGCCTGGCATTTGTGGGACGCAAATGTTAATTATCACTTGTCAGCCCAAGCCTGGATATTGTCCAAATCTTGTTGCATTTGGACACGGACTGCTTCAATATCTGAGGAGTCACGAATGGTGCTGAACATGATGCAATCATCGGTGAACATTCCCACTCTGACCTTATGATGTAGGGAAGCTCATTGATGAAGCAGTTGCAGATGGTTGAACCGAGGACACTACCCTGAGGAACTCTTGCAGAGATGTCCTAGAACTGAGATGATTGACCACCAACAACCATGGCTACCTTCTATGTTAACAAAGTGTGGAGCTGGATGAACACAGCAGGCCAAGCAGCATCATAGGAGCAGGAAAGCTTGACTTTTCGGGCCGAGACCCTTCATCAGAAATCCAATCAGGAGTGTCAGGTATGACCCTAAAAACCAGAGATTTTGCTCCCGATACCCATTGATTCCAGTTTTGTTAGGGCTCCTTGATGTCACACTCGGTCGAATGCAACCTTGATGTCAAGGGCTGTCACTCCCACCTCACCTCTGGAATTCAGCTCTTTTGTCCATGTTTAAACCAAGCCTGTAATGAGGTCAGGTGCTGAGTGGCCCTGGCAGAACCCAAACTGGACTTCACTGAGTAGGTTATTACTGAGGTGCTGCTTGATAGCACAGTCAATGATAAATTCCATCATTTACTGATGATTGACAGTGGACTGGTGGAGTGGTAAATGGCCAGGTTGGATTGGTCCTTTTTTTTTTATGTACACGACATACTTGGGCAATTTTCCACATTGTCAGATAAATGTGTTTCAAACTGTCAGAAAGATGGAAACCTATAAGGATATGGATTGGCAGAAATTGTTTTTTTAACTGCTAGTTGAGACAATAAGAATCAACAAGCATTCTACAAGAATGAAAGTAATTAGATTGCAAATCAGCAGCATATTCCATTTAATGTCATTGACAAATCTTTAACTGAAGTAATTCAGAGTGCAACACAACTTGGTGAAAAAAATAATATTGGCATATTTAAGACTGATGTCAGCTGCTGAGCTGCTTCAGACTGCACAAGTTCCAACATAGAATTTCATTTCATTAACTTCCCAGAAAGAACCCTCAGTAGTAGTGACAGAGAACATGGCCGGCAAGAAGCAATCCTCAAATAGTGGAACTGAGAAAGTGAGCCTTGTGCTTTCACTAATAATACAAACACTGGAGCTGAATATAAATGTACAAGCTAACCAACATGTTAAAGGAGAGACTATACACTTCAACAAGATTTACCAGCCGGTTGAGAATTAAAAAAATTGACACAGACTGAAGATGTGGTGCATACAGCTCCATGGAAGCCACCACTGAAAAAGGTGGTCAAGTATTTAGAGACACAGAAAACAATTAAAGAGAAATTGTCTCATTCAGAGACCCAGGATATTACAATGAAAAATGTTGTCTGGTTCAGTGGTCTACAAGACTACAAAAATAAAGTGCTTATTTCAACAGAACCTGTATCATTCATGAAGGAAAACTATCGTCATTCCAGATGCGCTGCTCCAAAAAACTACTGTGGAAGCATTCTATGAACTCCTGATTCAGGCTATTACCATCAACTGAGTTTTACAGCTTACATGTAGATTACATTCACACATTATTATGGACATCCCTTTAACACAAACACAAAATATTTCTTCCTGTATATTTTGCTTTTGTATATTTTGTGGTTACTGTTAGGATACTTGTAGCCCACTCGTGCTCTGACTTATTTTTCCTAATAACCCTCATCTCCACCCAAACCAATTCTGCATACTGATCTTCTGATCCAAGCTCATCTCTAAAGTATTGCACAAGTATCATCTTGATTAATAATTCTACACTTCCACTTTTACCTTAGCTTCTACTTTTCCTGAATGTCATATACCCCTCAATATTCAGGACCCAATCCTTGTTATGTTGAAGGCAAGTCTCTCTAATAGCAATCAGATTGCATTTATTTTCTTCAATGTTCATTATCAATTTATTTATTTCATTGTGAATGCTACACATGTTCAGATTCAAAGCCTTTAGTTTTGGCCTTGTGCTGTTTTTGCCACATTAAGTCTTAATTGTTGGTGTGTTCTTCGGTTTATTTTCTCTCTGCCCCCTTTCGGCTATTCTCTGAATCTCATTTCCCATATCACCATTTTCCTCTCTTACTTTTTCCATATTCTTTCATGTGCCACATTTGATTCCTGGCTACCACCACTTAATTTAAAACCTTCATACTTTTCTGGTCATACAGTTCTCAAGATCATTGGCCTCAGGAGGATTCAGGTACAATCTCCACTTTCTGCGGTATTGGTGCCAGTGGCCCACAAACATGAACCCACTTCTCCCAAACCAGTCTTTGAGCCACATGTTCACATCCAAATTTTATGTAACTTATGCCAATTTGCATGTTACTCCGGTAATAAATCAGAGACCTTAACCTTTTAAGTTCTGCTTTTGTAATTTACTGCCTGGCTCCTCAGACTCTCTATGCAGGATCTTTTTCCTACTTCTGCCCATGTCACTGGCACTTACTTCGACCACGCTCACTGGATCCTCTCCTGCACAATCCTTTCCAGCAATGAGCAAATATCCTGAACCCTGGTGGTGGGCAGGGAACGCTGCTATGTGGACTCTTGCTCTTTGCTGCAGAGAACTGTGTCAATCCTCCTCACCGTACGATAAAGTAGTTTTACATTCCTTGTTGCTCTCCCACTGAACGTCTTCCATTTCCAGTGGTACCATGACCTGTTTGTGTACTCATCTTGCAACCACCCTCTGATTCACAGAGGCTAAGAGAAGGTCAAACTTATTGGAAAATTGCAAAGGTTAACATTCCTTCCATCCTGCTGTCTGCTTACCTGCTTCACTCGTACTCACACACCTCTGTACCTGACCACTAAACAACTTAGAAGACCCAATCCTAAGTGTTGTGACTGCTTTGCGGTACAAAAATCCAAATAACTTTCACCTTCTCTGATAAATCACAGAATTTATAATTCAGCCTTCAGCTCCTGAACTCAGTTTAATCAATTTGAACTTGAACTTTTGATCCAGCGCAAACACAGTGTTTGCACTAGATCACAGTAGTATCCAAGAACTTCCACATGCTGCAGTCTTGAAATATCACCTGAGCAGCTGTTCTTAGTTAGCTTTTAGTATTTAGTTAGGTTACTTACTTCCTTTGCCTTATACATATTCTATTAACTTTACCATCAATTTGTGTACAATGTTAAAAATCTCTACTCTCTGCAGTACTGTTCCTATCCATTTGTTGTTGGCTTCTCTTCTATTCTTCTCATTGTTACTTCAAATTAGTGTTATGATCCTAGCTGCTGTTACCACTGGGCAAGTCAGAACAAAAAATGAAATCTGCAATTTTTATTTTTATCATTTTAATTTTTTTATTGAACATGGCAGTCATTCACTGAAAAATGGGCTGCAGATTTCCTTTAGTAATAAAACAGAAAAAAAATGATTGCATAAAAGGGGTAGCAAAAACAAATCAGGCTCTTTGGATATAGAACAATTTTAAAAATCTTAAAACACACGGCAAAACAAAATACCATCTATTTCCCAACATCATTACATTACAATGTTTCAAATCCAGAAAAATCATCCTCCTACATCAAATCTTTATTATGACTTAACTTCTTCTCTCAATTCTTTGAAATGGTCTGTGAAATCTTCTTACACAAATACTCTCAAAACTGAAAAATTACAGTTTCTCAGTCTCTTAATTGTCTGCTGATATCTCACCAAACGCTTATACTCTAAGTTTTTTTTTTGCCATCTCCCCACAAGCTAAACCTTTACTGCAAGGTAACTGAGTTTCCCCGAACTGTTCTATGCTCCTTTTTAGGAGATAAACTATACTGATTCATAGAATCATATCATATAGAAGGAGGCCCTCAGCCCACTGAGCCTGCACTGACAAAAAACTACTCTAGCTTTAAACTAGTCCCACTTTTAGTACTTGGTCCATGGTCTTGATGTTATGACATTTCAAGTGCTCGTCCAAGGTTTTAAAGGTTGTGAGGTTTCCTGCCTCAACTATCATTCCATGCAGTCAATTCCAGATACCCACCAGCCTCTAGCTGAAAAAAAATTCCTCAAACACCCTCTACACCCCCTGTCTTTCCCCATCGAATTATGCCCCTTGTTCTTGATCTTTCAACTAAAGGGTACAACTGCTTTCTATCCACCCTATGCACCTCATAATCTTACACACATCAGTCAGATCTCCTCTCAGCTTTCTCTGCTCTTAAGAAAACAACTCAAGCTTATCCAGCCTCTATTCAGAGCTAACATGCTCCATCCCAGACAATATCCTGATGAATCTCCTCTGCAGTCCCTTCCTGCGCAATCACATCCTTTCTATGGTATGATGACTAGAACTGCCCACAGTACTCCAGCTGTGGCCTAACCAAAATTTTGTACAGGTCCACCTCCCTGCTTTTATAATTTATGCCATGACTGATAAAGACAAGTGTCCCACGTGACTTTTTAACTACCTTATTAAAATATCCTGCTGCCTTCAAGGATCTGAACAAGCACCCCAAGATCACTCTGTTCCTCTGAGCTTCTTAGTGCTACCGACCCTTGCCAGGTCTCCTCCAAAACTAACTAAAAGAGTTTCAATCTCTTGGTTTTCTAAGCCAAAACTCAAATTTGCTTCATCTAAACCAAAATAAAACTAATGCCTCTGATTGTGTACTCCCTGTTGTAATCCCGACAGTCACAACAAATAATATTCCATTAACAATCCAGGAGCTCAGTAACACACACTGGGTTAGGTCATAGTTCTGTCAGCGCGCCTTCACCTTGTTTTTGTTAAACCCTTCACAATCGGGATCAACATCCATGTGCCACTTGTTCAAAATGCAAACTCTAAACGTGATATGTACATCTTTCATCCAGAAAGAATATAATGTGTCCAAGAGACTTTTCATTTCTCATTTTAACCTTTCTATGTTATATTACCAGTAATAATACATTGACATTAAACATACAATGAGTTTCATGTTAATCGTACTTTATAGAAATCCATTTGAATCAAAGCACATCACTTTATACGTTTTCTTTATAAATTGCCTTGCTGTAACATTGTCTCTCTCAGGCACTTGATTGATTTTTAAGTTGTACGTGTGGAGGATTAAACTCCACCAACATAACAAGTAACTTTTTGTCCTGAAATTTTGAAAAAAAAACCGAGGATTTTCAAGTTTCTTCCACATTGTTGGCGATATAAATCTCAAACTGACGTAGAGCCAGCGCAAGACTTAAGGTCTCTTTCTCCTCATTAAATATTTCGGTAGATACGTATTCTGAAGTTGCTGCCATCAACTGCCAGCTTGAATGCTTAGTCACAATTTGCTGCTAAAACCAATGCAATTATCAGTAAAGCTGTTGTGCCGCCAAAAGCACTCTGTCATTCCTTAACTATTCAAATAGTCTGCCTTTTTTAAGGGCCAAGGTTTGAAACAAGCTTCTAATAAACTCCACTGATGTCAATATATCAAAACTTTGCATTTGTCCCCGATATTGGAAGATGCAAAATAACTTTTCTTTCCACTTCACTAGCTATTATTGGCCTTGTCATATAATCATAGAGATTAGCAGCATGCAGAAGAAAACAATCACCTAACTATTTTAAACATCATAAAAACTGAGAGAACTGTGGATGTTGTAAATCAGGAACACAAATAGAGATTGCTGGAAAAGCTCAGCAGGTCTGGCTGCATCTGTGAAGAGAAATCAGAGAGATCAGAGAACTCTGAGGAAGGGTCACCGGACCCGAAATGTTAGCTCTGATTTCTCTTCACAGATGCTGCCAGACCTGCTGAGCTTTTCCAGCAATCTCTATTTGTGTTTCTATTTTAATCATCAATTCTTGTCCAACAGGGAGCCCAAATAAGATGCCTTTACTTCGGAAAATTCACTCTTAACTAGATTTATAACCAAACTGGCTCTTTCCAGTGATCAATTTCGCCAAATGGTGTGAAATGTTCTTCCCAGATTGGGCTGAATACAGCAAAGTCACCAATGTAAACCATACAGTTGCATAGTCCCTTGATGACTTTATTGGTTAATCACTGGGGCACTGCTGGAGCATTTTTCAGTGCAATTGGCATGGCTTGCATTGATAAAGACCATTCAGTGTTACAAAGGATGATATTTTACTGCCTCAATCAATATTCTTTTAGCAATTTGGTTTTGGAGACAAAAGCTGTATGCCTAATTCTTCCATTGTGGTCCTCCAATTTGGAAGAGGATATAAATCTGCTTTTCTTACTCCATTAAATTTGCAATATTCAATACAGAATCTTTGCTACTATGACTCAGTTCAACAATGTCACTGACAATCCTAAACTTAATCTCTCCCCTCACTTGAGCTAATTTATCTGGATTGAGCACATAAGGAGGGTGTTTTACAGGTAATGCAACCCTATATTTATGTCATGGTCTATTCATGAAAGTTGGTTAATTTATTTTATGCAATTATTTTTGTAAGTCACTTTGACGGTTTTTTTGGAAGATACAATTTGACGTTTTTTAATCTTTTTAGCACTTATGTCTTATTCAATCTGATGTCTGGAGGAGCACCTTCTGAAATTTTAATTTCTAATTCATTCTCCAATTGTTTGATATATTTTGTTGCACTCACTTTTTCTTTCATTGACATAAATTTATTTTTCCCTGACTATTCTTCCAGTCAAAATACTGTTTTAACATATTAACATGATACACTCACTGATTTTTCCTCCTTCATGGAGAACTGACAACATAATTCATATTATTGAGTTGTTTTGATTTGATAAGGTCCTGTGAAGTTTACTTTTAATAGAGCTCCAGAGACAGATAACAATACTGACACCTTGTCTCGAGCACAAAATTTCAAACATTGTTCTTGAAAATTTGCTTTCGTTTTCATTGTTTGTTGCAAGTCTTTAGATTTTCCTTGTGGGAGTTGAACGAGGCCTTTAAGTGGTCACTTATTGGCCACCAGTTGTGCTCAATTGGCCTAAAGGCTGAAGGGCTATTGCTGTCTTCCCATCATTGATGAGATGTCAACTCCAGTAGGACATTGGTACAAAAGGCACTCAACATCAAACTATGCATTACTTTTTCCTGATATCTCTTAGCACATTGCCTGGAGCGCTGTAACTCCCCCATAAAACCTGTAAGGTTTACAGTCCTCACTCTGCCCACATCCCAAGTGTGCATGGGTTGTTCAACAGAATCATGGGCGCATCATTGGATAGTTCCAGTTCCGAGAAAGGGTCACCAGACCTGAAACATTGACTCTGTTTTCTCCTTCACAGATGCTGACAGATCTGCTGAGCTTTTCCAGCAACTTTGTTTTTGTTCTTGATTAGATAGTCCATATTGCTCAGTACTCACTCTCTAGTTTGTCGCCCTAGCTCTAGTATTAATGGTACAGCAGAAAGGGCCTTATCAGGCATTGAATGCCTTTGTACAAAGGTCAGACTCCATGAGCAGAGCCAATACAGAGGAGGAAGAACTGCTTAAAGAAGGAGAAGGAGGAGAGGGAGAACCAGGGGGCCATTGATAAGGTTTTTCTAAGAAACCCCCTGGGGATTGCTTGTCCTACTCTACATATGGTGATTCCTCACACCACCAACCCCCAGGTTGGAATAAGGTTTATCATTGGGCATAAGTTGTAGCAGGACAGGAAGATTGTCCATGGGCCTTCTCAGTATGGACGTAATCAGGATGAAGTCAGGAAAATGGTGGGGTCTTTAACTATTATATTATAACCACTGGGGAAGGCATTAAATTCTGCCCAATTTTCCTCACTTGGGGTATGTTAGGAGAAACCTCCCTGAAAACTCTGGCTGTGGCCAGTTATTGAGTATGTTGCTTCTCCCTCTCTTCCATCTCCATGTTCAAGTTGTTTGTCCCCCGTCTGTGTTGCATCTGCTCATTTTCCCTAACAAGCTGCAGAATAAGGGCGATGGTAACTATAGCACACGTACTACAGGGAACTATAGGTTGGAGCAGAGATAATAGGAACTGCAGGTGCTGGAGAATCCGAGATAACAAGGTGTAGAGCTAGATGAACGCAGCAGGCCAAGCAGCATCAGAGGAGCAGGAAAGCTTGATGTTTCGAACCTAGACCCTTCATCAGAAATGGGGGAGGGGAAGGGGGTTCTGAAATAAATAGGGAGAGAGGGGGAGGCGGATAGAAGATGGATAGAGGAGAAGATAGGTGGAGAGGAGACGGATAGAGGAGAAGATAGGTGGAGAGGAGACAGACAGGTCAAAGAGGCAGGGATGGAGCCAGTAAAGGTGAGTGTAGGTAGGGGGGTAGGGAGGAGATAGGTCAGTCCAGAGAGGATGGACAGGTCAAGGGGGCGGGATGAGGTTAGTAGGTAGGAAATGGGGGTGCACCTTGAGGTGGGAGGAGGTGATAGGTGGGAGGAAGAACAGATTAGGGAGGCAGGGACGAGCTGGGCTGGTTTTGGGATGCGGTAGGGGGAGGGGAGACTGTGAAGCTTGTGAAGTCCACATTGATACCATTGGGCTGCAGGGTTCCCAAGCGGAATATGAGTTGCTGTTCCTGCAGCCTTCGGGTGGCATTGTTGTGGCACTGCAGGAAGCCCAGGATGGACATGTCGTCTCTTTCAGGAGTCGCAGGGAGAAACGCTTCTGAAGGGTCTCAATGTTCTGGTACTACAGCCACATCACCTTTCTTAGTACCTGCCTATGAAACCAGATCATCCCAATGGACTACAGTCCACATTCAAGCCTTCCCAATTTAGCCCCAACCGTGACAATATCTACATTCAGAACATTGAGACCCTTCAGAAGTGTTTCTCCCTGCGACTCCTGAAACACACACTTGCAGCAATGCGCCGGCATCTCCAGGCACTACAATCAAGCCTACCCCACCTCAGAGCCTCCCTCTCCCAGACCTGCAAAGGACATCTCCTGTTTTTTACTCTTCGTAGGATCCACAACCTGAACTCACAATTCTACTCAGCTTTATTGGACACTAAAAACCGTAAGTTCAGTAAACTTACTGGTGCCTACCACCCAAAACGGGTTTCCTCCACCTCCCAAATCCACAGCCGTACCCAAGACCTTCACAACAATGTACCCGCCACCATTGGCCATGAGGCCACTGTCGGAGAACCCACAGATGACATCACATCCGCCACCGCTGAGTACACCACTTCCAGGACAGCGAACGCCATCGCTGCTGAAGCCACCGCCTCCATTTCCGAGACCAACACCACAGACACTACCGTCACCGCTGCCTACCCTGCTCCACCCACCACATTCCCCACTGTGCCCACCGGCGACGCAACTCCGCCCACCACCGCCGATGCAACTCCGACCACAGCCGGCGCCGACATCGGTCCGCACACCACCTCCCCAGCCAGCAGCTCCAGAGGAGACAGCAACACGTAGCCCTGCCGAGTCTTCACCATCCCCCCAGACCTCCCCCTTACTGAGGACGAACGGTCAGTCCTCAGTAAAGGGCTCACCTTTGTCCCCCTCCACCCACACATCAACGAATACCAGTCACGTTTGGACATTGAGCAGTTTATCCGCCGCCTCCGCCTCCACGCTTACTTCTTCAACCGTGAGCCTAACCATCCATCTACTGACCCCTTCTCCTGCCTCCAACGCACCCCCTCCTCCTGGAGACCACCCCAAAGCCTCCTACCCTCCCTCGACCTCTTCATCTCCAACTGCCGTCGAGACATCAATCGCCTCAACCTCTCTACCCCTCTCACCCAATCCATCCTCTTCCCCGCAGAATGTGCAGCCCTCCACTCCCTCCGCACCAATCCCAACGTCACCATAAAACCAGCGGGCAAGGGAGACGCAGTTGTAGTATGGCGCACTGACCTCTACATCGCTGAGGCCAGGCACCAACTCTCCGACACCTCCTTCTACCGCCCCGTGGATCATGACCCCACCCCCGAGCACCAAACCATCATTTCCCAAACCATCCACAACCTCATCACCTCAGGTGACCTCCCATCCACCACCTCCAACCTCATCGTTCCCCAACCCCGCACCGCCCGCTTCTATCTCCTTCCCAAAATCCACAAACCTGACTACCCTGGTCGACCCATTGTCTCCGCCTGCTCCTGCCCCACCGAACTTATCTCCACCTATCTCGACTCCATTTTCTCCCCCTTGGTCCAGGAACTCTCTACTATGCCCGTGACACCACCCACGCCCTCCACCTCCTCCAGAACTTCCAATTCCACGGTCCCCAACACCTTATTTTTACTATGGACGTCCAATCCCTCTACACCTGCATTCCCCATGCAGATGGCTAAAGGCCCTCTGCTTCTTCCTGTCCCGCAGGCCTGACCAGTCCCCCTCCACTGACACTTCCATCCACTTAGCTGAACTCATCTTCACCCTCAACAACTTCTCTTTCAATTCCTCCCACTTCCTACAGACAAAGGGGGTGGCCATGGGTACCAGCATGGACCCAAGCTATTCCTGTCTCTTTGTAGGTTACGTGGAACAATGCCTCTTCCGTACCGACACTGGCCGTAAACCCCACCTCCATTACATTGATGACTGTATCGGCGCCGCCTCGTGCTCCCACGAGGAGCTTGAACAGTTCATCCACTTCACCAACACCTTCCACCCCAACCTTAAGTTCACCTGGACCATCTCTAACATCTCTCTCTCCTTCCTGGACCTCTCTGTCTCCATCTCGGGTAACCACCTAGAAACCGATATCCATTTCAAGCCCACCTACTCCCACAGCTACCTGGAATACACCTCCTCCCAGCCACCTTCCTGCAAAAATGCCATCCCCTATTCCCAATTCCTTTGCCTCTGCTGCATCTGCTCCCAGGATGAGGCACTCCACTCCCGTACATCTCAGATGTCCTCATTCTTCAAGGACCGCAACTTCCCTCCTGCAGTGGTGGAGAACACCCTCGACCGTGTCTCCCGCATTTCCCGCAACTCATCCCTCACACCCCGTCCCCGCAATAACAACCAAAAAAGAATCCCCTTTGTCCTCACGTACCACCCCACCAACCTCCAGATCCAATGCACCATCCTCCGACACTTCCACCATCTGCAATCTGACGCCACCACCAAAGACATTTTTCCCTCCCCACCCTTGTCTGCTTTCCGGAGGGACCACTCTCTCCATCACTCCCTTGTCCACTCCACACTCCCCTCCAGCCCCACCACACCAGGCACTTTTCCCTGCAACCGCAGGAAGTGCTACACCTGCCCCCACACCTCCTCCCTCACCCCCATCCCAGGCCCCAAGAAGGCTTTCCACATCAAGCAGATGTTCACCTGCACATCTGCTAATGTGGTATACTGCATCCGCTGTACCCGTTGTGGCCTCCTCTACATCGGGGAAACCAAGCGGAGGCTCGGGGACCACTTTGCAGAACACCTGCGCTCGGTTCGCAATAAACAACTGCACCTACCAGTTGCAAACCATTTCAACTCCCCTTCCCATTCCTCAGACGACATGTCCATCCTGGGCCTCCTGCAGTGCCACAACAATGCCACCCGAAGGCTGCAGGAACAGCAACTCATATTCTGCTTGGGAACCCTGCAGCTCAATGTTATCAATGTGGACTTCACAAGCTTCAAAATCTCCCCTCCCCCTACCGCATCCCAAAACCAGCCCAGCTCGTCCCCGCCTCCCTAACCTGTTCTTCCTCTCACCTATATCCTCCTCCCACCTCAAGGTGCACCCCCATCTCCTACCTACTAAGCTCATCCTGCCCCCTTGACCTATCTCCTCCCCACCTCCCCACCTACACTCACCTTTACTGGCTCCATCCCCGCCTCTTTGACTTGTCTGTCTCCTCTCCACCTGTCTTCTCCTCCACCCATCTTCTATCCGCCTCCCCCTCTCTCCCTTTTTATTTCAGAACCCCCTTCCCCTCCCCCATTTCTGATGAAGGGTCTACGTTCGAAACGTCAAGCTCTCCTGCTCCTATGATGCTGCTTGGCCTGCTGTATTCATCCAGCTCCACACCTTGTTATCTAGGTTGGAGCATATGGCCTGGACAGGATTCTTGAAGTGAGGACCAAGGCCTTCACCATATGCCACAGCATTGCTTATCAAATTCACTACCATCACATTTTAGTGCAAACCACCAAAAACTTCCACTAACTCAGCACGATCTGATCAAATTCAAAATTCAGCAGCATCTGACTCAAAAGAAGTTGCTGATCCCTACAAATAGCATTGGCAGTGGGGGTGGTTCTCCTGCTGCTAGAGTAATTTTTAGCCATGTGAAGTTCGGCAAAGCCATTAACTGGAACATTGAGGTTTAAATGGTATCATTAAAGAGTCAAATTTGCATTCTATGCTGTCAGATATCAAGATCTATCTCCTCTGCATTCCTAAAGTGCACAGTCTCAGCATCCATTCTGCCACCCTTACCAAAATGATGCCCAGATATGTGAAAGACATTTTGGGCTTAAAACGGCAGCCAGCACCAAAATATGGGCACCAGACCACTGTATCTTGAGGTCAAGCATTTTAGCTTGAAATTAGATCAATTTTTAAGCTTAATCCTTCCCATCCCCCTGCCTTTTACTGCTTACTGCAAGCACTCCAGCTTGTAATCAATGGATTGAAATGGTTCTCTGGAGTCATGCTGTTTTTAGACTAAGTAACTGAATAATAACCCTCCTCCGTGGTGACAGGATTATATTTACAATGGCATCAAAATTACAATGGCCCTGTAATTTCATGAAGGTTTGACTGATCACACATCCAAACGCCAGCAGGGAATCAGTGGAACTCCCACGGAATCAGTGGAAGTAGCCATTTGTGCTACTTTCTTGGGATTCTGATGGCTCTGAAAGAGGACAATGGCAGCAAATCTACTCGGAATGAGCAATAGTACAGAAAGCTTGCACGACACAATGTAGCAGCAATATGGATTGGTCATAGAACATAATGGTAAACAACGCGTTTGCCTGCTTATACCACACACTGGCAGCAGTGGAAGTTTGAAGAGCTCTTCTGATTCAACAGAGAAAGTTTCAACAAGGCAGAATTGACAGTCAATGAGAAAAGAACATGTCTGATACACAGCAGCAGCAGAAGGGTTAGGAACTCCCTCGAGCTGAAATCCCAATGACTTCGGGGCTTTTACAGATGACATTGAGTGCCGGTGATCTGTAAGACCAAACCCAAGTCAGGGTTCACCAAGAGAGGAAATAGACTTTAAACGTTCCATGCGTAACGTTGAAGTGTCTGGTGGGCAAGGGGAAAGCTATTAAAAATGGTACAAATGAATGCGAAAAAGAAAGCGATGTACATGGCTCATCTTTAATCTCACTATCACCGCAAGCATGGCTTCTTTGGAAAGGTTAATATTCACGAAGCACAGCTACAGTGAGGGAAACCAAAAGCTATAAAAACAACTTAAAACTAGATCTTCGACCCAGGAAAATTGTGAAGCCAGAATTAAAGCACTAAAGTGGCATTTTAGAAGTCCATATGCAGACAAAGTCCAACCAAAAAAAAATTTAGGAGTCCCTTGAGGCCACAGGGATTGTGAGAGATGTGACTCCAGATGTACAGCAATGTGGGTGACTTTTGACTGTCCTGTAGGTAATTTGGGTTGGACAGCAAATGCTGACCTAGGCAAAAATTCTCACACCCCATAAATGAATAAAATAAATTGCAAAATTAAAAGCCTTTAAAACAAGCGAACTAATGAATCATATAATGAAGACATGGCATTAGAAATAATATTGCCAGAAAGATTGTGCTATTGACATTGGTCAAATAGACCACTGAATTAGACATCTTAGAGGCAATAATATTAAAATATAGAAAAATTTCTAAACTAGATACTAAATCTAAAGCTGAACAAGTTAATACACTTCTATAAGCAATTTAGAGTACAACTGATGACATAATAACTCTCCAATATATAAAAGAATCAACAAGTACTTTTGATAAATACTGAAAACCTTTGACAATTACTTTAAACTCGGAACAAACAAGATTTAATAGGTGTGTTCAGCACCTAGGGAAATTGACAGATTATTAACAATGTCTACAGATTATAGGAAAAGTACATCAATGGTGAGTTAATATCATAGCTCATGTTATTGGAATTCCTGATCATTGTTTGTTAGATATATTACAATCAGAAGAAGATTTGGCTCCTGCAAAAGCAATTTAGGTAGTGAATGAAACAGAAGCCCAAAAGCAATAGAAGTCAATCCTAAGAGGAGTAGATCAAATTTATCATACAAAATCAGCAGAATCTATTCAGCTCTTAAAGGTATATAACTCTTAAAAACAAATGTGAGAATCTAGAACAGCAAGTATGACAGACGTCAGATAATAGAGTTCATTGTTAGCACTGTAGAACAAGGAGACCACACAGTCTGATGAAGGGTCTAGGCCCAAAATGTCAGCTTTCCTGCTTCTATGATGCTGCTTGGCCTGCTGTGTTCATCCAGCTCTACACCTTGTTATCTCTAAGTCACAAGCAGTGCACAGCTTTTAAAAACAAAAGGTCATTTACAGGAAATGTGTTGATGTTGGACACTGCCACAAAGCACCAAAAGGCCAAATAGCTACTCACACAAAAAAGTTAATGAAGGTGTACAGAGTACAATCAAAGAAATGCCAAAGTTACTCCCCAAGGAAATAAATGATCCTGAACTAGCACTTTGGCAAGAAAATGTTTATGCCAAATGTCATCTCACTAACTACAAGGTTGGTATGGAACTAGTGTCATTATACTGTCAAGTAGTCTGCCACGGTTCAAGAAAAACTGTCTCTGGCTGACAGCTGTACAACCTCACGATCTAGGAAGTAAAGTCGTTCAGATTAAGAGTGTGCTCCAAGCAACTCTTATTACGAGGGGTGTCAGACACAGGGAACTTCATAACTTATGTTATGAAGGGAACTTATGTACTTCATAATCAAGAACTCTCACACTCGTGTATGAAAGCATGTATTGACCTCAGTTGTGATCAAATGGGGAAAGGGGTCAAGCTAGTTAAAGAGAAGAAACAACTGGACCAAGAATAGCAAGTCAAGGGAACAACAGGTCAAGAATCATTCAGTTAACAAACAACCAGTCATAGAACAACTAGGCATAGGATAACGAGTAGAAGATTCCAGCAGGTTCCCAAGACTCAAGAAGCAATCAAAATAGAAGACAGAATCCACTGAGATTAGAGATAGTAAGAACTGCCAATGCTGGAGTTAGAGATAACACAGTGTGGAGCTGGAGGAACACAGCAGGCCAGGCAGCATCAGAAGAGCAGGAAAGCTGACGTTTCGGGTCAGGACCCTTCTTTGGACCTGAAACATTAGCTTTCCTGCTCTTCTGATGCTTCCTGGCCTGCTGTGTACCTCCAGTTCCACACTGTGTTATCCATTGAGATTAGTTTCTTTGGCATACAATATTTGTTTCATGTTGTAAGCAAGATGGAAACCTGCAACTGTGCAGAGTTGCCAGAAATGTTTTCCACTGCTATCAACACTGCATTGAGTTCAGACTACATAACCAGCAGGTTTGCAAGCAAACATGAACAACCACAGAGCTAATAAGCAATATACACTATTTGAACTCATTTAACTATTTTCAACCAATGGACCCCAGAGCGCAATACAACTTGGTGAACAAATAGCAATGACAGATTTAAATCTGATGTCAGATGCTGAAATGATTCAGAAAATGTTTAGTTCAGTAGAGAATTTTACTTCCTTATCTTCCCAAGAAGAATTTGCAGTACCAGTGACAGAGAACTTGTCAAGCAAGAAACAATCCTCAAATATTGCTTTGAGGAAAAAAATGACTGAGGGAGTGAGCATATTAGTTTTGTCAGCAACGCAAACACTGAAGATGAATGAGTGTTCAAGTTAAGCGACAAGTTCATGTAAAAATTCTATACGTTTCTACATATTTACTGGCTGATTGAAAATAAAAGTGTGTTGACATAGATGGAAGATGTGGTGCATACAACTCTAGGAATGTTGCCAGGAATAGAGGGTTTGAGTTATAAGGAAAGGCTCACTCAGGTTGAGGCCCCTGGATGCCATCACCAGCTGTACCTCCTCAATCAACCCTTCAATCATTAGATCATTGAGCATTTCCAGTCTTTTCCAAATCTGCCCAGCTTCCCACTCATCAACAAGTAAAATATCTAACCTGGAGTACTGCTTCTTTCCTCCACAGCGTTCATCACCAATACTGCCCGTTCACTCACATTGAACCCCTGAACGCCTTCACCAGTGCAGAAAGATTTGGATGCCCTGGTACATCAATTACAGAAAGCTAGTAGACAGAGCAATGAATGATGATAAAGACTAATGGAATATTGGCATTTTTGCAAGGGAAATTGATAATAAATATACAGACGTTTTACACTATTTGTGCAGGGCCTTAGAGAGACCACCCAGCAGTATTATGTACTGTTGTGCTTGGAAAAAAAGTATATAATTAAAAGCAGTGCAGAAAAAAGTTTGAGATAACAAGGTGTAGAGCTGACATTTCTTCAGAAAGAAGGGTCTAGGCCCGAAATGTCAGCTTTCCTGTTCCTCTGATGCTTCTTGGCCTGTTGTGTTCATCCAGCTCTATACCTTGTTACCTCAGATTCTCCAGCATCTGCAGTTCCTACTAGCTCAGAAAAAGGTTTATTGCTTGACCCTTTACTCATCGGTGTTTAAAATAATGAAACTTGATCTTACTGAAAAAATATAAGGTCCTGAATGGATTTGGTAAGGTAGATACCAGGCTGATGTATCCTCCTGTGGGAGAGACTAGAACTAGGGGATATGGATTAAAGTAAAGATGACTCTTTTTTAAGACAAGATGGAAACATATTTCTTGCAGACTATCATCTGTCTATGGAATTCTTTCTCTGAAAGGAATGGATGTGGGGTCATTAGATTTATTCAAGGCTGAGTTAGATGGATTTTGATAGACAAGGCAGTTAAGAGTTATAGGGGCATACAAGTAGGTAGAGTTGAGATCACAATCTGGTCAGCCGGGCTCTTAACAAATGATACAGTAGCTTGAAGGATCTATGCCTGCTCTTAAGTCCCCTGTTCCAATGTTCCTATGTTTTGAATCTGTCCCTTTTAGCATGTTGGTAGAGCCATTTAACTTGATGGACAGGGTTTCCAGCATGAAAATAGATTGTGCGTTGGTCACAGCAGGTGGAGAGCAATGTCAGTTTGGATTTTTATGGTGAGTGGGAAAATCAGCCAAGTATCAGTTGAGAGGTGCACCATCATGACTTGATAGGTAATTAATGAGTTAAGAATGGGAGGATAGCATGGGAAAGCATGCTAGGCTTCACAAAGAAAAATCTCCATGAAACTCAATGAAAATGACACAGCCAAAATATTGGAAAGTTCAGCCCATAGTCTTTCACAGGAAGTATCAAAGTACTTTCCAGTTAATAAAGTAGTTTTGCAGTGCATCTGTCATATTGTTAGGTAGGAAACGCAACAAATAATTTTTTGCTACAGCAATAATTGGATCATCTACGTCCGGGTGAGAAGGATGTTCGGGACTTTGTTTATCGCCCATGAGGACACTTCAATAGCTTAATATTTGTGGGTTCAGGCAGAAAGCCATACAGGTTGCTGCCTTGCCTTATGGTGTTAATTATGACATTTTTACATAAGAGTAATTGTCATTAGCCTCTCTGTTTGACCAAGACTGGATGACAGAAGAAAAGATGAATGTCCTTTTTCTAATTAGTCTGTGAATCCTGTCAGGAATTTCTACTCTGTCAAGAAGTGCCAATGACACACAAGTTGTTCAGCATTGGCTCAGGCAGCAATTATTTCCTATCCCTAATTTTTCCAGAAGGCAATTAAGTCAATCACATTGCTGTTGGTCTGGATTCACATATAATTCACATTGGATATGGATGTCAGATTTCCTTCTCTAAGGCACATTAATGAGATAAATGGTTTTTCATGACAATTGACAATGGTTACAGAGTCACCATTCTCTCCTCTAGCTGGCACAAAGGTGATGATGTTGAAAGCCAATATTTTCAGCCCCAGCACATTTCTTCAGGAGCTTTTCAGGGTACAGTCCAAGGACCAGCCATCTATAGCTACTTCATCAATGACATATTCTTCATCTTAAGGTCAGAAGTAGGAACGTTTGCTAAAGATTGCACAACTGAAACTGGATACTGAAGCAGTCCAAGTCTATATGCAATAAAATCTGGACAACTTTCAGGTTTAGGCTGATAAGTTTCAATTAACATTCATACAATATAAGCTCCAAACAATGATCATGTCCAATAAGCAAGATTCTAACTGTCTTTCTTTGACATTCATCAACATTAACATCAGTAACTGCCAGATACCAACATCCCAGGAGTCACCATTGACGAGAAAATTAACTGGTTCTGCCAAATATATACTACAAGAGCAGATAAGCAAGTGTATGGCAAGTAACTCACCTTCTGATTTCCAAATACCTTTCCATCAACAACATCTTACAAGACAGGGGTCTAATGGAACACTCTTCACTTGCCTGGAAGATTGCACATCCATCAACTCTGATAGGCATAAACATCATCCAGGGCAAAGCAGCCCACTTGATCAACTACACCCCACCTCATCCATTCCCGTAAACATTTGCTGTCTCTGCCTCTGATGCATTGTTACACAGTGATGGCAGTGTGTACCATTTACTAGATGTACTGCAGCAATAAGTCATGTTCCTTAGACAGTACCTCCTCCTCCACTGAAGACCTCTGCCAACTAGAGGGACAAGGGAAGCAAGTTTCTCTCCAAGCCGCACACCATTCTGAATTAGAAATGTATTATTATTCTATCATTATCAAAATGTTGATATTTTCCATCCAACAGAATTGTGGTTTAGCTGAAAGATTGCTCATGCTCACTTTATAGATGGACAATGAATACTGGCCTTGGCAGCAAGACTCATATTAAAAAAAGACAATGACATCCAGCCAAAAGTACCTTAAGTGCTACTCTTGAATGTGCCTGTTTTCACTAAATGGTTTAAAGAAGCTATGTTTTCAGCATGTACAGGCACCAGCTTCACAAAAGGATCCTGATCGAGTCACAGGACCTTTACCATTATGTTAAATGAGGATTTGTTTTGGTTTCAATTAATTTGCAGTGTCCGGATCAAAATGGCATCGGCTGAAATTCCAGTGCTATTCTGATATGTATCACGCTGCAGAATTCGCCTTTGCCCTGCCTATTTTGGACACAGGAAACCTGCAAAATAAAAATCAGTCGAGTGGGAATGTCCTCAGATTTTCATAAGCACCATAAGAATTTGAGAGTTCTTCTTTAGCTATCTCCAATTTCTATCTAGTAGCTAATTATATCCTCTTTTAATCAATAAATGTGGTTTATGATGAGTCAGCGGGCCGTCTTTCTGTGGTCATCGTTGCTTCTTGGATTGTAAATAAAATGAAAAGAAACTCGTTACACCTGATCGGACTGAGATACATTAAATTCTGTACAATAGAACATTTTAAGTCCCATTTGTCATGCTTTTCTGCTTAGTCAAGAAATTTGTTCCCTTTTCTCTTGATTCTCACGAGAGTGTCAAACCTAATTAGGCTACTAAGAATAAAGATTGTTAATAGTTGAAAGCTGTTGAAGAGTTACTACTTAACAAACAAAATTTTCTGCATACTTTTGACACAAGTTTATTTTCTAGATCTTCGCTTACATAACATTTTAATTGGGCAGATATGGGGTGAAAATACAACTGTTTGACTGAGTTATCATTCGACTCTCATTTACTCTAATTAATTGAGATAACATATCCTCAATAAGCTAAAAACTGGCAAACTAAGATGTAATAAAATAACATTAATCAAGCATAATTATGATTTATTATGTAGAAAAGTATCGCAGGATTAAAAATCTGTTATTATGCCAAATAAATCACAAAGATGATCAGACCTGATTCCTCTTGTAAGAAACTGAAATATTTTCAACAATTTTAATTGCATTTTTAAATACAGCCTGTGGTTGAGGTTTGTGAATTGTAGCAGAAGGGTACTGAGGTCCAAGATCAAGGGCCCAGTGCTTCAGCTTCATAACAGTAGCAAGAGAGGAAGCAGTGAGAGCATACATGGAGGTCCAGTACCAGGGGACTAACAGCAAGAGAGCAGGCAGCGGTGAGAGGATGCATTGAGGCCTGGCCCTGGGGAACCAACATTGAGGAGGAACCATAGTTTAACAGCTACATCTTCGAGGGACTGCAGATTGGTGAAATAAAAAACAAGCAGTGAGATCAGAGGGAATTGGGGGTCAAATGGTTGGTGAACTAGAACGTTTTTTTTGGAAGAAGGGATTAACTGAAAAAGCAGCAGCAACAAATGAAATTTAGGGCCAATATAAGAAAGTAATATAAGTAAAAAAAGCAGTACAATAAAATTAGTGTAAGGAAAACAAGTTCAAGACTTAGAAAGTAAGTTTAAGGCATGTTGAAAGTCAGGGATCCTACTGGCGTCCTAGATGACCATGTGTGGAGGAAGTGCTTCTTACTGCAGAAAATTGAGCTCCGCAACTGGAGAGGCTGCGACATATCCACAAGACTGAGAGTTGTGTGAATACAATGTTCAGAGAGTGTTCACACCAGACCGTGAGATCCTGTAGAAAGGAAGAAACTTAAAAGAAACAGGCAAGTAGTGCAGGAGTCCTGTGACATCAGGCTCACAAGTTGGTTTTCCATTTTGGGGCGATCTGATGAGGATGCTGGTTCCTCACGGGAGTGCGGTCAGAACCACATTTGTGGCACTGCAAGTGGCTTGGCTGTACAGGAGGAGAAGGAGAAGAACATTCCAGGATTTTAGGTTGATAGGTGCAAACGTCACACATTGGCTGCAGTACTGAGATAAGGAGGAATTTCTTCTCTCAGGGGTTTGTAAGTTTTGGAACTCCTTGTGACAGAGAGCTATGGACTCAGAGTTCTTGTCTATATCTCAGGCTGTGATAGATATATTCTTGATCATTAGGGTGTCAGGGCTTGCATGGAAAGGGCAGGAAATTGGACATAAGGAATGTTGGATCAAGCATGACCCTATTGAATGGTGGAGCAGACTTGAGGGGCTGAATGAACTACTCTTGTTCCCATTTCTTATGGCCTTATGATCATAGGACATTCTTATAGGGGAGAGTGAACTGTCAAAGGTATCTGGAACCCTGCGAATGGTTCTGGGGAAGATGGCACCATTACAAATTGGAGAGAGTGCAGCTGAACAGAGTTGGGACTACATGTTGCTATTGCTATTGGGATAGCAAGAAAGTAACTTGGCATGGGATGTGGGCAGCAATGGAGATTAGTTGAGGAGAAGACCAGGCTTCAGAAAATACTTAGAGATGCAATTGGAACCAGCATAGACATTAGCAAATTAGTAGGTGAAATCAGATTAAGAAAGAAAAATATTAAAGTCTACATCAGGGTTAATGTGCATGGATGTGAATGCATGGTGTATAGTAATAAGATTGGAGAGTTGCAGTTACGGATTGCTTGTGAAATTTTGATGTTGCAGGGATAGCAGAGGCCTGATTCAGGGAACTGCAAGATAAAATATCAAATATTCCTGGGTACAAGCTTTTCAGAAAATATAGCAAAGGAAAGAAAGGAGGAGGGGTAGCAGTATTGTTTAAGGAAACTATTACAGTGCTCGAGGCAAAGGGTGTCTCAGAGGGTACAAGGGCAGAATCATTTTGGCTAGAAATAAGGAGCAGAAACGGACAATTACGTTGCTAGGTGTATTATATAGAACAACAACTAGTGGGCAGAATGTGGAAGAATTAATCTGAAGCAAAATTACAGACAGATGCCAGTATTACACTGGAGTTACGCTGGGAGACTTCAATTATCGAAACTTAGACTGGTACAATTGTAGTGCATGGGGCAGTGTGTGGCAAATATTCCTGGATTACATGCATGAGAGCTTCCTGCAACAGTGTGCTTCCAGTCCAGTAAGAAAGGAAGTATTGTTGGACCCGGTTCTTGGAAAATAGGTGAGACAAGTGGATCAATTATCAATTGGGGAATATTTAGAAGACAGTGATCGTTGTACCATAAGATTCAGAATGCTGTTGGAAAACGACATGCAACAATACAGAGTAAGAAATATCAATTGGCTGGAAGGAAACACTAATGGAGCAAGAACAGAGCCAACGCAGCCCAAGGCACTAGTTGTTGCAAAGGTTATGTCTTGACAACATTCTAATTATAGTGTGGAAACTTGCAGTCCATAACCAACCATTCTTGTAACAAGCTGTTTAAGTACAGCTACATCTTTAACATCTACCTGACAATGTGTGTTTCCTGTGAATAAAAAGCTGGGTGAATCCAACTCAGCCTATTACTGTCCTGAAAATCTACTCCGAATTATCAGCAAGATGATGGACGATGTCATTGGTAACAAATGACACATGTGCAGCGATAATTTATTCACAAGCATTCAGTTTGGGTTATTGCAGGGATATTTAGCTCCTGACCTCATTTCCACCTCAGTCTAATCTGGAGAAAAAAGCTGAGCCACAAAGGTGGGCTACAGTGGCATCGATGCAGCATTTGATTGAGCATTTTATCAAAGTACCATCACAAAACTGACAGTGATGAGAATCAAAGAGGAAACTCTCCACTGGCTGGAGCCATACCTAGCACAAAGGAAGACAGCTGCGGAAGTTAGAGGCCAATAAATTCAGCTTCAGGACATTAGAATTCCTCAGGATAATATCCAAGGCCTAACCATCTTGAGCTGTCCCTCCGTTAACCTGGAAATGTTCGCTGTTATTTGCACAATGTTCTGTATCATTCACAACTCTTCAGATACTGGAGCAGTCCATGTCATTTTGTAGAAAGACTTGGACAACAGTGAGGCGTGGGCTGATAAAAAGCAAGTAAAATGTGAACAGCACAAGTGCCAGACAATGACCGTTTCCAACAAGAAATTACTTAGCCTTTGCCCTTTGACATTTAGTGTCACTGATCATCGTTGAATCTCTCACTATCAACAGCCCGTGGTACCATTGACCAAAAACTGTTTAAACGAGCCATTTAATAATGTGGCTACAAAAGCAAGTGAGAGAGTGGAAATGATGCGGCGAATAGTTCACCTTCTGACTCCCCAGACACAATCACCAACCACAAGGCACAGGTCAGGAGTGTGATGGAATACCCTCCACATGGCTGGATGAGTGCAACTCCCACAACATTCAAAATCATCCAGAACAAAAGCAACCTGTTTAACTGACCTAATCCAGCATTGTAAGCATTCACTTACTCCATCACTGAGCCATAATGGTAGCTATGTGTACCACCTACCAGATGCACTATAGCAAATAACCAAGACTCCCTCAACAGCACCTTCCAAACTTATGACCTCTACTAATTGGAAGGATAAAGGCAACACGCACATGGAAGAATTCACTTGCAGTACGCCACTTGCAGGAGGTTTCTTTTCAAGCCACACATCGTTCTGGCTCAGAACTTTCTTTCGCGGTTGTTGTGTCATTACTTCCCAAATCTTGGAGCTACAAAAATGCCACCATGCCTGATTTTTAATCTAATTTTGGGCTGCACATTATTTGAGGATGAGTACTTTAATTTGACATTATAGATAGACATTATTTCATCCTAAATGTTCAGTCATCACACAATTAAAATATTATTTAATATACCTGAATCTACTTGAGATTCAGTACACAAGAAGATGCCATCAAATTTTAATTTCAGTGTCACTGTCAGAAGAATATTAACATCATTTAAGATTCTTGACCTTGAGTACCTGTTAACAGCAAGTCAGTCATTTAATCCCGGCTAATGCAGTAATGATGTCTGTGGTAAGAATTGGCACAATTAATATTTCACCAATACTGACTGGTATGAAGACATTTGTTGGATTAGAATCTTACTGCACCAAATCACTCTTCATTTGTACAAAGATAGCCTGTAGCAAGTATTACAAACTTACAGCATGAAATTAAATTGATAAGAGGTTTCACAAGCTATACAAAAGCTTAAATTATTGTGGAGAATGTAAACATACGAGATATGATGCTTGGCAGTCATCCTGAAGTAAAGCAGGATGAAAGTATTAGCATAATCTCCTTCATTCAGTCTTCTTGATATCAAATTTAAAATGTTGTTTTGGAGGAATGCTCTCCCCCTTCTCTCAAACAGCAAAAGTGTGTGATTTTAAAACATTTTGGGAATTGGATTTGTGTGATTTTCTACAGTGTTTACTCTCTAAGCTGCAAGAGGAGATTCAAGCAATAGTCACCTGTGTAAACACTGAATAGAATTCCCAGCAGTAGCTTAAGACTGCTTCCATTGTGGCTATAATGAACTACACCACATTTTGGAGTTCAGGGAGCACACAGTATTATCTCTTTAGTTATTGACAGAATAAGCACAACACAATAGACATTGTTGTTTCCAATCCTTGTGTCTGTCCTCCACTGCAATGAAGGAAAAGTACTCTTAAAAACCAAAAAAGTCAATATTCAAATCAAGAGCTTTCCTTGAAAGATAGCTGTGATTATTTTGCAGAGGTACATCAAAACAGAGAAAAGAATGAACTTTTCAACTTGTAAATGGGGCAACAAGTCTGACAAATTATGTTGCTTTGGTGACAATAAGTCGAAGGAAACACAGGCCCATTATCACATCATGCAATTGATACGTTATTTCTCAGCAATGTCATTTGAAATAATATCACTTTACATTGGTGACATCTAGTTCTACCTCACCACAACATTGCATGACGCCACAACCAACTTCCCTAACACCCCAAAATCAACCCCTCCACTCCCCATATTCCCCAGGACCTCTGAGTTGCCAGATTGCTTATCTGATGCCTATTAATGGATGAGCTGAAATTTTCTCCAATAAATATGATGAAGCTGGGTGTGATATAGATTGTTTGACTGAGATATAGTACCAGTACATAGAAGAGTACAGCACAGGAACTAGTAATAGCTAGGCTGCTAACAATATATGGAGAAAGATGACACTTGGCTTTTGTGTTATGTCTCACAGTCGATATATCTTTAAGAGGCATGCTCATGATATCATCACAGAATCATAGCATGTGACCTGAGGATTTCATGGTCTCAGACTCCATCTTAATTTGGGCCACTTAGAGAATGATGCACTGAAAGAAGCATGGTACTGTTCAATGTCAGCCTGGACATGAAAGCACATGTGACTCCAATATATATACATATCTGTGAGCTGCAATAAAATTACTTTGAATCTTCCAATGCTATGTTACACACATTCTAGTTTCTTGAGTTACCAGGAAACATCTAAACACATTGTATCAGAAAGAGATACCCTGCTGAAGGCAGAACACACACTACATATAACATCTTCGGCAGAAAATAGAGTTAATCTTGATGAAAGGTATGAGATTTATTAGATATTATTTAATAGTTAATTACATGACACCAAAAGTGCATTAACATCTCTTGTGAGACACCAGGCTCAACCTAAAGGTGTCAGGGTCAGGAGGGGAGGGGTCAGCAAGGAGGTTGCAATGGGTTCAGTGAAGGTGGGGCATGAAGGCGAGTTGGGTGAGAGGATGAGGAAGGGGTTGGGTGTCCTGAGGGGTGTGAGGACAGGATTTTGGACAAGATGGTGATGTAAGTGGTCTGGGGTATGTGTAACTGAAGGTGTGAGAGGTATGTATAGATGGGGTCAGTTGAATAATCCCTCAGGAGGTACACTACTTATTTCATAGTCTAACTTTTCCTGAGTAGCTTCTTTACTTATTTTCAGTGAAACCCTCAAAGCCTCCAATTTAAGGACGAGACAATGTACTCTGGATGGGGAATTTCGATATCCACCATCAGGAGTGGCAGCAGTACTACTGATCAAGCTGGTCAGGTCCTAAAGGACATAGTTGCCAGACCGAGTCTGTGGCAGGTGATAAGGGAATCAACAAGAGGGAAAAACTACTTGATGTCATCCTTACCAATTTACCAACTGCAGATGCATCTATCTATGACTGTATTGGTAAGAGTGACCACTGCACATTCCTTCTGGAGGTGAAGTCCTGTTTTTGCATCAACGGTAAACTCTGTCATGTTGTATGGCACTATCACGGGAGGGACTTTGAACAAATCTAGCCACTCTAGGCAGATCTAGCCATGAACAGATCTAGGGCATCCATGAGGTGCTATGGGCCATCAACAGCAGAAGAACTGTACTCCAGCACAATCTCCAACCTCATAGCCCAGCATATGCCCACATTCAACTAATACCATCAAGCCAAGGGATCAACCCTGGTCAATAGCGACAGCAGAATGGCATGCCAGGAGCAGCACCAGGCATACCTGAAAAAGAGGTGTTAAGTTGATGAAGCTACCAACAAGAATACATGTATGCCAAACAGAATAAACAGCAAGTAAGAGACAGAGCCAACCGATTCCACAACCAATGGATAAGATTTAAGAACAAAAACAAAGTTGCTGGAAAAGCTCAGCAGGCCTGGAAGCACCTTTGAAGGTAAAAAAACAGAGTTAACGTTTCGGGTCTGGTGACCCGAGGAAGGGTCACCGGACCAGAAACATTAACTCTATTTTTTCCTTCACAGATGCTTCCAGACCTGCTGAGCTTTTCCAGCAACTTTGTTTTTCTTCCCGATTTACAGCATCCGCAGTTCTTTCGGTTTTTATTTTGGATAAGATTTAAGCCCTGAAATCCTGACATATCTATGCATGACTGGTGGTGGACAATTATTCAACTCACTGGAGCAGGAGTCTCCACAAATACCCCCGTGCTCAAAGATAGAAGAGCCCGATACATCACTGCAAAAGATAAGGCTGTGGCCTTCGTAGCAATCTTCAGCCAGAAGTGCCGAGTGAATGATTCAACTTGGCCTTCTCCAGTGGTCCCCAGCCATTCAGATACCAGTCTTCAGCAATTCAATTCATTCCACATGATATCAAGAAAAGGTTGAATGCACTGGAAGCTGCTAGGGCTATGGGCCATGACGACATTCTGACAATAGTCCGAAAGACTTGCGCTCCAGAAGTTGCCACTACCCAAGCCAAACAGTTCCAATAATGATATAACACTGGCATCTACCCGACAATGCAGAAATTGCCCAGGTGGGTCCTCTCCACAAAAAGCAAGATAAATCCAACCTGACCAATTACCACCTCATCAGTTTACTCTTGATCATCAATAAAGTACAGCAATCAAGGAGCTCCCCCCATTCATCAATAACCTGCTCAGTTATGCTCAGTTATTGGGGTCTGTCAGGGCCACTCAGCTCCCAACCTTATTATAGCCTTGGTTTAAACATGGACAAAAGAGCTGAATTCCAGAGGCAAGGTGACAGTGACAGCCCTTGACATCAAGGCCACATTTCACTATTATCCAAAGCCGAAAAGCGTTTGGATAATAACGCTCACGTATCTGAAAAGATTTTTCATAATGCTGGTCAATTTACTGGTCAATTACATTTAATGACAAAATTATATCATCAGCCATTGCAATAAAAAAGAATTAACTTATATTGCATTAAATTATGACACATTAAAACAACTTGAGCCTACTTGTCAAAACTTTGCCAACTCCATACTAAGCATCTCCCGAGGTTCATGACACTTCTGAGCTAATGTGACTAATGCCTCCTTCAGAAGCCAGACTGACTTCCTCAGCATTGCAGGAAGTCAAAAAGTCTCTATTCCTGCAATGTTATTGGCAAAATCGAATAGTTGCACATGGGTTCATGACCTGCCTATCCCCATGCCTTTCAAAGTTCCCAATGATGGGAATGGGGCAGAATTCCACATCTGTGACCGACCTACCTCTTTTTCCATCTGTGTGATGTGAGTTTGCTGCATGTGGGACGGGAAAGTCTAAACTTTTAACTATCGTTTGGACTTCACAGACGCTGCCAAAACAGTTGTGTACTTCCAGATTTTCTGATTTGAACTCACAATGCCTCACTTGCTATTTTGGAGAAATCTGTTCATTTCACCACAGTTTATAAAGAGTGTTGAAGATAGTTTGCATTCCAATTCTGAAGACAGTTACGTGAAATTGTTGATTAACTTAGTTAATTTTAAAATGAATGACAAATAGAGCAAGCACAGAAAAACAAAATAATATTTTCATAACATGCAAGAAACTCAGATATCTCATGTCTGTGAAAACATATATTCTATTATCGTTGCTATTCACTCTTTTCTACAACCATTTCATAAAATGATTTGGCAATTAAAGTCTAAATCAAGGTAGAATATTATGTTGTGTTACCACTTTCAAAGAGAAGGAGGATGAAATAAATACACAGGACAGAACAAATAATTGAAATTTTATACAAAAAGCTAGAAAATGAGATTTTTAAGCTGACCATGAAATAATATATGCAGAGTTAGCCAGAAAATAAATTAATACTGTGCGTCAGGCAGATACCAAATTGGAATATGACAAACGCATAGTTAGTAATTTCTTCGTTCTTTTTTCCTTTTGTGGAATGCATTTCACTGCAAGGCCAACATTTATTGACTATCCCTAATTGTCCTTGACAATGTGGTGATGAGCTGCTTTCTGAAGCCACTGCAGTGCACTTGGTGTAGTTAAAGCTACAGTGCTGTTAGGAAGTGATTTCCAGTTTTTGGACCATGTCACAGTGAAGAAATTATTATATATTTCTAAGTCAGAATGGGTTGTAGCTTGGAGAAAAAAGTTTCTTCTGAATTTCCAATTGGATTTTACACATAGCAACATTGGAGTCAGAGGAGTGCAATCTGTCATCAGTCATTCATTGGATCCCTTTTTGCTATCTTAAGTTGATAGCTTATAGTTATTCTCTTCCATGGAAGAGGAAATATTATTTATGTGCCCACCCTGTCAAAAACCTTTCAAAATTGTAAAGAACTCCATAGGCCCCCTCTCAGTCTTCTTTGTTTATGAGATAAGACACCCAGTCTACTAAACCTTTTTCTGATGTGTATAACCTCAATTTTCAGTATCAGTCTTGTGCAGTTTTTTTGCACCCTGTCTAGTGCCTTTACATTCCTTTTATGCTGTTGTGACCAGAACTGCACCACACTCTAAGTGTAGTCTAATTGTGGTTTAATAGAAGTTTACAAGAACTTCCCATCTTTCAATTCCATTACTCGGGATATAAATCCGAACGTCGGATTTGCTTTTTTTCAACTGTTTTCATAACCTTGGATTTAACTTTTAGGAACTGTTGTATTTGTAATCTGAGATGCCTTGTTTCTCTACCATACTTATCTTTCTCAGCAATTAGTGAATCTTACTGTTCTTCACACCGAAATACATGATTTCATAATTATCATATACTGGTCATCATTTTTAAATTCACTAATGGGACGTAGGTGTCATTGGCTGCTCCATCAGTTATTCCCCAAGCCTAGTTGCCCTTAAGAAGGTGGTGTTGAGCTACCTTCTTGAATTGCTGAGGTCCATTTAGTGTAAGCACATCCATAATGCTGTTAGCGGGGGATTTCTGAGAATTTTGACGCAGTAACAATGAAGAAATGTTGATATATTTCCAAGTCAGGCCTGGAGTGGCTTTGAGGGAACCTTACAGTTGTTGGTGTTCTGAATTATTTGCTGTCCTTGACCTTTACAATAGTAGTAGTTGTGGATTTGGAAGGTACTGTCTAAAGAACCTTGGCAAAGTTCTGCGGAGTATGTTGTAGATGAATGCCAATCATAAGTCCATTCTGCAAGTTTATTAATGTTGCAATCCTCCTCAATATTGACAGCCTCCCTTCAGAACCATTTGGTGCTATTTGCAAATGAGAGCTTGTGTTTCTGATTCCAAAATCCAAATCACCGCCTTGAGCAGTTGTAGTCCTAACAGAGATCTTTGTGGAGCGTAATTTCTTACCTTCTGTAGCTTTGAATATCTGCACTTTATTCCCATGGTCAGCTATCTATCTTGAGGCAAGCTAAAAATTCATTCTGTCACTTTGTTCCTTGACACCACACTTTCTTCCCTTCCTCATTATTCCTTTTTGGGACAAGTTATTGAAATACCTTTTGAAAATCCAGATGAATTACATCTACTACATTATTATTGTCTACTCTCTCTGTTAACCATTGAAAAAATTTCAATACAATTGGTCAACTGAGATTTTTCCTTTGGAACTCCATGCTGACTATTATTACTATATTTCCCAATGAAGGGGGATCTCAAAGAAAGCTTCCGCCTCTTGCTAACTGACCTGTAGGCTCAGAGCAGGGCAAGGCCAACACTGCTAGTGGTTGTGAATGTGACCACAGCCCTTAATTTATTAACACTTAAGTCCTCTTGGGGTGGAGTATGCATTCCATGCAAGATGTTGCAAATGCTCATCATGTCAGGCATGCAAAATTCTTCAAACCTCCTTAAACAGCAAGATGTATGTGCAGCGTGCGCATGACTTCGCCAAAATAATGGCTTCTCCTTTTTCCTTTCAGCTTTGCAAGTCTGAATTTTCAAGTTGTCAATATCAAACTCGTATCATCTTTCTCTGCACCTGCACTTTTGCTGTCAAATAACATTTGGCACATGGGCTCAGACCAAAATTGAAAAGTTCATGATATTACAATGCGAGAGGAGATCCACTGTTAAATTTCATGACTTTCTTGATTATAGAACAAATGTGAAGTCATTTTATATTCTCTTCAGAGACTCATTGTGATGTAAAGCAGCTTTAGGCGAAGAAACTTATATCCTAAATTGCCTCTGCTTTATATCTTAAAGTGCTTTAGGGAGAAGCTGTCACTTTTTTTTTGAAGTATTACTTTGGAATCAAGTTCTGATACAATTTTTATGCATTCATGTAACTTGTTTTTATAAATGCACCTTGAAAAAGTGCTTAGTTACCCAATACTATTGCCTTTAAATAGCTGTATAATGATTTTAAAACACAACCTAGGCTCTATAATTGAAGCACAGTGATACGGTTGATTCCTGGTAATCTAGTGGTGCAGTCCAATGTGAATTCTTGAAAAGCAACTATAGAGTTAAAAATTATATCTTTAAACCAGATTATTAAGGGTTAATTTAACATGACAACAAGCAATTGAAATAAAGCGGACAAGTATGTGGAAAACAGGCCTGTGATGTCTGAGAGGAAACAATGTGACACTGAATTATCTGTCGGACCCCTTAGCATAGGGTCACCTAGCAATGTTTTCTGCACAGTGGAATATCTGGGAAAGTAGTGAAGGCACTCTGAAATGGTGATCAGATTAGTATTAATATTAGGAATGCGGCTCCACTCATTGGGCTGATTACGAAAGGTGTCAGGAAGCTAGGTTGTCCAGACGGCCATTGTAAAGCAGGGTTCCCAACAGCAAAAGGCAGTGAGACTCATTTGCAGACATGTCTGAAAGTACATACTATTTCATATGGGACTTCACCCTTGGACTGGGAATTCACAGGTGGTGCCAGGAAAACTCGAGTTCTCCAGACCAGCCGCCAGAAGGGGTCCCTGATGGGCAGAAGGCAGTGAAACTCATTACTAGACACGTTGAAAATGTCTGAAGTAATTTAAACAAATAAATCCACTCACTAGTTTGCATATACTTCTAACATATCCAAAGTAGATAAAGCTAATAAATTTGCTTTGTATCCATGTTCATGTCTTCTTGTAATCATTTTGATCAGACCCTAAAAGAACCAGAGATAACAAGATGTAGGGTTTCTGATGAAGGGTTTAGGCCCAAAACGTCAAGTTTTCCTGCTCCTATGATGCTGCTTGACCTGCTGTGTTCATCCAGCCCCATGCTTGTTATAACAAGATGTAGAGCTGGATGAACACAGCAGGCCAGGCAGCATCAGAGAGCAGGAAAGCTCATGTTTCGGGTCTGGACTCTTCTTCAGAAAATGAATTTCTGAAGAAGGCTCCAGACCCAAAACGTCAGCTTTCCTGCTCCTCTGATACTGCCTGGCCTGCTATGTTCATCCAGCTCTACACCTTGTTATCTCAGATTCTCCAGCATCGGCAGTTCCTACTATCTCTAAAAGAACCAGGTTAGGCACTGTTAGCCTAATGATACAACATGTCATTCCTACCTTTCTGAAGAACAAACAAAAAAAAAATGTGAAAGTACTGCCCTGTCAAAGTGACTGACAAGTAACAAACCGGTCAGGAGATACCAATGGAAGTGATTTCAGTAAGATGATGGTTACATATCACCAAGCAAATCTGAGATGAATTATTTGTTGTTCATTGGTTGGCAAGCCAATTAGAGGTCAGTGATACCACTGACCACGTATAGAGGTAATAGTTATTAGGGACTAACTGGCAGTAACTCCCAGAGATCAGGCACACAGCAAGAAGAAAATAGGGAAAATAAAAGCTTTGATCAATAGAATAGGCTGAGAAACAAGCAAACAGTCAGACAGAAGGTGTGAACTCATCTTCCAAAGTGGACTGACAGATTCTGCTGCAAGTATCAGGTATCACTCTTTTTGCACATATTTTGCGATGAACTTAATACATTCTGTGAAAGTTATAGAAACATACCACAATGATTTTGTTACTACTCAGAGCTGCAACACCTTTAATATTAGATCTCCCATCCCAACTTATACTTTTAACTGAATTAAGTTTTATAATTAAAGTTGAATTGAAAATTCCATACCTTAAAGTGAAACGATTGCTTCAGTACTTCAAAGACCTGCCCAATGATGTCTTTGTTTTTCTCAGCATACATCTCCTTGCATGTAAACTACTTGTATTGTCCATGTGTGGTTGGGTTTCAGAATGATTCATCAGACATTGATATTATTTGAGAACTTTGTTCTAAAGTACATGTAATTTTTAGGTCCATGAAGATCTGACCCTTATTATTAAATGTCAGAATGTCATTTTGAACATTAATCAATGAGACTATACAGATCATCAAGTCTGCTCCACCATTCAATCATGGTTCATATCTTTCTCAAACCCATTCCCCTGCCTTTTCTCCGTAATCCTTGATCCCTTTACTAATCAAGAACCTATCTACGTCTGACTTAAACATATTCAATGGCTTAGCCTCCACAGCCTTTGGCAGCAATGAGTTCCACAGATTCACCACTCTCTGGCTGAAGAAATTCCTCCTCATCTCACTTCTACAGGGTCATCCCTTCACCCTAAGGCTCTGCCCTCAGGTCCTAGTCTCTCCTACTGGCAGAATCATATTTTCCACATCCACTCAACCTAGGCCTCTCAGTATTCTATAAGTTTCAATCAGATCCCCCCTCATCCTTCTAAACTCCATCGAGTGCAGATCCAGAGTGTCAACTACTCCTCATATGACAAGTCCTTTATCCCCAGGATCATTCTTCTAAACCTCCTCTGGACCCCCTCCAACACCAGCATGTCCTTCCTTTGATATGGGGCAAAAAGCTGCTCACAATATTCCAAATGTGGTCTGACCAGAGCCTCATACAGCCTCTGAAGTACATTTCTAGTCATATATTCCAGCTCTCTTGAAATGAGTGCTGACATTGTATTTCCCTTCCTAATTGCCAACTGAACCTGCACATTAACCTTAAGAGAATCCTGAACTAGGAACCCAAGTCCCTTTGTGCTTCAGATTACTGAAGCCTTTCCCCATTAAGAAAATAGTCTACGCCTGTATTCTTCTTACCAAATTGCACAACTTCATACTTTCCCACATTGTATTCCATCTGTCACTTCTTTGCCCATTCTTCCAGCCTGTCCAAGTGCTTCTGCAGCCTTGCTGCTTCCTTAACACTTCCTCCTTTTCCACCAATCTTTGTGTCACCTGTAAACTTAGGTTTGATTTGATTTGATTTATTGTTGTCACATGTACCTAAGTACAGTGAAAGGATTTGTTTTGCATGTAGCACGGGCAGATCATAACATACAAGAACATAAAGATCATAGTGCAATTGAACAGAGCGAGGCATAGAGAGTGACGGCTGCACACGAGACGTACAAAGCAAGATCAACATTAGATTGAAATTTGAGAGGTCCATTCAGCTGTCTAATAATAGCAGGGAAGAAGCTGGACGGAAACCTGTTGATGCGTGTGTTTAAACATTTTTATTGCTGCCTGACAGAAGAGGTTGGAAGAGATTATAACTAGGGTGAGAGGGAACAATACCTTCAGTTCCTTTGTCCAAATAGTTAATGTATAGTGTGAATAGCTGTGGTGCCAACACTGAACACTGCAGACCTCCACTGGTCACTGGCTGCCATCCTGAAAAAGAACCCTTTATTCCCTACTTTCTGTTTTCTGCCAGTCAGCTAATCCTCTATCCATGCCAGTGCCTTGCCCCTAACACCTTGGGTTTTTTTTATTTAGAAGATCCCTGTGCAGCACTTGGTCATAACAACATTGGTGCTCCCCACAGTCAAGGCTGGGAGAAAACATGAGGTGCTTAAAAGTCAGTGAAAAGATAGCTCCAGAAGCAGAAAACTGTGGTTGTATCAAAGAGATTAACAGACAGAGAAAGTGTAGTATTGTCATGTTAAGTAATAGTCTTCTGAGTTAATAGTTTGTTTTAAGAGTCTTGGGGAGAAATACTAACCGAAGAAAACAACTTAAAGTAAGTGCACCAAAATTTACAAAAATAAACAATTAAAGCCAGGCCAGCTGAGCAAGATGCTGCAACTTGAAAAAAGGGTCTCTATTCATTAAGGTTTGAGTGTCTTTAAAGTAAATGTTGGGATAAAAGTGGTGACTCTTTCTGATACTTGTAATGAGATTATTCCAAAAAACATAGGGCAAACTGGAAGAAAATTGACTATACGGATACACGAACACCAACTAGCCACCTAGAGACATGACCAATTCTCACTGGTCTCACTACTCACAGACAACAAGGGATACGAATATGACTGGGACAACACAGCAATAATCACACAAGCCAAACTGAGACATGTCAGGGAATTCCTAGAGGTCTGGTATTCCATCCGGAACTCCATCAACAAACACATTGAATTAGACCCTGACTCCCGCCGCTAAAACGACTGAAAGCCCGCAGTCATGTGAGGTAAGACCTTTATACTCTTGAAGATTACCTTCCCAGGCTGCCCTCGCGCCACCTTCCGGACTCCCACCACTGAAACGACTGAAAAAGAGTCACAACACTCGTTAGCTGTATTGCATTAGCAGAATTGAGAGTTGCAGCTAGAAGGACCATTGTTACAACAAATGAGAACATTCCTTTGGATTATTGATGGATCCAAAATGCATCTGACATTGTGCCAAAGTTTGTACTGCAGTAAACCTGAAACTGCCTCTCCTGATGCCAAAACAAGCTCTTGTTTTATGTGTCTATGTATCTTTAGATCTAATGAAGGAGATTTTCTGTGTCCTCAGTTCAACTGTGGTTGGCTTGTGATCTCCCTTTTCTGGGTCTCTGAAGCCGGTGCAGACCAATTGAAGACAATGATGACTTTCACTGCCACTGGTAATGCAGTACCAATAGTTGTCTGTTCCTACACAGCCTCACATGGGAGTAATGCCATTGGGTCAATCACAGCACCAAAGAATAAAACTTTAGGAAGGTTGACCTAAAGTTTGGTCAAGGAGGGAGCCTTTAAGAATGGTCTTAAAGGAAGAGCAGGAAGATGCAAAAGATAGAAGTTTAACGAGGGTGCACCTAACATTTGATTTAATTACTCAGCAAAATTCACAGACAATTTCTATTCATCATTAATTGACAACTGATCCCGATAAGTCACTAAAAATACTGAGGAAAAATTTTAAGAGCTTTGATCTTGACAAAAAAATGTTCTCGTGCTGAAAGTGCAAGCCTGAAGTTTGTGCATGGAAGTCAGTTGATTCTGTCGGAGTTTCTGGAAACATTTTTGGAGCTCACTGAACAGAATTATTGAACCTATGCCTCGCAATACACAAACCATCCAGATTTATTCTTTGTACCTCATCCCTAGGTTAGTTAGCATTAAAGCTCAGACTTTTGTCCAACATATTGATGGGTAGACTGTAGTTTCTTGAAGCTGACTTAATGCTGAAAGCTTACATCTTTATTGCCCATGATGCACACAATAAGTTCAGTATCAAGAAACTTCTTAATTATGATTCAGTAGTGCAGAATTTGGGTATTGTTGAATAGAGACATGTATGTTGCTGTAAAGAGAAACACTGGCAAAGCTTTTCTTCTTGCAATCATCAGGACAAATGCAAGAATACCAAATTTGAAAGCAAATGATAATTTATATTGCATGAGAAAAAGTTGTTGATCAATTGGCAAGTAGATTCTGATTGGTTGGGGCATTGCATGAAGAAGGCACCCAGGAATAATTATTCTGCAAGATTTTTTTTTAAAATGTAGCTGACTCTGGTCAAAACCTTGCTGTATGAAACAGTTACGCCCCAAGGAGGGCATAGCCTTGGCATGCTGTTTCTGTTGGAAGAGGATAGAATTCATGTCTTCATGTGATTTGCTTCGAGTCATAAAATAGCTAGTCATTTCATCTTGCTCCAATCCATAAGCAACAGAAGTGTTTTTTTCAACATCCCAAGGATGTTGCTGACAGGCCGAAAGACATTGCTTACAACATAAATGACTAATGTGGTGCATGTTTGATGTCATTTATATATGTTGCAGGTCTTATTAGATGTGATTCTCTGAACAAACAGCTGTGTTGGGATTATTCAGCAAATGCTAAAAATCATTTTAACAACCAATTTAAGAACATCAATGAGTAAGCAATATGGCCTCCAGTAACTACGAAAGAATGCAAAAATATGTATAATTTGCACCTTTAAACTAATGTGCTCACAACTGGAAATTTGTGTCCAACACTGGGCACTGCAACTGAGGAAGGATCTGCAGGTTTCAGTGGGTGCAGGAAAGCTTTTACTCGAATGGTTCCAGAGATGAGGAACTTCAGTTATGGCTAGATTGGAAAAGTTGTGGTTGTTCTTCTTGGAGTACAAAATTAAGGGGAGATTGGATAAAGCTGTTTACAATCATGAGAGCCTTAAACAGAAAAGACTGAGAAAAACTGTTTCGATGTCAGTCAGTTCATGGAACAATATATCATGGATTTTAAAGGATTGTACATAAGATGGGGGGGCCATGTTCATTTTGGGGGTCCCTAGATCAATACAGCTATTTTAGTAACTGGACAGTGTGACAGTTTCTCAGGCTATCAACTCTAATGAATGTTCAGTACCTTGAGAAGGAGAATCTATTCAATCAGATGTGTGCTGCCTTGAAGGCGCACCTGGGTTCTAAGACTTCTTCCCAGTTGAATAAAACACCATTAGGTCCTTCAATCCCCATTCCTCATCCTCAGCCACCTCAATGTCCCTTCATTTCCCTGTGTCACCCCTATTTACCATCATACTCCACACCATCCCATGCCTCCTCCTTAGTTGTAGTCATTTGAGACGGACCTCCGGAAGCATGTTGAGGTAAAAAATTGAACTTCTATGCCAAAGAGAGCTCAGTCCGATGCATTTGATTTTGAACAGAGCTCTCATTCCTGAAATTTTACAAAAACTTCCATCTCTACAAACCATAGAGTCATAGAATCCTTACAGTGTGGAAGCAGGCCATTCAGCCCATCAAGTCTGCACTGACCCACTGAAGAGCATCCCACCCAAATCCACCCCCCTACCCTAACCCTACATTTCCCATGGCCAATCCACCTAACTTGCATATCTTTGAACTGTGGAAGGAAACCAGAGCACCTGGAGGAAACTCATGCACATATGGGGAGAATGTGCAAACTCCACACAGACAGTTGCCCAAGGTTGGAATGGTCAAGCTATTGTAAGAATAAGCAAAATTATATTCACCAGCTACATGAAACTATTGAAACTTAATAAACAGACAGCTAATGTATTTTTCGAAGGTATGTCAGATGCCTTGTCAATCAATGCACTCCAGAGGTGATTGTTTTAATTTACTAACTGAAAGCTGCAGCCTTCTTTTCATTTTTCAAGGGACCAGGAACTTAAATAATCTTGCATAATGGTACATATATCAACCTTTACTTGCCCTTCAAGGTTGTTTATGCTTCCTCCATATAATTGTGGTTTTTACACTGTTTCAAGACCCTTAGAACAGCATAAAGGGGATCTGCATGAACTCAGCCATTTTATGCTTGCATTTCCTGCTCATGTGATTCACAGCCTTTTCCTTTCCCCCAACCGAAAATATTGGATCTGCAAAAACTGGAGCGGAACTTTGAAAGCCAAATACTGACTGCTATTTTTAAAAGTCTCTGTAGTCAGGCCCCACTCCATGAATTTCCAACCTTAAGTGTCATCATGCGAAGAAGTGGAGAAGCAATGTTGACATAAAACTGCTTCGAAGAGAAAGGTTTTTCAGGAGGAAGTTTTAAAAGGAGACATTGGAGGTATGATGAAAGAGTTCACAAACAAGTTAATTTCATGAATCATTTCTTATACATTATGAATAACCCATCTTCGTTCAGAAACTACTAAGTTAAGACTCACACCAAACTATTAAGTCTCTTTCTCCCAGGAAAGCATTTTGCCTGATGAAAGTATAAGATATATCTGGAATTTTAACGGAACAATAGAGAAGCTCGCAGGAGTCTGAAAATTCTTGTGGAGCCCACTGACTTGAATTCTTTGTGCATGCTTCTGGCATATTTCTGAATCAGAGTGCAAATTAAAAAAGGGCCCTTCTGTCATGATAAGGAGTAATCAAAAAACGTAAAGAAAATTTCATGGATTGAAGACAAAACTTCAGTGTAAAAGTGCAGAAATCTACTGAAACAAACTTAAGTAAAAAAAAAGACCTCTGTGATGCCAGATCAGAAAGTCAAATGCAAGTTGACAGTGTAACTGGCACTCATCTGCTTCAAATTCTTCCATAAAGACAGCAAATAAGGTGACCTCAGAGTACAACGGGATTTTGATCAGATGGCCAATGGGCCGAGCCGTAGCAGATGGAGTTTAATTTAGATAAATGTGAGGTGCTGCATTTTGGAAAGGCAAATCGGGACAGGACTTATAAACATAAGGTCCTGGGGAGTGTTGGTCCTTGAAAATAAAGTTGCAGGTAGACAGGATAGTGAAGAAGGCATTTGGTATGCTGGCCTTTATTGGTCAGTGCATTGAGTATAGGAGTTAGGAGGCCATGTTGTGACTGTATGGGACATTGGTTAGGCCACTTTTGGAATACTGTGTGCAATTCTGGTCACCCTGTTAGAGGAAGGATGTCGTGAAACTTGAAAGGGTTCAGAAAAGATTTAGAAGGATGTTGCCAGGGTTGGAAAGTTTGAGTTATAAAGAGAAGCTGAATAGGATGGGGCTACTTTCCCTGGGATGGGAGAGTCCAAAACTACAGGCTATAGGTTTAAGGTGAGAGAGAAAAGATATAAAAGGGACCTAAGGGGCAATATTTTCATGCAGAGTGCGCATATGGAATGAGGTGCAAAAGGAAGTGCTAGAGGCCGGTACAAATGCAACATTTAAAAGGCATCTGGATGGTACATGAACAGGACGGTTTAGAGGGATATGGGCCAAATGCTGGTCAATGGGACAAGATTAATTTAGGGATTCTGGTCGGTATGAACGAGTGGGACCAAAGTGTCTGTTTTTGTGCTGCACATCTCTATGACTGTAAATGTACCAGCCTGAGATTAAAATTATCAGGTTTCCATTATTTTTAAAATGAAAGAGAATGTAGTATAGATAAATCTAAGCCACGAATGAACCCCAGACCCAATAACACGGCTGAGGAATTTATTGACTGATGAAATCAATAATGAAGAACAATCATGTAGTGTCATTACAGTTCCTGAAATTATAAAACACCCATTATTTTTCTTTTAATGATCGTTTTAAATCTTGCGTGAAGCTAGTAATACAATTATTGAAATTAAACCTTAGTATTAATTTGTATGCATTTGCAGTACCGACTTTCAATGTAGGATCCAATCTATTTCATTCATTTTATAATGCAAAATATTTTCTTTAGCATGAAATGCTCAGTGTTTTACTAGCCCTTTAGCATAGGCTGGAAGGTTGAAAGTTGGTAGAATGGAACAGGAATGGGCTTGGAATGCCCAATGGTTTCCTGTTGCTGTGCCATTTTACCAGTGGCAGGGAAGTTGGAAGGTATGCAGGTTGTTGAGAGCTGATTGAAGCCACTTTAATTGAACGCAAACTTTCAGCTACCTCCAGCAATAGGACTTGCCACCACATGGGCAGAGATGCCCCAGTGAAAGCTGGCAGTCCTCCTGTTGTATCTCTGAGACAGCGGACTTCCTCTTTTTTTCAAGTACTCCTTGAAACACAAAGGGTATTCCTTGAACCACAGAACATCAGCTTTGCCTCATAATGATCCTACCTTGATTACCGCGGCCTGTTTCCATGGCTGCAATGTCTCCTGAACCTATTTACCTCCCACACCACAATGACTGAGGTACCATCTCCTTGCACCTGCAGCCTGAGCAGTGGCCACCTTTAATAGTGGCACTGCTGAATTGCTCATGTTGTGGTAGAACTGGCACCCCTTGGAATGGCTGCCATTATCATTGAGCTGGAAACAAGCAATTGGGTGGATTGCTGAGTAAGGTTAAATCTCACGGGATGCACAAAGTTCTGGCCAATTGGATACAAAATAGGCTTGAAGGTAGAAGATAGAATGTGGTGGTAGAGGATTGTTTTTCAAACTGGAGGCCTGTGACCTGCATTGTGCTATAGGGATTGGAGCTGGGTCCACTGTTACTTGTCACTTATACAAATGATTTGGATGAAAATGTAGAAGATATGGTTAGTAAGTTTGCAAATGACACTAAGTTTGGTGTTATAGTGGACAGTGAAGGAAGTTATCTGGAAATACAGCAAGATCTTGATCAACTGGGCAAGGAATGGCAGATGGTGTTTACTTTACTTAAATGCAAGGTGTTAAATTTTGGTAGGTCAAACCAAGGCAGGATTTACACCATCAATGCTAGGGCCCTGGTGAGTGTTATAGAACAAAGTGATCTAGGGGTACAGGTCCATAGCTTCTTGAAAACGAAGTCACAGGTGGACAGGGTGGTGAAGAAGGCTTTTGGCATGCTTGCTTTCCTCAGTCAGAGCACTGAGTATAGGAGTTGGAGCATTTTGTTGCAGCTGTACAAGAAGTTGGTGAGGCCACACTTGGAATGCTGTGTGCATTTCTGTTCACCCTGCTATAGAAAGGATATTATTAAACTAGGAGGAGTGCAGAAAAGATTTTTATACTATTACCTAACCGGAAGGTTTGAGTTAGAAAGAGAGGCTGGAAAGGCTGCGACATTTTTCCCTGGAGCTTCGGAGACCTTATAAAGGTCTATAAAATCATGAGAGGCACAGATAAGGTAAGAAATCACACGACACCGAGTTATAGTCCAACAGGTTTATTTGAAAACACAAGCTTACTCCTTCTTCAGGTGTTAGTGAGACCATTAGTATCAGACACAGAATTTACAAGTGAAAGATCAAAGGGTCACACCACTGCTGAGGATGTACTAAACCAAACCTAAGATGCTATTAAATATTTAGTCAGTCAGAAGATTTTAATTGATTAATATGTGTACGTAAATACCTGAATTCTTTTGAAGTCGCTGACCTGAGAGAACTAAAGGTTTTGTAAGTGTAAAGAAGAGGTGTCATTTTAGGTCAGACAATGCATGTTAGGTGCGAGGCTTTGTTTAGAATCGGTTTATGTTTTGGTTTGGAGTCAGACTTGCTTAATTTCTAAAGTAGGAATTTATAAAATGCCACACTGACTGACTCTCTACAAATTGCATGTATTTTGAACAAAATAAAATGTATCTGCAAATGCAAGTTCACCCCAAAAAATCATGTGCGTGTGTGTGTGTGTGCGTGTGCGTGTGCGTGTGCGTGTGCGTGAGAGACAGTGTATAGTGTGGTGGGGTCACTTGTGGGGCACAGTCCCCAGACTGACTGGACACAGCTCCCAGACAATCCCAGAATGACTGAATCCAAGAGCAATGGAAGACTAAGAGGTGAGGAATGGCAGGAGAAAACAATGACCATTTGTCACTCTCTTAGTGTAGACCTTATTGTTTATTTTTGATTTCCTACACCAACAGTTTCCAGGCTGACCAAAACTCACAAGTAGCCACCAGGAGGCAGTGACCTAGTGGTATTATTGCTGGACTGTTATTCTGGGGACCTGAGTTCAAATCCTGCTACAGCAGGTGGTAGAATTTGACTTCAGTAAAATATCTGGAATTAAGAACCTAATGATGACCATGCGCCCGTTGTCGATTGTTGGAAAAACCCACCTGGTTCACTAATGCCCTTTAGGGAAGGAAACTGCATTTTTTACCTCGTCTGGCCTACATGTGACCCCAGGCTCACAGCAATGTGGTTGACTCTAAACTGCCCTCTGGGCAATTAGGGATGGACAGTAAATGCTGGTCAGTGACACTCTCACCCAATGAATGAATAAAATAAAGATCAGTAGGCCACCAAAACGATTTACACTGAGATTATGATGCAATCCAAGTAATGAATCGCATTGTTGAGGAGTATCCCCTCCCTAAACTTAAAGATGGACCTTAAGGGCTCTGTAATACAGTTAGCACCTGATAGGGTTAATTGACGTCATGGACCAGGCACGACTCAGCAGGATCTAAAGAACTATTCCTTTGAGAAGCTAACTGCTTCGGTTTTTGAGATAGTAGGAACTGCAGATGCTGGAGAATCTGAGATAACAAGGTGTAGAGCTGGATGAACACAGCAGGCCAAGCGGCATCAGAGGAGCAGGAAAGTGTATCTATTTCAGAACCCCCTTCCCCTCCCCCATTTCTGAAGAAGGGTCCAGGCCTGAAACATCAGCTTTCCTGCTTCTCTGATGCTGCTTGGCCTGCTGTGTTCATCTAGCTCTACACCTTGTTATCTCAGATTCTCCAGCATCTGCAGTTCCTACTATCTCTGAAACAATTTTAAACCCACTGCGAAGCCTCTTCTAAGGATGCCTACCCTGAAGAAGTTACCCTTCTCCCTCCGGAAAAACCTCAGTGGATCTCTCTCCGACTGCAACTCTCTCGTAATCCCTTCGGCCATCACCCCTCTTTGACCTGTCTGTCTCCTCTCCACCTATCTTCTCCTCTACCCATCTTTCATCTGCCTCCCCCTCTCTCGTTATTTATTTTAGATCCCCCTTCCCCTCCCCCACTTCTGAAGAAGGGTCTAGGCCCGAAATGTCAGCCTTCCTGCTCCTCTGATGCTGCTTCGGTTTTTGCCCTTGTTCCGAAAACTATGAGGATGTGTTAGTAGCAATAAAATGAACTTACTCTTCAGTTGCACTGGATGTTTCACAGCAGATAATAATGTACCCTTGAGGTAATTAACATTTTGGTAATATGTAAGAAACTCATTTACTCCTTGTCAAGTCTGAGCCTATCTTCTCCCTACGATGTGCACGCATTCTTCCCTCTTGACATCTGTACCCTAGACTAATACCAAAAAGAAAGGTTGGTGGTATCTAATAGAGTCAAAGAGTCACACATCATGGAAACAGACCCTTCAATCCAACTTGCCCATGCCAACCAGGTTTCTCGAACTAAACTAGCCCCATTTGCCATCATCAATGAACATCCCCACCTCTGACTTGATGATGGAGGGAAGGTCATTGATGAAATAGCTGAAGTTGGCTGGGCAACACCCTGAGAAACTCCTGCACAAATATCCTGGATCTGAGGTAGGCGACTTCCAACAATCACGCCATCTTCCTTCGTGCAAGGTACAACTCCAAAGAAAGAGCATTACCCCGACTCCCACTGATTCTAGTTTTCTCGGGCTCTTTCATGCCACACTCCATGAATGCTGCCTTTATGACAAGGACTATCACTCTCAACTCACCTCTGGAATTCAACTCTTTTGTCCATGTTTTGACCGAGGTTAAAGATTAAAAGTAGGTCATTTGATTAAAAGTAAGTCATTGACAGTTCTGAGGAAGGGTTTTTTTTAATTCATTCACTGGATGAGGATGTCGCTGACTAGGCAGCATTTATTGTCCATCCCAAATTGCCTAGAAGGCAGTTAAGAGTCAACCACATTGCTGTGTGTCTGGAGTCACATGTAGGCCAGTCCAGGTAAGGATGGCAATTTCCTTCCCTCAAGGACAATAGTGAACTAAATGGGTTTTTCCTGATAATTGACAATGGATTCACAATCATTAGACTCTTAATTCCAGATATTTAATGGATTCAAATTCCACCATCTGCCATGATGGGATGCAAACCCAGAACATTATCTGCATGTCTGGACTAACAGTCCTGTCATAATACCACTAGGTCATTGTCTCCCCTGGATCTGTCACTGGATCCAAAATGTTATCTCTGATTCTTTTCTTAACAGATGCTTCCAGACCTGCTGAACTTTTCCAGCAACTTCTGTTTTTATTCCATGTTCTACAAGCAATTTTGTTTTGTAACTTCACCAGGTTGACATCTCATTTTTAGGTATGCCTGGAGTTGCTCGTCTTCATTGAGCCAGGATTGATCCCTTGGCTTGATGGCAATGGTAGAGTGGGGGAATGATGCTGTGAGGTGTAGATTGTGTTGAAATACGATTCTGCTGCTGATGTCCCACAGTGCCTCGTGGATAGATTTGATTGCAGCTTATCCCAGTTAGCAGTGATTGTGCCATATATTATGGACACCATTCTCAAGGAGAGAGCAGGGCTTAGTCTCCAAAGTATTTGGCAGTTGTCACAATGTAATACAATTATGGAGCGACGCATCTGCAGAAAGTAGATAGAGGATGAGCACTCTCTTGTTGCTTTCCTCACCATCTGCTGCAGACCCAATCTCACAGTTACATTCGTTAAAGCCCAGCCATAGTGGCGCGATCAAACCTCCCCTCTTCCTAACCATAGTACATTCTGTGCCCTTGCGACTCTCAGTCCTTCTTCCAGTTGATGCACAACATAAAATATCAATTCATTAGCCAAATGATGGTAGAAGTTTTCTTTACTGTTTTTGTCCTGATGCCACAGGACGTCATGAAGTCTAGAATCAATGTTCAAGAGTCCCAAAGAAAATCTTTCCATCACCATCCCCTCCCTGATTTACCATTGTGTCACCACATCTGGGGTTGGTGATGGTGGTGACCGGGACGTGGGCTGAATGATTTTATTCTCAGGTTGCTTTATTGCTTGACTGGATTTGAAATGCTCCCCAAATTTTGGAACTAGACCCCAACTAGCCCCTAATTGTTGGTGAGAAGGACTTTGCATTGTCGAAAGAGTTATTTGCACCTTGGATGCTTCCAGTGCCAGGTCAATGGCAGATGCTTCAGCCAGTTTCATTCCTTTTCAACCCTGTTTCATACGACCAAGTGCTGTACTCAGCCATCAGCAGACAGCAGTTAAACAGAGCAGGTAAGGACAGCAGAAGGAGATCAGTGAACCAGATGGAATTTTACAACAGACGATGGTTTAATAGTCATCATTTACTAAGGCTGACAATTCCAGATTTATTAAATGAATTTAAATTTCACCAATGGCTTCGGTGGAATTTGAAGCCATGACCACAGAGCATTTGTTTTTGGCCTTCATATTACATCAGTAATATCACTGTGTTACTTTAAAGAACATTAAAATAAAAGTGATACCCACTACTCATTTGCAATAAACAGCTCTGACTGTAGATTATGTTCCTGACTGATGCCTGAATTGTCAATGAGGGCTTTGCTTCAAGTAGGTTGGATAGAAAGGGTCTTGCATAAGAAACTTAAAAGTAAGTCATTTGGACACACGTTAAGATCATAGCTGATCCTCTCCACTCTACCTACTCACTTCCCATGTGCCTCAATTCTCTCAGTGTTAAAAATGTAGCTAGATCTCTACAACTACAGGTACAACTCCAGCTATGATCTCAACAAAGCCTAATTTCATTGCAATATGACTTCTTTATTCTTTAAACCATATTAATTGCGCACATATTCTATAGAATGCTAATTGCGTACTATACTTGCATGTTAGCCTACTAGTCTTGCCCATCTTAAATAATTCTGATTGTCCAAGCTTCCTCCCAATTACAGTCCATCTTACCCAGTCACCACTTTGTGTTGGGAATTCATATTGAGAAAAACTAGGAAGTATTGAACTATTTGGACGCTTTCTCGATTCAACCAGGTTTTACAAGGAAATGAGGTTAATATGTTAGTGTGAGCTACCTTGTAGGCGGTGGACAGGCTTTGTGGAATCAGGTGGTGAGTTACCTGCCACAGTATTCCTAGCCTCTGACCTGTTCTTATAAACACTGTGTTTATGTGTCACGTCCAGTTGAGTTTCTGGTCGATGGTAACCCCAAGGATGTTGATAGTGATGATAACACCATTGAAAGTCAAGGGTCAGTGTCTAGATTATCTCTTACCGGAGATGGTCATTGCCTGGCATTTGTGTGGCAAGAATGTTACTTGCCACTCATCAGCTATTGGATATTGTCCAAATCTGTTGTATTTGAAAATGGACTGTTTTAGTATCTGAGGAATCGTGAATGGTGCTGAATATTGTGCAATCATTGACAAATATTCCTACTTCTGAATTTATGATGGAGTTGAGGTAATCGATGAAGCAGCAGAAGATGGTTGGGCCGAGGCCACTGCCCTGAGGAAAACTAGAGAGATGTCTTGGAGCTGAGATGACTGACCTCCAAAAACCACAGCCATCATCCTATGTGCCAGGTATGACTTGAACCAGCAGAGAGTTTGCCTCCTTATATCCATTGATTCCAGTTTTGCAAGGGCTCCTTGGTCTGTTCCCATACTTTAATCTTTTCATGGAATGATAGCTTTGGCGTCTATCCTACTGTTTTAAAGTTTGAACGAATGTCTAGAGTCTTCCAACGACTTCAAAGTATTCTCATTGGATGTATCATTTCTATAGCTGTGCAACAAAATCCTGTTATGAATTTTTGGCTATGTTCCAAAGCTCATTAGTGAGTGTGCTCAGTTGGGATTGTTGATACAGCCATTCAATGGAAATGCATTCTGAATACTTGCTGAGTTCTAAACATTATTAACACTTTCAGTTCAGCAGAGTTTGTTAGTACAGTTATCTGATGAAATGTAACTCTGTTTATCTTGACAGCTTTAACTCCAATCATTAGGGCTATTCTTTTTTAAATGTGTTTTGAATTATTGTTTATCTTAACAGCTTTATATCTCAAAGAAATCCCAAAATTATTATGAGGCTCGAATAGTAAATAGTGGACATTGGGTCAGTGGGTATGGGAACGAGGGGATGGGAGAGTGTATGTAAGGGTGGGAGGGGGTGACGGGAGCATAAGGGTATGGGGGTATGATGTGGCATGCAAATGGTGAGAGTGATGATGTTTAAAGGGCTTCACATTTATCTACAGAATTAGGTTCATGTCCTTGAGAACAGATGTGAGCCTTCTCAGCTGTCCACTTTTGCATTTTTGCACTTTTGCACTCATTTCTATTCCCATCTTTGCCTTGCTTCAGAAGGCACAAGCACAAATCCAATGGGATCCTCTCCCCCAGTTCTACAGGTTAAAAATATAGTGGAGTGCAAAGTCACTTTGGTAGGGTAGCTCATAATGTCGCAAAATGGCCCAACTCTAGATTTCTGCCTCGAAGGCAAAAATTCAGACCAAGTGTTCAATGAAAGGAGACAGCCTGCAATGTCAGCTCTGTTTCTATCTTGTTTCTATCTACATGTATCTGAGTTGAACAGCCAGGCAGTTTGCATGTGTTTAAATTGAATGGTTTAGCTTCTCCTTCAAGAACATTGCAGGCAAACAAACATTGCATTGTTGTATTGAATTAAACTGCAAGGTCCTGTGAGTGAAGCCATTTTAACTCTTTACTTTCCATGACAGAATTAAGAATAACAACACAAGGTTAACATTTTTAATAAAATGTTTCATTATTGTCACAGCCTGAGTAGTGTGTGTTGAAACTCTTGTACTATTTACATATTTATTGTTTTCCTCATGCAGTATTCCTGGGATTATAAAGGCAGTATTTCATTTCCATCAACATTCCTTTACTTCTCGAGACTGGGAATCAACTTTTATGTCAATTAGGATTTTATTAAGGAAGAACATAATGATCTTTGAATTGTTTTAAGTATTATATTTCTGGCATACTGCTTGGAAATGTCCCATTCAGTGACATTTCTGGTATTTTTCTTCTCTAGCACGACATAAATGCCTGGGATGCACTGAAAATTTCATACTCCAATCATAGGGTTTCTGTCACTTTATCATTTTCACACCCTTCCATCATTGTTGCTTTAGCTGCTATGTATTTTTTATCTTTCTGATTGCTATGATCCTCTATCATTTGATTTGTCACATTACCAAGAATTAAGTTGGAGTCCAACTGCAACCTTTCTGTCTTGCAATTTATAACTTCACTACATTATAATTACTTCTCAATTTATCTTGCAGAGTATCATAGGAGCAATATTTGGCCAATTAACATAAAGCTAGTGTTTTGGCTGCTGCTTCTTTCTGTAGTCCCTTCAAAAACCAAGACTGCTTGGTCCATTAGCATGGAAGTAAGAGAAATGCACATTTCAGTGACTTTTCAGCTGAAGTATATTACTTCCATTTTGTTGACTGGCTTCCTGTACAACCTCTGCAAGCAGGCATAACCATATGATTCCTTCAGCCTGGCCTGCCATTCAATCTAATCATGGCTGATCGTCAACCTCAAATTCATTTTCCCATCCAATCATATCCCATGATTTCCTTGCATTCCTCAACCCTATCAGTTTCAGTCTTGATTATACCCAATGACTGAACATTCTCAACATCTAAGGTAGAGAATTCCAAACATTTGAGTCAAGGAATATCTCCTCAATTAGAACATGGTGGCATGTCTAATTTTCTGTATTTGTATTCATTGAAGTACAAACTTAGCAACTCATACACTTTCATTCAGTTTTAATAAAGCTAAGTATGCCCAAATGGACTGTGTGGTCATGGGATGCCGTTTAGTAATATTTTTGTCAATTTCTATGAGAATGCGTTTTTGATAGAGTAAAATCTAACCTTGTTGGTAATATTTTTGCAAATCTTTGAAGGTGCAGCCACATATGAGGATTTCCTTAAACACCCTAATATATTTCAACCCATGATCAAATTCACTTTTGAGATGAAGGAGTCTAACATGCTCTCTTTCTTCAAGGTGCCTGTTGAGAAATCTGCCATTGGGTTCTTCACTATTCCCTCTGAGCTGTCTGTTCTCTTCACACATTAGCCCTTATCAGCAATTTTCTATACAGGGCCATAGTCATTTGTTCTGATTGCAAGTTTGACAGAGAACTGGAGAATATCAACCTATCCTGTAGGACAACGGTCATCCTAACCAGATAATTGTTCACACTATATCATGCACATATCACCCTCCAATGATAGTACTCATCTTTCCCTCTATTTAGAGCACTTTTAAAAATAAAAATCCTGCTACTCCCACCCATCTGCCTGTGCCAATTATGGCATAGCATGGCTGGTGTAATATTAGTGTCAATTGAGCTTTTAACAAGCTCATTGATCCTTAATTATTTATTTGCATATGGGGAACAGGCTTCTCACACACCTTCTGTTATATGGCGCTGGGACTGGAGATGGGTGCTGAAAGATCTGACTCTTAACCACATGCTCTCCTGCTGAAAACATACCCTGAAGGGCAGGTAACATCCATTTTTTCAGTTATTCAGAACAGGCATACTGTAGACAATCTTCAACCAGACTGCACTGGCAAAACCTAAAGCAAGGTGTTTTGCTGTGCTTCTATAGTTGGGCAGTACTTACAGAGCAATCCCAAATGTGCTGAGTTACACTAACAACCAAGTTAAGAAAACCAGTTACGCTCATAATGTGATTCATTTAAGCTTGCTTAAAATCACACAGCTGCATTCTTAGAAATATGATCTCTGTAAATAAAAGGGATATATTCAAGCCTTGTGCCCTTATTGATTTTTCTGAGAGCTTGGAGACCCAAATGTTCCTCGTTACTTTTTCCATGGCAATGTTTTGCATAGTCAGATTATAACTTGCTAATCAATCAGATCCTTTTTCTCCAGTGGTATAAATTGTTATGATCATTGAAATTTAATATTCTTATGTTTGTCCTGATGAGTACAGATGAAAATCTTTGATAATGTCTCTCTCATTTCAATAATATTCAAATTCCGTATGACCAACTGGCTGTGAATGACGTGCCTTTTCTTTCCAAATATTTTAGTTTGCCTTAATATAGTCCTTTCCTAATCCTTACCATGCATGGTGCAGCTATGTTCAGTGCATCTTGTGCTAGTGTTCCTCTTCCTTTTATTATGGTCTGTTATCAAATACCTGTCACTCAGGATGGAAGTGGATTAGTGTCCTCTTAAATCAGTAGAAAACTGTATGACTGCATACAAAGCAAGTACTGACACAGTGACTTTGTTGGCCTTTATAAGATGTGACACATCTATAGCCCTTCAAATTTGACAACTGGATTTTTTTTTTAAATGTAGTGCTGTATTCAGAAACATTACAATTACCAATGCCTGTATGGTAGCAGATTTCTAGGAAGCAATGAAACTGGTTGAGCCGAATGATACCTTATTCCCTACCAAAGTGAATGCAGAAAGGACAAACAACTGTTGATTGGAACCCAGACTAACAATAGTTAAAAGAAACCTAGGATCTTGGTCAAAAGGGATAACACCTAAAGGTCCATGCTTTCAGTGCAGATCTGCAGCTGATTCAGGCAGTAATGCGATACTCCCCAGCCACATGTTCTGAACACAACCATTAATGTGTCCAAACTGGGCAGATGCCTTAGAAGATCTGGAAATAAGTTTTATAATTTATTGTTGGCCCTCTTACAGAGATCTGATGAATGATTCTGAAGAATGCTTGGGGAAAGGGGAGTGTTAGCTAGGAGAACCGTCTTCACAATTTCATTGTCTGCCTGATAGTTCTAGCCCAGCAGCAGCACCAGCGTGACAAATCAAATTATTTTCCAGGTGGGAGGAAAAAGGAGCAACATGTAATGATACTATTGATAGTGATTTCAGACAAAAGAATTAACGTCCTTGACCTGTCTATCTTCTCTCCACCTATCTGCTCCACTATTCACCTTCTAATACTGCCTCCCCCTCTCTCTATTTATTTCAGAGCCCCCTTACCCTCACCTATTTCTGAAGAAGGGTCCAGGCCCGAAACGTCAGCTTTCCTGCTCCTCTGATGCTGCCCGGCCTGCTGTGTTCATCCAGCCCCACACCTTGTTATCTCAGACTCCATCGTCGGCAGTTCCTACTACCACAGAATTAATGTAAGCCTGTTTATCAATCTGGTAAGTAGATGCTTTTCTCTGAGAAAACATTAGAGTCCCACCCCTCCCTTTTTTTTTGGAGATGCATCTGAAACCCAGGAAGCAGCGAATTGACTGAGTGGATCCCACAACCATAAAGTCATTTGAGCCAATGTTGTTTAGGTCAGCACTTGCTATGTGCAATTTTTAGTTGGGATGAATGTACTTGAAAAGCTCTTGGGATAGCTGCATTTCATTGATTCTATATGACGGTGATGGATTAGAACTTACGCATGGTGATGTGCAATAGAAAGTTTAAATGACCTATCTCTTCTTTTTATCCTGTTAAATCAAACAAAATCAATCAAGAATAAAATTAAGTGTTATTCTTCAAATTAAAGACACTCTCCTGGGATACCTAAAAATGGCATATACGAGAAAACAAGCTCTCTAGAATTCATATGAAAATCTTCAGAAACTAATTTCCCTGCCTTTTTGATCACTCTAGGTATTTCAGCAACGTTGATCCTACATATCCTAACTGATTCTTATTCCCAATCCTAACCACTTCCTTTCCTGATTACTACTATGTTCCTGTTTACTTGGAATTATTATCTTTGAGTTCACTGAATATCAACTGGAATGCATGTTAATTAAGTGTAAATGTCTGCCTGAAATTCCTAGCTTCTTAATAGTTGTGTATTCTTCAATGGATATGAAGGCAGACTGACAACATAAGATTATACTCTTATTTTACTCTATAGATCGTGTATAAAGGTGGAGCATGAGAAATACATAGGGCAGAATCTTAACGTCTTCGTTTTTAAACAAGGCTGGGATTATTTCCAGGTCCTGATCTTGATGGTTTTTGAAATTCCCTTTCTGTATGGCCTTCCAACAATGAGTCATCTTTGGGAACCGCAACCAGTAAAGATAGAGGGTGGACTGCTCAGGGAGGGGAGGCACTTGGAACACCCAAGATAATGGGCAGTGAGCAACTCTGTTGGAAGCAATAGGTGCTGCTAAAACACGTGAAATCCTGAACACCTCAAGATGGAGGTATCCTCTGAATTCTTCAGAACGTATCAAAATGCGTGCGGCTGCATCTGCCAGGCCACCATTTTAGAGAAGATTCCCTGCACTGAATGGTTTGCAGCCACCTCTGTAATACTTGCAGCTCTAGCAGGTGCAGTATTAAAGGAGGCATCACTGATCCTCAGCTTGCCACCAACAGGCAGCCAGTGCTAGGCTATCCCCTCAGCTAGGTGGCCTGTCCATTGCCAGTTTGTCCCGGTAGCTTCACTAATTTGCCTCTTAGTGGACTCTTAATTGCTGATGATTTGCTAGCTACCATGGCTGGGCTTGTAACCATATTCATCGGTCAAAAACTTTCTGCCTTTCTCCACAGATGCTGTCTGACCCACTGAGTATCACCAATATGTTTTTGTACCACACTTCAGCAGCAGTTAATTGTTTGCTTTCTGTGTCAAAAATATTTTCAAGGCTTTTTTTCATGAATATTTAGTCAGATTTGAGCTCAGTTGAAAACAAATGCAATATCTGTTCTTGTATATCTGTAAAGTTGTTGCTGAGAATAAAGTGGTTGAACATTTTCTTTCTGATACTTAAAGATAAATCTGTTTGTTATAGACACTCAAACTGCTGGGAAGGGTTTCCACGTTTAAAGCTTCTTTAAGGTTTTGGAGTAGATTTGTAGCTCGGGTTGTGGGTGTTAAGGTTGTTGAGGTTGGTTGGCTCGCCGAGCTGGTTTGTTGTTTCACAGACGTTTCATTACCATGCTGGGTAACATCCTCAGTGCAGCCTCCGATGAAGCGTCGGCATATTTGCTCGCCTGGTTTTTAAACTCTGGGGTCCGTTGCGATGGATTGCCTCACTTCCGGGTTTCCTCCGTAGTGGAATGTATATCGGGTCGAGTTCAATGTGTTTATTAATAGCATGTTTTTTGGAGTACCATGCTCCTAGGAATTCTCGTGCCTGCCTCTGCCTAACCTGTCCCAGGATCTTGGTTAAGCTTCTTGTTCAATTGGCTTACTTGTTATTTTCGACAAAGTTCTGCATTCACCTGATACTCCTTCCTTCAGTTAATGCCTGAATAACTTAAACAACTTCAAAGACAACTCAGTTATTATTGAGCAAGTGTTCCTTAATCCCATATCTTCCACAGACTATTCCTTCTGGAGTTTTCTGAAACTTAGAAAATAGGTGTACCACCCTTCAATACAATCATGGCTGATCAGTATCCCATTCGTGCCCTCCTCCCATACCCCTTGATCCCTTTAGCTACAAGGCCACATCCAGCTCCCTCTTGAATATATCTAACGAACTGGCCCCAGCAACTTCCTGTGGCAATGAATTCTGTAGGTTCACAACTCTGAGCAAAGAAATTCTTCCTCATCTCAGTCCTGAATGGCTTACCGCTTATTCTTAGACTCTGACCCATCGCTCTATACTTTCCAAACATCGGGATCGTTCTTCCCACATCTAGCCTGTCTAGTCCCATCAAGATTTTATATGTTTCTATGAGATCCTCCCTCATTCTTCTAAATTCCACCAGATACAAGCTCAGTCTAACCAGTCTTTTTTTCATATGTCATTCCTGTCATCCCAGGTATCAGTCTGGTAAACCTTCGCTGGACTCAAGCAAGAATGTCCTTCCTCAGACTAGGAGACCAAAACTGCGCACAACACTCAAGGTGTGGCCTCACCAAAGCCCTGTATAACTGCAGCAAGACATCCCTACTCCTATACTCAAATCCTCCTGCCTGTTGCACCCGCATGCCAACCTTCAGCGACTGTTCCACCATGACGCCCATATCTCGTTGCACCCCATCTTTTCCTTAACTGTCGCCATTCATATAATAATCTACCTTCCTGTTTTTGTGGCCAAAGTGGATAATGTCACATTTAGTGACATAATATTGCATTTATATGCCAAGTATTTGCCCAGTCAGCCAGACTGTCCAAGTCATCCTGTAGCCTCTTAGCATCCTCCCCACAGCACGCACTGTCCCCCAGCTTAATGTGCTCAAAGCAACTCAGGACTTTATTCCCAGCCCTGACTGTTTTGGAGACTCTTTTATTAATAGCCCCTTACTAACTGAATGAAACCTACACATTGCACGATTTCTTCTGACTTATCACGTAACGAGATGCCTGTACCTTGGCAACAGCAGCTTCTCTTCTCTCTTCTACTATTTTTCTAATGCTCTGAACTAGTTGTCTCTATGGTTCGAAAGAGCTCATTTAAGTGAATGTAAACAAAACAAATCCCCTGTCAAAATAATCTCCAGATATCCCAGCAACACTCTCAAAATACATCTGGAACGGAACAAAAAACAATATTCCCCACCACCCCTTCTTAACACACACAATATGGAAATACCAATCAAACTCAAAGCTAAACATTCCTCCATTATGGAATCCAAATTTCCATGCACTCATAAGATATTATGAATCTTTAGCACAGGATATCTTATTTATCTCAGAAACACACACACGCTTCTAAGTCTAATATTTATTTGTAGAACATTGAAATAACTCAGAATTTTTTTTATTATGATACTTTCATGGGATATGGGCATTGTGATTAAGCTGTGATCCTGAACACCCAAGATCTACTGAAGGGGATAATAGTTATAAAGTCAATTTTGATTGGTGGAGACTTTGCCATGACAAAGCCACAGCGAACAGTGTCTCCCCTAGACTCCAAGTATTCAAGGAAGTGCAAGGTTTGAAGCTATTCCTTTTCGCTGCAGAGATGGGTCCCTGCAATGTATAAATGGCACTTCTAGCAAGCATAAGTGAGCCGCAGTAATAGTTCAACTCATTACTATGAATTGATTGTTAGCATTTCTATTCCATTCAGAAATGTCCAGTAAGTACTGCCACTCGCAGAATCGTATTTAAGAGCAGGCATTATGTATTGGGTTTTGGAAGTGTGAAATAACTGACTAAAGTCTGTATCCTGGCTATTATGAACAAATGAAAGAGTATGTTTTGATTTGCTTAACCAGTCACTAAGACTATGTACCTGGCATGGCACTAATTTCAGAGATAGTAGGAACTGCAGATGCTGGAGAATCTGAGATAACAAGGTGTAGAGCTGGATGAACACAGCAGGCCAAGCAGCATCAGAGGAGCAGGAAGGCTGACGTTTCGGGCCTAGACCATTCTTCAGAAATGGGGGAGGAGAAGGGGGATCTGAAATAAATATGGAGAGGGGGGAGCCGGATAGAAGAGAAGATAGGTGGAGAGGAGACAGACAGGTCAAAGGGGCAGGGATGGAGCCAGTAAAGGTGAGTGTAGGTGGGGAGGTAGGGAGGAGATAGGTCAAGGGGGCGGGATGAGCTTAGTAGGTAGGAGACGGGGGTTGGGCTTGAGGTGGGAGGAGGGGATAGCTGAGAGGAAGGACAGGTTAGGGAGGCGGGGATGAGCTGGGCTGGTTTTGGGATGCGGTAGAGGGAGGGGAGATTTTGTAGCTTGTGAAATCCGCATTGATACCATTGGGCTGCAGGGTTCCCAAGTGGAATATGAGTTGCTGTTCCTGCAACCTACGGGTAGCATCGTTGTGGCACTGCAGGAGGCCCAGGATGGACATGTCGTCTGCGGAATGGGAGGGGGAGTTGAAATGGTTCGCGACTGGGAGGTGCAGTTGTTTAGTGCGAACCGAGCGTAAGTGTTCTGCAAAGGGATTTCTTCATTTATGGGATATGGATGTCATTGGCTGGGTCAACATTTATTACACGTAGTTGCTCACAGAAGGTGGTGATGAACTGTGTTCTTGAACTGCTGCATTCCCTTTGGTTATAGGCACCTCAACAATGTTTAGGAAAGCAGTTCCAGGATTTTGACCCAGCGACACCGAAGGAATAATAATATATTTCCAAGTCAGGATGGTGAGTGGCAAGAAGGGGAACTTGCAACTTGTGGAGTTTTCATGTATCTGTTGCCCTAGTCATTGTAAATGATAGGTGCCATGTATTTGGAAAGTGCTGTCTCAGGAGCTTTGGTGAATTTCTGCAGTGCATCTTGTGATTGGCACACACTGTTGCTACTGAGGAGTGGAAGGAGTAAATATCTGGGATTTAATACCCATTTTGTGGGCTGCTTTGGCCTGAATGTTGTAAAACTTCATGAGTGTTGCTGAAGTTGTACTCATTCAGGCAAGTGGGGAGTATTCCATCGTTTGAGTTAACTCGTAGATGGTGGACAGGATTTTGTGGAGTCAAGAGGTGCATTACTCATGGCAGGATTCCTAGACTCTGGCCTGCTCTTGTACCCATAGTATTTATATTTGGCTGGTCCAGTTCAGTTTCTGGTCAATGGTATCCCGAAATTCATACAAAGCATTGCTCAATCGCGCGGTCGGCAAAATATTTGGACCTACAGCAGCTGAACATCACTCAAGATGGAAAAGCTGATGGCCAACAAAATCATCCCAGCTGCAGTGCTTATCATCTGGCACTAGGACAAACTTGTCTGAACAAGCTGTTTCAGTTTCTGACAAGGCAGAAAACTGCCCGGGGACAAAAAATAAACCAAACGCAACCGAACGATCATCACCCAAACAACATTCTCATAATCATCAAAAAAAGATGGAAAGAGTTGTTGATATTGCTGTCAAGATACAATTATCACCAACACACAGATCGAGTTCTGCCAGAACCATTTGGCTCCATATTTCATCATAGCCAGAGCCAAGCAATGAGGTAACAACTGAATGCCAGCAGTAAATGAAAGTGATTGGCCTCAATATGTGGGCAACACATACCCAAGTAACCAAAAATCTCAAGAGAAACCATCAGTGAAATCCACTTCTTCAGCCAAGTTTTTTTTTAGTCAGTCTTCCTTATTTTTTCTTTGTTTGGTTCATGTTGGATTTTGATGTGAAATGTTGGGATAATTTTTCTATCTTACGCCAGAGCAATTTATGTTGTTGGCCATGCTGCAGCTGCAGCTTGTGCTCAATATCGAGTTCATTTATAGTAAGCCAAAAGATCGCTGAGAAACTTATCATCACTTTAGTTTTTCTTTCTTGTTTATATCATGAAATCTTTGATCTGGTTAAGTTTGCGAATAAAAGCTTTATTGGACTAAGGTTTAGGTCATAAACAGCTAACACATCTACTAAACAGCAAGTGGATAAGTCGATAGAAGCTCTGTAGATTTACAGTACTTTCAAACTAAATCTTTCTTTGTACCTGGTAGAACACAAAATAATCGTTGACACTGCTGAGCTAAATTGCAACATAAACTGGAATGGACCCAAGGTCCTAAAATGTTAAACTTTATGTAATGGTCTGATGTTGATCACATATAAAGAGGCTACTTTAATTCTACCTTGTGGAAACCTGTTAAAATCAGTCGTGAGTCTAAACTGCCGACATATTGCTCTGTTCTCACTTGTCTTCTGTTTTCTGAGTGGGCGACTAAAGCATCTGCCTGAAACCAGTGGGGTTCTTCTTTAAATATAATGATTAGAGGCCAATTATGCCGTTAAACCCTGATAGTAATTTTAACTGGTGACCTCAATTGGGAAGCCATTGTGGCTTTTCCATCAGGTGACAAGAGATAAGTTGTTTTACTTTTCTGCCTGGGGATCCTGCAGCCTTCTGGACTCAATATTGAGTTCAACAGCTTTAGCCCTCCCATGTCCTTAGCCTAACCCCCACACACCAGACCTTGTTATCATATAGTCTGCTATTACACACTACCTATTCTTAGCCACTAACAGTCCACATTTATCGCTATTCACCCTTGTAGCCAGATTGTTATCCATTCCTTTGTCTGTACATCTGTTCTCTCTCTCTTTTTGGGCTCTATCCCCAACTATCGTTTACTCCTTAGCCCCTCCTCCCAGCCTAACTTCTGCATATAAACTGACATTTCCGAGCTAACATGAGTTCTGACGCAGTGTCACCTGACCTAAAATGTTAACTTTGATTTCTCTCCACAGCTGCTGCCAGATCTGCTGAGTTTTTCCAGCAATTTCTGTTTTCATTGCTGATTTACAGCAACCACAGTTCTTTCCATTTTTAACTTACTTTATCCTTCTAGAACCAGAAGGAACATTGACTGTTCCTTCAATCCTAAAAGGAATTGTTTGGCATTGTTTGCCTCAGGCTCCCTCACTTCTCAAATACACAACATCTGCTTCGACAGGATGCCAGGATAAATTTCCTGTTTATACCTGATGCAAAAGAACCTGATTCACGTCACTGCTTTCATCATCTTTCCAAAAGGTTAATTACGGAAAAACATGTAAACCTACTCAGATGTTCAAAATCTTTTATGCAGAAGATAGAAACTGGAGGACCTTACTCCTGGAGTCCCCAGATGTTCATTTGAAATTTAAGAGAGCTTAAGTTCCATCTGTAAGGATGTACTTTACTTCAAGGCAGGTTCAAAGTCACCACTGCCACAATATTTAAAACTGGTTATGAAGATATATGATGTGAGCAGGACACCCATAATAATAGAAAAGAAACTGTCTTCACAACCAATAACAGATGATCAGTCCTTGTTATTTGTAGGTTGTTCTGCAGAAACAATTAGCCAAGCTGCCTCCTGTTGACTGCAGTAAAGCGATTCCTTTAAAACTCGCTGTTAATATCTTTACTTCAACAGCAGGCTGGATGTTACACTGAGAGGACTTCACCATCCAATCAAGTTTTCTATAACTACTTCTATAACCACTATATGCTTTCCATAACTACTATAACTATATACTACTATAACTACTATAACTTCTTTTCTGAAGAAGGGTCCAGGCCCGAAACATCAGCCTTCCCGCTCCTCTGATGCTGCTTGGCCTGCTGTGTTCATCCAGCTCTATACTTTGTTATCTCAGATTCTCCAGCATCTGCAGTTCCTACGATCTCCTTTCTATAACTACACATTATCCAATGGAACTTTGCATTTTTGTTTGAAACAGAGAAAATCTGCCTTGACAAAATCAGTTCTCAACAAGCTTCCAGAGATGTTACTTGCTCCTTGATCAACCAAGTATCCTCACTTATCATTTTTCTGGATTATTTTCCACAACTCTGTCAACCCTGTTGGGAGTTTTCTATAGGCGTCCGAAAAGTTCCAGAGGTGTAGAGGAAAGGATAGCAAAGATGATTCTGGATAGGAGCAAAAGTAACAGGGTAGTTGTTATGGGGGACTTTAACTTTCCAAATATTGACTGGAAACGTTATAGTTCAAGTACTTTAGATGGGTCAGTTTTTGTCCAATATGTGCAGGAGGGTTTCCTGACACAGTATGTCGATAGGCCAACAAGAGGTGAGGCCACATTAGATTTGGTACTGGGTAATGAACCAGGCCAGGTGTTAGATTTGGAGGTAGGTGAGCACTTTGGTGATAGTGACTACAATTCGGTTATGTTTACTTTAGCGATGAAAAGGGATAGGTATGTACGTCAGGGCAAGAGTTATAGCTGGGGGAAAAGGCAATTATGAGGCGATTAGGCAAGACTTAGGATGCATAGGATGGGGGAGGAAACTGCAGGGGCTGGGCACACTTGAAATGTGGAGCTTGTTCAAGGAACAGCTACTGCGTGTCCTTGATAAATATGTACCTGTCAGGCAGGGAGGAAGTGGTCAAGTGAGGGAACCGTGGTTTACTAAAGAAGTTGAATTTCTTGTCAAGAGGAAGAAGGAGGCTTATGTGAAGATGAGGCATGAAGGCTCAGTTAGGGCGCTTGAGAGTTACAAGTTAGCCAGGAAGGACCTAAAGAGAGAGCTAAGAAGAGCCAGGAGGGGACATGAGAAGTCTTCGGCAGGTAGGATCAAGGAAAACCCTAAAGCTTCCTATAGGTATGTCAGGAATAAAAGAATGACGAGAGCAAGATTAGGGCCAGTCAAGGACAGTAATGGGAAGCTGTGCATGGAGTCCAAAGAGATAGGAGAGGCGCTAAATGAATATTTTTCGTCAGTATTCATACATGAGAAAGACAATGTTGTCAAGAAGAATACTGAGGTACAGGCTTTTAGACTAGACGGGATTAAGGTTCATAAGGAGGAGGTGTTAGCAATTCTGGAAAGTGTGAAAATAGATAAGTCCCCTGGGCCGGATGGGATCTTTATGTCGTCATTGTCTACAGGAATAGTGCCAGAAGACTGGAGGATAGCAAATGTTGTCCCCTTGTTCAAGAAGGGGAGTAGAGACAACACTGGTAATTATAGGCCAGTGAGCCTTACTTCGGTTGTGGGTAAATTGTTGGAAAGGATTATAAGAGCGGATTTATAATCATCTGGAAAGGAATAATTTGATTAGGGATAGTCAACATGGTTTTGTGAAGGGTAGGTCATGCCTCACTAACCTTACTGAGTTCTTTGAGAAGGTGACCAAACTGGTGGATCAGGGTAAAGCAGTTGATGTGGTGTATATGGATTTCAGTAAAGCGTTTGATCACGTTCCCCACGGTAGGCTATTGCAGAAAATACAGAGGCATGGGATTGAGGGTGATTTAGCGGTTTGGATCAGAAATTGGCTTGCTGTAAGAAGACAGAGGGAAATGTTCATCCTGGAGTTCAGTTACTAGTGGTGTACCGCAAGGATCTGTTTTGGGGCCACTGCTGTTTGTCATTTTTATAAATGACCTGGATGAGGGCGTAGAAGGATGGGTTAGTAAATTTGTGGATGACACTAAAGTCGGTGGAGCTGTGGATAGTGCAGAAGGATGTTGCAGGTTACAGAGGGACATAGATAAGCTTCAGAGCTGGGCTGTGAGGTGGCAAATGGAGTTTAATGTGGAAAAGTGTGAGGTGATTCACTTTGGAAGGAGTAACAAGAATACAGAGTACTGGGCTAATGGTAAGATTCTTGGTAGTGTGGACGAGCAGAGAGATCTCGGCGTCCATGTGCATAGATCCCTGAAAGTTGCCACCCAGGTTGATAGGGTCGCTAAGAAGGCATACGGTGTGTTAGCTTTTATTGGTAGAGGGATTGAGTTTCGGAGCCGTGAGGTCATGTTGCAGCTGTACAAAACTCTGGTGCGGCAGCACTTGGAGTATTGCGTACTGTTCTGGTCGCCGCATTATAGGAAGGATGTGGAAGCATTGGAAAGGGTGCAGAGGAGATTTACCAGGATGTCGCCTGGCATGGAGGGAAGGTCTTATGAGGAAAGGCTGAGGGACTTGACGCTGTTTTCGTTAGAGAGAAGAAGGTTAAGAGGTGACTTAATAGAGACATACAAGATGATGAGAGGATTAGATATGATGAACAGTGAGAGCCTTTTTCCTCGGACGGTGACTGCTAGCACGAGGGGACATAGCTTTAAATTGAGGGGTGATAGATATAGGACAGATGTCAGAGGTAGGCTCTTTACTCAGAGTAGTAAGGGCGTGGAATGCCTTGCCTGCAGCAGTAGTAGACTCGCCAACTTTAAGGGTATTTAAGTTGTCGTTGGATAAACATATGGATGATAATGGAATAGTGTAGATTGGATGGGCTTCAGATTGGTTTCACAGGTCGGCGCAACATCAAGGGCCAAAGGGCCTGTACTGCGCTGTAATGTTCTATGTTCTAAAATGATGTGCCCAATTTGTGAAGTAATGTTCAGACATATATTCTCTGATCTCATCAGAAATGGAAATCACACCAAAGTTCTATACTGTAATTAACTTATCTCAGCCAGCATTTCTCAGAGACACTTTTTTTTAGCTGGAATATTTAACACCACTTCAAAAGCATTATTGTCTGTTTCATTCAGTCTAACCTTGAAGTCTGGCTTCAAAACGCACCGGCTCCCAAGGTGTGGAATAAGATTTCTGAATAGCTTGATTAGAGAATATGCTCATTCCAATCTTATGACTGTGAGGCTTTCAGTTAAACAAATCATTACCTCAAGTGCACAGTGCACTCATTCTTTTTCTGTGGAAAAGCAGCCTGTAGCATTGAGCATATTTTGTTTTTCCTTGAGAAATGTATCTTTTGACCTTGTGAAATAGGATGATATAAAATTTAGTCAACTTTTTAAATGTATTCAAGTGTATCAGACTCATGTTGCTGTAAAATATTGCTTCAAATACACACTTCCTGAAAACTTTAGAACTTTTCTGGTCCTTGTTTTTCACCCTAGCAAAATACTTGAAGAACAGTACATTGCTGGCAAAGAGTTCAAGTGGTTATTGGGTGCCATTCACATCTTATTGCCATGACGTTTTCCATTTAAATGAAACCCTCACACATTCTGCACAAAAACACTTTAACCTTCTTAAAAACCTCCTATACAGCGTGATTCTATATCCAATCTCAAATACTTGATATGCGCCTGTGATCCTGCCCACAGGCTTATCTGCCCTGTAATTTGAAAAAAAATTTACTGAACTAAGCATGCTGACTGAAGAGATAGAAAAACAAAGCTCAAAAGACATTCAGCACACTAATTTTGAAGCAGTTCTTGAAAGCCGAGAACTGGAGATTGTTTTCACTGAAAAGCAGCGAAATAACCATTATTGTTTTGTGTTAGAAGAAGTATTAAACTGCTTTAAGCTTTTATTTCTACCTTCCCTGATCTGTCAGGTTTATCTGGATACCAATAACTCAAAGCAGTCCCAACAATGGGGGGTACCCAATTGATTTTTATTGACTCAATGTAAACTGCAAAATACTGCAGTAACAGTAACCTATTGAGTTTGCCTATAGAATACATACGATCACAAGTAACCTGGTTTATGTGGACTTGTCTGAGGATCTGACCAAAACAAGTGATCAGCCTGCTCCATCCTAACCTTCAATCATTGATCAGGCAACTCCTGTTCCTGAGCTAGCTAGCTATCACCCCACAGTATGTTCTGTTATACACCTGTCCATGCATGCAGTCTGTGTGATCAATCCTTGACACTGTCCAGTCTTCAACAATTGACCAGTTGACCACTGGCAAACATCACATGTCTGCTGTGATCAGTTGACCTTTTGCCCATTAGAGCATGAAACCATAAGACCAAAATAATTAAGAACAGGAGTAGGCTTCTCGGCTCCTTGAGCCTGCTCCGCCATTCAATAGGATCATGGCTGCTCCAACATTTCTCTTGTCCACTTTTCTGCCCTTTGCCCATTACCCTTGACTCCCCTACTAATCAACGATCTATCCGTCTCAGTCTTAAACATCTGCTTGTTTTCCTTGGACAGAGGCAGATCTCTCAGTTTTGACAAATCTTGACCCCAGGCTGGCTTGCTCACATAGACTATTTCCTTGAGGCTTTTGTGCCATCCAATTAACTGTATGATATTTACATAGCACGATCCTGTCTGCCACACCTTGTTGGACTGACAAGTGATCAATTATCAAATCTAGAATCTAGTTTTAACAGGACTCAACCAGATATACTGCATCACCCTGCTGAGTTACAGCACTTAATTTAAATACACATATGTGGTCAGAAAACATTGTAAAGATAAAATCACCATCCGAGTGATTGATCCTTCAATAGGTCAGGCTTCATGTGAATTTTCTCATTTCGCCTGAACAAGAAATTTTAGGCTTCCTATCTACATTGCTCATATAACTATAAACGAGCATACACAAAGAAAAAGCCTTCTAGAGTCACCATCCCAAGAATATTTCCTCAGTGAGTACACATACCAACGCTGACAGAGATAAGAACATGGTGAAATAGGCACAGAATACAAGTGGACATTAACATGAGAAAAAAGGAATGATGAATAATGATGATAGACATAGATGAAGGAGGATGAATGAAGCTTTAACATCAGCTTGTTTCTCTGTTGTATGTTCTGAATAAATCTAACGAGTGAGTCAACACAGTGTGGAGTTAAAGAAGCACGGCAGATCAGGCAGCATCAGAGAAGCAGGAAAGTCAACATTTCGGGTCGGGGCCCTTCTCCAGAACTTTTCCTGTTCCTCTGATGCTGCCTGACCTGTTGTGTTCCTCCAGCTCCACACTGTGTTGACTCTGACTCCAGCATCTACAGTTCTTGCTATCTCTATCTAAGATGTGAAATTGGAATTTAGTGGAAGTAGAAATTCAGTAGTGAGTCAGAGCTGGGTGAGCAGTGTCGAATTTGTTTTTTATTAAACTGAAAGCAGAGTTTAGCATTCAGCTATAGCTCAGTAGTAGTCCTCTTGCCTTTGAGTTGGAGAGTTATGCACAGCACTTTCACTGAGTCTGGATTACTAAAAACACATTTTAAAAATTCTGAGTGAAATCCTGGTTAGATTTCCCTTCTCTCGTGATTCATAATGACCTCAACTGCATCTCCTGCATTTCCTGCACTTCTGTCCTCAAAACTGCTCCCCACAATAACAGTAAAGATAGAGTCCCCTGGTCCTCACATACCATCTCCAAATCCAAAGCATCGTCCTCTGCCATTTTCGCCACCTGCAATCAGACCCCACCACCAAAAACATATTTCCTTCCCTACCCTATCTGCTTTCCATAGGGACCACTCAATCAAAGGCCCCTCATCACCTCCACCCTCCCCATCAACCTTTACACCACACCCAGCACCTTTCCCTGCAACCGCAGGAAGTGCTACAACTGCCCCTACACCTCCCATCTCCCCACAGTCCAAGGCCCCAAACAATCCTTCCAAATCCAGCAAGGTTTCACCTGTATTTCTTCTAACCTAATCTACTGTATCTGTTGCTTACTGAAATGGTCTCCTCTATATTGGAGAGACTAAGCGCAGACACGGTGACCGATTCGTGGAGTATCTGCACTCTGTACGCTCCAATCAACTCCACCTACCGGTTGCTAGCCATTTCAACTCCCCTTCCCACTCCCTTGATGACATGTCCATCATGGGCCTCCTCCACTGTCAAAATGAGGCCACACTCAAACTGGAAGAACAACCTTTATATTCCATCTCGGGAGCCTACAGCCCAATGGCTTCAACATAGAGTTCACCAGCTTCAAAATCTCCCCACCCCCATCCTCATCCCAATTCCCTTTCATCCCCACCTCCTTGACCTGACACAACCTGTCCATTTACCTTCTTACCTATCTACCCCACCTTTCCCACTGACCAATCTCTACAAACCCCTACCTGCATCCACTTATTACAATCCCACCTACTTTCCCTCAGCCTTCCATTTATTTCTGAGCTCCCATTCCCCCCTCCCCAGTCCTGATGAAGGGTCCAGGCCTGAAACGTCAACTTTCCTGATCCTCAGATGCTGTCTAACCTGCTGTGTTCCTCCAGCTCCACGCTTTATTCACCCCCGCGATTTGATTGTTAGAAATGTTTTTTTTTCACTTCCACATGGTTCATGAGGTCTTCCCATAGTGAATACTAGTTGAGTTGTCCATCAAAGAAAGGTTCATTGAGTGTATGAGTGTTTCTTAGAGCAACATATCATGGAGACAACCAGAGAACTGGCTATTTTAGATTTGTATTATGTCATGAGAAAGGATTGATAAATAGTCTTGTTGGTAAGGATTGTCTTGGAAGGAATGACCACTACATGGTGAAGCTTCAAATTCAGATTGAAAGAGTGAAGACAGAGTAAACATATGAGAGTCTTAGTATTAGGCAAAGGATAATTATACAGGCCTGAGGAAGGATTTGGCCCAAGTGGGCTGAGCAAAAATATTAAAAGGCAGGACAGTTGAAGAACAGTGACAAATGCTGAAGGAGATAATAAATGCCTCTTAATTAAAGTATATTCCTGAGTGGAAAAGGCATCATAGAAAGGTGAAAAATCATCCATGGCTGCACAAGGAAGTCAAGGATAACATAAAGACAAAAACTAGGGCATATCGTGCTCACAGAGTTAATGGAACTCTGGAGGATTCGGAGAACTTTAAACGTCAGCAAAGGGTTATTAAAAATGAAATCAAAACAGCTCAGATGAACTGCGAAAGGAAACGAGCAAAGAAAACATAATCACTGATACCAAAGGCTTCTGTAAGTATATAAAAAGGAATAAAATGCTAAAAGTAAATGTTGACCCTTTAGAGGACGAAAATGGCGAGGCAATAATGAGATAGTCAGAAATGGCAGAGGCACTAAAACAATATTTTGTCTCTGTTTCCACAGTGGAAGATAATTATTTCTTCCCAAAAACTGCATTTACTGCAGAGGAACTTGGTAAAATAACTATAACTAGGGAGAAAGTTTGACGTAAACTGATGGGATTAAAGGCAGGTAAGTCCCCAGGGGCCTAATGGCCTGTACCCTAGGGTATTAAAGGAGGTGGCAGCAGAAATAGTGGATGCATTAGTTATTATTTTCCAAAATTCCCTGGATTCTGGAAAGGTTCCAGTGGATTGGAAACATGCTAATGTAACAGTCTTATTCAAAAAAGGAGAAAGGCAAACGGTGAGAAACTATAGGGCAGTTAGTTTGACCTCTGTAGTAGGGAAGTTACTGGAGTCAATCATGAAGGACTAGACAACTGAACACTTGGAGAAACAAAGCTCATTTCACCAGTGTCAGCATGGTTTCATGAAGGGCAAGTCATACTTAACAAACTTGCGAGAATTCTTTGAGGATGCAACCAGCAAGTTTGAAAATGGGGGTCCAGCGGATGTGGTAAATTTTGACCTCCAGAAGGCGTTTGACAAGGTGCCACATAAAAGAATGATCCAGAAGGTTACATCCAGGAGTTGTGGTTGCGGGGGGGAGGATGTTAAGGGTATGGTATTGGCTTGGATGGAGGATTGGTTGACTGACAGAAAGCAGAGGGCCAGGATAAATGTGTCCTTCCCTGGATGGTGAGCTGCAACCAGTGGAATGCCACAGGATTCAAGCCTTAATTATTTACATTCTGTATAAATGATCTGCAAACAGGGACAAAGTATAACATAGCAAAGTTCATCAATGATACTAAAAATAGGTGTGAAAGCAGGTAGTGATGAGGCGATAGAGTTTACAGATGGATATTGATAGGCTCAGAAAATGAGTCTGAATCAGGCAGGTGGAGTGTAATGTGGATAACTGTGATGCTGTCCGCTTTGGCTGGAAAAATAGACGGGCAAATTATTATTTAAATGGGAAGCTGATTCAGAGTGCGTCAGTGCAGGGGGATTTGGCCATCTTTGTGCATGATTCACAGAATGAGGGTATGCAAGTGCAGCATATAATAAGAAAAGCAAATGGAATCGACCCAAAGCTTTAACTCTGATTTCTTTCCACAGGGGCTGCAAGACCTGCTGAGCTTTCCCAGCAGTTTCTGTTTTTGTTTCTGATTTATAGCATCTATTGTTATTTCGGTTTTAAATGGAATCCTGGAATTTATTTCAAAATGACTGGATTATTAAACTAAAGAATTGCTGTTACAATTATATAAGGTGTTGGTGAGACCACATTTGGAATATTGTGCCCAGTTCTGGGCCCCTTACTTGAGGGAGGATGTGGTGGCACACAAGACAGTTCAGAGGAGGTTTACAAGGTTGATTCCAGGGATGAAAGTGCTGTCATTACAAGGAGCAGTTGAATATCTTGGGCTTGTACTCGCTGCAGTTCGGAAGAATGAGGGAGGGGATCTGATTGAGGTATATAAGGGAAATTGATAAGGTGGATGTTAAACAAATGTTTTCCCTTGTGGACAGTCTCAAACAAGAGATTTTCGATATAAAGTAGGTTCAAAACTGAGATGAGGAGAAACTACCTCTGAGGGGTGTGAATCTGTGGAACTCACTGCTCCAGAGTACAGTGGAGGCAGAATCAATCAACAGATTCAAGAAAGAAATAGATATATTTCTGTTCCAGAAGGAGGCAGCATGGATCTTGAAGGCTTAGGATTGCAGGCTTAGTTAAAGATTTATTATAGTTTTTTTACAGTTATTAGTCGTTGTATTTTATAAATGTAAGACTTTTATTCATTTCATTAACATTCAAAAAAACTAAAAAAGCCAAACAAAAATAATCACTATTTTCCAAACAAACTTTTTTTAAACGAGCTTTTCAGTGTCCACAGTGAACAGCTGAGGTTATTTTATCCTAAATTCAGAAGTTTGAAAAGACTATGTGTTTCAGATGGACTTTTTTAACAATGTAAAAGATTTTTTTTTTGAAATATCAAACAGCTTCTTTTAAAATAAGGAGTTGTGTTTTCGTTTTGGGGAGTCTTACATGTGGTCGGCTCTGGAGGAGTTTATTGAAGAGGAGTCTTTTTATTCAGTTAACCAGCTAAGTGGTTGATTTTATTTAAGTTTTATATGTTTGGCATATTTTTAATTTATTTTCCATTTTAACATTATTTTTTGGAGGTAATGAAAGTTTTTTTTATATAAGATGTTATTGGAAGTTCATTTTTTTTTTTAGGCTTAATGTTATGAAGGACAGAGTGAGGTGGCCTGTAGATTTAGAAAAGTTATTATACAGCAGGATCAGTCAGATAAATGGGTGACTGTCAGGAAATGTAAGAAGAAAGTTCAAAAGTCTCCGGTGGCTATTCCTCTATCAAATAGATATTCAGTTTTTGGAACTGTAGAAGGGTATTAGTCACTCCACGGAAAATAGAAGGGGCAGTCATTATTGGACAGTTGGGATTATTATTGCGTTAGTCAGCATTTAAAAGCATTTAATAGAATTATTGTTAAAGGGGACCCTCCTGTATGTGACATAGGCAGTTCTGTGGCAATGAGTGAGTGTACATTTGGGATAGTTTGTTGGTTTCCTTGTGCTAGGATTAAGGACATCTCTAAACATTTCAAGCATATTATTAAAGGTGAGTTTCAGGAGGCAGAAATTATTATACACATTGGTAGAAATGACATTTTTAGGGTAAAGATCAAAACAGTAAAGAGTGAATTCAAGAGGTTAGATAGAAGATTTAAAAAAAAACCTTAAAAGGAATAATTTCTGGTTTACTCCCAATGCCAAACTCAAACGAAGGTAGGGTCAAAAGGTTGAAGGAGATAAATCAATGGCTGATGAGCTGGTGTATTGTTCAGGGATTCAGGTTTTTGGACAATTGGAATGTCTTTTAGGATAGAGAAGACCAGTTCATAAAGGATGGATCTATCCTAACCGGAAAGACCAACATCTCAGCAGGGAGATTTGTTCATTCCATTAAAGGAGCCTTTATACTGATGGAGAGGGGGAATGCGGGTATTCCAAGTAGCAGTGTAAACAGAAAAATTGATGGGACAGCTTCTGAATGTTGGAAGTGCATCTCAATTAGAAAAGAAAAACAAGAGATAGTCAAAGTATGTAGTAATTCTGAAGAGCTAAATCACATTTATTTCAATGCGAGGGGTTTTACAAGTAAGGCTGAAGATCACAGGGCATGTTTAAGAACATGGAATTGGGATGTCATAACTATTACAGAAACTTAGCTGAGAGATGCACTAGACTGGTAACTCAATGTTCCAGGTTTTAGATGCTGTAGGAAGAATAGAAAAGGAGGCAGGAAAGGAGAGGGGTGATATTTTTGATTAAGGAATA
>JAHRHZ010000013.1:53486430-53546201 GCA_024137785.1 Ginglymostoma cirratum
AGAGCTGGATGAACACAGCAGGCCAAGCAGCATCTGATGCTGCTTGGCCTGCTGTGTTCATCCAGCTCTACACCTTGTTATTGCAGGTAAAATAACTTTGATGGGATTGTACCATAGGCCCCCCCTATAGTAAGAAGGAAATTAAGAAACAACTATGCAGAGAGGTCACAGATATATGTATGCATGATAAGATTAGAACACGGGGGATTTTAATTTTCCAAACATTGACTGGGGCTACCATAGTGTTAAAGGTTTGGATGGTTGAAAAAGTTTGGATGGTGAAGAATTTGTCAAATGTGTTCAAGAAAATTTTCTTTATCAATATGTGGATGCTCCTAACAGAGAAGGAGCAAAACGAGACCTTCATTTGGGCAATAAGGCAGTGCAGGTGACAGAAGTAAAAGTGGGGGAACACTTTGGGTCCAGCCATCATAATTCTACCAGTTTCAAAATGGTATGGAAGAGGGTAAACCTTCCATAAAAGTTAAACGTTTTAATTGGAGTAAGGCAAATTTTAATGGTATGAGACAAAAACTTTCAAAAGTTGATTGGAGTAGACTGTTTTTTTCTGATGAAGGGTCTAGGCCCGAAACGTCAAGCTTTCCTGCTCCTATGATGCTGCTTGGCCTGCTGTGTTCATCCAGCTCCACACCTTGTTATCTTGGAGGAGACTGTTTGTTAGGTAAAAGGACTTCTGACAAGTAGGAGGTGTTCAAGAGTGCGATGGCAAGAGTTCAGAGGCATTATGTTCCCATGAGAGTGAAGGGAAAGTCTGAGATTAAGGAACAATGAATGAGTAAAGATATTGAAGTTCCAGTCAATAATAAAAGAGAATCTTATTTTTGACACAGACAACTTGATTCAATTAATCAACATAACGAGTGTAGGGGCATTCTTAAGAAAGAAATCAGGAGGGGAAAGAAGGGATATGAGATAGCTTTGACAGATAATGTTAAGGTTAATTCAAAGAAATTCTACAAATACATTAAAAGCAAGAGGGTAACTAGAGTGAAGGTACGGCCTCTTAAATATCAAGAAGGTCATCTTTGTGTCATGATGAATGCCATGAAACTACTTCCTCCCAACTGAAGCTGGGACAGATAATCTGATGGGTCTGCTAAGAACTGTACATGCTTGAGGAAATGCACTGTTTGATATTTACTTGGCAGTGTTGCAATCATAATGTGACATGCTTTCACTTGCGCTGCATACAATAAGAATGATTATGGGTACAATATCTGAAATGCCTAAGAGTTCTTGTAGCACAGTGGTAAATTCCATACCTGTGTGCTAGAATGCAAAAGATCAAAACCCACTTCCACCAGAGATAAAAGGTACTGCAGATGCTGGAGAATCCGAGATAACAAGCATGGGGCTGGATGAACACAGCAGGTCAACTTCTACTAGAGGTGGGTCACAACAGGTTGACTTAAAAATATCTACTCTGTGCGCATGATATTTTCTGGTTTAGCAATAAAAGAACTACAACAGCTGCACCAAGACCAACTGCAACTACCATGAAGTACAGATCTGACATAGCCACTGTGTGTACCAGGCAGTGACCTGTGATGCGGCCTGGATCTTCAAGGACTCCAAAGATGCCTTGAACTCCACATCTGCAGCCAACAAACCAGGGATCATGATGTACTGCATTTCTAGTTTATGCACTTTGTGTTTCCCCTCCTTTTGGTCTGTCAGTTGTGACACTGGAGTTAAATCTTGGCACTGAGGATACCCTCCATCATGCTGTATGCCTCTTCCATCTTGTTAATTGGAATAGACTTCAAATGAATCTAGCAACTCAAACCTAAGCATCCAGAGACACTGTGGGCCATCTGGAGTAACAAAGGTTTATTCAAGTATAGGCTGTAACCTCATGGTCTGTCATACCCACCACTCTAACATTGCCATCGAGTCAGTGAATCAACCCACATCCAATGAAGTGTGTGAGGGGGCATGGTGATCTGATGTAGCTACAACTCAGGATTATTTGCATGGCAAGGAGTGGAAAAAAATGCAATAAAAAGAGCAAAGTGATCCTATAACTGATGCATCATGTAAACGCTCTGCAATCCTGCCACTTCCAATGACAGACAGTGAAACAAATTATACAGTCATAGAGTCATTACAACACAGGGACAGATTCTTCAGTACAACTCATCCATGCTGTTCATGTTTCCCAAACTAAACTAGTTCCTCTTGCCTGCATTTGGTCCATTTCCTTCTAAACCTTTTCTATCCATGTGCCTGTCCAAATATCTTTTAAATGCAATGACTGCATCTGTATCTACCACTACCTCTAGCAGTTCATTCCACAGATGAACCACCCTCCGTGTGTAAAAGTTGCCCCTCAGGTCACTTCTAGATCTTTCTACTCTTTCCTTAAAAATATGTCCTCTGGTTTCATCACCCCTAACCTTGGGAAAAGACCCTCATCATTGACCTTACCCATGCCCCTCTCGATTTTATAAACCTCAATAAGATCACCCCTCAACCTCCTATACTCCATTGAAAAGAGTCCCAGCTTATCTATCCTCTACCTACAACTCAAACCCTCTAGATCTGGCAACATCCTGTTAAATTATTTCTGAATACTCACCATTTTAATAACATCCTTCCTATAGCAGGGCAACCAGAACTGTACAAAGTACTCCAAAAGCGGCCACACCAATGTCCTGTACAAGCTCAACATTTCGTCTCAACTCCTAAACTTAATCGTCTAAGCAATGAAGGCAAGCATGCTAAATGCCTTTGTCACCACGCTGCCTACCTCTAACTCAGCTTTCAAAGAACCATGTACCTGAATCCCTAAGTCTCTCTGTTTGACACACTGAGAGAGGTCCACAAATATCCCCGCCCTCAATGATGGGATAACTCAGCTCTTCATTGCAAAAGATAACACTGAAAGATGTTCAAGTATCTTCAGCCGTTGGTCTGGCATGGGGTTGATCCATCTCAGCCTCCTCCTGAGATCCATAGCATCATACATTTTCAGTCAATTCAATTCATTCCATGTGATTTGCAGGGGGTGGTGGTGGAAACAGCTGAAGGCATTGTATTCTGCAAATGTTTTTGATCCCAACAACATCCAAGCAGTATTACTGAAGACAAGTGCCTCAGAATAACCTATGCCCCTAACCAAGCTGATCCAATCCAGCTGCGAAGTCAGAATCCATCAAATATAAGGAAATTTGTTGAGTTTTGCTCTTTACTCAAAAAGCAAGACTAATACCAACCAGGCAATTACTGCCCAATCAATTTTCTCTCAAACATCAGCGAAGTGATGGGATGTACCATTGACAGTTCGATGAAAAAGTTGAAGGTTACTTTGACGCCACCTTCCAAACTTCTACCACCATGACAATAATGGCAGCAGTGCACCACCATGTGCAAGTTTTCCTCCAAGTCACACATTATCCTGATTTGGAACTATAATGCTTTTCATCAGTGTGGCTTGGTCAAAATCCTAGTACACCCCTTGCAGCAGCACTGTGGATGGATCTGCATCACAAGGACTGCAGCACTTCAAGTAGACAACTCACTAGCATTTTCCTAAGGGCAATTAGTGAAGGGTGTTAAATGCTGGCCAGTAAGTAATATTCACATGCCAAGGACAAATAAAATAAATATGAAGTTCTGCATTTTAATTTAGAACCTGATTTCATCTACAGTCTCCGCAGAACATCACTCTTAGTTTTAAATAGATCCTTGTTTTTGTTTGCCTTGTTTGTTTGGACAAGTGATTGACCATTTAGGGTGATATGATATTTTTCAATGAGTTTTATGAGTTTTTCTCAGCCTGAAGTGTCTTTGAGTGAGACGTTTCTAGCTTTTGTTTTAAATTTGCATTACAAATCCATAATCCCTGAGATCTCCCAGCAGTTTAAGAAGTTGTTCTTCTCAAGGAAACAGTGGAGAAAGACTTGGCATGGTGTGATGACCCTCCAGCTTGGCATCCTCTCGGCCCAACGTGACAGTCTTCCCACGGTACGTGGCGGTCTCTCGGCCTCAACGTGGCTATTCTAGAGCAATCACATACCCTCAAGAACCTCAAGGTAAGGCCTGGTGTAATCTGGAGCCAAGGCCAAGTGCAGACTGGAGGCTAGGTGCCAGCATTGTCTGGGTTGGAAGATCACTGTTCTGAACTTTTATTTCTGCAATACTGGGATTTTTATTTCTCTATTTACTAAGATCTTGTGACTAAAGAAGCTCCACCTGGGTACCTTTGTACCTAAGATGGTGCTGTAAATGGTGAGGCATAAACTTTTCACTGTCCTCATTTGGGTGCAAGTGACAATAAAGCTAATTTAATTCAATTCGAATTAGAAAGGTCACTGAATAAAAACCGAAAGAACTGTGGATGCTGTAAATCAGGAACAAAAGCAGAAGTTGTTGGAAAAGCTCAGCAGGTCTGGCAGCATTTGTGGAGAAAAAAAAATCAGAGTTAACATTTCAGGTCTGGTTCTGAGGAAGGGTCACAGGATCCAGAACGTTAACTCTGATTTCTTTTCTCCTCCACAAATGCTGCCAGACCTGCTGAGCTTTTCCAGCAACTTCTGTTTTTGTTCCTGAAACAGGTCACTAATATTCTCTGTCTCCGGCATTTTCCCACAACTCCAATATTTGGCAGCATTTGGAAAACCGACCTATGTTATTTTTGTGGTGGTTGAATGAAAGAGCTGGAGTTCTGAATTTCACTCTTGCCTTTGGAAACTGAACATCAGCCCAAAGGAGCTCCACCAAGATGGAGAGATGTCTTCTTCCCCCAGAGGGCTTGGATGTTCCACAAGCAGATGCTAAAACAAGGCAGCGAGAGTGGGTCTCTGACATGGTCATGCTGTGATTCTGGAGCACAAGAACACTGCAAGATCGCCTTTTGTGATTTTATTGCAGTGACCTTCTAATTGGTAGCTGTGGGCTCACCGTCCAATTCTGGTTCCTAATGCGGCTGGCCCAGTTACTGGGTTGACAGCTCGATGCCTCAACAGCCTCTCCTGGTGGTGGGTGATGTTGAAACAGCTTGTGGGTCCTGAGGGAAATTCAATATGAGGCAGTCGGCCCTGTGGGAAGGAAGGAAAACCCATCTGGTGAGAATGTTGGCGTATTAGGGGTTGCCTTTCCTGCCTGTGGAAGTGGTGCCTTCAACTCCAGTCATCTGCTACCTGCCAGCAAGAGGCTACCTTCATTTAGGTGACATAGGAGCATAGCAGTAATGTCAAAAGGCTGGTAATTCAGAGGGCGAGGATTATCCTCAGGGCAAATAGGTTCAAATCGCAACATGGTAAATGATACTTGAAATCAATGACTCAATCAGGAAACCGAAGCTATTCTTCATAATTTGACTATGAATCTATCATTGATTGTTTTCTTTTAAAACAATGTGGTTTGTTAATGCCCTTTCTTTAGGGAAAGAAATCCACCTATTGTAATCTGGCCTGGCCTACATGTGACTCCAGATTCACAGCTATGTGGTTGACTCTTTACTGTTCTCTGAAATGACAATACCAAGTCATTCAGTTAAGGCACAATTAGGGATGAGTAACCAATGTTGGCTACATTGAATAATGTAAAAGATAATTAAAAGAATAACAAAAATGAAGCTAGTGGACTCTTCTTATGTTGAGAGAATTTCTGACACCAAGTTGTCGATCTTGAAAAATGATCTGCAGTTGTGATGTTAATTATTTGTGATGTTAATTATGCAAATCAGTTATTGCCTCTGTGAAGTGAACAGCCAATCTGTCTAGTAATTTTCCTCCTGTCTGCTGTTGGGAAAAGGCAGGAAGCTGTAATGATGCAGCTATTTACCATCTTACTAACTCCATTTCCAGCAATCAGGCCAACAAAATTTAGTTAGAAAAGCTCAGCAGGTCGGGCAGCATCCGTGAAGAAAAAATCCAAACTAACGTTTCAGGTCCGGTGACCCTTCCTCAGTTAACTGTTTTTTTTTCTTCACAGACGCTGCCAGACCTGCTGAGCTTTTTCAGCAACTTCTGTTTTTTGTTCCTGATTTACAGCATCCGCAGTTCTTTCGGTTTTCAACAAAATTTAGCCCTATTTTCTCAGATTGGTCTCCTCTGTCCTTCAAATCTCCAGTCCATGCTGCGATCCATTCTCATGTCTGTATGTAAAACATTAGAGGGTTGTTCATTTACCATACCAGATGCAACAGTTAACAGCTTCTGGAATATTTTGTTATGTGTGACCCTCATTTGTCTTGTGACAGCTGCTATCTTAATATATTGACATAGAGGGTGTCTTCACTTCTGACAGTTGGAATACCAAAATGGCTCATTTTATGTATTTACCACAGTAAATTTAAGATAAAATAATCAGTGTTAATGAACATTTACACAAATATTTTATATCTTGTCAAATGTTCATAAAATGATTTGAATCATATTAGTCTATTAGTGACAACAAAGCTCATTTCACACATTATTCATGACACTAGGGAACAGATCCATTTACTGTTAGGATTACACAGCATAACTTCATATAATTAGATCTGCCTGCTTCAATTGGCTTAGTTAGTTATTTTAATTAAGGATACAAAACATTTTAGGGAAAAGATTGGATAACCCCAAAAGTGGACACAGGGGTTCATGATTAATGCCTACCCATTTGAACGACTGTAGGCAGCACACAAAGGCCTATTAATTGTAATGATAATAGATACAACTAATTGCTGAATGAGATGTTGAGTGGCTATATATCACAGAGGATCTATGTCATGCAAAGCAGCCACTTGATGTCATTGATCTGTACCTCTTAATGGTCAAGCATAGTCGGGTTGCATCAGAAGGCATAGTGAAAGAAGAGCGAATGAGCAGGAGAAATCTAGAAGATTAGAATTAAGGGCTAGACAATGTGTCCTGGTGTTCTCAAGCACAGCAATGGAGGACATGGTGTAGGACATGTGCAGGAGGAGAGATGTTCTTGTCCCTTAGGAAACCATGACGCCCTCCAGGCAGATACTCAGTCGGGCAGGCAGAGGTTGCGGTCAATACAAACGATTTCCAAAAACTCGCAAGAATTTGAATGATCTCACACATGTAGAAATGGGCACTGAATGCCTTACAAAAATGGAGAAACTCAGCAGGTCTGGCAATATCCATGGAGAGAAAGCTGAGTTAGTTTTTCAGGTCCAATGACCCTTCTTTTGAACTTCAAGTCACTGGACCCAAAACGTAAACTCTATTTTCTCGCCATTGATGCTGCCAGGTCCTCTCAGTTTCTCCAGCAATTTCTGTTTCTGTTTCAAATTTCCAGCATCCATGATTTGATTCATTAAATGCCATATTTTAATCAATGCTGACCAATGAGGAAATAACTACATTATCCTTATACAAACAACATATACCAATCAAGCTGTGGCCATGTTTATTAGAACATAGTTCAGTTGTCGGGTTTCTACTGATCTGCACAATGAATGAAAAAAGTAGTTAATGCCTTCAAAACTCCGGGATCACTCTATGATGCACTGTAAGGGCCTTCAAAAGGAATTGTTCTCCAAATTTACTTGGAGAATCTAGTGACACTGGCGAAGCCACTGAAGAATTTGGTTTTGTTAAGCTGGTGGTTGGTTGTTTTCATGAAACAGTCAAGGCACCTGGGAAGCTGAGGTGAGATTATGGAATAATAATAATGTAGATGAATAATCCAGAGTCCCAGACTGATGTTCTGGAGACATGGCTTTCAATCCATCATAGCACGTGGTTAAAATTGGGTTTAGCTAAAACAAAAGTCTGGAGTTAAATGCCAGTCTAATTATAACCATGCTAGAATCTTATCAGGATCTGAGCAATGTGGGCTATGGTGAGATGTCTGACAGAATCACACAAGAGGTCAAGTGAGATGCATCTTTATGTAAAGTTTGTCTCGCCCCATCTTTTATGCTTTTCACAAGTGACATGTTGTGTTTCTCAGGCAGTGATGGGTTGCCAATTGACAATGGTTAACAGTTCCTAAGGTCCTTGTTGATGGCTCAACTTGCCTCCTTAATATTACAGTCACAATCTCACCAAATTTGCCCAGCAAACTGGACATCAGGAAAACCTGACAAGGAAACTAAAGGAGGTGTTTGGCAGGATGAGCTCATCACTTGGTATGAATGGCCTCGCTGTTGGACATTGGGCACTGCCATCGCAAGGCATGTTCTGCTGCTTGCATACATGTCCATAGTCATTGACATTCAACATGTGCTAGCATCGAAGAACCTTCTTGACACATTTCCACGTACAGGATGCTTCAGGACTTCAATGCTGCACCTTGGACTGCACCTGCAGCCATTATTTTAATGTTGCAGTGAGGACACTGTGTTGCTCAGGGTCACACTTGACTGGATCAGGCTTCTTCACTGGGCTCTTTGCTCGCTGCCATGGAGCTCACTTACTACAGATCCTGATATGTTTAGATGTTCAGTGCATCCCTGCCTTGCATTGCCTTTTTGTACTTTTCACCCCTTCACCAGAGGTACCTAGCTCATATTACTGTCATTTAGCTGTGCCATTTAATGCAGACACAAAGCCAGGAAGCTTGTTAAAGTTGTTAGCAGACTTCAGCCCAATCAAGCCTTTGCTCAGAGAACTGTGGCACAGTAAATCAAGAACAGATTTCTGTATGAGTCCAGCGCCTGCTCAGGGCAGTCCAATCTAGGATTCCCTCCTCATAAGGGGTAAGGAGCTGAATGATAGGCAGAATGCCACCTATCTTCACTCTTTGTGCCCTATTGTGGGATGAGGGAGGAGCGGATGTTATAGAAGGTAAAAGCACAGGTATTTTTACTGTTGGTGCAGGTGGGGAGGTGTCGCAAGACAGTGATTAGGCAGCAGAGAGGGCGAGTAGTGTTAGTCATGTCATGGCTTGGGTGAAGTGGAGTTCACTTGGGAGGATGTTACAAACATTAGTGAGATTGACCTTGGTGGGAGAGGGGTACAGTAGTAGAGGTAAAATGACTGTGAGGTATTGGAGAGATAATGGTAGCACTTAAGATTAAGAAGGTTGGTGACCTTCTTCCTAGATTTTTGTACATCCCTTCAGGTGGTGCAGACAGCACTAACTCCGATGACAGCCTTGGACCAGGCTAGCATGGTCTGCTATCATTGCCTTCAGTGCTAGTCACAGGGAGGAAGTCCCGTCTGTGTCCCACCCCATCCAGCAGGTGCTTAGAATGCTGCCTGCAATGTGGGGTACCGATTTCACCCTAAACAAAAAACTGAAAAGAACCACGTATGCTGGAAATCAGAAACAGAAACAGAAATTGCAGAATGTTCTGAAGAAGAGTCACTGGACCTTAAACATTAACTCTGCTTTTTCTCCAGAGATGCTGCCAGACCTGCTGAGTTTTTCCAGCAATTTCTGTTTTTATTACCTGTTTCTCACTGTCTGTCAAGTTCGGGCCAAGTACCAGAAGTCACGCAGGGCAGCTTCAACAGTTCTTGTCTAGTGCATAGCAACATTTTAAAGAAGGCATCCTATGCCAGGGATGCTGGTCATTTTCAGGCCATCTGGTGAGTAGTAAGTTGTTGTGGGAGTGCATATGGTAAAATGGGGTGGATACTGAACGTGTAACATGCTCTAGGAGATGCAACGGTAAATTTGTTAAAATCTGGAGCGAAAACTCACTCGGCTTCATACCCAGAATCCCTCAAACTCAATGTGACATGCACACAGCCAAAAAAAAATGAGATTCAGCCATCTGGTTCTCTGTTGTTCTTTAGGGGAAAAATCTGCCACCCTTACCTGGTCTGGCCTGCATGTGACTCTAGACTCATGGCAATGTGGGTGACTCTTAACTGCCCTCTGAAATAGCCCAGTAATAAGGGATGGACAATAAATGCCAGTCCAGCCAATGAAGCTGACTGACAGACAGCAGTGCACAGTTGTCAGTGAGGGTTAAATAAGCAGCTTTGCAACTGGGGCAATGCAACACCACTTGAATGTGTTCAGCCTTCAACTTTAGTAGATCTATTGAAATGAGTGACTGGAAGGAGTATGGAGCTGCTTTTTTCAAAGGCGGGATTGTAGGAGGTTGGCAATGAGCCAACAGTTTATAAAATGTCCAGACTTCTCCCTTTTCCTCCTTCCCACATTTGCTAGAACATCTATAGAGACAGATTACTGTTGAGGAAATTGTTTTTTTTTAAATAAACTGGAGCACACTGTCAGAACAAAACACTTTACTTAACAAATTGTGACTACACTTTGAGAGCATATACATTATGCAGAGCAGCTAGCTTGAAATCACTTTTGAAACGATCCTACTGGCACTGGTAGTGAGTGTGTTGCTTTTGATTGTTAACAGTTTAAAATCACAAACCCAGGCTCAAAAGGTTACAGATTTGTTTTGCAAATATGTAAATATTTTGTTTCAAGTGACAAACATCCTGCCCTGATTGTCACAGGTTTGGGCGAACAATGAAATACTAGTGGAAAGCAACAGGCCAGTGTGGTCCATAATTTGAAATGGCAGTGTCTAACAAATAGTGGACATTAATGGCTCAATGGTCTATGCTCTTATCCCCTGGGGATAACAGATGTTCCTGTTATGACCAAAGCCTTCCCTACGCGACAGGGTGTCCTGCAGACTTCACTTACTGGAAACAGTTCCTCACAACACCCATCTCTCTCAAAACCTCAAACAGAGCCAGTAAAAAGCAGGTAGCACTGGATCTACAAATGATGATTTCTTTCAATAGAGCTGGTGATTGAAGGGGGTGAGGTGGAGTTCCTTCTTGGTGCTGAACTCTTGCTTAGTTGTGTGTGTTTAATAGAGGGCATTAACTAAAGCAGAGAGGCTCAAAATGACAGCACTGTTGTGACATTAGTATCAGGTGATGATTGATGTCATGTTTTTCCTGCTCTGTATACCTCTAGGTCTTTTGTTTCCCTTTTTTCTCCATGAGATCGGGACATCACTGTCCAAAGCCAGCATTTGTTGTTGATCCCTAATTGCCTTTGAACTGAATGGCTTACGTGACCACTTAATGAAGGCAATTAAGAGTTAATCACACTGCTGTGGGTCTGTAGTTGTGTCAGATAATGATAGCAATTTTCCTTTCCCTAAAGGACATTGGTGAACCAGATGGGTTTTTGCAACAATTAGCTTCAAAATTGCCATTATTGAGACTAGCGTTGCTTTTTCAGATTTATTCACTGATTTCAAAAACCAGCTGCCATCATTTAAACCCAATGCCCCTAAAGCATTAGCCTGGGACTCTGGATATCTATTACATTGCTTAGCCCAGTTGGCTGGATAGTTGGTTCATGATGCAGAGTGATGCCAACACCATGGAGTCAATGATGCACCTATTGAGGTTACTATAAATGACACTCATTCTCAACCTTTCCTTTCACCTGAGGTGTGGTGACACTGAGATTAAACAACCACCAGTTTTCTCTCTCTGTAATCAGAGAGAGCAGCCCTACGCTCTGGTAGGATTACGGTAATTTTACTTTTACTACATTACCACGATTCCAACATCACCCCTCATAACACCCATGTATTAAACCTCATATGGCTGCTCTTCAGCATCTGCCAAATTGGAGGTACACCCAAGTGATGCGCCATTTTAGTGCTAAGTGCAACACATAGCATCAAAACCACCCATGTCACAGAGCCAGATGTTGTGCTCTCCCTTTCATTTAATCTGTATTGGAATACATACACTGACATCAAGATCCTTGAAAATAGACCTAAAACCTTGCTTTCAGTTCCAAACTGTTAGTAAATCAATGAAGGGTCTCACTTGTTTTGTTTGTTACTTTTTTTTCACCTCTATCAGAGTATCATATGGCTGCAGGAGGGAGGTGAAGGGAAGAAAAGGATTGTATAGCCGTGACATTCCAGATGTCATGGTAAGAGCAGGCTTGATGGGCAGCTAGTCTTTCCATGCCCATCACTTATGCTTATTTGTAGGGTGGAAAGAAATACAGGCAATCCAGCTTCTAATAGCTTTAATACTACCTTAAACAAAATGCGATTGGAATATATTTGACCTTTGCTCAACCATTAACATATTTAACTTGAAAGTTTTGGGGTTAAAAAATGCGGCAACCTTCAGTTGTCTAAAGTATATTGGCTCTAAATCCATATATAAATCTATAGCTGCCTTTGAGCTATTGTAAGAATTTGAACAGAATTCTTTTTCTGCAGGTTCAATGAGTTGCAGAATTGTTTTTGCAAAAGAAGGGAATCACTTATGCAAAAGTTTTCTGTAGCTATATGATTTGAAAAACAGTAATTTAAAACTAAATTGAGGCAATATCCCAGTAGAATGTTTGGCCACTAACAAATCAGTGATTATAATGTAACTCAGCCCACAGGTGAATTGTTCAGATGGTAGAGATACACTCTCTAAAGGATTACAAACATTTGGAACTGTATTAATTGGGAACTAAATTGGAGACATTCATAACAAAATTGGCATTGTAGCAGTAGAATTGTAATATCAAAGCTTCACAATTCAATAATTTCTAAATATTTGTAAGAGAAATTATTTAAAATCTACATTGGCCTTAAATTCAAAGGTCATTTTAAGAAGTGCTTCTCAAAAATTGTTTTCAATTTAATGTCTTTTAAAACACAATCTGAATTTCCTCATCATCAGGCTCAACATTTTCTGAGCAACTCTTTGCAAGGTGATATTGAAACAAAAGAAAACAATGAAATGCCACTTGATCATTTTTCATCCGTGCAAGTCCACAGTAGTATTGCATGGGAAAACATGGGTGCAAGGTCAATTTGCATTGTATAAATGTCACACTATTCTGTATTCATTCATAGGATGTGGTTGTCAGTGGGTGGGCCAGCACTTGCTGCTCATTCCAAGTTACCATCATTGAGAAGGCACTGGTGAACTTCCTTCTTGAATATCTTTAGTCCATCTTCTATAAATAAACCTACAATGTCGTTAGTGAGGGAGTTCCAGGATTCTGATCCAGTAACACTGAAGGAACAGCAATATACCTCCAAATCGGGATATTGAGAGACTTGGAGGGAAACTTGCAAGTGGCTTGTGTCTGGTGCACTTGTCCTTCTAGATGGTAGTAGTCATGTTTTTGGAAGGTACTATTCGAAAGAACTTTGGTGAATTTCTGCAGTGCATCCTGTAGATGGGACGTACTACTGCTGCTCAGCATAAATGGGTGGAGCGAGCAAATGTTTATGGGTATAGTGCCAATCAAATGGGCTGGAGGTGTTGGAGAGGGGTCCAGAGGAGGTTAACAAGAATTATTCTGAGGTTGAAGGACTCGTTGAGTGGTTGAGGACTCTGGATCTACACTTGATGGAATTTGGAAGGATAAGGGGATCTCATTGAAACTTACAGAATACTGAGGGGTCTGGATAGAATGGAAGTGTAGAAGATGTTTCCACTCATAGGAGAGACTAGAACATGAGGGCACAGCCTCAGAGTAAAAGGCCAACTCTTTCAAACTGAGAAGACAAGGAATTTCGTCAGCCAGAGGGTGGTGAATCAGTGGAAGTCATTGCTGAAGAAGGCTGTGGAGGCCAAGTCAGTGAGTATTTTAAAGTAGAGACAGAGAGGTTCAAAATGGTTTAGAGGTTATTAGGAAAAGACAAGAGAATGGGGTTGAGAAACATCAGCCATGATTGAATGGAGTTTAATTCAGATAAATGCGAGGCATTGCATTTTGGTAAGACAAACTAGAGGAGGACTTACATGGTCGATGCTAGGTCCATGGAGAGTGTTGTCGAACAGAAGACCTAATGGTTCAGGAACATAGTTCCTTGAAAGTGCCATCACAGGTAGACAGGGTGGTGAAGAAGGCATTTGGCATGCTTGCCTTCATCAGTCAGAGCATTAAGTACAGGAATTGGGATGTCATGTTACAGCTGTACAAGATATTGGTAAGGCCACATGTGGAGTATTGCTTACAATTCTTGTCGCCCTGCATTAGGAAGGATGTTACTAAACTGGAAAAGGTTCAAAAAACATTACGAGGATGTTACCAAGACTGGAAGGTTTGTGTTGTAAAGAGAGGCTGGATAGACTGGGACATTTTTCCCTCGAGCGTAGGAGGCTGAGGAATGTCCTTATAGAGATTTATAAAATCATTAGGGGCATAGATAAGGTGAATTGCCAAGGTCTTTTCCCCGGCGTAGGGGAATCTTAAACTAGAGGGCATAGGCTTAAGATGAGATGGGAATGATTTAAAAATCTCCTGAGGGGCAACTTTCTCACACAGAGGGTAGTGTGTGGATGAAATGTTCTGCCAGAGGCAGTGGTAGAGTTGGATACAAACACGACAAGTAAAAGATGATTTGGATAGATACATGGATGGGAAAGGTTTAGAAAGATGTGGCCGAACTGCAGGCAAATGGGATTAGTTCAGTTGAGGAAATCTGATAAACATGGAGGTGTTGGGCCGAAGGTTAAGTTTTCCTTTTCTTAATTTATTCATTTGTGGTGTGTGGGTGTTGCTGGCTGGCCAGCATTTATTGCCAATTCCTAGTTGCCCTTGAGAAGGCAGTGGTAAGCTGCCTCCTTGAACAGCTGCTTTGGGTTGACCCACAATACCATTAAGAAGGGAATTCCAGGAATTTGACCCAGAGACAGTGAAGGAACCATGATATCCTCAGGAGTTTCAAGTCAGGGTGGTGAGTGGCTTGGAGGGGAACTGAAGGTGGTGGTGTTCCTATATATCTGCTGCCCTTGTCCTTCTAAATGGAAGTGGCCTTGGGTTTGGAAGGTGCTGTTTGAGGATCTTTGGCAAATTTCTGCAGTGCATTTTGTGTATGGTACACACTGCTGCTACAGAGCGTCAGTGGTGGAGGGAGTGGATGCTTGTGGATGTTGTGCCAATCAAGCCAGCTGCTTTGTCCCAGATGGCGTCAAACTTATTGAGTGTTGTTGGAATTGCACTCATCCAGGCAAGTGGGGAGTATTCCATCACACTCCTGACTTGTGCCTTGTATATGGTGGACAGGCTTTGGGGATTCAGGAGGTGAGTTACTCACTGCAGTATTCCTAGCTTCTGACCTGCTCTTATAGCCATTGTTTATGTGGTAAGTCCGGTTGAGTTTCTGGTCAATGATAATCCTCAGGATGTTGATAGTGGGGAATTCAGTGATGGTAACACCATTGAATTTCAAGGGGCAGTGGTTAGATTGTCTCTTATCGGTAATGGTGATAGCCTGGCATTTGTGTGGCGCAAATGTCAATTGCCACTTGTCAGCCCAAGTCTGGATATTGTCCAGATCTTGTTGCATATGAACATGGACTGTTCAGTATGTGAGGAGTTGCAAATGGTGCTGAACATTGTGCAATCAGCAGTGAACATCCCCACTCCTGACCTTATGAAGCAGGGAAGGTCATTGATTAAGCAGCTGAAGATAGTTGGGCCTAGGACACTACCCTGAGGAACTCCTGTGGAGATATCCTGGAGCTGAGTTGACTCACCTCTAACAACAATGACCATCTTCCTTTGTGTCAGGTATGACTCTATGACTCTAAGAATCTATCTACTCATGCCTTGTGTAAATTCAATGACAAAGCTTCCATTGTTTTCTGGGGAAAGAGAACTTGACATACTAATGACAATCTGAGGGGAAAAAAAGGCCCATTCTCAGTCTTAACAGAGACACCCCTTATTCTTATACAGTGCTTTCTGTTTCTAGTGTCTCAAACATGAGCAAACATCTTCCTGGCACTCTGTCGAACCCTCTGAAGATTTTACACATTTCAATCAGATCATCTCTCATTCTTCTAAATTCCAATTGTTACAGGCACAATTTGTTTGACCATTGTCCAAAAGATAAGCACCTCACCCCAAGAATAATTAACCCAAAGTAATTTTTGTCTTGATTATTTCTATTATAGGTCTCAAGCTGTTTACTCTTTCCTCAATTCTCAAGTTCTTGAATTACATATACACAGAAATGGACTGTGTTGAAGCAAATAAACAGAAAATTGTTAGTTTTTACAATTCATCTGGCCTGTTTCTTGACCACGTACTGTAGTTAATCACTTTGATAACTGTATCACTGTACCTATTATTTTCTGTTCTGATTTTGATTCAGCATTTTGCAAAGATCAGTCAAATTTTCAGCTTCTTACTCTGCTGAACATTTCATTCTTTTTCTCAAGTGTTAGCTTTGTGTTTTGAATCTTGTGTTACTTATTTGTCGAAAAGATGCTGATACCATTCCTCTTTCCTTGCTTGTGGTCAAGGGCATGTTTGGTTCAGAGTGGTACAGGAGTAGACACGAATGAACTTTAATAAGAAGAAGCTCCTTTGTTATCAATGTGTTAATTGTCCCATGGTAACACTGAGGCACAGTTTATATTAGCAAGTTATAAATTGTTACTAAGACTATTGGGAGACAAAAATGATACATCTGTCACCTTTTTGAGATTCAGGATTATTCTCCTGATTTCCCCATCCAAGACAGTGTAACTTCATCAGATTAGGTGGAGACTAATGATACCTCCGTTAACCTTTCAGAATCATTACCTCAGACAACATTGCCCTAATTGCACCAAACTTTTGTTCTTCTTAGTTAACATTTGTACATTCATTTGTACACTTTTATTTACCAATATGTCATTTACGTACCCAAATCTCTGCCTTTTCAAATCAAGGTGGTCTGGAAGTTTCACAAATATTCTAAAACAAATTCTCGTTTGACTTGAAAGATTGGTAGGCCTTTGACTTGAGGCCTGTTGATCTTGATTCTGAACTTGTACGGTCTCTAAATTTTCTCTCCATTGGTAGGCATTTATGTCTTGCATATCCTTCTTGGATGACATTGTTCCTTGTAACTCAGGTGGCTGGTCCATTACCTTAGCCAGAGAACACTTCAACTGCTGAATGGCTTCAAAGAGGAATGTTTCCTTGCTAAGCCAGGTATTTTCCCAATAACAACTGCTGGGGAATCTTTTAATCTCAGTGAAACAATTCCCTATGCTAATACAGGTAATGTAATTACCTTTCTTCTTCTTTTTGAGTTTTGCTTTGAGTCCAGGAAGTCCAATGAAGTCTTCTCCCAGTTTCCCTTCAACTGGTTAGATAACAGTAGTTTATTCTTGGAGGTGTTGTTCTCTGATGGACTTCTCTTTGAATAGACTTGGCATAACTTGATTTCTGCTGATGTGTTCATTGTCTCTTGAAACAAGTTGAACCCCTTCTTTTACTTCAAGGATCTTGAGATTAAAACATGTGTGCAGGGTCAAAAGTCAGAGGCATCGAGCAGCATGGTTAGCACTGCTGCCTCACAGCACCAAGGACACAGGTTTGATTCCAGCCTCAGGCGACTGTCAGTATGGAGTTTATACATTCTTCCCATGTCTGCATGGGTCTTCTCCAGGTGCCATGGTTTCCTCCCACAGTTGGAAGATACGCAGGCTAGTTGGATTGGCCATACAGAAATTGTCCATAATGTTTAGGGATGTGTAGGATAGGTGGCTTAGCCATGGGAAATGTGGAGTTTTGGGATATGGTAGGGGGCTGGTTGGGATGCTTTTCAGAGGGATGCTGCAGACTCAATGGGCCGAATGGCTTGTATCTGCACTGTAGGCATTCTATGATAAGGTATTAACTATAAATCATATATGCATAGTCAACTCTCTTACGGTCTTGCTTTGCTGAGTTGCTTGCCTTTAATCATGAGAGTTATGCACCTAATCATGTAGTTTTCCCTCTATAAGCTGTAACATTTGTTTTTTAGCCACAATATTTGATCTGATAAGACAATGAAATTCGCCCCTGCACGAAGCTTAAAAGTAATGAGATGTCCATTGAAATAAACATATTTTGTCAAACTTGAGATACTCCAGACACTAATTTCCCCTAGAAATGTATTGCATGTCTTTTCTAACACTTTTTTGGTTTTGTCACATTAATGCTTTCGTGTGAGTGGATATTTAACCTTTTGCTGCTCTGAAAATGTATCCTACTTCTGTTCGTCCTCTGGACGTGACCTAATGGGCCAGGTTTTCTGAGAGTGATAATCTCACATATACTGCCACTCTGGTCCTTTTTTTATGAAAGAAGGGAACTCTGAATTCTGAGAAGAGGTTCTGATCATGGCACTATCAGAAATGCAGAGCTGTGCTTCATTCTAATACTTCTTTTACAGCAAAGAACTATTAGAGGAAGGCAAAATATGCCACAGTTTTGCAGCAGTTTCCTTATCCTGAAATGTAAAGGTTCTGACCGCCACTTTGACAGCTGCTGTCAAACAGTAAGTACCTGAACTGAGTGTGATATTAGGGTGCTGGGAGAGTCGGGTGTCAGATGGGTGGGGGGGTGGGGTAGAGTGTCAGGTGAGTAGGGCAATACTGTCTCCATAACTATTTACAGCTTGAAATCAGAAATCTATCAATCTTTACTTTAAACATAGTCAAAGATTGTGCTTCTATAAACCTCTGGGATAGAAAATTCCAAAGATGGATAATCCTCTGAGTGAAAAAATTATGCCCATCTTAGTCCTTTATTTTTAAATTGTGTCCCTGGATCTAGTCTCCCCTACTAGGAGAAACACCTTCCCTGTCTACAATGTGCTCCCTTTAAGTATTTTGTAGGTCTCAATAAGATTACTGTCATTCTCTAAGAGTCTAGAGAATGCAGGCCCAGTTTATCCAATGTCTCTCCATAGTCCATGGTATACTCTGTACGCCAGGTTAATCAAAACACAATGATGTCTGTTTGGTTGCAAACAATCACCAGTTAGCAAGCAGTCCTGCAAGACTAGCATGTATCTGCTCTATATCTGTGGGGACCTGTATTGTCAGAGACTGTTCCACAGATCTATACGACTTGCTGCGATTGTCTCTGCTGCAAATGCCTGGCACGTTATGGGAAGCTATCTTGATACGATGGTTCTAAGTGTTTAAAACTTTTTCCACCTGCAGAGAATCAGATGCCTATTATGCATGAGGTATGAAAGTGGTGTGATAGAATGAGCCTGATGACGGTATTGCAGGATATTTTGTTGCAGAGAAAAGCAGCTTCAATTTCGATTTGAAAATAAAATTGGCCGAGTTCAGGTTCATTTGAAGAAAACGAATCTAAGCCAATTTAAAACAGTTCAAATGACAGCTTGACACTGAACCAAGAGGTGAGTAACGACTAGGATGCTACAAATTAATTGAGACTCATGTACATATATTTAGTAAAACTTGTAAGCAAAATAAGGCACCATTTGCAAATTTAGCTCACATGAATTTGTGCATCCAAATAGAATGGAAGTAAGAATGCCCTCGTTCAAAGAGTAAACATTTGTGCCAATTTTTGTGGTAATTAAAACATTGTCCCTTGTTAATGACACTTGCAAATTTTTATTGCCGTCTTTAAACAAGTATTGACATTTATGGAAGAACCAGGCAACAACGTTCAAATGATTTTTCAGTTTAGCTCAGCTTTGAATACTTATTTCATAAGAACATAAGAAACAGGAGCACGAGCAGGTCATTCAACAATGGTCATGGCTATCTACAGTAGGCCTCCACTCTCTATCGCACCAGTTCCTTATAGCCCTCAATTTCCCAGTATTTCTAAAATCAATTTTGATTTGATACCCATTACATCATGTTGTATACAATTCAATTTATGTCTACTTTTTAAATATCTTGATGGATAAAGGAAAGATTCACCATAATCTGAGATAAACTTACTTTTTCCTCACATAACCAGATTGTAAGTGTAAAACCATTCTGTGCTCTATATCCATCCAACCATTATGGTAATTGTGATAAATAGCATGTTGTATTTGTCAAAGATTTTGCCAAATTTGCCAAATCTATATTTTGTGTGTCATAGTTTCAGTATTTGCTTCACAGTTAATATGATCTTGATGTCAAGGGATGGCAAACAGTCTTCCTGGAGCTATAATGAATGTAAAGATATCTTCCAATCACACTTCTGAGGAATATAGATGTTTTCTGACCTGTTGAATTGATAAGTATCAGTTACAAACAGTACAACACACCAAGGGACTAGATGCGGCTACCCTCCAGATCAATGAGCAGTTACAAACCAAAGGCAAAATAGATCATAAGGCACAGGCACTGTCCTCACAACTGTAAGCACTCAATTCTATAAGACAGCAATCTTCCTTAATTGCTCCAGTGGTTTCAGTGGTAGGTTTCATTTCTGCCACTGGTTACTGCATTGAAAACTAAGAGTGGAAAAGTCAAACACTGAATCTTACATATTAAAAGCTTTCAAAATAGATTCACATAGCATCATATGATTAGCATGGCAGTATATAACATTTTCAGGCAGGAAAAGAGTTCTGGTTCATCTACGTACAATGTTTCAGCATAGAATCCCTATAGTGTGGAAACAGGCCCTTCGGACCCACAAGTCCACATTGAATCTCAGAGCATCCCAACCAGACCCATTCCCCTATAACTGACCTAATCTACACATCCCTGAACACTACGGGCAATTTAACATGGCCAATCCAGCTAGCCTGCACATCGTTGGACTGTGGGAGGAAACTGGAGCATCTGGAGGAAACCCACGCAGACACGGGGAAAATGTGCAAACTCCACACAGTCACCCGAGGGTAGAATTGAACTTGGGTCCCTGCCACTGTGAGGCAGCAGTGCTAACCACTGATCCACTGTGTGGGGAGCGTCATAAAATCCCTACAGTGTGGAAACAGACCATTCAGTCTAACAAGTCCACACCACCCCTCTTTCATGTATTTCTGATAACCTTTAGCAATACAGAACTTCAGTGTTGCTGAATAAGAAAGACATTGAAGGCATCGATCATCTCGAGACTTGCCATCTGAAAAAAGTGGAAGCCAGGTGAAGACAGCACTAGGAGTGCATTGCCACACCAATGCCTAATCAACCCCTTCCCATGACCACCTTTTCCCCCAAGTGAGATAGAGTCTGCAGAAGCCACATCGGACTCTACAGCCACCCACGGACTCACTCTGCAAGTGGAAGAGAGTCACCTTTGTCTGCGAGGGGCCGCCAATGATGATGATTTTGCTAAATTAGGATTGGTTTTGTCAAAAAATTGTATGTTACATAATTCAGGACAATTAAAAAGAAATACCAAAGTAAAGGGAAAACAATATTTATACTGTATGAGAAGCCAGTGCTGATTGATTGGCAAGTTGACTCTGGTTGCCAGCGTTGTTGCCATGGAGAATGCAGCAATTAGATGATGGCTGATAGTGAACTGCCTAAGTTGGTTTAAATTTTAAACTAGGCCAGTTGACTTTAATTGCTCAAGGGCGCATTGCCTGGAGAAATGAACCAGAGAATAGTTTTCAATTATTTTGAGTTAGAACCGAAGCAGAGCACTTTTTCTGTCAGTCAGAGCCCACTTACCAACCAGTCAGCATTCTGCCTTCATATGGTGGAAATATTATGTTTTTCCTGTACTGGAGTATGTCTTCCAAATTATCCTGATGAGGACAAGACAAAAATCTTCAGCAAAACGTTTTTTTTTAGCATTTCTAGTAATTATAAAATTCAAATCAATGTTAACAATTAACCGAAACCAGCAATAGGAGTCAAAGCACAAAGGAGGCTCTTTAGCACATTGCACCTGCTCCAACCTATCCACACTAATCCCACATCCCATCAGTTATTTTTTCAAGACAACATAGCATAAAGCACAAAGTTTTTGTTCAATTCTTATCTAAAATAAACTGTTTATAATTTCATACTGTCCATAATGTGCAGAGTATTTCATAAATGGTAAGAAGTTAAAACTGTGGATGTACAAAGGGACTTGAGAATCTTTGTCGATGATTCACTGAAGGATAACATACAGTTGCTGGAAGCTATTCAGAAGGCTAATGGAATGTTAGCCTTTACTGCAAGAGGATTTAAGGACAGGAGTGGCAAAGTCTTGCTTCAGTTGTATAGGAGCTTGGTTAGACTGCACCTGAAGTGCTGTGTGCAATTTTGGTCTCCTTATCTCACAAAAGGTATTATTGCTATAGAGGTAGAACAATGCAGGCTCATCAGACTTGGTCTCAGGATGGCAGGCCTACCAAGAAGAGGTTAAGCAATATGGGCTGGTACTCGAGAGTTTCAAATAATGAGACAGACAGAAAACGGAGTTAAGCTGTTACCCCAGGTTGGGGACTCCATGGGCTGGATAGTACACTCCTGTTCCTATGTTCCTGTGTCGTGCAAACTTCATTAAGACGTGTCTTTAAGAAGTAACTTTCATAAAAGTTGGAATTACATTGTATTAATTTTAAGTAATTCGACTATAACCCACATAGTTAATATCTCCTACCCATATTTAATTGAGCTATTCAGCAAAGAATGGTGAGTGGAAGAAAATCTCATATAACATTCAAGTGTCATCAATAGTTTTTTTTTACTGATTTTAGGCAGTACACAAGATGCAGGCCATAGAGAGAAATAAAGGAATAAATGGTGCATATGCAATGAAAATCTTTGGAGAATTATCTGGTATTTTGGAGTGACAATATCTTAAATAACCATGGTGTTGAATGTTGATTGGTTGATATTATGAGTGTAACTTAATTCATATCCAATATTCTGTTTAGATCATCATAAATATAACTTTTTATATCAATTTCTGGGCTTTCAGTAATCCTGGCAAAACCAAAGTTTGTTATCCATCCCAAAATGTTATTTGAACTGTTGCAGTCCATGTGATGCAGATATATTTGTAGTGCCATTAAGAAGGGAAATCTAAGTTAGTTAATTAGCAATATTTAAAAATATGGTCATTGATATTTCCTTTGTTGGTTGGTTCTAATGCACTCGGTAGTGATTAAAGTTCTGATTACCCCACTTTATACTCATGTTTTTATTTGTTCACTTGTTGCAATGAAAAGTAGACTGGATTTCTTACAGTTGAACATGAGTGTAAAATATTAATGCTGTTTCCATTTTATCGGCCTATTCTTGGGATGGTGAGTTACAACTGTGAAAATTCCATTCCATTCTCTTACTCTATTGTTGAAGGATTGGATTTAGAATTCTTGCATTGTGAACATTATCTTATTCCATTGTTGAGGGATAAAGATTTAGAACTTTTATATTGTGAATATTCTCTTATAACAATGTTGAATGGTAAAGATATGGAATGTTTGTATTATAAACGTTCTCTATTCCATTGTTGAGGGATAAGGATTCAGAATGTTTATTTTGTGAACGTTCCTTTATTCCATTGTTGAGGGTAAAGAATTTAGAATGTTTGTAACATGAGCATTCTTTTATTGTATTGAGAGGGACAAACTTTAGAATGTTTGTTTATATTGTGAACATTCATTCAATTCTCCAGTTGAGCTGTAAGGATATAGAACATTTATATTTTGAGCGTTCTCTTATTCTATTGTTGAATGGTAAAGATATGAAATGTTTAAATCGTAAACATTCTCAAATTCTTGTGTTCACTCCTAGAACTGGATTTAACAAATTGTGATGATGCCCTGACACTAGGGTTATTTCCACATCATCAGTCTGCAAGTATAGTTGTCAGAATTTCATTCACAATTTCCAGATATTTGTCAATAAGCAATGGTGGGAGGGATCTAATGACGAGAGGTAAATTGATGATACTATGGTTAAAAGGCAGTCAGAAGTCTTCATAAAGGCATCATGTGTGGAAGAGTTGTAACAGCGGTCAGCCTGGGAGAAACAGCTTCAGTAACAGAAGTTTCTACATTTCGGTAATACTTCCTTGAACACCTGCAGGAGTCTCAGGTTTGGAGAGAGGTTCTTTTCACAGCAAACATGAGAAAGAAGCCAACAAGCCTGGCAAAGAATACATGACTGGAGATGGCTCAGGAAATTTGCAAACATAGCATACAATGCTGTAAGGATCAAATGACCTTGTCGAGTCTGGCAACATGAGGAGGCAGCATGACCATAATTTGGCAGCACTGCATGACTTGTATGTTGCTCTGTGATGTGAAGTGATCTACCAATATACAACGAATGATCAAGGGATCACTGTGCACACCGTGAGTCACTGAGCTTCCTCATAAAGGTGAGTTAGAATTGCTCCCCCCCAACTTTTCATTCCAGCAGCAAAACCCAGGGAGACAAATTTATGGGCAACAGTAAAGTAAGTGTGCATCCCTGGAACCACCATCTAATTGAGAACAGCACTCCCAAGTGCTACCAGACCAATCAATGTCAGCAACTCAGCACCCTCATCAGTACCACCACTCATCACCTCTCATGGTTTGGATGCTTCAACTGCAAGAAGAGGGGCCTCAATTGCTGAGGTACAATAAAGAAGGGATGAGTGGGTTTCAATGAAACCAGAGCTGATAATTGGGATGGAGGGGGTACTGAAGTTGAAATGATGGTCACAATTGTCAGGTGGCACAACTGTTGCAAGGCAACCCTTTTGTGGGCCATAAAATGCCCAAAGTAGTAGGCTCCCCGAACGCAGTCTGGAGAGCACAAGATTCCACTGGATGGTTTCGTAAAGTAATGGTGGCCTCCACTGAACTGAATAAAATACTTTCAGAAACAATGAAGAGTGCTTTATTTGGCCAATTAAATGGCTCAATTGGGCTCCCTGTGGTGTATTCTTTCTATCGTTGGCAAAATAGCATGGTAGTGGGAAGAAGTCAGGCACGCCAATCCTTCCTGACACCTTACCATATCTTTTAGCCAGCCTTTCCACCTCCCAGCCTATCATTAGAGGTTGGTAGGTCAGGGTTAGAAATGGAGGCACCTTTAAAGCTGAAACAGATCAGCTCCAGAGTTGATTAAGAGCAACCTGTTAATCATAAGTCACAGGGTTTAACGGACATTAACCATAACTTGGTTTGTGTAATGATTCCTCTCTTTTGTATAAATCTATGGAGAAACTAGGAATAGAACTCATTTGAAACACATTGTATTCTGTTGCTCATGTTGGTCTACATGCTGTTAATGAAGGCATATCTTTACATAAATGATTTGGTTTGAATGAAGTTATTAAGCAGTGTACCATCTCTGTATTCAGCATGTTTTGTAAGTTAAATTCATAAGAACCCGTTTTTTTAAAAAAAGTCCTGAGGTCTCCCCCACCAATTTCATTTTGATTTAACTCCTCCCTCTTTTGCCACCCTGCCACCATTATCTAGTTTTGTTTCTTTGTCCCTGGTGGCAACATTTGTTTCTGTTGTCAAGTGAGTGATTTGGTGGTGGATATACCAAAAAAAAAGGACCTGAGGTCTTGTCATTGCAGGGACTGGAGTGCATTGTCTCCCCATCCAATACCATTTTGATTAAGTTTTCTCCCTTGATTCCCCACCCAGAAATCATCTTTGTTTATTACAGTTGTTCTGCCCTAGTGGACAGTTCTTGTCATTTATTTGTCTAATCAGTAGAGTAGGTAGTTTGTTGAGGGGATGAAATGAAAAGGACCTGAGGTCTTGACACCATAGGGGCTCAATGTATTATCTGTCCCTCCAACATGAATTTGATTTCACTTTCTCCTTTGTTTCCTCCATTTTTTTTTCTTTTTGTCATTGTCATCGTGTCCCTTAGTTAACTCGGTGATCAGGTGATTAGGTTGTGGGTTTGTAAAACAAAATCAAAAGAATAGACCTGATCTTTGGGGCTCTGGCACAGTCGTATTAAAGGTTCAAGTCACACCTGCCTCTGAAATGTGTCATAACATTTTTTTTTAAAATCTACTTCTTCTCCAGTTGACTTCTGCAGAGGGAAAGAGTCCAGACGCGAAAGATGGAAACTTGTGTTTTTACGATACTAAAGCTATGTAAATCTCTGAAAGCCTTTTGCTGCCTAATTTAACATATGAGTATCACTAGATGAATCACTGTAAAGTTACAGCCATTATCTCTCCAGTTTAGCTTTGAAGTTACATCCTACTGCAAGCATAGGCTATATCCGTTGGTTCTACTGTTCTTAACAAGGTGAAATAACTTCATATGATCTGCATTATCAAGTCTGTTCAGAAACCTAAAAGGAACAATGGTATATCACCTCTTGGCATTCTCTTTTCCTGTGAGAACTTACCAATTTACAGAATCACTCACATCATCCAATCCCTTCATCACCTCAATCATTCTTGTTGCTCTTTCCTGTAGCCTTTCAAAAGATTCAATATCCTTTTTTGTACTGTGGCAACCAGAACTGTACACAGTTCTGCCACATCAGTGCAGAAGTATAATGGAAACGGGTTACAATGGTAAAATAATTATTTGGTGTCACAGAACAGTGCTCCTCACTGTCAAACAAAATAGTTCAATTTGTGTTTCAACACATTGAAATATATAATGTGCAGGGATGGATGAAATACACAATATTTTATAAAAGCTGCCTATAATGTTTAATTCTTTCTTATTTTGGAACATTTTTGATTGCATTCATAACAGTATGAAGCTAGGGTAAAAGGTTTACTCAACCTAGTATAGCAACAGAGGCTAACCAAATCGAACCCTAAACATTGAACTGAAGTTAGCTTTTGAATGCAATACTTGAATTTATTAACAGCTTTGCAATGAATTACTAGTATCCAGTATGCAGTCAGTTTTCATATTGCCAGTAAAATGCAATAAAAAATGATAAATGAGCTTCTGGAGCATAATGAAGAAATGTTCTGCATTTAACACAGCCAAAATATTTAAAGCTATTTCACTTTCAGCCGATCTTTTTCACTAAGTTTCTTACTGGAATACTTTACTTTTTGTTCTCCTAAAATAAGTCTTTCTCAATTAGATGCATCCTAAGGAATTCATTAAGAAAATTAATTATGCAAATACTGTGACTGGTTGGCTCACTGAGCCAATTCATTAGTTCGCAGACATTTCATTACTTTTCTGGGTAACATTATCAGTGCAGCCTCCAATGAAGGATGGTTGTGTTTTCCCGCCTGTAATTTAAACTCTGGGGTCTGTTTGGATATGATTATCTCATTTCTGGTTTTCCTTTGCAGTGGTGTGTATATATAGGGTCTAGCTCTGTGTTTGTTGATGGCCTTCTTGGTGGAGAACCAGGCCTCTAGGAATTCCCGTGCTTGTCTCTGTTTGTCCAGTCCTAGGATTCTGGTGTTGTCCCAATCAAACTCATGGTTCTCCTTATCCGTGTGAATGGAGACGAGTGAGTATTGGTCGTGTCTTTTTGTTGCTAGTTGGTGTTCATGTACCCTTGTGGCCAATTTTCTTCCTGCCCGTCCAATGTAGTTTTTGTTGCAGTCCTTGCATGAAATTTTGTATATTACATTGGTTCTGTCCAAAATGGGTAAGGGGTCTTTATTTCAAGTTAGCAGTTGGCATAGTGTACCGGAGATGAGGTAATCAAATCCAACAGATGCCAGAGTTTAAATACCAGACGGGAAAACACAACGGCATTTCATTGGAGGCTGCACTGATGGTGTTACCCAGCAGGGTGATGAAGCATCTGCGAACTAACGAACCAGATCAGTGAGCCAACCAATCACAGCATCCACAACCCGAGCTACAGATCTACTCAAAAACCTTAATTTTGTAAATATTCCAGAAACTGATTGGAACACAGGAGTAGATCAATTAGCCCCCTTAAGCCTATTCTGACATTCCATGAAAAAGAGGCTAATCTCTGGCAGAATAGTATTTGGTTAGTGATGCTAGTTAAAACATGTCAGGTGGTACGGTGGCTCAGTGGTTAGCACTGCTGCCTCACAGCGCCAGGCACCCAGGTTCAATTCCACCCTTGGGTGACTGTCAGTGTGGAGTTTGCACACTCTCCTCGTGTCTGCACAAGTTTCCTCTGGGTGCTCCGGTTTCCTCCCACAGTCCCAAAGATGTGCAGGGAAGGTGGATTGGCCATGCTAAATTACCCATAGTGCCCAGGGATGTTTAGGTTAGGTTAGGTGGGGTTAGACATGGGAAAATGCAGGGTTAGAGGAATAGGTCTGGGTGGGATGCTCTTCAGAATGGTGGTGTGGACTCATTGGGCTGAATGGCCTATTTCTACACTGCAGGCATTCTATGATATAACAAGACTCAAGGGGGAATGTCGCTTTGGCTCATAAAGGAGAACCATCACTGTAATAATTGCAGGATTACAACCTTTAACACAGGAAAATGGGTAAACAAAGCCAAGGAGTTAAATGCCTGGCACAAAGATTGGTGTGGAATGAATTGGTTTAAGTTCATGCGGCACTGGCACCAGGGCTGGGTGGAAGGGAACTGCACTAGTAAGATGCATTCACTTGGACCATGCTGGGAACAGTGGTCCCAGGCGAATCAAATCACTAAGGGTGTAGAGGGGTCTTTAGACTAAACTGAGGGGGTTCATGAAAGGGGAAATGTAGACTTACAAAGCAGAAGGAAATGGCAGCATCGCACAAAACGCTATCTGAAAAAAGAATAAGGAACAAGAAAATCTTTGAGAGTAAACTTTCAAGTAATATTAAGACAGATAGCAAGAGTTTCTTTAAATATGTAAAAAGGAAGAGGCAATCAAAGTTAACATAGGCCCCTTAGAGGATGAGGCTAGAGTAATGATAATGGGGTGTGAGAAAAAGGCAGAGGAGATGAATAAATACTTTGCATCAGTTTTCACAATGGAATATACAAATAGTAAATCCAAAAAAATGTAATCAGGATCTAAAGGGGGAGGAAATAAAATGCAATAACTATCACTGGAAGAAAGTATACTCAGGAAATTAGTGACGCTAAAGGCTGACAGGTCATTTTACTTAACATCTGTCATTGAGAAAATGTTAGAGTCTACAATAAAGGATATATAGCTGAGAATTTAGAAGCACATAATATGTTTAAGAAGAATAAGCATAGCTTCATGAAAAGGAAATGGTGCCCGGCAAATTCAATACAGTTGTTTGAGGTGAAAAGCAGGGTAGATAAAGGAGACAAAAGCAGAAGTTGCTCGAGAAGCTCAGCAGGTCTGGCAGCATCTGTGAAGAAAGAATCAGTTAACATTTCAGGTCTGGTGACCCTTCCTCAGATAAAGGGGAACTTGTAGATGTAATATATTTAAATTTCAAGAAGGCATTAAATTAGGCACTTCACGTAAGGCTACTGAAAAAGATATGAGCCCATGGTTCTTGGGGGAGGTAGTATATTATCATGGATAGAGAACTGGTTAATAATAGAGAGCAGAGAGTTAGGATAAAGGGAGGGTTTTTAGGTTGGTAACCTGTAACTGGTGGATTGCTACAGAGATCAGTGCTAGTGCTACATTAATTGTAGTATACATTCATGACTTGGATAACAAAGTAAATGTACTATTGCCAAGTTTGCAGATGATGCAAAATAGGTGAGGAAACAAATGGTGAGGATAACACAAGAAGTCTGTAAAGAGATATAGATATTTCAAGTGAATGGGAAAAAACTTAGAAGATGAAGTGTAATGTAGGGAAATACAAGATAATGCACTTTGACAGGAAAAATATTAGGGCTGAATATTGTTTTGATCGAGAAAATCTGCAGAAAGTTGGAAAGAGGGTTTTTGGGTCCTCATGGGAAAATCATAAAAGGCTAGCATCCATTTTCAGCAGGTAATAAGAAAAGCAAATGCAATCTTGGCCTCTATTTGAAAGGGAATGGTATATCAAAATAGGAAAGTCTTGCTAAAACTATACAAGGTACTAAACAGACCACAGCTGGAATACTGTGAACAAATTTGGTCCCTTATCTCAGGAAAGATATACTTGCATTGGTGGCAGTCCAAAGGAAGTTCAATGGGCTGTTCTGAGGAACAGAGGGATTTTCTTATAAGGAAAGATCGAGAAAGGTTAGCTTGTACCCACTGGACTTTAGAAGCATGAAAGGTGACTTTATTGAAACAAGTACAATTCTTAGGAAACATGACAGGGTAGATGTGGAGTGGTTGTTTTCCCTTGTAGAAGAGTCTGTGTCCAGAGAGCATCATTTCAGAGGAAGGGGTGGCCCAGTTAAGACAGAGATGAGGAGGAATTCCTTCTCCAGAGGGTGCATTGTGAAGTTTATTCAAGTCTAAGATAAACAAATGTAAGGTCTGTAAGGGAATCAAGTGTTATGGGGATACGGCAGAAAAGTGGTGTTAATAGTATGATCTAGTTGAATGGCAAGGTAGACTCACTGGTCTAATTTTTTTTATTTATAAATGAGATGAGGGCATTTCTGGGTAGGTAGCATTTATTGTCCATCCCTATTTGCCCAGAGGACAGTTCAGAGTCAATTACATTGCTATGGGTCTGGAGTCACATGTAGGCCCGCCCAGGTAAGGATGGCAGTTTCCTTCCCTGAAGGACATTAGTGAACCAGATGGGTTTTTCCTGACAATCAACAATGGATTCACAGTCATCATTAGATCCTTAAATCCAGGCATTTATTGGTTTCAAATTCCACCATCTGCCATGGTGGGAGTTGAACCTCGGTCCCTGGAGTGTTATCTGAGTCTCTGGATTAACAGTCCAGCGATAATACCATTTGACAATCACCCCCCCTTAATGGCCTATGTGTGCTCCTATGTCTTATGGTCTAACACAGAAAGAAATCAGTTTTGATTTTATTTTGTGTCTAAGAATTTCTTTTTACAGAGCATAACACTGATTATTCAACGATGAATTGTAATGCCTTCTCAGTACTCCAGAGGGCAGCTATAATTGTTTCACAGTTGATATAACTAGTTAATGGTTCTGAGTTGTATTGTTTAAAGCAGAATTATAATGGAATCTTTTTGACTTTCCTTATAACTATAATTGAATTTACGAAGATTACTGTATAAATTTAATGTGTAAAAACTTTAAAATTTGGCAACTGGGGTTTGGTTTCAAGTGCTGTGTAATTTAAGAAACCAAAATTAATGATCCTGCAGTAATACAAGACCACTGCTTAAGATTCACTGCAATACAGAAAAATCTGCAGCAGTGGCAATGTAAGGCCTCCCATCGGAAAACGTAGCCTTTATCCCCAACCCTCTTCACTGAAAAAACATACATTTGGATCGATCAAACTGGTGTGCACTCAGGTTCTGCTTATGTCCTCTGTTCAAAGAAAGGCAGGACATGAAGATTTTCACCTTCTTGTTCCAGGCACTGTTCCAATTTGGCACCTGCCCCATCACGCAGAGAGAAAAATGGAGCAAATATTGTTCTTTCCCTTCACTGAAATGTGAATTGACTCTTGGACCTGTCCCAATAAACACAGAACAAAGAGAACAGGAAGGAGACACTACCTCCTAGGTCTCTATTGCAATTTCTTCAGCTTGGTGCTCATAAATTGTGTATATACAAGAAGAAAGTTGTTTCTTGTCTCATTGATTGTCTCTATTTTATCTTCTGACTTTCAGCATTGAAATAGATGATGTTGGTAGATGTACTGTCCTGATTGATTTATAATTCACCACCGCATCTTCAACTCTCATTCACAGTGTGACATTTCCCACATTGGCGTCATAAAATACTCTAGCCATATTGAACACAAATTTCAGGAACGCTAGCCCTCTGGTCTGAGCATTAGTTTTCTTTCTGGATTTGGCTATTCACCTTCTGCATTTTTTTTGCATCACTTTGGAGCTCTTTAATTCACCCTTTTGCCTTTCAACATACTGAGATGAAATGACTTTGTTTACTGTGCAGCATTTTTATACTTTTTCAAAGTATTGTAAAATCCATTTACAAGAGTCTAAGTTAGCAACTCACAGTAAAAGCAGTTCTGTGCATACTTGACTTCCTCTTATTGTGATCCTCGGGGCTTACCTCCTGCTCATACCAGCTTTGATGAAAGAACTCGGGCCAGATAATATCTATCTCTTTCGGATACTGGATGATTCTGTGAATTTTCATATTATGCATTTTTATCATAAGAAACATGTTCCCACCTTCTGCCTTTATGATTTTTTTTTACAAATTGCGAACAACTACCAAAAGGCAGAATCCCCAAGCAATCTTAATAAATAATGTATGTAGCATTTCTGACACATTCCCAAATTTCTAGGGGGACATTTTGTTTCAGTTTTTGAAGCAGGTTCTCTTAGGTTTGCATTCCCTGTCTATTAAAACAGGTTGTTTCTCTTTTTCTTTGTGGATCTGAGCAAAAACGGCAAAAAACTGTTTTGGTGAGCAGTGAAGGATGACTGCTGGTGGAGCTAATGCATAATGGTGTAGTTGTTTAAGTAAATTTTTTTGTTCCCATGACAAGTAATTTTTAAAAAAAACTTGGGATACCAAAATCGAGAAACAAAAGTAGATAAAGCTGGAAATGCACAGCAGCTCAACATAGAACAAAATTGGTGGTACGAGGATCTAAGCCCGCTGGTTGCTGTCCTGAGGTGATGACATCTATTCGAAGCTACTTTTTACAGATAGCCAGTTAGAGGTAAGGAAGTTAATATTGCTTTTTTTTTTATCCTTGCACCTTCATTTAATGCCTGGATGGTCGACTTAAGACTATAAACAGTACCAGGGAATTAGCAGAGTATTATATTGAATCGCCATCGGCCTTCACGCTTTGGTGTTGAACATTAAATATTCCTGCCACTGTAACTTCCACAATATCATTAGCCAAAAGTAAAACAAAACAATGTGGCTAAGGGAGTTTGGATTCTCTGAAGCAACATATTTAAAAAAGATCTCAGAATCTGTTTCTAAACATTCAGGAAACTCTTGTAATGGCAAATTGTTATCATTAAAAACTATTTTGTTTTAAAATACTATGTTAAGAAATACCCACCATGTTATTCCATCATTTTGTACAAACTTTTATACTTCAAGGCAAATCTATCAGAGTTGGTCTCTATGATCGAGGTATAGATCACTTTTATATTTGATTGTCGTGATTACTTGCTTTGAATTTCTCAAGGATTGAAGTCTCATGGTTTCAACACAGGAATAATTGCATGTCAACCAGCAGAAGCGGCTTGCAAAAGGCAGCATTAAGTAATTCCACAAACAACGGATCAGATCTAACACATCCGGTCGTGTTTAGTGATGGACAATTAAACAACTAAACTGAGGAGGGGATATTACAAATATCACAGTGTTCAAAAATGGGCAAGTCCAGCACAAGTGCAAAAGATGAGCCTGAAGCACTTGCATCCATCATCAGCCAATGATGCTGAGCAGATGATCCATCTCATTGTCCTCCTGAGCATCACAGATACAAATCTTTGACAATTCAATTTATTCCACATAATATCAAAACACAATTGAAAACATAGGATATTGCAAATACTTTGGAACCTGACAGCGTTCCCAGAATGGTACTAATTAAACGTGCTCCAGAATTAACCATGCTCACAAAGTGTTTCAGGATAGCTAGAAGACTGGAATCTACCCAAAAACGAAAAAGAAAAATTACTCCGGTACATCCTATCCACAAAAAGCAAGACAAATCAAACCCAGACCACCATACCCCATCAATGTACTCTCAATCATCAGCAGAGTGATGATAGGTAACATCAATGGTACTATCAAGCAGCACCTGCTCAGCTATAATCTGCTCACTGACACCCAGTTTGGGTTCTGCCATAGCCATTCAGCTCCTGACCTCAGTATGGCCTTGATCCAAACAGGGACAAACAAGCTGAACACAAAAATTGAGCTGAGAGTGACTCTCCTTCACATCAAGATCGTATTCAACAAAGTGTGAAATCAAGGGACCTGAGCAAAACTGAAGTCAATGGCAATCAGGAGGAGAATTCTCACTAGTTCGAGTCATGCACATTATAAACAAGATAGTTGTGATTATTAGGTCAGTCATCTCAGCTTCGGAACATCACAGTTACAATCCTTCGTGGTATGTCCTCGGCAGAGCCATCTTCTGTTGCATCATCAATGACTTTGCCTCCATCATAGGTCAGAAATTTTCTGACTCTCCAAGAGACAAGAATCAGAGGGAGGTGGAGCTTCTGCTCATCAATCAGGAGTATGTCCTACTTCACAGATCTGCATGCCAATTTAATTGGCCAGCAGCTATCTCATCCCTGCAGCATCAAAGGCAGCAGTGGACAGGAATGCATTTATATGCAGTTCCCAAATTCTCCATCGGGCGTCTCAAGTTGAGGAAGGGTGGTGAGACCTGGGAACTAGACAGAAGTGAAGGGGTGTTGGTGGAGAGGCCAGAGAAAGGAAGCACCATGATGTGCAGAAATTGTTGGGGCTGAGGCGAACATTGTGGGGTTGCACCCAGTGTTGAAAGGAAATTGATAGAAGCTTTCCCCTCACATTTCCATCCAAGGTTTGAACAGAGTCACAGCTAATGATACGCAACATAAGGGCCCCAGTTGGGGCAAGAACAATCAGAATTGCCTCAACCTTGCTTATCCCATTATAATAAGACAATGAGACCATAAGGCATAGGGCAAAATTAGACCATTTATCTCATTGAAACTGCTCCTCCATTTGATCATGGCTGATATGTCTCTTCAATCCCATTCTTCTGCTGTCTCCCCGTAGCCCTTGATCCTCTTACTAATCAAGAACCTATCTATCTACATCTTAAATACACTCAATGATTTGTCCTCCATAGCTGTCTGCAGCAATGAGTTCCACAGATTAACCACCCTCTGACTGAAGAAATTCCTCTTCGTCTCAGTTCTAAAGGGTCGACCCTTCACCCTGGGGCTGTGACTCCAGCTACTAGTCTCTGCTAATAGTGGAAACATCTTCTCCATGTCTATCCAGGCCTCTCAGTATTCTGTAAGTTTAAATCAGATCCCCCTCATCTTCTAAACTCCATTAAGTGCAGGCTCAGAGTCTTCAACTGTTCCTCACGTGAAAAGTCCTTCATCCCCAGGGTCATTCTTGTAAATCTCTCTGAAACCTTTCCAAGGCCAGCATGTTGTTCCTTAAATTTGGAGCCAAAACTGCTTACAATATTCCTAATGTAGTCTGATCAGAGTCTTAAACAGCCTCAGCAATACATCTCTGCTCTCGTATTCTGACCATCTTGAAATGAATACTTATGTTGTATTTGTCTTCCTATTTGCCAATTAAACCCATATGTTAACCTTAAGGGAACCCCAAACTAGGACTCCCAAGTCCTTTTGTCTTCAGTATTCCGAAGCCTTTCACTATTTAGAAAATAGTCTACGCTTCTATTCCTCCTACCAAAGTGTATAGCCTCACACTTTGCTACATTGTACTCCATCTGCTACTTCTTTTTCTACTCACCTCGCATGTCCAAGTCCTTCTGAAGCCTCCCTGCTTCCTCAACACTTACCTGCTCTTTCACCTATATATGTGTAATCTGCAAACTTAGTAACAATGCCCTCAGTTTCTTTGTCCAGATCATTAATATATAACATGGATAGTTGTTGTTCCTACACAGAATCCTATGGAAATCTACTAGTGTCTAGCTGCCACCCTGAAGAAAGAATCCTTTGTCCTCACTTCCCCCCTTATGCCAGTCAACCACTCCTCTACCCATGCCAGTACCTTACCCCTAACACCATGGGCTCTTATCTTATTTAGCAGCATCCTGCGCAGCACCTTATCAAAGGCCTTCTGGAAATCCAAATAGATCATGTTCACGGATCTCCTTGGTTTACTTTGCTTGTTACCTCTTTAAAGAATCCTAACAAATTTGTCAGGCATGGCTAAGATGTTTGAGTGGGTGAGCATCTTGTAGAAATCTAACTGGGGAATCTTACAGACACACACACAGCTCCAAATTTGCTGTTAGGGCAACATAAAATTTGGCCTTTAAGTCAAAAGTAGAAATTGCATAATTTTCTGCAATATTGGTGACCCTTTAGACACCGAAGCAGTCCATGTTCACGTGCAGCAATATCTGAACGATATCCAGGTTTGGACTGATAACGGACAAATAGCATTCAAAGCACAAAAGTGCAAGGCAATGACTATCTAGGAACATAGAGATGTAGAATATAGGAACAGGAGTAGGCCATTTGGCCCTGTGAGCTTGGTCCATTATTCAATATGATCATGGCTAATCATCCAACTCAGTATCTTAGTCCTGTTTTCTCCCCATTTTGATCCCTTTAGTCCTAAGATTTATACCTACATCTTTCTTGAAAGAATTTGATGTTTTGGCCTCAACAGTTTCCTTTGGCAGAGAATTCCACAGGCTCAATGCCCTCAGGATGAAGAAATTTCTCCTACTTTCTATCCTAAAAGGCCTCCCCTTATCCATAGACTGTGACCCCTGGTTCTGGACTTCCCAGTCATCAAGAACATCTTTCCTGTATCTGCCATGTCTAATCCTGTTACAATTTTACAGATTGGTATGCGATTCCCCCCACACTCTTCTAAACTCTAATGAATATGGATAGAGTCATAGAGATGTACAGAACAGAAACAGACCCTTTGGGCCAACTCACCCACATCAATCAGGTATCATAAATTAATCTTATCTCATCTGCCAGCATTTGGCCGACATCCCTCTAAACCCTTTCTATTCATATACCCATCCAGATGCCTTTTAAATGTTGTAATTGTACCAGCCTCCACCACTTCCTCTGACAGCTCATTCCATACACACACCACCCTCTGCGTGAAAATGTTGCCCCTTAGGTCCCTTCTAAATCTTTCTCCTCTCACCTTAAACCTATGTTCTCTAGTTTTGGACTCCCCTATCCTTGAGAGGACCTTGACTATTCACCTTATCCATGTCCCTCATCATCTTATAAACCTCTATAAGGTCACCCTTCAGCCAGGGAAAATAGCCCCAACCTATTCAGCCTTTCCCTTTGGTTCAAACCCTCCAAATCAGGCAATATCCTTGTACATCTTTTCTGAACCCTTTCAAGTTTCACAACATCCTTCCTATAGCAGGAAGACCAGAACTGATTGTGTTATTCCAAATGTGAGCTAACTACTGTCCTGTTAGCCACCATATGACCTCCCAACTCCTATACTCAATGCATGAACTAATAAAAAAATATAGTTCTAACTGATCCAGATTTCTGGTAAACCTTCTTTGTACTCACTCAATTGCTGGAACATCCTGCCTCAGATAAGGAAGCCAAAACTGCACGCAGTACTCCAGGTGTACTCTTACCAATAACAGAGAGCCCAACCACCTGATTGTGTTATTAAATGGCATTACTATCACTGAATCCCTAACTATCAACTGCCTAGAAATTGACCAGAAACTGAGCCAAACAAACCTATGAATACATTAGCCATGACAGCAGGCCAGATGCTGGGAATTCTGTGGTAAATAACTCATCTCCTGACTCCCAAAATCTGGCCAGTCCACCATCTGCAAGACACAGGTCAGGGTTGTGATGAAATACTCTACTTTTGTAAGTGAGACTAGCTCAATCATTGAAGAAGTTTAATACAATCAAGGACAAAGCAGCCCATCTTATTGGTACCCCATAACAACTTCTCCAACATACTTTTTTCCTTCACCACTATGTGCTGGAGCAGCAGTGTGTACCATCTACAAGATGCACGACAGCAACTTACCAAGATTCATTCAACTGCACTTTCTAAAACCACAAATTCTGCCAGCAAGAAGAAAAGATCACTGAATGTAATGAGAGCACCACTAAATGCCAGGTCCCCTCCAAGTTCTACACCATCTTAACTTGAAACTATAGCACTGGTCCATCACTATTGCTGTGTCAAAACTCTGAAACTCGCCCCCTGTCAGCATTGTGGATATATCTACACCACATGAACTGCTGCGGTCCAGGAAAACATCTTACCACCGCTTTCTCCTGAGCAATTAGGAACAGGCAAAATGCATCCAGCATAAGAATAAAAAGAAGTAAACATCCAGAGTTAGAAGAAATTTGAGAACAGCATGATAACTCAATCTGTGAAGGAAAAAACAGAGTTAAAGTTTCAGGTCCGGTGACCTTTCCTCAGAACTTCCTCAATTCTGAGGAAGGGTCACTGGACCCGAAACATTAACTCTGTTTTTTCCTTCACAGATGCTGCCAGACCTGCTGAGCTTTTCCAGCAACTTTGTTTTTGTTCCTGATTTACAGCATCCGCACTTCTTTCGGTTTTTATTTATGATAACTCAATGTTTCTAAAATACTTTGTGTGCAATGACTACTTGTTAACTCTGCTTTTGCTTTCTAGCTATTGTAAAATATTTTCTATTCTTGCTGAAGTTTGACCTCTTACTTTCTTTGAAATCTCAGTACTGGTGGACCACTCAACTGCATTGTTTCAGAATTCGGAGAAATTAGTAAATATTTCGCAAATGTTCACTACATATAATTTGTGGTGGTGCTTGAAATGTGCATTATGTGCTAGTTTTAGTTATTTTATTATCTGATGATATTCGCCATCATCAGAGAATCATAGAATTCCTACAGTGCAGAATGATGCCATTCAGCCCATTGAGTGCACTGACCCTCCAAAGAGTATCGCACCCCATCCCAGCCCTGCACCCTATTCCCATAACCCCACATTTACCATGGCACCTAGCCTGCTCATCCCTGGGCACTAAGGGCAATTTAGCATGGCCAAACCCCCTAACTTGCACAGCTCTGGACTGTGGCAGGAAACCAGAGCACTCGGCAGAAACCCACACAGACATGGAGATAACATGCAAACCCCCACACAGTTACCCGGGGCTGGGATTCAACCCGGGTCCCTGGTGCAGTGAGGCAGAAGTGTAAACCATCCATATTTAAAGATTTGTCAGTGGGGAATGGAACGCACAACAATGGAACCAAACACCTGTTGGTCAGTTCTGAGGAAGGGTTACCAGATCGGAAACATTAACTCTGATTTTTTTCTTCACAAATGCTGCCAGGCCTGCTGAATTTTCCAATAACTTCTGTTTTTGTACCTGTTGGATGCTCTGTTCACGTGAGTAAGGCAATCATGATTGAAGACATTGGCCAGAAATGTCTTCACATTTCACTACCGCAGGCTTATAGAACATGGAAGAAATCCCATTTACATCAGGGTGGAAGAGCTTGGAACTGTATAGGGCCTTTCATTTTTCTAATACATTGGAAAGTATTTCACAGCTATTTAATTACTTTTGGGATGTAGTATAGGGAAACAGCAATTTCTGTTCAGCGATAGTAGGAGCTGCCGATGCTGGAGTCTGAGATAACACAGTGTGGGGCTGGAGGAACACAGCAGGCCAGGCAGCATTAGAGGAGCAGGAAAGCTGATAATTCGGGTTGGGACCCTTCTTCATTTCTGAAGAAGGGTTCCGACACAAAACATCAGCTTTCCTTCTCCTCTGATGCTGCCTGGTCTAATTTCTGTTCTGCAATGTCCCACAAATATTAATGAGAATGATGATGAAATATTTTATTTTAGCAGCACTAGTTCCACGGGATAAATGTTGGCATCCTATCCATTCACCTGAGTTTTAAAAAGATCCCCTCTCTTCTTCAAATAGTATCATAAGATCTTTTTATGTACATTTGAATAGGCTCATGTCTGAAAACCAGCACTGACAGTACAGAGATAAAAGGTACTGCAGATGCTGGAGAATCCGAGATAACAAGCATGGGGCTGGATGAACACAGCAGGTCAAGCAGCATCATAGGAGCAGGAAAACTTGACGTTTCGGGCCTAAATCCTTCATCAGAAATGGGGGAGGGGAAGAGGGTTCTGAAATAAATAGGGAGAGAGGGGGAGGCGGATAGAGGATGGATAGAGGAGAGGATAGGTGGAGAGGAGGCGGACAAGTCAAAGAGGCGGGGATGGAGCCAGTAAAGGTGAGTGTAGGTAGGGGGGTAGGGAGGAGATAGGTCAGTCCAGGGAGGACGGACAGGTCAAGGGGGCGGGATGATGTTAGTAGATAGGAGATGGGGGTGTGGCTTGAGGTGAGAGGAAAAACAGGTTAGGGAGGTGGAGATGAGCTGGGCTGGTTTTGGGATGCGGTTGGGGGAGGGGAGATTTTGAAGCTTGTGAAATCCACATTGATGCCATTGGGCTGCAGGGTTCCCAGGCTGAATATGATTTGCTGTTCCTGCAGCCTTCGGGTGGCATCACTGTGGCATTGCAGGAGGCCCAGTATGGACATATCATCTGAGGAATGGGAGAGGGAGTTGAAATGGTTCGCGACTGGGAGGTGCAGTTGATTGTTGCGAACTGAGCGCTGGTGTTCTGCAAAGCGGTCGCCAAGCCTGCGCTTGGTTTGCCCGATGTAGGGGAAGGCACAACGGGTACAGCGGATGCAGTATACCACATTGGCAGATGTGCAGGTGAACATCTGCCTGATGTGGAAAGTCTTCTGGGGGCCTGGGATCGGGGTGAAGGAGGAGGTGTGGGGGCAAGTGTAGCACTTCCTGCGGTTGCAGGGAAAAGTGCAGGGTGTGGTGGGGCTGGAGGGGAGTGTGGAGCAGACAAGGGAGTCGCGGAGGGAGTGGTCCCTCCGGAAGGCAGATAAGGGTGGGGAGGGAAAAATGTCTTTGGTGGTGGGGTCTGATTGTAGATGGCGGAAGTGTCGGAGGATGATGCGTTGGATCCGGAGGTTGGTGGGGTGGTACGTGAGGACGAGGGGGATTCTTTTTTGGTTATTATTGCGGGGACGGGGCGTGAGGGATGTGTTCCGGGAAATGCGGGAGACATGGTCGAGGGCATTCTGGACCACTGTCGGGGGGAAGTTGCGGTCCTTGAAGAATGAGAACATTTGAGATGTGCGGGATTGGAATGTCTCATCCTGGGAGCAGATGCGGCGGAGGTGAAGGAATTGGGAATAGGGGATGGCATTTTTGCAGGAAGGTGTGTGGGAGGAGGTGTATTCCAGGTAGCTGTGGGAGTCAGTGGGCTTGAAATGGACATCGGTTTCTAGGTGGTTACCCGAGATGGAGACAGAGAGGTCCAAGAAGGAGAGAGAAGTGTTGGAGATGGTCCAGGTGAACTTTAGGTTGGGGTGGAAGGTGTTGGTGAATTGGATGAACTGTTCGACCTCCTCGTGGGAGCACGAGGCCGCGCCGATGCAGTCATCACAGCCTCAATACACAGCTGAAATGCCAGCCTAACTTATTGCTCACAGCTTAGGAATGTTCTGGGCATCCTTGGAATTCAAGAATTGCTTTGATCAAAACATAGCTATGTGTCTTCTGTCTCAAAGAATAGAGATGCTATTATCTCCTGTATGAAATTTGATATCATATCTTGTAGTGTTTCTTTTCAACGGGAGCCAGGAAGAAACCTGCAACATGAAACTGATTCTTGTAAGTCTATTTACTATGAAATACAACACTTTTACGATTAATTATGGCATATGAAGTATTTGTTAAACATATGGCGGAAGTTAATTAAAGCATCACAGGTAAGACAAAACCACTTCATGACAGGTGTTCAGAAATAGAAATAATTTTCTTTGGTGACTAAATGCTCTTCTAGGAAATCCTTCCTAAAACAATTTTCTCACTCAATTCCCTCTCTTCTCAATACAATGCACACCAAAACCCCAAAGCATACTTTGCATTCAGATATTACTGTTGTGGAATGTGGCACAGATCAGGAGAGTAGTGGGAATGGCCAATTCTCCAACTCCAAATGATATCAATACGATATCCATTCAGTTCTGGTGACCAAGCCTGATTTAGAGAGATTTTTCAAGTAGCCTAAAGTAAATAAACTACTTCTCGGCAACTTTCTCAAGCAGGTTACCGCATTGGAGGACAGGAAATTCAGTGGACTTAAAAGCAGCCATTAAAGGAGAGGTGTATTTTTCAAGACATTCAGTGGCAGTGCATTACTGAAATATGAGAACCTGAAGCTGGCCAAACATCCAGTTTTCAAATGTGGAAATCGAGGTCCTCAGTGAAGTATTTTTGATTTAGAAATATTCAAAATGTTTCCATTGTTTCCTGGACCAGCCGAGACAGGCAGAATGCTTCAACGATTGAGTATACGTTGTTGTAGAGAAGACTTTCACTTTTAGCCAATGATACTTGGAGTTTGTGTCTAACAATCAGAGTGAGTAGGGGACAACCATGAAACTTTGGTCCCTTCTCCCCATCCCACTCACTGTCACAAGTGCAGCAAAGTCATTGTTAATGTATAAATCTTTCAAAGACGTTTGCTGAAATATCCTATGGCCAGAGAGTTGTCAGAGCAGCAGGCTTTGTGGAAATTGCAGGGAAATTTAAACTTGCAACAGCACTCCTGTTGTTTCTGAAGTCCTCTAAAAAAAGTCCCTTACATTTGGAAACTTCAGAGGCTACTGTCTCAGTTAAGTTGAATAGTTCCCTGGACAGACTAGAAGATGAAAAATCTACTCCAACTCCTGTGTAACAATTAAATTCAGCTAGACATCATGACTGACCAACATTCCACTGGCAATGGCAGCTCCCCTGATCCCGTTCGCTCCTGTGGATTCCTGGCAACCGATCTCCTGTCAGACATTTTTCCCAATCTGGCATGATTCCAACACTGGATCCAACCCTGGCAGAACTAACACTCAACACACGCTGACATCATCTCCCCTCAACCAACCTCACCAACCTCCACCGCACCCCTCCACAATGACCAACTCAACACCCACCCCCCCTGCCCCCACCACCTTTGGAACCAGCCTGACCTCCCCACACTGGACCCAACACCCTTTCTTCCTGCTGACTTGATCCACCCCTAGAGTGATTTCCCATCCCCCGTCAGACCAGACACTCCCCATCCCCAACTGGACCCATACCTGCCTGACTGCAATTCCTCTCATCTACAACTGGGCTCACACCCCCTGATCTGGACTGAAATTATACCCACCCACCAGGGTGGTGCTCTCAAACCTGCCCTCTCCACCAATCCCTACCAGCCTGACCCAGGCCCAGCCCCTCACAGCCCCACCACAGAGCTTGACATAACCTATATTCAATGCCAATTCACTTTATTTAGTAGCCTGGCATCCTACCCACCTGGCAACCTACACACAACACCTACCCGGCTTCCCAACCACCTGACACAATGCCCACCTCACCCACCTGTCAGCCCAATCACATGACACCTTATTCACCTTATCCTCACTACCCCTCACACCCACTTGGCAAACTACCTCTCTCACCCACCTAGCACACCAACCCATCAACCGAGCACCATCTAACTCCACACTTAGCTTACATGTAGACCCCTTTAAGGAGCTGTAAAAATATCTGGCTGTGCTGCTGGGTCACACAACATGACCCACTGGCCACTGTAAAAGGGAGAATGGTTTCCATGTTGCCTCTCTCCACTGCTGGTTCTGTGGATTCCTGGACAGATTTGTAATCCGGCGTTCCCATCCAGTAATGTCCAGCACAGAATGGGTCTAGAAATAAGGGATAACTTTTAATTTGATATTTTTTGAACTAAAAATAAGGCTTCCAACCCTAATTGGAATATCTGAGCCATTGTCAATGAGGAACAGCAGGAGCAGCGGAGTATGGAAGAAAGCAGAACATGGCAGTACTTAAAGAGAAGACACCCAACCTATTTTATTTAAGCCCAAAGAATATAGAGGTGAGGTAAGTCCATAAGAGGACTTTAGTGAAGAGACTGTACTAGAAATGTGTGCTGTAGCTAAGAAGCAATCAAGAAGTTCTGCCATCTATGACATTAGAATGAAAGGAAGACCCAGACAAAGGGCCCCTCCATTCTCCACAATTTCAACCTGAACCTTTGCTTCTCTGATCTACCACCCCTCCAACCTGCCCTGGCAGACAGACTTCCTTCAGCCTAGAGCTAGGGTGGGGACTCTCCTGATATTGTGGCCTGGAGCATCTTGACTATCCCAGGGGCAATCAAACTAGAACCTGCCACACTGATGTAAGCAAAGTACAATGCTCAAAATGGACATACCTATCACACTGTAGCAACAGTGTGTCCTTTCAACTAACCACCAGAGGATGTTTTAGAGGGACATTTATCGCTGTGTCTCTTTGCTTTTTAAATGTTGTGTTCAGTTTTATCTGTCAAAGCTTGTTTCTGATTATCGATTCTTTTAGACTGTCTTGTTCCCAACAATAAAGCCTGAAAATGTTGTTCAGCGCCCTTCCTTCTGGCCTTAATTGAGGTGCAGTTGATTCCAGGAACATGTTATTTTTTATTTAACAAAAATATTTGACAAGAATTACATTTTTGGCTTTGTTTGAACATAGTGATCATGATGCCTTTTGGGAGTCTGTTACATAACTTGATTGCTATTTGTTGTCACATTTAGAGCATTTGTTGACGTCCTTTAGCATGCATTACAATCTGTGAAGGGCCTTATTGGGATGGTAGTTATGAATAATTCTAACTAGCTTTTCATTTGGCATTGCAACTAAACCTCTGGTGGTAATTTAATACCTTGATTTACAGAAATTGCTGCTTTTACATCTGAGTTGCATCAGCAACCATTTACTACCATGGAAGTTATCCAAAGGGTTTTAATGCTTTCAAGTCAGATTCTCATCACCAATCATTCTAATTGTTTTAATCTTTCAAATTCAGCACAGTGGTATTAATCTGACTCAGATAAGTATGGCAATCTTTCTTAGTTGTTCCAATCACCATCTGTTTGCTTTGCTGATGCCTTTTAATTCTTTCATGATTATAAAATTAATTCTTTCACTCTGGTAATTACTTTGTTTGCCATCATTTTGGCAATGTGTTGATTTCGCTTCTCTCTGCTATGTCTTTGTGCATGTAAACAGAGGGTGAATGCTATCACTATTTTCCCAGTTCTCATTTGATTTGTTGGCTTCATTCTTGTTGGTTTCAATTTTACTTATCACCAGTATCATCAAACCATTATTCAGCCATTAAAGTCAAATTCCATGGGCTACATTTTGTAGTTGCAATGGGGACCCCATGAATGGGCTTGCAACTGGGGAACAACCCACCTTCGCTGATCCAAAGGACACAACACCATAACTTGTCAGAGCAGGTCTGGAGAGGGATTGTGTTGATGTTCCTGATGTAGACAACAGGAGAAAAGGCCACAGGAGCAGCCAATTCACAGGAGAACCCTTGTGTGGGCAAAAAGAATGCTCACACAGGAAGCCCCCACTCTCAACCCGACGGGATGCTGGCCAGGTTTACCTAGCCATTGCCCAATGTGGCATATAGCCTGGGAAAAAATGTAACGTATGTGGGTAGAGATTTAACAGATTGCTAAAGTTGTTAGAAATAACAAGAACTGCAGATGCTGGAGTCAGAGACAACACAGTGGAACTGTGAGGAACACAGCAGGCCAGGCAGCATCAGAGGAACAGAAAAATTGACATTTCGTGTCAGGACCCTTCTTCAGAAATGGGGAGGGGAGAGGGACCTGGGAAATAAATAGGAGGGGTGGGGCTGGGGAAGGTACGTGGGATGGTGCTAGGTGAGGGCAGGTAGGGAGTGGTGGGGAGTGGCCAGTGGGGTGGGTGGGGCGGATAGGTGGGAGAGAAGATGGACAGGTTGTGTCAGGTCAGGGAGGCGGGGATGAGAGGGGGGGTTGGAGATAGAATGAGGCCGGGCTTGGGGAGATTTTAAAACTGGCAAATTCCATGTTTAGGCCATTGGGCTATAGGGTCTCGAGGCAGAATATGAGTGTTGCTTCTCCAGTTTGCAGGTGGCCTCATTGTGGTACTGGAGGAGGCCCAGGATGGACATGTCACCCAGGGAGTTGGAGGAGGAGTTAAAATGGTTGGCAAACAGAAGGTGTTGTCGTTTGTCACTTACAGATGTTGTTAATTAGCTTGTGGGCAGAAGGCCTGTCCAACAACATTTTCGCTGATGAAAACATGACAAAGATGCAGAGGATGAGAGCTACACTCCTTCCTTCCCCCATCACTTTATTCCCCTTTCCACTGCAACCCATCTCAGAGGGCTAGTAGAGTTCTGTTCCATACCTTAGATCTGTACATTGTTGTGCAAAGACCAATGTTATATTATGTCTCTAGAAACATGGGAACAGGAGAAGGCTACTTAGCCTATTGAGCAGACTCCACCATTTAATGTGATTGTAATTGATCAAACATTCAATGACTTTTACCTGTACTATCCCCATAACCCTGTACAGCACAGGCAATCAGATATCTATCAGTTTCTGGTTAATCTTAGAGACATGCAGTACAGAAAAGGCTCCTCGGCCCATCAAGTCTGTACCACCAAATCTGCACTAGTCCCACCTTTCAGCACTAGACCAGTAGCCTGTAGAACTACATCATCCATACTCAAATATTTATCTTCCACAGCCTTCAGTGGGAAAGATCTCCTTAGACTTCAAGAGGCTTCTCTGTTTAAAAAAAAATTCCCTTCAAGTTTTCCATAAATACCATCCTTCTTTATTTTTAAATTGTTCCCCTTGTTTACAGCCTTCCCACCCAGCACAAACATATTACTTTTATACCCTGTCTAACCCTTTAAGTTAGGTTTCCGTGAGATTGATTCTCATTCTATGAAAATCTAGAGAATGCAAGTTTGTTTTACCCAATCACTCCTCATAACACAGTCCTGCCTTCCCGGTGACAAGCCAGTGAACCAGCTGCATAATTTAAACAGATTGTTGCCCAACAGCACCAGCAAACCTCAATCTCAAATCTCAAATCTCAACAACACTACTAAGTCCGAGTCCTGTTAATGTCACCTTTCTAAGTTGTACAAGTCCCAGCTGCCCAGACCAGTCTCAATGTCTCAGAAATCTGATGTCTTCCCTCCTACACCAGTTCTACAGCCACATGTTCAATCTTCCTGGTTTTATGCTCATTAGCATACAGCACTGGGTGTAATCCTGAGAATACTGCTCTCAAGACCCGCTTTTAAATTTCATTCCGACCTCCCAAAATTGGATTTTAGGACCTCGTTACTTTTAAATCTTTCTATCTATGGTACCAATGTTGACCTGACATCTGGCTGAACCACCCTCCCCCAGGATGACATTCTTGAACCTGGCACCAGGAGGCAACGCATCATCCGACAGTCCTGTTTGATGCAGTTGACTGAACCCCAGACTGCGGAATTCCCCATTACTACTGCTCTTCTATTCTTCTTGCTCCTCCCCTGTACAGCTGAGATGCCTGTTACAGGGATTATCTGCTCCCATCTGCTTTCTTTCTTTATTTTCTTCTAACTTTTGCCCTTTTATTTTTACTTTCATTTGTTTACTCATTTTTCTTTAAAGCCTTTTGCAGTGGGTTAATTGACAGCACAGGCACAGCCACGAGAGTGGGCTGTGCACAAAATGGCAGCAGCCTGCCGGCAATCTGAGCCACCGGCAGCAGTAGACATGGCTGCTCCCAGCGTTCAGGGCCAGCAACATCGACAGCAGTGGTAAAAGCTTCTTCAGCGATCAGAGGTGGCGGAGGCAGGATCAGCGGCAGCAAGAACACGGCTCCTCCTGGCAATCAATGTGAGACTCTTAGGCTAACCCAGATTCCAAGCTGTGGCGAGGCCCAGGTGCCTGTATCAGAGGTTTCAAACACCATTACGGAAATAAGACATAGACTTTGAGATCTGGGATAACACAGTGTGGAGCTGGAGGAACACAGCAGGCCAGGCAGCATCAGAGGAGCAGGAAAGTTGATGTTTCAAGTCGGGACCCTTCTTTTGAAGAAGAACGTCAACTTTCCTGCTCCTCTGATGCTGCCTGGCCTGCTGTGTTCCTCCAGCTCCACACCGTGTTATCTCTGACTCCAGCATCGGCAGTTCCTATTGTCTCTGAATTTGAGATCTGAATGTTTTTCTTACCTTTTGGTTTTCTTTTATTTCTGTATTGTTCTTTTTTGAGATTCTTGTTTTGTAACCAAAATGCTGCCAAAAATGGCAACTTTTACACTTTTCACTACACTCACGTATTCCTACATTTGAGTACACATCACAACAAAATCTAATTCTAATTTTGCATCCCACTGATCAACCATTGCCCTTACCAGTTTCCGAAATGGAATACTGATGAGTACGTGGGAAAGACTCAGTGGCTTGCTGCAGTACCTGCCCTGTTCTCCTAGATTACTTGGCAGTTACACATTCCCTCTGTTTGAATGCTTCTAACCTATGGTACAACCACTTTCTTATCTGTGCTGTTCAAGTAGTCATCTAACATATATTTTACTGATTCTCTTGCTCACTGTGCAAGAACTTATTACATGTTATATGTTATAACATGTTAGGTCTCATTTTAACTGGCACCAGCAGTTTCATGAGAGAGGGAAAGGTGGATGGAAAACTTCCAGGTCTCATTTTCCAAATCAATGAGCCATAGGGCGAGATGTCACTCAACAGAAGATCGCCATCTGGGACTGGCATTTGTGTAATTCATTGGGAAAAGATTAACAAACACCTGAGGATGGAGGAAACAGGAGGAAAGCCTAAATCAAAGCAGTCCAAAGATTTCCAAGTAATTCACTAGAAACAGCAATATCAATGTACCATATAGTTGTTGCTACTTGGGTCATTTCTAAAACGACCCGACTAACTTTCCATACAATTTGGAACTAATTTAGTTTAACATCATTTATGATTGTAGCTCTAAGGAAAATAAAGCTGTCTATTTGCTCCCAGTCAGCTATCTACTGCAGTAACTAACATCAAAGCTACATTATACATCTTGTCAGCTGTGTTCAATTTGAACCTTTCCTTAAAGCCTTTGGGAACAAACTATCAACTTCAGCTATATTCTGCATTTGCTCTTGTTTGTGAGGACTACATTATCACCTGAAAATCTCCAGTTTTTGAGACAAGATAGAAGGGCCTCTCTTTTGCCTACTTTCATCAGAAAACAACGTATATTTGATATCTGTTGACGACCAACCACCTCATCAAAACCGGTGACAACTCAAAAATACTTTATGATGTACAAGCAATTGAAATGTAACTACCTACAGCCACAGAGATAACAAGGTGTAGAGCTGGGTGAACACAGCAGGCCAGGCAGCATCAGAGGAGCAGGAAGGCTGACGTTTTGGGCCTAGACCATTTCTGAAGAAGGGTCTAGGCCCATTTCTGAAGAAGGGTCTAGGCCCGAAACATCAGCCTTCCTGCTCCTCTGATGCTGCTTGGCCTGTTGTGTTCATCCAGCTCTACACCTTGTCATCTCAGATTCTCCAGCATCTGCAGTTCTTACTATTACTACCTTCAGTCACAGTCTCGTAAATTAAGTTGTAGATATGATAATATTTATTTTCTCATGTTGGAGAAAATAAATTAGAAGTACATGAAAATCTGAAATGAACACAGGAGTGTTTAACCTACATAAAGATTGGAGAAGTCAGATGGGAAAATATAGTCTTGATGAGAAATTTATTGAATGTTTTTGGGACAAATTTTTAGACCAGCATATTATGGAACCGACGGAGAGCAAGCTATATCAAAGCTTTTGACCAACCAAATAGTATTAGATACTGACCTCATATTGAAAGAACCATGGATAGCATGACCACCATGATTGAATTTTGCATACAGTTTAAGAGAAACATGTGTGGGTCCAAGAATATTATTTTGAAATTAAATAAGGCAATTATGTGGGCATGAAAGCCTAGCTAGGGAATGTGAACTGGCAATTTATGTTAAGGGACAGGTCAATAGAGATGCAGTGCCAAACACATAAGTGGATATTCCACAAAGCACAGAACAGATACATTCCAACGAATATGAAAAATTTTAATGGATGGGTCCACCATCCATGGTTAACTAAGTCAAAGATCACATCAAATTCAAGAAAAGACATATAGTTGTGCAAATGTGGGCAGCAGGTCAGAAAATGGAAAAGATATTTTTAAAAAATCAGGAAAGAATTGCTAAAAGATCAAAAAGTAGGGAAAAAATAGAGCATGAGAGAAAGTTAGCCAGAAATACAAAAACAGATGGGAAGCATTTCTTAGTATATTTCAAAAGTATGAATGAACAATGTAAATGTTGGCTCCGTAGAAAATGAGTCGGGGGAATTAGTATTGGAGGATAAAGAGACAAATATTTTGAATCAATCTTTCTGATAGAAGTTTACAAAATTATGCAAGGCATGTATAGAATGAATAGTCAGAGTCTTTATACCAGGGTAGAAATGTCAATTACTAGGTGTCTTAGGTTTAAGGTAAAAGTGAGGGGTAAGTTTAAAGGAGATATGAGAGACAAGCTTTCTACACAAAGGGTAATAAGTGCCTGGAATGCACTGTTGGAAGAGGTGGTAGAAGCAGATACAATAGCAATGTTTAAGGGGTATCTTGACAGATATATAAATAGGGAGGTAATCAAGGATTACAGACTGCATAGAGGCAAAAGGATTTCAGTTTAGAAAAACATCATGTGTTGGCGCAGACATGGCAAGCCAAAGGCTCTGTTCCTCTGCTGTGTTCTCTTTGTTCTTGTTCTTTACTCGAAAGGACATAAGTAACATCTCAGAAATAGCTGTAAATCAGGAATTGAAAGGGAGGAAAGACCTCAAGAAAATTATAATTACCATGGAAGTAATATTGAGTAAATTATTGAAATCGCACGTTGATAAATCCCAGTTTGTGATGGATTTCATCCTAGGATCTTAAAATAAGCAACTGGAGAGATAGGTGAAGTGTTGGTTTTTATTTAGCAGGACATATTAGATTCAGGGAAGGTTCTTTTAGATTGGAAAATAACTCATGTAACATCTTTATCTTAGAAAGGAGGGAAGCAGAAAGTAGGAAACTACAAGCCGGTTAGCTTAGCATTTATCAGAGGGAAAATGTTGGAAGCTATTATTAAAGGTGTTATAATAGGGTACTTGGATAAGTTCCAGGTAATCATTCAGAGCCTGAAAATTATGTTCAACTAATTTATTGGTGGTCTTTGAAGAACTTGTGCTGTGGAGAAAGGGGAAGCAGTGGATGTATTGTATTTAGATTTCTTTGAAGGTGGCACATCAAAGCTTATTGTGAAAATTAAAACCTCATGGTGTTGGATGTAACATTTTGCCATGTATAACTGGCTGATCAACAGGTAACAGAGAGTAAGAATGAATGCGCTGGTAGGATGTCATGAGTGGTGTGCCACAGGTTGGTGCTGGGATCTCACATGTACAATTTATACGCATGATTCGGACATAGAATCCAAAGTCTGAGAACTAAATCTGCAGATGACACAAAGAAAAGGTAGGAAAGTGAGTTATGGTGATGACATAAGGAGTCTACGTATATAAATAGGTTAGGTGAGTAGGCAAAGATCTGGCCATTGACGTATAATGCGGGAAAGTGTAAAATTATACATTTTGGCAGTGAGAATAAAAAGAAAAATAAATAGAAGCAGTTTATACAAATGATGAGAAGTTACAGTGCTCTGAGCTGGAAAGAAACATAAAAAATAGGAGCAGCAATTGGCCATTTGGCCCTTCATGCCTGTACCACCCTTCAACTAAATAGCCTGTTCCAGCTTTTCCCCCATATCCTTTGATCCCTTTTAGCCCCAAGTGTGACATCCAACTCCTTCTTCAAATCAAACCATGTTTTGGTCTCACCTGCTTTCTGTGGTTGTGAATTTCACAGGTGTACCAGTCTCTGGGGGAAAACATTTCTTCTCATCTCAATCCTAAATGGTCTACCCTATATTCTTAGACAATGACCCCGATTCTGGAGTCCCCTGCCATCAGGATCATCCTTCCTACATCTACTGTGTCTAGTCCTTTTAGAATTTGATAGGATTCTATGCCCGTCATTCTTTTGAGCTCCACCAAATATAATCCTAACTGATACAACTTCTCCTTGTATGTCAGTCCTGCCATCCCAGAAATCAGTCCAGTAAACCTTCGCTGTCCCACTCGATAGCAAGAACATCCTTTTTCAGATCAGGAGATCAAAACTACAAACAATGCTCCAGGTGTAGTCTCATCAAGGCCCTGCTTAGTTGCAGCAAGATATCCTTGCTCCTCAACTCAAATCCTCTCACTCTGAAGGCCAATAGGCCACTTGCCTTCTTCACCGCCTACTGTGTCTGCATGCTTACTTCCAGTGACTGGCGTGCAAGGACACCCAGGTCTTGTTGCACATTCTCCTCCCTCAATTTATAGTCATTCAGATAGTAATCTGCCCTTGTGTTTTTGCTCTCAAAGTGGATAACATCATTTATTCATGTTATACTGCATCTGCCGTCCATTCCACCACACTCAACACATCGAAGTCACGCTGAACCATCTCTCCATCCTCCAAACATGTGTTTACTGAGCATAGCATGGTTATGCAGCCAACAGTCTAATTAACTGGGTCCAATATGAAATTGGTTAAACAGTTTCTGGCAAGAAAGGCCTGATGGAATGCAAAGAGGCCAAGTTTACCACAGGTCAAAAGCAAACAAGCATCAGCCCAAATCTGTCTTGCAGATTGAACAGGAGTGCTCAAAACTCCTTAAGAAGTACTCAACCAGAACAACGGGGAGACACCTTAAGCTTGTGTATTCAACGGTTTTGGCCAGACCCCTTGGCAGCATTTAGTAGTTAAGTTTGGAAAGGGGATATGGACACCTCGGATGACCTCATTAAGTGAGTTAACCCCTGCCCTGTGGCCCCTTGACTGAAGTCAGAGAACATTCCATAAGGGCTGAGGTACAAGGAGGTATAAGAAGGGACAGCTGGCACCTCAGCAAAGACTCAACCGGTGAAGACTCCATACAAGACCCAGCTTCATACTAAGAAAACCCTGAGCGCATGTGTCGATAGAGCTCAGTGAATTGAATCCAGCAGACCAATCTAGTTCACCAGAGAGAGTAGTATCTATGTTTTTCAGGTAGTCAGCCTAATTTGGGGAAAAGTTAACTTAATTTGTTGTCTAAAAGTTGTTTCTTTAACTTGCATGTGTTTTAGTAAAACTAAGTTTAATCCGCAATCCTTTACTTGTCTCATACAGTAAGACCACCTGGGTAAGTGTGTTTTATCAATACTAAACTGCTCAAAGCATCTGTATAGAATATTTCACAGGCAACAATAACATACCAACTGAATGTTGTGATAATCATTCATTGTGGAATAACTACACTTCACAAAATGTGTGAGTAAAGAATAGGTCGTGGATTGACCTGCCTGTTTGGAAATAAATGCTAGAGATAAAGGAAATCACTAGAATGAAGTTGCAAGGCATCAACCACCTGATTTATTAATAAACATAAATGCATGAATTTTTTTTTTCAGTATTTGTGAGGCTTTTCATCTGTAAAATCTAATGCATCGATACGATGGTTCTTGATTTAATTTTTCTGACAATTTGATATACACTTTAATTTTTGCTGTACCTTTGTCTCAGATATACTAACAATCATTTGGTAGACCGGTTAACAAGGTTAGATCACATGGGATAGTGAAGAGTACAATGGAATCTTGATCAACTAGGCTGATGGGCTGAGGAATGGCAGATGGAGTTTAATTCAGATAAATGCGAGGTGTTGCACTTCAGTAAGAGAAAGCGAGGCAAGACTTACGCAGTTAATGATAGGGCCCTGGGGAGAAATGTCAAACAGAGAAATCTAGTGGGGGCACGTACATAGTTCTTTGAAATCGACATTACAGCTAGGCAGAGTGTTAAAGAAGGCATTTGGCACACTTGACTTCATCGGTCAGAGTGTTGAGTACAGGGGTTGGGGTGTCATGTTACAGCTGTAGAAGACATTGGTAAGGCCACATTTGGAATACTGTGTGCAATTCTGGCACCCTGCTATAGGAAGGAAGTTATTGAACTGGAAAAGGTACAAAAAAGATTTGTACCGAGATTGGAGAGTTTTATTTATAAGGAGAGATTTGATAGGCTGGAATTTCGTTCCCTGGAGCATGGAGGCTGAGGGGTGACCTTATAGAGGTTTATAAAATCATGAGGGTCATCAATAAGGTGAATAGCCAAGGTCCCAGGTTAAGGGAGTCCAAAATTAGACGGCATAGGTTTAAGCTGAGAGTGGGAAGATTTAAAAGGGGCCCGAGGGGCAACTTTTTCACTCATAGGGTGGTGCATATATGGAATAAGCTGCCAGAGTAAATGGTAGAGAAGGGTACAATTAGAACATTAAAAAGACATTGCGTCCGATGCATGGACAGGAAATGTTTCAAGGGGTTTGGGCCAAATACAGGCAAATAGGACTAGTTCAGTTGAGGAAACCAAGTCGGCATGGACAAGATAGGCAGAAGGGCCTGTTTCTGTGCTGTATGACTCTAAGACTACTTGACTATTGCTAAAAACCGAAACATTTTGTCAAAGATTTTGTCTTATAGTCATTGGAACAATTCAAAGCAAAGGGCAAACAACATTTAGCTTTTATGAGAGAGGGTTCTGATTTGTTGACAGGTAGACGCCAAAAGGGACATTGTAATAGAGAATGCACTAGTTAGTTGATGATTGACAGTTAATTGTCAAGCTATGTTTATTTTAAGCTACACAGGTTAATTATAATTTGTCATGGCATTGCCCTGAGAAACAAACCAGGGAATGGCTGTCATCTATTTTGTTGAACTGAAACAGTTACAGTGTGTGAACTTTCTATCTGCATGGAACACGGCCCTGTGTATTATTATACCCAGGGTCACCTCACTTAAAATCAATGTGGCACTCATGAAAATCATAACTTTAAGTGAAAAGTCTTTAAATGAGGCATTAATTTATAGGACTCAATGTTAAAACTGGAATCAGGTTCTTTTGGACCTTCCTTAGCAGATACAGGGTGGACAATGGCCTAGCAGTAGTATTGCTAGATTATTAATCAAGAAACCCAGATATTGTGTGGGGAGTCGGATATGAATCCTTCCATTGCAGATGTTGGAATATGAATTCAATGAAAAAGGAAATCTGGGATTAAGAATCTACTGATGACCATGAAATTATTGTTGCTTGATGGAAAAACCCACCTGGTTCACTAATGTTCTTCAGGGGAGGAAGTCTGCCATCCTCACCTCATCTGGCCTACATGTGACTCCAGAGCCACAGCAATGTGGTTGACTCTCAATTGGCCTTGATCATGGCCTAGCAAACAATTCAGTTGTACCAATCACTACAAAGTCTCGAAGAAATGAAACCAGATTGATCACCTGGCATCGACCTAGGCACCAGAAAAGACAATGGCAGAAACAGGCCCGTCGACCCTGCAAAGTCCTCTTCACTAACATCTGGGGGTTAGTGCCAAAATTAGGACAGCTGTCTCACAGACTGGTCAAACAACATACTTGCAGAATTATACCCGACAATGTCCCAGATATCACTGTCCCTGGATATGTCCTGTCCCACCAGCAGGACAGATTCAGCAGACGTGGTGGCACAGTGGTATACAGTCAGGAGGGAGTTGCTATGGGAGTTGGCAACATTGACTCTGGACCCCATGATGTCTCATGGCTTCAGGTTAAAGCAAGGAAACCTCCTGCTGATCACCATGTACAGTCCTCCCTCAGCTGATGGATCAGTAGTCCTCCATATTGGACAACAGTTGGAGGAGGTACTGAGGATGGCAAGGGCACAAAATGTACTCTGGGTGGGAGATTTCAATGATCACCATCAAAAGTGGATTGGCAGCAGTGCTACAGATCAAGCTGGATGGATCCTAAAGGACATAGCTGCTAGACTGGGTCTGCGGCTGGTGGTGAGAGAACGAACAAGAGGGAAAAACATACTTGACCAATCTGCCGGCTGCAGATGCATCTGTGCATGACAGTATCAGTAAGAGTGATCACCACACAGTCACTGCAGAGATGAAGTCTCACCTTCATGTTGAGAATAACCTCCATCATGTTGTGTAGCACTATCACCGTGCTAAATCGGACAGACTTTGAACAGGTCTAGCAACTCAAGACTGGATATCCATGGAATGTAGGCCATCAACAGCAGTAGAATTGTACTCCAGCACAATCTGTAACCTCATGGTGTGGTATATTCCCCACGCAGACACTAACACCAAGCAAGGGGATCAACACTGGTTCAACTGGAAGTGCAGAAGGGCATGCCAGGAGCAGCACCAGGCATACCTGAAGATGAGGTGTTAACCTGGTGAAGCCACCAAACAGGGCTACTTGCACGCCAAACAGCAAAAGCAGCAAATGATAAACCGAGCTAAAAAATCCTAAAACCAACAGATCAGATCTAAGCTCTGCAGTCCTGTCACATCTAGTAATGAATGGTGGTGGATGATTAAACAACTCACTGGAGGAGGAGGCTCCACAAATATCCCCATCCTCAATAATGGAAGAGCCCAACACATCAGTATATAAGATAAAGCTGAAGCTTTGCAGCTAAATTCACCCAGAAGTGCTGAGTGCTTGATCCATTTTGGCCTCCCCCAGTTGTTCCCAGCATTACAGATATGAGTCTTTAGCCAATTCAATTCACTCCACATGATATCTACAAACAGCTGGAGACACTGGATATTGCAAAGGCTATGGGCCCTGACAACATTCTGGCAATAGTATTGAAGACTTGTGCTCCAGAGCTTGCTGCTCCCCTAGCCAAGCTGTTCCACTACAGCCAACAATGTGGGAAATTGCCAAGGTATGTCCTGTACATAAAAAGCAGGACAAATCGAACCCAGCCAATTACCAGCCCAACAGACTATTTGCGATCATCAGTAAAGTGATGGACGTGTCACCAACAGTGCTATCAAGCAGCGCCTGCTCAGCAATAACCTGCTCAGTGTTGCCCAGGGCTACTCAGCTCCTGACATTATTACAGCCTTGGTTCAAACATCGACAAAAGAGCTGAATTCCAGTGGTGAGGTGAGAGTGACAGCCCTTGACATCAAGGCTATATTCGACCGAGTGTGGCATCAAGGAGTCCTAGCAAAACTGGAATCAATGGGTATCGGGGACAAACTCTCCTCTGGTTGGACTCAAATCTGGCACAGATAAAGATGGCTGTTGTTATTGCAGGTCAGTCATCTCAGTTCCAGAGCATCCCTGCAGGAGTTCTTCATGGTAGCATCTTAGACCTAACCGTTTTCAGTTGCCTTATCAATTACCTTCCCTCCCCATTAGGTCAGAAGTGGGGATGTTAGACAATGATTGCACAATGTTCAGCACCATTCATGACTCCTCAGATAATGAAGCAGTCTGTGTCCAAATGCAACAAGATTTGGATAATATCGAGGCTTGGGCTGACAAGTGGCAAGTAACATTTGTGCCACACAAATGCCAGGCTGAAACCATCACCAATAAGAAACTATTTAACTACCACCCCTTGACATTCAATGGTGTTACCAACATTGAATCCCTTATTATCAACATCCTCAGGGTTACTATTGACTACAAACTCAACTGGACCTGTCGCGTGAACACAATGGCTATGTATATTTGGAAAAGCATGGCCTAATTAGACACAGTTAGCATTAGTTTCTGCAGGGCAGGTCATGTCTTATTAACTTGATTGAATTTTTTGAAGAGATGACCAAGGTGATTGATGAGGGTAGAACAGTGGAAGTTGTCTACATGCATTTCAGTAAGGCTTTCAACAAGGTCCCTCATGGTAGGCTCATCCAGAAGATTAAGATGCATGGGATCCACGGTGACTTGGCTATGTGGATTCAGAATTGGCTTGTCCATAGAAGGAAGAGGGTAGTGGTGGAAGGGTGTTTTTCTGGGTGGTGTTCCACAGGATGAGTGACTTAGTTGAAAATGTAGATAGTGGATAAGTAAGTTTGCAGATGATACAAAAATTGGTGGAGTTGTGGATAATGTAGAAGGTTGTCAAAGGATAAGTAGGATATAGATCAGTTGCAAATATGAGCGGAGAAATGGCAGATGGAATTTAGTTCATGTAAGTGTGAGGTGCTGCACTTTGGGAGGTCAAATGTTAAGGAAACGTATGCAGTTAATGGTAGGACCCTGAACAGTATTGATGTATGGAGGGATCTTGGGGTCCAAGCCCATAGCTTCCTGAAAGTAGCCACGCAAGTAGATAGGGTGGTAAGTAAGATCTCTGGTATACTTCCCTTTATTGGTCAGGGAATTGACTACATGAGTCGGAATGTCATGTTGCAGCTTTAAAAGACTTTGGTTAGGCCACACTTACAGTATTGCTTTCAATTCTGGTCGCCACATTACAGGAGTGGTAGTGAAGAAAGACATGATAGGGATGTTTAAGGGACTTTCAGATAAGCACATGAATATGCAAGGAATGGAGGGATATGGACCAAAGGCAGACAGAAGTGATTGGTTTAATTTGGTGTTATGTTCAGCACAGCATCACGGGCAGAAGGGCCTGTTCCTGTGCTGTACTGTTCTATGTTCTACATAGTAGCGAGTAACTCACATCCTGAGTCCCAAAGCCTATCCATCATTCATAAGGCACAACCCAGGAGTCTGATGGAATATTCCCTACCTGCTCGGATGGATGCATCTTCAACAACACTCAAGAACTATCCAAGATAAAGCAGCCCACTTGATTGGCACCACATCCACAAGCATCCACTCCCTCAACCACCAACATTCAGTGTGTACTATCTACAAGATGGACTGCAAAAATTCATTAAAGATCCTCCGACAGCACCTTCCAAACCCACCACCATTTCAATATAGAAGAACAAGGGCAGCAGATACATGAGAACACTACCATCTTCAAATTCTCTTCCAAGGTTCTAACCGTCATGACTTGGAAATATATTGCTGTTCCTTCACTGTCACTGGGTCAATATAATGGAATTCCCTTCACAAGAGCATTGTGGTCAATCCACAGCAGATGAACTACAGTGGTTCAAGAAGGCAGCTCACCACCACATTCTCAGGGGCAACCAGGGACAGGCAATGAAAGCTGACCAGCTGGTGATGCCCGCATCTCACAAATGATTGAATAAGAAGAACAATATACCTATATCCTCTCATTTGCACTACAGAACCAACTTTAATTCAAATGGTTACATTCCTAAATTGGTAAACTAAATAACTTTTGAAACTAAATATAAACAAAAATATAAATAAAAAATGTAATATTCTACTTTACAATACATCTCTCTAAGGGTGGACGCATGGGCCACAGCCGGAGGTCTGCTCACGAGGTCTTTGGCAATTGGACTCTGGGCCACATGCTGGGGCCCTCAGCTATTCTTTACCATGTTGCAGTTGCTGACTAGTGGTGATTTTCTGGAGGCTTATGACCTGTCGTGCTGACCACTGCCATATCTGACGTCCACTTGGTCCATACTTGGTGGGACTCCGCTTCTTGGCTGACTGTAGGGATGTGACCTTTCTCCTCCTGGTTGGTGGTGCCTGGACCTGCTGGCAAGAGAGGTTGAAGACGAGGATGCTGCTGATCCTGAACACTGCCAGCATCTCACTTTCTGAATATGTGCCTCCAACATTTCTGAGTGGATCCTGGAAACAGTGACTGCCTGTGTAACCTCTCAGACAGATGGTTTGGGCGACACCTCCAACCAGTGGTCAGGGACCTGGATCTGTGGAAGGTCCCGACTGAAGGCCTCACTCAGTAGTGAAGTATGTGGAGAGGTCACATTTTGGAAGACTAGCAATGCCCCAGGTCTGTGGGAGGGAGAGGTATTGTCAAAATGCCATTTATCGGATCACATAGCATCCTGCAGTGAACAACATTAAAACAGATCTTACAATGCTCAAAACAACACTAAAAGAGAAAACACTAAATGCAGAGTCACTGTGATTCCACGGTTGGACAGCATTTGCTGAATAATTTTAAGTGTGCAAATAATTATGCTGATAACCAATTTAGGATTGTCAGTTGGACTCACAGTGTGGTGTACATATGCACACTGGTATGCTACATAATTAAATGCATAGGTCCCTGTTCTTTATAGTTGAAAAGAACATATACTCTGCCTGTCTCAATTCAACAAAATATTTAACAACCATTTTCTGGTCATTCCTCTCAGCAATTCCTTGACCAATCAGAGTCAACCTTTCTTTTTTGAAAATGTAAACAAACTGCTTGACTGTTCACAGTCAGTCATCATCTAACTGGTGAATTCTCCATGAAAATATCTTTACCAATTTAATCCACTGCAGACCAATCATCGCCCTCTTCTTAGATACCAAGGTGTAGAGCTGGATGAACACAGCAGGCCAAACAGCATCAGAGGAGCAGGAAGGCTGACGTTTCGGGCCTAGACCCTTCAGGCCCGAA